>CM042252.1:33598085-34198085 GCA_023566225.1 Romanogobio albipinnatus
CCGCAACATATTGAACCCAGCCTACACACACGTTCCACAAGCATACGGGTGCAGGCTTAGTGTCAGACGGCCGCAACGTCTGACACCGAAGGGGTGACGGAGGAACTCACAGGGTTAGCCGTTTCCGGTTAACTCAACTGGAGCAAATCGATGCACGTATCCGGCCCAGAAGGCGGGAGTGGCGTTGCAAGCTGACACTAGAACGGGTACTTAGCGCTACTGACCACTGGGGGCGAGGATGCGGGAAGATACCGGCTCTACACAGAGGCTATAAAATCTAGCGAACATGTTAGGTGTCACTCAGCCCGCAGCTCTACATATGTCTGTCAGCGAGGCGCCTTGCGCCAGCGCCCAGGATGAAACTACACTCCTTTTGGAGTGTGCTCGCACCCCGAACGGACAAGGCACGTCTTGGGACTGGTAAGCCAAGACAATGGCATCCACTATCCAGTGGGCCAACCTCTGCTTGGAGACAGCCTTTCCCTTCTGCTGGCCTCCTTAACAGACGAAGAGCTGCTGTGAGGTTCTAAAGCTCTGAGTCTGGTCAACGTAAGCGCGAAGAGCGTGGACGGGACATAACAAAGCTAGGGCTGGGTCTGCGTCCTCCGAAGGCAGCGCTTGCAGGTTCACCACCTGGTCCCGAAAGAGAGTGGTAGGAACCTTGGGCACATATCCAGGCCTGGGTCTCAGGACAATGTGAGAGTTGGCCGGCCCGAATTCTAGGCACGATTCGGTGACCGAAAGTGCATGCAGGTCCCCTACCCTCTTGATTGAGGCCAATGCCGTCAGGAGAACTGTCTTCATGGACAGGATTTTTAGCTCACCTGACTGCAAAGACTCAAATGGCGGACCCTGGAGTGCTCTAAGCACCAGGGCTAAATCTCAAGAGGGTAACGAGGTTGAACGAGGAGGATTCAGTCTCCTCGCACCTCTGAGGAACCTGACGATTTAGTCGTGCTTACCTAAGGATTTACCATCTACTGCATCGTGATACGCCGCTATTGCCGCAACGTACACTTTGAGGGTGGAGGGAGACAGCCTTCGCTCCAACCCATCCTGCAGGAAGGAAAGCACAACATTAATCGAACACTTCCGGGGGTCTTCCCAGCGGGAAGAACACCACTCAACGAACAGGTTCCACTTCAGAGAGTAGAGGCGCCTCGTAACTGAAGCGATGGTGTCTACCACTGCTTGTGGCAGGCCACCTAGAACCTCCGCGTCCCGTCCAGGGACCAGACATGGAGATTCCAGAGGTCTGGACGCCGGTGCCATAGAGTTCCCCGCCCCTGAGAAAGAAGGTCCTTCCTCAGGGGGATCGGCCAGGGAGGGGCTGTCGCAAGGAGTGTGAGTTCGGGGAACCAGGTCCGGTTGGGCCAGTAGGGTGCAACTAACAAGACCTGCTCCTCGTCCTCCGTGACCTTGCACAGAGTCAGTGCGAGAAGGCTCACTGGGGGATTCCCCCCGGTCATGGAATAGTACCACTGGCAATGGGTCGACTTCGGAGAAGCGAACAGGTCTACCTGTGCAACTCCGAAGTGGTCCCATATCAGCTGGATGCTCCGGGGGTGGAGTCGCAATTCGCCTGGAGGTGTCGACTGACGAGAGAGCTTGTCGGCTGTCTGGTTCAGCGCACCTGGGATGTGAATGGCACGAAGTGACCTCACAAACTTCTGACTCCATAGGAGAAGATGGCGGGTGAGCCGGAGCATGCAACGGGAGCGTAGACAACCCTGTCGGTTGATGTACGCAATGACCGCAGTGCTGTCCCGAAGCGGCTTCTTGAACCGGGCCAGGGCAAGACGTAGTGCCAGTAACTCTAGGTAATTGATATGCCAACGCAGTTGGGGCCCCGTCCACAGACCCGAAACTGCGTGCCCGTTATACGTGGCCCCCCAGCCCGTGGATGAGGCATCTGTGAAGACCACAGCATGCCTGGACACCTGTTCTAAGGACACTCCGGCCCGGAGGAACGAGGGGTCTGACCACGGGTTGAAGGTTTGGCGACAGTAAGGAGTAACTGAGACCTGGTACTGACCGCGCTGCCACGCCCATCTCGGGACTCGGTCGTGCAACCAGTGTTGAAGCGGTCTCATATGAAGAAAAGTTTCAGTGGGACCGCTGTCCTGCCTTTGAACGTATTCAAGCAGTTCAACACTGACCGGACACGCTCTGGAGTGAGGCGCGCAGTCCGGCTGACCGAATCCAGCTCCATACCGAGATAAGAGACCGAACAAGCGGGACCAACGGCACCACAGACGTACCCGGGGTGAGGCAGCGAAGTGGAGTACTCAGACCCAACTCGGGAGGCCCAGAGGCGGCCCGGAGTGTTGCCTGAGTACTCCAGGTGGGGCAGAGTGTGGGTGAGAAGGCCCGGGGGGCGTCCTCGGTGCCCACACTGCTGCCCCCTGGTGAGGGGTGAGAGGGGAGGAAAGGAGTGGCAAGGCCCAGGGGCGTCGCACACTGCCAACCGGTCCCTCTCGGGGCTCAGGGAGGGAGGAAACTGCTCTTTTATTGTGAATGTGGCAGGATGTTCACGGTACCAGCTTTCTTGTAGACATTCTCCCCCCGGTCCTCCTCCGGGGGGAGGAGGGGTGCGGACACCACCAGACAGGGACGTTGAGGAACCATACTTTGTCGGCCTCACGAATATCCGCCAGGTTCAGCCGCAGATGGCGTTCCTGGACCACAAGTGTGGACATCGCCCGACCCAGGGTGCTTGCGGTGACTTTCGTCGCCCGGAGGGTGAGGTCCGTCGCGGTACGCAGTTCCTGCATAACCCCTGGGTCAGAACTACCCTCGTGCAGTTCCTTGAGCGCCTTGGCCTGGTAGAACTGCAGGAGCACCATGGCATGCAAAGATGACGCAACTTCCCCGCAGGCTGTTTAGGCTCTGCCCGTTAGACCGGACGAGAACCTACACGCCCGGGAGGGGAGACGTGGGTGACCCCGCCAGTCGGTAGCGGTCTTAGGACACAGTTGCATCGCTACCGACCGCTCCACTGGGGGGACCTCCACGTAACCCTTAGCTGCGCCACCATCAAGGGTAGTGAGGACAGAGGAGTCATGTAGGGCGGCGTCAACGACTTTGTGAGCTCCTGATGCACTTCCGGAAAGAAAGGTACTGGGGCGGGACGCTGAGAACCAGCACGGTCAGTCCAGAGATACCAATCGTCCAGCCGCGAGGGTTCGGGACACGGTGGAGGGATCACTCGAGCCAGACACTCGCAGCGGCCCGGGAAAGCATAGCCGTGAGCTCTGGATCAGACTCTGACAACGCTACCACACCCGAAGGGAGTAACACAGCCGGATCCTCAGCTCCAGAGTCCATTAGCTTGTCCCCCAATGCAACTATCGATAACATATCCTCAGTCGGAGCTCCGAAAGTAACAGCTGGCCCCCCATGGGAAGGACCAGCGCGCTCTTCCGGAAGCTCTACCGGCGCAGCGGAGGGGGGAGTGGCCCGAGGAGCCTGTTGACGCGGCGGGAGTGCCCTCACTGTAACCCTCAGGTCTCCACCAAAGGCATCAGCCAAAGTAGCAGCCCTCTGCTTTGCAGCGGGAGGACCACTAGATCGGGGGATGCGCAATGGGACTCCAGCCCTTTTGAGGTATTGGAGCCTAGACCGTAATACTGCAATGGGCATGTTCGCGCAGTGCGAACATGAGTCATCCACGAAAGCCGTCTCAGCGTGCTGAACGCCCAAACACGTGAGACAGCGATCGTCCCCGTCAACTGGAGATAGATACCGACGGCATCCAGAAACACACGGTTTGAATGACATCTTGAAAAAGACGCAGGGTCAAACCGTGTTGCTCTTTTAGAAGAGGAAAACTGCTCCAACAAGTGCCGAGGCACACAGGGGAAATGGCCGCGGCTCACAGCGGTTCAAAGGTGCAAGCGCGCAAAGGAAAACACCCTGCAAGCTATGATAACAGCTGTTTGTTTTTCTCCGTCCACGCGACCACCGTTGCAAGGCACTGTAACACAGACACTGGAAGCAGGTAGGAACCTCTCTCTCTTGACTCGTAGATAACGACACTCTTCATAGGGACACACAATAGTAATGTTCGGCTCCGAAGTTGAAAGCGATATGCGGTACTTCCACTTCCATATTTATACCCGCAACATGGGGCGGTGCGTGGAATGCGTGAACCGCATGCCAATGTTCATTGGCTCGTTTCTATACACTCAAAGTAGATTGGTCTCTGAAAACAGATCCCAATTTGTCGGTCAGTTCCGACGTACGTGACCGACTGAAAGGGAACTGAAGTGCTAAAACTCGTTTCTGGGTTTTGGCCTACAAAAATACATGATCCCTGCAGCACTCTATAATCTAAATACCTGTTTTATATGGAACCTTTTAATTTCACAAAAGCTTCTATATAGTAGAAAACTATAAAGAAGCTTTTGTGTGATTGAAAGGTTCCATAAATGCTAAAGGTTCTTCGTGGAACCATCAATGCCTACAAAAGAACACTTTTTTCAAGAATGTATGGCTGGGATATACTTACACAGCAGAAGACTTTAGCAGCTAAGCTCACATCAAAATGAGCAATCACTATTCTCACATCATTGTCCTGTAAAGAAAAAGCTTGATAAATGTCTATAAATAAATATACATTATGGAATGTGATATGTGTCGGCTGTGTATTATAAAAAACAACTTCTTTTTAGCTTTCATGCAACTCTGTAGTGATGTAACTGTTAACTTTTTTTGAGAAAAGTTAACAGTTGATTTACAGAATATGTGTGAGGAAACCAGACCCTCAAATACTGTACATACCTTTAGTTTTTTCACACAATCGCAGGGGACTTCAGAGAAGCTCTCCTCCTCTGCTAGCTGGATGTTAGCCACCTCCAGATGTCTGCTTAAGTCTCTCTGTACCTTTTCAAGAGAATGAGAGTTTTAAGTTCACATTCTATTAAGCCCCATATACTGCATATTGTCCCAGATTAGTAAATAGTATTACCTCTATGAACGTCTGCTCACGCTGGGTCAATGTACCAACTCTTTTCCATCCATACTGCCTGAGAAACCTCACCAGCGCCACATTAACTGCACTCTCTGATGGCACAGTACGGAAGAAGTTTGGAAATCGTCTTTTGTCGGCCAGTGAAGGTGTCGTTACCGCAAATGACAGCTGTATAAAACAGAAATAGTTGTCTAAACTTAAATAAAACACCAACGTCTCTCAAGAATTTAATTGAGTTTACCATTACAAATGCCATGGGAGTGGCGGCAATCAGTCTGATGATTGACGGAGTACCTGCACAAGGTTCCAGCCCTCCAGTGATTGGGCTAGGATGGATGTCACTGACGAACACACCCCTCCAAAGATCATCATAGGTTTGGGGCCATTGAATATGGTGTCAAAAAATGCTTTGAGTGCTTTGCCGTTATCACACTAAAAGCAGAAAGAGTGCAAGCGTAATACAGTCAAGATAATAAGCAAAATGTAGTGAGCGTTTATTTTTGTATACATTTGTAGTATAAAATTTATAGTACAGAGAGATCAGAGGCTAGTGGTATCATGTGATTACCATGTACAAAACCAACACTACAAATATATAGCGGTCTTTTACCTTGCTTATCCCATTAATAAAGCAACAATTTTATCAGATACATGTCGTTGGATCACTTACCTAGAAAGTGTTTGGGGAATTCAGCAGAAATGCACTGATAATCATTTAGTTTGTAATATATTTGGTCTCTACAATTTAACCAGCTAACACTTATACAACAAACAACAGAAGTCATCTGGTATCTTTGCTAAGGATCATGGCAGATTAGCAGATAGTGAGTATGTTTTTCTTTGTACCTTAGCTATAGGAGCAAAGGCTAAAACATTAGCAAACAAATAAAATACAGAGAGACTTTTAATTTAAGTCTCTTTAAAATGTCTTAATTCAGGCATTAGCTTTAGCAACACTGGTAGGGCTGCTTGCAGGACAATAAAAATATTCTAGACAGACAGACCAAAACCCAGACAACTATAATTGTAGCCGAAATTAATATTTTCTCTGTTTTTGTTTTTATTTTTAAATGCACTGATACAGTAAAATGTTTGCTGAGTTTGCCCAATCATGAAAATTCTGTCATCATTTACTCACCTTCTTGTCAGTCTAAATCTATAAAACTTTCTTTCTTCCTTGAAACACAAAAGAAGAAATTGTGAAGATGACGTTTTTGCAGTGGACGTCATAGGAATATTGGACCCCAATGATTTTAATTGTATGGGTTTAAAAAAAAAAAGTTTCGAAAAAATTCCCAAATATTTCTGTTAGATGTTTATAAATTTAAAAGATATAGACTTTATGGCTAGAACATAGAAGAATGTAATTTTTGGTTTTGAATGACAAGAGGTTATGTAAATGATGACAGAATTTTGGGAGTTCATCAGTAGTTTCTGAAGACGGAGTTACTTTTGGCTTCACCATCAAAATCACATGAGAAAAAGAAACAAGTCTGATGTATTACCTCGGAGTCTGTGAGGTGAAACTGAAGCTCATAGTTGCCTAGAGGAGACGGCTGCACGCTCAAATGATGCAATGCTAGTTCAACAGCAGGAAGCACCTCTGCCGTAATGTTGCCCCTCGCTGGATCTCCGCTGACTGGCATAATCCATAAAACTGGTAGTTTATGTGGCACCAGGGCCCAGCAATAACACAGATCCCAGAAAGTGAGAACATTCAACAAGTTCCACCAGTATTCCATCCTCCCAGTGAAAATAATTCAGGCCTGTCCTTGGAAAATAAACATAAACTTACGCTGCCCTGTGTGAGGCCCTGCTTCTTTAAGCATTTTCTAAAGCCTCATCTGTTGTCACCTGCTAGAACTCTAGCTTTTAACCATCCACAGGGATAAAGGGATAATGACTGACTGTGGACATCTGCTGCTGTACACTAAATCCTCAGAAAGAGGAGGAAACACCACCACACAAATCTCAGAAGTCAGAACACATTTCTTCTAATGCTACCAGTGTTGGGGAAAGTTACTTAATGCAAATAATGCATTACAATATTGTGTTACTCCCTTTAAAAGTAACTAATTGAGTTACTTAGTTACTTTTTAAGAAAAGTAATGTGTATGGTTACTTTTGCATTACTTTTTTTTCACCTGGGCTGGGCTTGTTTTGTTTTGTTTTTTATAACAAAAAAGTTATATTTTTGTGCAAATGTTAAGACTTCTTCATACCAAAATTGAAATAAGCCTCAGGCTGAGGTAAAAATACAAATTCACGCATGGACAGTAGAGGGGGCAGTTTAAACAAACCTTTCAACTGTGCTGCCATTCTGGATAATGGAAGAATAGGACACAGGAGCAAAAAGTTTTACCAATAAAAAAAATCTCGCTATTTTCGCTCATGGTTTAACTGAATCATCGAAGGTTAGCAGCAAGACATTGGTCAATAAAGGTAGATTAAATGCATACAAATATTTATTTAATTATTGGAGGTTTAGATAGTATTCTGATTTTGCATTTGACTGATTTTATTCATTTTGAGGAGTAATAATGCTCACATTTAGTCTAGAACTACAATAAGTATCATGTTTATACACAACGCCTCTGCACTTACTCTCGATTTTTCTCATCATGGGGACAGGAGAGCTGTCAGTCAAATAAATGTGAAAAAGTAACTCAGACCTTTTGTTGTAAATTTTAAAAGTAATGCGTTACTTTACTAATTTCTAAAAAAAGTAATCTGATTACGTAACTCAAATTACTTGTAATGCGTTACCCCCAACACTGCTCACTACACAGGCCTTTTTATGTGAAATTAAAAACAAATGGCACGAAAATGGTGTCTGAGTCTTTAGGTGGGCTAAAACTCTTAAAACTTGGCAAATAGATACTTTTTGTATTTGTTAATATTTTAAACACAAAATTATTTTAGAATTCAGAGGCTAGCATTAATTTGTCACCCGTCTGTGTGTATAAAACTATTCTTATTTTGATTCATAATTTGAATGTTGTTATCTTTATATTTTCCATTTTCATTTAAGTTTTAGTAATTTTGTTGTTATTATCATTTTTAGTTTTTGCTTTTAAAAATAATGTCTATATATTTTTTTACTATTTTTTATTATTTGTTTGTTTTAGTCATTTAAGTCAGTACATCAGGTTAAACAAAAATAAATTTTTATATTTTATTTTATTTAATCTAATGTTTATTTCACAAGTTCGTTTACCCATATACTCTTTAAGCTAATGAGGTTAAGAGTATTTAGCTTGCTGTCCGGAGTGGAGGGGCTCGAGGAAGCAGCTTCAACCCGAGCTTAGATTTACCCCCCAGAGACTACTAGCGCTAGGAAGAGGAGTATGGTTAACGAGATGCCTACATTTATGTTTTTGGAGTTGGGTAGGTGGAGGGACGCCAAAATAGCTGATGCCAGAAAAAGGTGGGTGGCTGCTTATATGCTCTGGCAGTTAATTGAAAGATTAGATGGGTTCACTCCTCCTAAACTTGCGTTTGTGAACTTCACTAATTGAAAGATTAGATGGGTTCACTCCTCCCGAAATTACATTGTGACCTTCACTTAATTATTTTATTGCTTGTTTTATTCACAATAATGCATAACTGTACTGTATAATGACTGACAGAGAGCTCATGTCATGTCAATTGTTTGCCATTGTTTTTCTGATCCAGTCCAGGTAGTTCTGCACTTTAGTGTAGAAACCTTTAGACTTCATTGCCACATTGAGAAGGACCCCATGACACAATGCCCATCACCTCGTAGGGCTGCTCTTTAGTTCCATAGCCCAAACTGGGGAAGAACAGAGGACCTCCACTGTCACCTTTGCAACTGTCTACACTGCTTCCTCCAGCACAGAACATGTTATGGGTGACAGGAAGACCTCCTGAATCACACATTTCAAGTGGATATATCTGAACATGTCCATAAAGTAGAAATCTACTCATTTTACCTACTCTAACTCTACCAAAACCTGAGATTGTGCCCTCTGCCACAGGTTCATGTGTTTTGTTTGGCAGACAGACTGGCCTGATGTTTGGACCCTGATGAGTGTCACCCTGGCAGACATTTTGATGAGTGCAATGTCATTATCAAAGTTGTGTGGCTTTCCTTTACCAACTCTTTTATAATTTGGGTGAATTATGATTTTCTCTGTCTCCATAGTGACCGCGTTTGTGTCTTGACCATCAATTAGTCCCCCTAACCAATTCATGGTTATTTCTTCATTCCCATCCACTACTTGAGCAGCTGTTAGAGCCCAGTAATCACTGATCAGAGATGCACCACCTCTGGGAAATGACCTATGAAGAGCTGCCAGGGAATCTGCCCCAGACTGGCTGGCTTCCCACCAAAGACTCTGCCACCAGAAGAGACCTCTGTTTTCCTTCCACACGCAAATTGTTTTTTTTTTTTTAAAGAAAAAAAAGAAACACTGTGGCGAGGTGGACGAGCGAGAGACATGGGAGGAGTGAGCGAGATCGGTGTGCGTGATTGAGAATGAACGTCACCTGCGAGACACACCGGTCTCGAGTCCTCTCATGAGGGAGCATGGAGGCAAATGAAGGACGAGAGAGGACCAGGCCTGGATTTTAATTTGTGTTTTCTTTTCGTTTTGTTATGTGTGTGCGTGGCAGTCGTCCGTGAGGGGCTGCCGCTTTTACTTTCATTTTGTGTTCATTTGTTTTATTAAAGTTGTTGAATGTTCGCCGGTTCCCGCCTCCTTCTTCCCACACGAACAAAAGACGAAAAAAAATGTTTTGTAGGCTACAGTCTCTGACCATTAGGAGTTGAGTAGAATGGCTCATTGCAGTAATACACAATGACTGACTGATTGTTTGACCCGTAGATAAACCGAACACCTCCATTTAGCAGGGGCTTTGGTTCTCCACAATTGCAACTAAAAAAGAAGTAGAGATTAAAAAAATGAGCAAGATAATAAACGGAATGTTTGAACAAAATATTTCAGAACACGTGTCATGTCTGTAAAATTAATGTGTATACAGTTGTGATGTGGGCAAAATTAAAATAAATAAATAAATAAAACAGCACGTGAGCAAGTGTGTAAAACTATTTTTGTAAAAAAAAAAAATATATCAATTTACTTTGAAGTACTCTTTGAAGGTAGGTATTTTTTCAATGGCTTTCAAAAAGTGGTGGGGCCAAAATCGACTTTAGCAAAAAGTAGTGGTGACCCATGCATCCCACCTAAAATGTAGGCCTATGCTCAACCTATTTATTCAAAAACACTAGCCGCATTTCCATTTGTGCAAAACTTTTGCGATATTTTCTCAAAGTCGATAAAAAAATAATGCGAAATGACAGCGTTTCCATTAACTGATGTTATGCGACTAAAACATTTTTTTTTTCCTCTCGTGATATATCATTCCAAAAATCATGCTACGTATGTTGTTAGGTTTATGTACAACCCCAAATCAGAAAAAGTTGGGACAGTATGGAAAATGCAAATAAAAAAAAAAAGAAGGGATTTCTTAATTTACTTTGACTTGTATTTCATTGCAGACAATATGAACACACAATATTTCATGTTTTGTCTGGTCAACTTCATGTCATTTGTAAATATGCATCCTTTCCTGTCATTCAGACCTGCAACACATTTTAAAAAAAGTTGGGACAGGAGCAATTTAGGGCTAGTAATGAGGTAAAATGGTTAAATAATGATGTGATTTGAAACAGGTGATGTCAACAGGTGATTGTAATTATGATTTGGTACAAAAGCAGCATCCAAGCAAGGTCTAATCCTTTAGGAGCAAAGATGGGCCGAGGATCGCCAGTTTGCCAACAAATACGTGAGAAAATTATTGAAATGTTTAAAAATAATGTTCCTCAAAGAAAGATAGGAAGAGATTTGGATATTTCACATTCAACAGTGCATAACATAATTAAAAGATTCAAGGAATCTGGAGGAATTTCAGTGCGTAAAGGACAAGGGCGCAAGCCTAAGCTGAACAACCGTGATCTCCGATCCCTCAGGCGGCACTGCATCAATAATCGTCATTCATCTATAACTGATATCACCACATGGGCTCAGGACTACTTTGGCAAACCTTTGTCAAGTACCACAATACGTAGTTACATCCACAAATGCCAGTTAAAACTGTACTGTGCCAAAAGGAAGCCCTATGTTAACAGTGTCCAGAAGCGCCGTCGACTTCTCTGGGCTCGGAGGCATCTGGGTTGGACCATCACACAGTGGAAACTTGTACTGTGGTCAGATGAATCAGTATTTCATGTATTTTTTGGGAGGAATGGACGCCGTGTGCTCCGGACCAAAGAAGAAAAGAATCATCCAGACTGTTACCAGCAACAAGTCCAAAAGCCAGGGTCTGTCATGGTATGGGGTTGTGTCAGTGCCCTTGGCAAAGGTAACTTGCACTTCTATGAAGGCACCATTAATGCTGAAAAGTACATAGAGATTTTGGAGCATAATATGCTGCCTTCAAGAAGACATCTTTTCCAGGGACGTCCATGCATATTTCAACAAGACAATGCAAAACCACATTCTGCACACATTACAAAGTCCTGGCTGCGGCGGAAGAGGGTACGGGTACTTGACTGGCCTGCCTGCAGTCCCGACCTGTCTCCAAGCGTATTTTGAAGCGCAAAATGCAACAACGAAGACCGCGCACTGTTGCCCACATTAAGACTTGTTTGCAGGAAGAATGGGACAAAATTACACCTGAAACACTTCATCACTTGGTGTCTTCAGTCCCTAAACGTCTTTTAAGTGTTGTGAAAAGGAATGGCAACATTACAAAGTGGTAAATGCTTTACTGTCCCAACTTTTTTTTAAATGTGTTGCAGGTCTGAATGACAGGAAAGGATGCATATTTACAAATGACATGAAGTTGACCAGACAAAACATGAAATATTTTGTGTTCATATTGTCTGCAATGAAATACAAGTCAAAGTACACTGTTAGACATTTCTGTAATTTGTACAGTTATTTACTATATATCACCCAGTATAATACTGTAAATTCTCTTTACAGTAAATAACTGTAATTCCCGTTGCATCATGGGTATTTTCTATGACGTCAAACACCAAATACAGTGATTTCCTGTATTTTAAAAATAAAGTATAATACTGTATTTACCACAACGGCCTCTTTGGCACAATTGGGATCGACAGGATTTGCTTTAGATTTATATTAGGAACCATCAGTGCAGCGTTGAAAGTTTCACCCGAGGAGAGAGCTCACGGTTCCAGAGAACATATGAGCTGTGTCCGGACACCCTGCGAAGATTTTTTCATCCCCCGTGAGAACGGCAAACAAGCAAGGTAAGTGTGATTTGTACTATCCGCGGTTGTCTGCACCCCAATTTTAGCTTGTCAGCATTGGTGCTAAAAACTGAGGTAAACCTAACGTTTTATGAATTTATTGAATTAGATTAGGAACCGGTGCAGCGTTGTAAGTTTTGCCCGAGGAGAGCTCACAGTTCGGACAACATACTTTACATAACGTTAGGTTATCATTTGCTTAAACTTTGCTGCTAAAAACTGAGGCAAACCTAACGTTTTATTTAAAAAAAAAAAGTTTATTGAATTAGATTAGGAACCAGTGCAGCCAGCGTCGTGTGTAACGTTACTGCCCGAGGAGAGAGCTCACGGCCCGGACAACATACTTTACATAACGTTAGGTTATCATTTGCTTCAGCTTTGGTACTAAAACTGAGGTAACATAAACCTAACGTTTTATTTTTAAAAAGACTTAACGTTAGTTAGTTAGTTAGTTAGTCACGTTAGTTAACGTGAGTTTATTGAATTAACTTTACCAATACAATGAAGATTTTGTTTATCGAGCATATTAAGCGTACATTAGGACAACGTTAGTTAGTAAATTAACGTTGGCCACTAGTTGCAAAAATGATGTCGTTAACAAGCAAAGTTTACATTTGGATTGACATGATTTATTTTACATTTTAGATAAGAATACCAGGAGCCTGCCTGTGCTGTGCGACACTGTTACTCATACAACGGTAAGTAACGTTACCCCTCTTTGTTTCTCCACATATTACTGATAATTCAAAGTTTTTCTTGTATGTTTTAGTCGGGTCTGTTTAACTGAATCACAAAATGATTTAGTTTTTCCACCTCTTTTTAGCTGTTACTAGCCATGTACCATGTTTTTTTTTTCTCCATAAATTATATTATACTAAAATAATCCAAAACTGTGTTTGTCCAGGACAATTTTTGGATGATTTTGGCAGATGAAATATAATTTATGAAAAAAACATGGCAAAACTTTAGAATAATGTTGCTCAAGTGCAAACCTGAATACATTTCTGAACACAAAAGATGAAGAATGTTTGTAACCTAACAGATTGAGGCACCATTCACTTCTATAGTAATTTTTTCCTACTATGGAAGTGAATGGTGCCTCAAAATTGTCTGGTTACAAACATTCTTTAAAAGGTTTAGAACAACAGGGCGAGTAAATTACAGAAATTACTTTTTTTTTTTTTTTGGTGAACTATCCGTTTAATGACGGACCATTATTCTAAAGTG
This sequence comes from Romanogobio albipinnatus, assembly GCA_023566225.1. NCBI lineage: Eukaryota > Metazoa > Chordata > Actinopteri > Cypriniformes > Gobionidae > Romanogobio > Romanogobio albipinnatus. The sequence goes on from CM042252.1 coordinate 33,611,585, forward strand.
TTACCAAAAACATTTAAAGCAAAGGCACTAAGGGTGATGAAATTTAAAATATCTTTATTCTCTTAATTTTCTCTTGCTTTAAGTTTTTTTTGTGAGGAAAAACCCAGAGGAGGGAACAAGATGCACCACCAAAACCGGAGTGAGTCGGAAGACCGGGGAAGTTGTGAACAGGAAGACAACTGTAATCAACAACAGAGTGTCATCCTTCCTTCGCCACCTAATGGAGTTTGAATGGAAAAACTTGGACTAGGTGAGACACTTTTTTAATAGGATATGTAATGTACACAGACACTTACGCTGCATTCACACAGGGCGTCATGCCGGTTAGAAATTTTGTCTGACCTGAGACAGCGCCGACGCCACGTGACAGTGACGTATGGCATCAAAGCACCTCGAGAGCAGTCGGCTAATACAGCCGGTGCAGTTTCTCCAGAGCGACTGCACGGACTTTGATGATGACACAGCTGTTCTACGATTGGCCAGATTCTCCGCATGACAGCGATCACATGTGTTTCGTGTTTATTCTAAAACCTTCAGTTCCTCTAATGCGTACAAATCTCTTTTATAACAGTTAAACCTCTTTTCATGTAGTTGCGATGTTATATTGTCATGTTTATCAAAATAAAACAGATGAAAAACGTAGACCCGCACTTCATTGATAGTTTAGGCTTGTATGTTAACTTTATTCTTGTACAAACACACGCTGTATTAAGCAGTGCATAAAGTATTACATGACAAAAAATGTCTCTGAAACATCTGTGTATTGACAAATATTGCATTTATTTCACTTCAGCTGTGATAAAGTATGCAAACACAGCGCGAGCGTCACTGCGGGAAGCAGAAAGTGTCAGACTTCACGTCTCCGTTTGCAGCTCCTCCCCGCCTGCATGCGCCTACTCTCGCCAATTGGTTGCATCCAGCCACAGCTGATGTCCAACACACCTTTCAACTTCTGCCGCTTGCAACGTGAGTGAAGCGACGCGACGGAACCCACAATTCAGTTCAGCAACGCATGACGTCAACCATTCAAAGTAAATGAGAAGCGTTAACGCCGGTGCCCCGTGTGAATGTAGCATTAAGTTTGAGGATACCTTACTAAAGCTAATGCAGTATACATGTAATCCATCATGCAATAAAAGGTTACATTGTTGTTTTTGATTAAATAGTTTGTGAAATCATGTTGAGGTGATTCAGTAATATTACTTTTTTGGAGCATGTAGTTTGTGCTGCTGCTACTATTATGTACTGACAGTTTTCTTTAGTTTTTTACTCAATATCAATTTTGTTAAGCTAAATAACAGCGACACCTCTCTAATATGCAATCAGGTTCAGCATCACTACAAAGTAAATTCTTCAAAATATTCATAACATTGAATCACCAGCGAAAACAAAAACTGAACATTTCATTTCACATCTTCATGAAGGCATTGCAGGACTGGATTAGACTAGACAGCATACGTTGAGCTAGGTGTACCTCAAAGTGTTAACTGTCTATAAAATAGTATTTTACCATTATGATGAATTGTAATGGGATTATTATTTTTTATTAAATTCCAACAGTGTAAAAAGTTTGTGTATACTCAAATTGTATGACTAACTTCATATCATTCTTATCTAGAGGGACTTCTTGCCATAATGGAGCAGAATCCTGGTTCCTGTTTGAAATCATCCAATGTGGAAGATGGCACAGATCGGTACAGACATGAAACTTGTGTGTTGTGTTGTGTTGTGTTAACTTGTTTCAGAATTCATTTGCTCTTTGTTTATATTTTATTCATGTATATGTGTATTTTGCACCAAAGTTACAGTATTCTTCAACCAACTATTTACAGTATTCTACCAACTATTTTCTGCAGAGTTTTTAAAATTGTAGCTCAAACAATAGTGTGTGGCGCTAGCAAGGTCATGGGTTCAATTCCCAGGGAAAGCAAGAACTGACAAAATGTAAAATGTGTATCTTGAATGCAATGCAAGTCGTCTGCCAAATGCATAAATGTAAATAAAATGTAAAATAAGTGATATTGAATGCACTCTGATTACTTTTATACATGATTTTCTGAAAATAAGATTTGATTCGAGGATGTTTTAAAGTGAACTTTTTCCACACATTTACATGTTTCAGTTAAAGCACTTAAAATGTTTTAAATAAAGAATTTTATATTTCATAATAATTGTCTGTTTGGATTACTTCTGTAGGATAGATTAATGTAAGAATTAATGTAATTCAGTAAGTATTAATGATTGAATAGGATTAGGATTAATGCACTGTTAACCAAGGTTTACAGTAACGGTACTGTATTACAAAATTACAGTAACATGTAGTTACTGTAAACTGAAATGCGGTTATTGTACTGTAAATCTCAAATACAGTAACTTACTGGCAACAGTGTTGCCAGTAAGTTACTGTAAAATCTCTTATAAATGTCTAACAGTGTAAATTTAGAAATCACTTCTTTTGTTTTTTATTTGCGTTTTCCATACTGTCCCAACTTTTTCTGATTTGGGGTTGTATAACCCAGCCACTGCATGCCATTATTTTTAATGGTAAGAGACGTCCAATTCAATTCAATTAAAATTTATTTTTTATAGCTCTTTTCACAATACACATTGTTTCAAAGCAGCTTTACAGAAAGTGCATTTCATAGATGTACAGTAAAAATGTTAGAAAGACAATGTTAAAGAATAATGTTCGAAAAAGTTAATCAATCGTGTATTAATTTAGGCCATAACAACACTGGCGTTGAGTCGTCTCTTCACTGGCGTGGAGTCGTCTCATCACATCTTTTGGGGCATCCGAAGTCTCCATGAGAGGCTGGATACAAACTGGAGCTGACAAACTATTTACCTCGGGACTAGTGTCCCGAGATAACAACAGAAAAGCAGATGGGAAATAATTAGCGTAGCTGCTGTTCAGAATATTATATTAATGCTTTTGTTCCGATTTAACTGTAGTATAAAGGGTCATTATAATGTGAATGCTTGGCTAAAGAGATGCGTCTTTAATCTAGTTTTAAACTGGGACAGCGAGTCTGAACCTCGAACAATATCAGGCAGACTATTCCAGAGTTTAGGAGCCAAATGTGAAAAAGCCCTCCCTCCTTTAGTGGACTTAGATATCCTAGGAATGACCAGAAGCCTAGAGTTTAGTGACCTTAAAGAGCGCGATGGATTGTAGGGCGATAGAAGATCCGTTAGAAGATCCGACGTGTGTGTTATCCAAGCACTGATGGCAAGGAAAGCACCTTATACTTGAGTGGCACATATGAGGTGTTATGATAAGAAAGAACTCATCTTCTGTCCAAATATACTATCATCTGTAAAGAATGATCCACTTTACATACGCCAGGTGTGACGCATTGCGACGTACAGGGACGAGCGAAAAGTTTGAGCCTTGGGGGGTGCTGGATGTCCTTAGGGAAGCTTGGGAGGATGGACCTTCAGCGAGCAAAAACGAAATTCAGTATGTCCTGGACCGCCGAACAAAACTCCACACTTTGGGGCGGCTGTCGATGGAGAATTTGTTACAGACTCAGGACAAACAGCGACAGTTGTACAACAGGGGCGCTAGGCTTCGTCAATTTTCACTGGGAGATAAAGTGCTTGTATTACTCCCTACTTCTAGTTCTAAATTACTCGTGGAGTGGCAAGGGCCCTTTGAGGTCACACGGCGAGTAGTGGCGGCGCCAGGGGGGGGCTAGGTGGTGCTGCAGCTCCCCCTATAATAGCCATAGCACCTGCCCAGCACCCCCAAGAAATGTCTGTAATTTTTTATATTTATATTTTAATGTCATGTTTGAATATTCTTTTTCATGTTTTTAAAATGGGGATTAAATAATAATTTAAAATTATATATATTTTAGTCTAAAATAACATGAGGCCCAAACAGGTGATCTTCTTTGGCGAGAGGGAGAGGGAGCGCAGCCAAGCGGTGAGTAAGTAGGTCAAGTGCAGATGACGAACACCGGTCTCTGATTGCAGTAATTGGCGTGGAGAGACCGCATATAAGCCGCTGCGGAGAGAGAGACGAGAGAGAGAGTTGGACTGGGACTGCGCGCACGCTCCCTGCCTGCCTGAGTGAACTGAAGAGAAACCCGAGTGATCAACTACAAGAGCTTTTTGACTGAATGTTATTGTGTTTTTGCGGCCACGTGCGCCTATTATGTTTGTATCTGAAAACCCTGAGCAATAAAAGCCGCAAGTCCCAGTCACGCCGACCCCGCCTTCTTCCTTCCTGCCCATTACAGTCTACGAACCGCATTACACATGTGTTAGGAGACACGCAACTGTTAGTTCGATTTGTTTTCTCTGGCAAAAATAAAAATAGACAAAGTTCAATTATATGTTGTGTAAAATGTAATATTAGAACTTCAGCACTGATGTTGCAACGCAACGAGAGTTTGTGGAAAGATGTAAGTAGATGCAAGTCTTAGACAACTGTTTTATGATAGAAATGTTCAGTTATTGACAGTAATAGACTATCAAGTGATGCAGACTACTCAACCTTTTATGAAATTTCGCTGTTTTGAATTGAGAAAATGCGATTATGGTTCATGTAATTCATAAATGAATGTGACGACAAGGATTTTTTTTGTTGCATTTTCTACATATTAGACATACGAATAAGAGTGAATTTGTGCACATTTTAAAATTAAATATTATTTGCAAATAGTTTAAATTGATTACTTCATTAGACTACTACTATTAGACTTAGAACTTATTTTACCATTCTTATTTATGTATTCCCTTACATCCCTTTATTATTCAATTCCTTTATTACTATTATTTATAATAATATAAATGATACCTCAAGGTGCATCTGCATCAAGCCACTCCCATAACATCTGTCACCACCACTGATCTATATAAATATTATTTTCAAATGAATTTTTATATTATTTAAAATTATTATTGTTAAAAATTATTATTGCCCCTGGTTCAGTAAGGAACTCTTGTAATAAAGTAGCAGTGGTTGGGACAAATTTTAAGTATCAACGGCGCTTAAAAAGATGCAATCTAATCCTGTTTACATTAAACAAGCCTGCTCCCGAGCAGGTTTAATCTTACGGACCTGTTGCTATGACAGTCCAGCAGGGGCGTCGCACCCGTGGGGGATGTGGGTGTTTTAACACCCACACTTTTCCCGGTGAGAGGGTTCAACACCCACACTTTTTCCGCAGTTTTGCACAAACGCTTTCGGAATGCCACAATTCTCATTATAATATTAAACCGTTCGGTACGGCATTCACGGGTCAATTCGCGCGTGTGAATTGCGTATTGTTTTTGTTTTTTTGCTGTGTGCATAGTCTACGTGCTGATATGAGCAAATATGCAATCACTATACACAGTGCTAGACATGCTTGCAATGCTGGTGTCAGAGAGTTATACTCACAGAACACTAGGCCTTTAGTTATTCACAATCACGAAAGTTCATTATTTGCATGCGTTTTAAAGCCTTGCCGGTTATTCGCGTGCTTATCATTTTAACGTGCAGAGCGCGCGCACTAAACTTGATTACTGGACTAAGTAGTCTTACTGCGCTAATACTATCAAATACACACAAGGTTAACATAAACACAGTCGATAATGTGTAAAGTGAAAGTAAATTCGCGTGTCTGTATATTAGATGCACGTACATTGACAGCAGCGCCTTTAGAGAACGCGCTGTCCTTAAAGGGACAGTTCACCTCTAAAATTATGTCATTATTTACTCACTCTAATGTTGTTCCAAACCTGTATTCATTTCTTCTGTTGAATACCAGACAGTTGATGGTAGCCATTGACTTCATATTATTTCCTACTATGGGGATGTTAATGTTAATGTTAATGTTGCCTCTGGCTTGGCGTGCTCGGTTGGGGACACTACATTTTTCAACTAAACATTGAAATAAATCTAATTAATAAACTAAATTAACCATTTAAACTAAATTACTGATCGAATTATTGATCTAATGCCCAAACTGTCACTGTATGATAATTGAAATGAACTGATGACATCAGCGTTTAGCTGAATAAAATTATGCTGCATTATTTTCCTGTTTAACACTGTAAAGCTGCTTTGGAACAATCTACATTGTTAAAAGCGCTATATAAATAAAGTTGACTTGACTTAATAAAACTACAAAAGACATAGAAAATCGCTCTGTTCTTGACTGAAAAACATTAATACAGTAGCTTTAATAAGAATCAATGTATATTTTATAGTGAAGTCTATGTAGTGTTTTATTTTTACATTTATTCATTAAATTTCATACTTAAATGCTGCTGTACAGCTTTGAGCTGCCAGTGTAAATCTTTATGTATATTTATTATATATTATACTATTCACTAGGAATGTGTACACGTTTTTTTAAAGTAAGTTTTAAGTTTAAGTAAGGTTTTTCAAGTCTTTTAATTAAAATAAAAAAAAAAATAGCATTTTTTTCTCCTTAACCTCTTTCTGTCCCCGTCACCTAAGAATAGAATAGCAAAAAACTGATGTGACTAGCCATCAGAACCCAACCGAAACCGTGGTTAAAAAAATACGAGGTATGTATAATATATATATATATATTATATTTTGTATGTTATACCTTTTGTACCCTTCTGTCATTGTATTCATCGTTTTTATTGTTAACAAACAAACCACATCCATCCCCCACACTTTTGAAAAGCTTGCTACGCCTCTGCAGTCCAGGATGAGCTTCGAAGAACCAAACAATCCAAGATCATGCGAAATCGTCAACAATCAAATCCAGCTAACGGAGTTAGCGAAATACAAAGAACGAACCTGTCTGGTTGGCACAAATGTATTTTGTGTTTCGTGTATTGAAATTATGAAGAGTTATGGACATGCTTTGTCTAACCCATGCTATTTTTTTCAATGGCTTTCAAAAAAAGTGATGGGCCAAAATCGACTTGTTGCTTTATTATAACTTACCAACAGCCTGGTAGGATACAATGAATCCAATGTGTGATTTGGGGTTTGAATCATCAGTTTGAAAAAAGGAGCTGGAGACGGTTAGCAGACACCACAATGGGCTTGTCACCAGGGTAAAATCTGTCTCTGGAACTCTGGCCACAAAACTTCCACATCAGACACAACCTGAATAAGAAATAATCACTTAAAATGGCATCAAACTGTATCTTACTGCTGTTGATAATGTTGAATGATTGTGCAAGCTCAAATGAGCCTAAAGTTTACAAAAATAAATAAATAACATTATTTTGCTCCGAACTGTGATTCGAAACACCCATGTCACGTGACTATGGCTAAATGAAGCTTCGAAGTGTTTCATCAGGTGGCGTCTGCCGAAACTGCGTTGATTAAAGAGGTTACAAACCACACAGTCACACATCTGTATGAACCTAATTCACCACAGACCACACTGACCACAGTTTAAAAGTGAAGTAAATCCATCTTCACCTCGTCGGTTTTTGTGAGAGGAGAGTGATTTTGTGATAGCAGTGATTTTGTGATAGCAGTGATTTGTGATAGCTGTGAGATTTATAGTGCGCTTTGGTTAGTTATATTTAGGCTAGATTTAAATTAGATATATTGACTGATAGGTATAGACAGTGACATATAGTTAGGATAGATATAGTGACACATTCATATAGGCTAAGTTAGATAGTGACAGATAGATAGCACAGCATAAGTCAGATAGAATTATATAGATATAGATTCAAAGGTGATTATATAGATAGATATATTAATAGAATAGATAAAAAATGGGATCAGTGCAGGGCCGGATTAACAATTTCCTGTGCCCTGGGCAACAAGACCCAAGGGCCCCCCACCCCCCAACAGTCAAGTCAAGTCAAGTCAACTTTATTTATATAGCGCTTTTAACAATGTAGATTGTTTCAAAGCAGCTTTACAGTGTTAAACAGGAAAATAATGCAGCATAATTTTAATCAGCTGTATAGCCATTCTGGAAACATTTCAAGTATCATACAGTGACAGTGTGGGCGTTAGATCAATAATTCGATCAGTAATTTAGTTTAAATGGTAAATTTAGTTTAAATTTTTCAACTAAACATCGAAATAAATCTAAATAATAATGTCCCCAACTGAGCACGCCAACAGTGATGACACGCCACCTGTTGCAAGTCTTGCAAGTTCGACACGCACTCATACTCTATCTCTCTATCAATCTCTACTTCCTAAATCTTTGCAGGCATTGCTCTATAAATTAAATTGACAATATAAATATTGCATATATGCTATTTTAAATAGCATACTGTATATGCCAGCTCGTCAATATTTAACTTTGTACAAGAAAACAGCCCTTATTATAATTATTAGTAGGCTATTGTAGTGTCTCAGGAGATCGCGCTCATTGGCACACAGCTCTTCTGTAGTTACTGCACTGGAGCAGGCAAGCTGCAGATAAACTCAGACTTCAGCGAACGTCAAATAACTTTTGTCTGGTTAATAGGCTACTTTTAAAGACAATTGGCCTTAGCCATAATGTCAAATCAAATGGAAGAATGAAGGTGTTTCTGATCACACACATTTATTAAAACACAGAAGAACAACAAAAGAACAAGAAAACGGGAAAAACACGCAGACCGAAACTCGGGATTTAATAGACTACATTTAACTTATTAGCAGCACAATTAACTTTTTGTTGTGCAAAGCATAGACAACCAAATAAATTATGTTGTTGAAATATATATTGTAAGGTGGTCATATGAACTACACGAATAAACGTTTAAAAAACATAATGCAAAATCAAAATTGAATAGCTTCGGATTGCGAAAAGTGCGTGTAACGGATGAGTTATTAGTTGGGTTAGTAAAATATTATAGTTTTTAAGTAGAATTTGTTTAATGTAGTAAAATAAAAATTGATTAAAAGTGCACAACTCTTCAAGTGGAAGAAAGCTAAGTTTTTTCCCTCGCGCGCAAACTATTAAAAAGCCCGGATGAGTTATTACGGGTTAGTAAAATAACGAAATGAATTACACTTTTTAAGAAGAAAATAATATTTATAAAGAGATATAGTAAAATAAAAATTAGCCTACTTAAAAGTGCACAACTAGCCTATTCTTAAGTGGTTTTTCCCCTCACGCGCAAACTATTGGAAAGTGCAGATGAATTAGTCGGGTTATTAAAATAACGAAATTATAGTTTTTAAGTGGAAAATAATATTTTTGTAAAGAGATATAGTAAAATATATACCCGCCCCCTCCAACGATGTCATCCTCAATGCAAAGGTTTACTGTAAACTTCGTCAACTGCCAATTTAGGGGATATTGCCCAACCCTAACTGCAACAGTGAAATAAAGCAGACAGGTAGGAAGCCTTAACTTAAAATCAGAGATTATTTCTAAATGTGAAATTATCACCAGCCATGAATCAGGCAGTGTGTATGGAGTAAAAGTAAACCATTGGCTACACTGTTGCATGCATATAGTTCAAAGTCAAGATTATGTTTATTGTTTCACAATCAACTATATCAACATGTTATGTTGATGCACTACTATATTCTTATTATTTTATTTAAACAAATGGGCCTTACAACTGGCCTCCTTTCAAGACTGAACTCATAAACACAAACTTTTTAATAATTAGGCCTAATGGCCTATCTTTGCTTTAAACGGTGACCCTAAAAGCAACACACTGCATTCCAGACTATATGTGAATAACTCATAGTCAACATTTCATATTAGGCTAATACACGTCTATTAACTCATATCTTTTCCTTTTGTTTAACAGGTGACCCTAACACACTGGCCTTCTTGACTTTACATGTAACTGTATACAAAACATCTCACATTAACACATTCATTCTTATTATCTTTTCTCTTTTAACAGGTGACCCTAACACACTGGTCTTCTTGACTTTACATGTAACTGTATACACAACATCTCACATTAACACACATATATTAATTCTTATTATCTTTTCTCTTTTAACAGGTGACCCTAACACACTGGTCTTCTTGACTTTACATGTAACTGTATACACAACATCTCACATTAACACACATATATTAATTCTTATTATCTTTTCTCTTTTAACAGGTGACCCTAACACACTGGTCTTCTTGACTTTACATGTAACTGTATACACAACATCTCACATTAACACACATATATTAATTCTTATTATCTTTTCTCTTTTAACAAGTGAGCCTAATTAACTGGCCTTCTTGACTTTAATATAGGCCTACATTCATACCACAACTATATCAACCCTTATTATATTCCCTAAGCCACTGGCCTTCTTGAATTGTTTAAACTCAAAACATTTAATGCTATCAAAGATTCATTCTTTCTATGTAATGTCTTAGCCTATAGCCGATTAGGCTACTCTGTGGCCTTCCTTCTAGACTTTAAATATGCAAACTGGTGAACAATATCATCAAAATCCAAACCTTCAACAACTTCATGTTCTATGGCTAGCAAAGAAAGTGCAGAAAGTCTTGTCTGTGACATTGTGGTCCTTAACACATTTTTAACTCGTTTTAGAACAGAAAATGACCTCTCACCCTCACAATTAGAGACAGGCAGTGTTAAGAACATTTTGAGTGCAACATATACATTCGGAAATGTTGTCTTAAGGCCATTCGTTTCCAGAATTTGCAACAGCTGAGCAGGGGAAGTGTCACTTGACACAAAGTGAGTGAACTGCATGAGTTCGTCTGCTAGGGACGCATCTAGGTCTGTCGGATAAGTGGAACTCAGCCTTGTGGAGTAATGGGTTTTATTATGTAAGGGGGTTTTATTATGAAGGGTCTAACAGGAAGTACCGGAACTACTAGGTGCTCGGGGTTATGTGAACGAATGTGAGTTGGAAAATGACGCATGAATAAATGCTGTTCAGTTGCTCTACAATGTGTCGCTTGAATCTATGCCCAATAACACGACATGGTGTCAGAAGTCGGGCGGCAGTAAGAGCTAAATCGCCGGGGAGTGAAAGTAAGCTGTTCTTTGAGTGAAAAAGAAGGTTTTATCAGGAGAAAATAATGTCGGATACAGAGGAAGCGGGAGCAAGCGCACCGCATACGCAGCCTCGCAGGCTACCGCCCCAGCTACAGGTAAACGGAGGCAACAATGCTAACGCAAATCCACCCCCGAACGCCACATTCACCATTCAGCCTCCCGAAGCGTTTGATTTTTCTAAGCCTCAGCAATGGGAAAAGTGGATACGGAGATTCGAAAGATTCCGTCTAGCCAGCAATCTGCATCTTAGCTCCGAGGCTAACCAGGTAAACACGCTCATCTACTGTATGGGGGATGAAGCGGACGATATTCTTAGAGGTCAAGCTTTATCGGACGTGCAGAGACAACAGTACCAAGCGGTAAGAGACACTTTGGACATATATTTTGTGCCCAGGAAAAACATTATCTACGAAAGAGCCCGGTTTAATCAAAGAGTGCAGCTAGCTAATGAGACTGTTGACTCGTTTGTCACCGCGCTTTATGCTTTGGCGGAAAACTGCAACTATGGTGCACTACACGATGAGTTAATAAGAGATCGCCTCGTCGTGGGACTCAGAGACACTAGCTTAGCCGAGAGATTACAAATGGACAAGGATTTGACGCTGGAGAAGGCAGTAAATCAAGCCCGGCAGTCAGAAGTGATAAAAAGGCAACAAACAGACATTAGAGGAGAGAACAACATGGATATAGATGCTGTGTCAGTGAAATATAGAAAACAACAGCATCCAAAACAACAGTATCCAAAATACAAGTCTCCAACTCAGCCAAAGTACACAACAAAGTCCAAAACACCAAATGAGAGATCCTGCTATAGATGTGGAAAAACACCTGCACATGCTAAAGTTCAATGTCCAGCAAAAGATGTGACCTGTCATACTTGTGGTAAAAGAGGACATTACAGTAAGGTGTGTAAGTCTGTTAAATCTGTGCATGAGATAGAAACAGAGAAATATAATGACACACCCATGTTCCTTGGTTCTGTGGACGCAGGTTTAGATCCTTGGTATGCAGATCTTACCATCAGAAACCACAAAGTCAGATTTAAGATAGACACTGGAGCGGATGTTTCCGTTATCCCAGCTCAGATGTACTACAGTATAAATCAAGATGTGACAGAGTTATGCAAACCAGACAGACCATTGTTTGGACCTGGGGGCACTCCTCTTAATGTGTTGGGTATGTGCAGAGAAACATTGTGCAAAGGTGAAGAAGAAATTGAAGAAAACGTATATGTTATCAAAGATTTGCACATAGCACTGTTGAGCAGGCCAGCAAGTGTCAAGCTAAACCTTGTGTCTAGAGCAGATAGCATAGACACGAAAGTGTTAAATGAGAAATATCCAAAGCTGTGTCAGGGTTTGGGGTTAATGCAGCAACCTTATACTATTAAGCTGAAACCTGACGCTGTTCCTTTTTCCCTGGCCACACCAAGACGTGTCCCCATTCCTTTGTTGGGAAAAGTGAAACAGGAACTGGAAAAAATGGAGTCCATGGGAGTAATCAGCAGAGTTGAAGAGCCAACTGAATGGTGCTCAGGTATGGTCCCAGTGCCAACCAAAAATGACTCAGTGCGCATTTGTGTGGACCTCACTCACCTCAATGATGCAGTTTGCAGAGAGAAGTACATCTTACCTTCAGTGGAACAGACACTTGGATCCCTGGCTGGAGCAATCGTCTTCAGTAAGTTAGATGCGAACAGAGGGTTTTGGCAGGTCCCATTGTCACCTGAGTCAGCACACTATACAACATTCATTACTCCTTTCGGACGCTACCATTTTAACAGACTTCCTTTTGGAATAGCTTCAGCCCCAGAACATTTTCAGCGGAGAATGTCAGTGATTCTCAATGGGCTATCAGGCGTGGTTTGTCACATGGATGACATACTCATTTGGGGAAAGGACCAGCAGGAACATAATGTCAGACTTCACTCAGTGCTTCACAAACTGCAGGAGGCTGGTGTCACACTAAATATGGAGAAATGTGACTTAAGCAAACATGAGGTAAAGTTCCTTGGACACATTTTGTCCGCGGAGGGAGTCCAACCCGACCCAGACAAAATCAGAGCAGTTAAAGTGATGAAAGAGCCGTCAAATGTCAGCGAAGTGCGCAGCTTTCTTGGGATGGTCAACCAGTTAGGTAAATTTATTCCAGGACTGGCTGAGAAAGATAAGCCCCTAAGAGATCTGCTTTCAAAGAAAAACCAGTGGGTTTGGGGCTATGCACAACAAAAAGCATTTGATCAGCTGAAATGTGAACTGACATCAACTCCTGTTCTCACACTCTATGATCCAAACAAAGATCTTAAGCTGTCCGCTGATGCCTCATCCTATGGATTAGGAGCAGTCCTATTTCAAAAAGAAGGTGAGCAGTGGAGACCGGTAGCATACGCCTCACGCTCCCTAACTGAGACAGAGCAGAGGTATGCACAGGTGGAGAAGGAGGCGCTTGGACTAACGTGGGGATGTGAAAGATTTAAAGACTTCCTCATCGGGAGACACTTCTCTTTAGAAACTGACCACAAGCCACTTGTCAGTCTTTTGGGACTACAAGCCCTAACCGAGCTTCCACCCAGGATCCAGCGGTTCCGACTCAGGCTCATGAGGTACAGTTACTCCATCTCACATACTCCAGGCAAAGCACTCTTCACAGCGGACACCCTTTCACGCGCACCTGTCGAACAAGATTCAGATTCTAAAGCTGCAGCAGATCTAATGGCTGACACAAACATCTACGTCGATGAAATAATCAGAAGCCTACCTGCAAGCTCAACATACATCACACAACTGAAAGAGAAATTAAAGACAGATAACACGTGTTTTGAAGTCATGTCTTTGTGTCAGAGAGGCTGGCCAGATTACAGCCATCTCACAGGTCCAATCAAAGCATATTGGCCACACAGAGACACTCTAACTGTATGTGATGAACTGCTACTGAAAGGCACCAGACTCGTGATTCCTACCACTATGCGCAACTCTGTTCTCATAGCACTACATGAGGGACATCAGGGAATGTCTAGGTGCAGAGAGAGAGCTAGAGAGACAGTGTGGTGGCCTGGTCTGAGTGGCCAAATCAATGAGCTGGTAAAAAACTGCACCACATGCATTAAGGAACGTGCCAATTCAGTGGAACCTTTAATGCCCAGTGTGCTCCCTGAAAGACCATGGCAAAAAGTTGGAGCTGATCTTTTTACTCTTAACAACAGTAACTATGTTCTGGTGGTGGACTACTATTCCAGATTTGTGGAGTTAGCAAAACTGACACCCACGAGATCAGAAGATGTTATAGTACACCTAAAGTCAATCTTTTCCAGACATGGCATTCCAGAGCTTTTCTACAGTGACAATGGACCTCAGTTTTCAAGCCAGCTGTTCAAAGACTTTGCAGCAGCATATGGTTTCAGACATGTAACCAGCAGTCCAAAAATTTGCTCAAAGCAATGGTGAGGCTGAGCGTCACGTCCAGACTGTGAAAAGACTACTAAAGAAAGCAAAAGACCCATATCTTGCACTTTTAGCCTTCAGAGCGACCCCATTGGCTAATGGATACAGCCCAGCGCAACTTCTAATGGGACGGAGACTTCGTACGCCAGTTCCTCAGCTTCCCTCTTTGCTCATTCCCAGCCTGCCAAATGAGGCTACAGTGGTGAAGAGAGAGAGAGAAAGGAGACTAATGGACAGTTCAGTGTTTAACAAAAGACATCGGGTGAGAGATCTTCCTCAGCTTTCACCAGGACAACCGGTGTGGATCACAGACACCAAAAGTGAAGGGACTGTCATCTCACCTCATTCTACACCCCGCTCATACATCGTGGAGAGCCCTTCAGGAGTCATCAGAAGAAATAGACATCATCTATTGCCATTGCCTGAAATCACACCAAAGGTTCAAATTCCAAGTACACCAGTCTGTCCAACAGAGGGCGCCAGGCTCACACCAAACTATTCAGAGTCTGCAGTTAAGACTCCAAAGGCAGCTTCCCCAGGTCCTGTTAGAACCAGGTCTGGTAGAAGTGTCATAAAACCTCAAAGACTGGACTTGTGAATACAAAAGAGTTAAAAAGAAAAAAAAAGAAAGTGTTCTATAAGTTGTAAAAAGAAAAGAAAAAAAAGTGTGTTCATTCATGCAGTAAATGTTCATTTAAGTCTGCATTCATCTCCTAGAAAGGGGGATGTGGAGTAATGGGTTTTATTATGTAAGGGGGTTTTATTATGAAGGGTCTAACAGGAAGTACCGGAACTACTAGGTGCTCGGGGTTATGTGAACGAATGTGAGTAGGAAAATGACGCATGAATAAATGCTGTTCAGTTGCTCTACAATGTGTCGCTTGAATCTATGCCCAATAACACGACAAGCCTCGCCGCTCGTTCGCGCACATCACCCTCATCATAGTCCCTGTCAAATAAAACGCCAAAGAACTCACACACCTCTGTGTAAGCACCGATCCGTTTTGATAGGCAGGAAGTGAGTTTGTCGATAATTACATAATGTTTCAACTTTGAATCTTAAGGCCTGTACACACCGGGACGAATATCGCACGCGCTTATCGCCAGCGTTTTTCGTGACGTTTTTCGGCGCGTCTTCAGTGTTCACACCCAAGCGATTTCCACTGGCGTTGCGCCGAGTGAACGTGCACATTCAGTAGATGCGCTCCCGGTACACAAGGTGGTGCTGCGGCACTTTACGCTTCTGACACTCGTTTGTCACACAGAAGAAGAGGAGAGACAGTGGCTGCGTTCGAAACCGCATACTTCCCTACTATATAGTATGTAAAAAGCAGTAGGCGAGCGAAGAGTATGCTCGAATCCTTTGTATTCATAAAAGAGTAGGCGAGAACTACCAGGGTTTTGGAGTATTTCTCGCGAGATTCGGACGTGCGTATACTGATGTTGCGTTCGAATATGCCTACTTACCTACTATATAGTAGGCGAAAACAGTACGTGAAAGGAGTAGTATGTTCGAAACCTCAGTAATCATAAAAGAGTAGGCGAGAAGTTCCCGGATGGCCTACTGATTCCGCCCAGATTGTGAAGCACCCATCGTCGGATACTTTTCTATCCCTGCCTTCCCATGATGCCACAGGAAAGGATACGTCAGGGGGAGAAAAGCCAATCAAATGTGAGTATTACAAACCAAAATCACGGTTCCTTGTGTTAAAATCGCATTTGTTGGACTACTGTAGAGTAACGTTAAACTGTTGAATTTGTTGAAAGTGTAAAGACGACAGACAGTATAGTGTAGTTGTGATTGGGCTGTAAAAACACGTTTGATGTATGAGCTCCAGTAGGCTAACACACACACACACACACACACACACACGTCTCCAAAGTGGATTTACATAAACGATATACTTAAAGATAAAGATGCTCAATAAATGTTTATTTAACATCTGACAGGAACATTTTCGATAAGTATTGCAGATTACATCACAGCATGAAATAGACATCTGATCAGAGTGATGTGTGTGTGCTATAATGTAGAGTTCACTGTGGTCAACACTGCTTACTTTACATGAACGTGAGTAATGTTAATAGATCTACATAAAGTAACTAAACATAAGTTATATTTTTTATTTGTCCATTATACTGTTGATGAATTGAGGAACATTAACACATCACCAACTACCTCAACATTTAAGGCTATTGAGCACATAAACTTTTATGCTTTTATCAAGGTGTTGTTTAAGATCCAGGTAACATGAATGTTGTCTGATGTTACAGGTGCAGAAGAGCACGTGTGTGTTTATCTGGTGGAGACTGGAGAGAGGGTGATGAAGGAAGGCTGTCATCAAAGGCTTTGAGTATACTACAGAAATGAATAAAACATACATTTAAATCTTAAGTTGTATTTTATTTTAATTTCAAACAGTTATTTAAGCACTTTTCTGATTCTTGATGTCTGTGCATTTGCTGCAGAGCTTCTGTGGTTGAGCCTTGCTCAAGGACACACTGGTGGTGACGGCTGCGGAGATCCAAGCAGAAACCTTCTGCTTATCAGTTCAGTGTTTAGCCCACTACACCACAAAAGTCATAAAGCTACCATACAAATAGCATGTAATTTAAAAAAATATTAAATCAAATATGGCAAGAAATGGGATGCGGACAACATGAATTGTAAAGCGTTTTAAGTAGTCATGCTGATGGAGAGCAGGCACACGGATGTTTGGAGCAGACATCAGCAGTCAGATTGTCCCACACATGTTCTCCACTCTTGCTTCAGGGTTGTGGGGTTCAGAAGGGACAGGAGGGACATGATGGACGGCTAGGACAGGCGAAGGTGTTCACGGTGGTCAACTGCTTCATCAAGCTGTGTTGAGATGGCAGCAGATGTGGTGTTCACCGTCAGTAAATGTGTGATGGTTTGTTAGAACAATACGTTTGAATAAAGCTTTGTTTCATGGTGACTTATTCATTTGTGATGTTTACTTTTATTCATTCTTTTACTCATTAATTCATGTTTCCTATTGTTGTCAGTAAATAAAATATTTTATTAACTCATGCATTTATTCATTGCTTGACTGAAAATTGGCTGCATTTGTTCTAGTGTATTTTCATGCATCGCTATGTCATATGACAACAAGTTGCATTTTGCTTGTTTTACTAAAACAATATAATTTTCAGTAAAAAAAAGTAATATAATTAAGTATTGGTCAGCATTTGTTATTATTATTATTGTAAGTGTTTTAGTGGGCAATTTTGAATAGTAATAACTTACATTTTAAGAGTATAAAATCAACAGTGTTCTCCCAAGGTGAGATCTTCGAGCAGCTGAAAGAGGTCCTCGTTGCAGACTCCGAGGGAAACCGCACAGGTCGGGCTGTGGAGTTATTGATGCTTTGAGCTGTTACTGCACCTGTCACTCATAGACCTATCTTTTATTTTATAATTACATGGTTGTATCTTTAACAATCCTAATAATAAAACAAATATCATGGGTTTGCATACATTATATACAAAGAAAAAACAATAACAAGGTTAGATATCTTTGAATAAGGGATTGAGGGATAAAACAGGAGTTAAATTTAAAAAAGAAAATATAAAGGAGATTTAGGCCAATTTTGCTTGTGGATGACATGTTTTGCATAAAATAAAGAAATTAACAACATATTTAAGAGATCACGATTGTGGGTTTTGGTAAGAATAAAACTGGGTCAGATTAGTAGGGTTAATATCACAAAATAAATGGGCAGCTGTTTCTTCAACAAGCCCACACAATTAGCAAGTTTAATCAATATTAAGATATTTATAGATCGATGAATTAAACCTGTCACTCGTCTTTCAAGTTGTTGCGCTTGAGATAACGTCGTAAGGTCACATGATAACGTCAACATGGCGCATAAAGTGCGGATCGCATTCATACTTAACGAGATCAGGCAATATAGTACCTACTCTTTTAGAGCTCGTTAAGTAAGTACTTATTGAAAATGAGTACCTACTCAATGAGTATGCGGTTTCGAACGCAGCCATTCAGTACTCGGGTGATGGAGCCCTCTGGCGGTCAGAGGAGGGAATCACGGAGCTCAACTCGGTGACAGTCCAGGTGATTGAACGTTAGCTGGATCTGATACCCCTGCGGCACCTCCAGGTCCCCCTGTTTCAAGATATCTACTGGATGAGGGTACTGTGGAGAAGACACCTCTCCAAACATGGCCGGCTCACATTCACACACATTCACACATGCCCACAGCAGACTGGATCGGTGTGTTAATTGGTAGGACAGGGATACAGACAGAGATAGTAGTTTAGTCTTAATGTTCTGAGATGGTTTAAAACATTACTCTCCATTGAAGATTAATAAAATAATAATGTGGATGAACATAAATTCAGATGAAACATGAAAAAAGAGAACTTACCAAATTACTTTCCCAGCCATGACAGACATGCAGATGTCAATAGCACCTTCACTAAAATTAAAAAGCAGTTTTTTTTTCTCTGCAGTTTTAATGTGGCAACAATGGCAATGCCTCTCGTGACAGACAAAGGGTATAATAGTCATGATAATATAAATATTTATTTGATTTGGCAGTGCAAAAAAATTATCTAGCGAAACGATCAGTTTCTGCGAGAAACCGAGCAGTATTTATGCTATTATTTTACCATAACCATAACTTCCGCTAAGTAAGGTCAAATATGAGCGTGGTCATAGATATATCGGTCGTAGATGCCTCATTCTACTGATCCGTGCAAGCCCTAATGAGGCATCTACGTATACACAAGTTTTTGAGCCGTTTCCGCTCTACATCGTAAACTCCTCCCATCGATGCAATCCACTTCCGTTCTGGCGGGCTGGGTTTGTTTCGCTAGCTAGCTCCGTTGTGCCGACAAAGCACTGATATCGCAGTTACAAAGAGGATATAACGTTAAACAATTACAACATGAAGAAAAGTGGCTCGGGAACGATGTGTGCGGTAGTTGGTTGCAAAAACTCGAGAAAGCACCTGAACGAGTGGTTAGACAGAGAGTGCTACGACCACAAACCAGCCACGAAGAGGCAATGTCCATGCGCTCCATTGTTTACATTTTTTCGCAAGCCTGATACTGACTCGGAATCAAGGACCTGGCTGAAGGCATTGAATTTAAAGAAACCACCCCGCAACGTTTTTGTTTGTTCCTATCACTTTGTTGACCAAAAACCAACCAAGGATAATCCTTTCCCAGAGTTGTGGTTGGGATACAATCGCCCTCCCCAGCCAAAGAGGCGTCAACTCACCCAGCGGACTACTGCAAAAAGAAAACGCAGACTTGAATCTGAGGGTAAGTTCAGCAACTTTAGTAATGAAGCTGACAATACTGTTAATTATGAAGAAGTTGTCATACACTAACATTGCTACCGGTATTTTGCTAAGGCAGATTGTCCCAGTTTTGGAGATGGGACAAACAATGCCCACGATAGCTACATCATTAATTGTGTGTGTGTGTGTGTGTGTGTATGTGGGCATGTTTTTGTGAAATATCAGGACACAAATGTGTATAATAACATGGGTATGACATAGGTATTACAAAAAGAGGGTGAAATATGAGGACACAAATGTGTATAATGACATAGGTATTACAAAAAGAGGGTGAAATATGAGGATGTTCCCCATGTCCTCACTTTTCAAAATGCTTATATTTCACACAGAATGAGGTTTTTTTCACAGAAAGTAAACTGCACAGTCTCCTGTGAGGGTTAAGTTTAGGGGCAGGAGCAGTGTAGGGGGATGGAATATACGGTTTGTACGGTATAAAAACCATTACGCCTATGGAAAGTCCCCACATTTCACAAAAACACCCCTGTGTGTGTGTGTGTGTGTGTGTGTGTGTGTGTGTGTGTGTGCTTGTATATATGGTTTAATTTTAATGCCTGCATTAATTTTGCTCCATCAATGTTTTCTCTTCCCTTTTTTAGATGCTCCTGAAACCTGTCAGCCTGCCTGTGAGGCCGAGCCTGCTACACCAAAATTTCGAGATGCCCAGACCCAATGGGAGGATCCGTCACATATTGACCACATGTACTGTTCAACAACACAGTCTGTTAAAGTAGACAAGGCCACACAGTACGAGGCAGAAATGGGCCCTACTGTGACTAGCACAACGGTCAATGATGATGCTAGGTCCCGGCTGTATACAGGAGTGCGTATGGTTCAATTTTTCACCCTGGTGAGGGTGTTGTTGCCTTTCAGTAAGCCATCAATTACCCTTCCCGTTGTTGACCAAATCCTGATGACCTTGATGAAGATAAAACTAAACCTAATATTAGGAGATATTGCTCACCGATTCAATGTGTCTACATCCATGGCAAGCATTGTGATTAGTCACTGGATTGACATGATGGGTGAACAGTTCAAATTTCTGATCCCCTGGCTTCCAAGAGAGACCATTCGTGCCACCATGCCCTTGTCATTTCAGAGAAACTACCCTCGAACCACCTGCATCATTGACTGTGCCGAAAGTGCCATGCAGAGAGCCACAAACCACGACTCAAGAAGTGACACTTTCAGCCAGTACAAATCACGCAACACAGTGAAATATCTCGTCGCTGTGGCCCCTAATGGGCTAATTATGTTTATATCTGATGCCTATGCTGGCAGAAGCAGCGATAAGTTTATCACCATGGACAGTGGGTTCCTAGACTATCTGAGGGCTGGTGATGAGGTCATGGCGGACCGTGGGTTCACCATTCGAGACTTGCTTGATGAGAGAAGGGTCCGTTTGAACATCCCTGCATTCACCTACAGGCGCAATCAGTTGACCAATGAGGAGACGACACGCACCAGGCGAGTAGCCACTGTCCGCATACACATGGAAAGAGCAATCCAGAGACTGAAGGTCTTTAAGATTTTATCCCAGACCGTTCCCATCAGCATGGCACCGAAACTGGACAACATCTTAACCATATGTGCTGGCCTAGTTAACCTGAAGAGTCCACTAATCAGAGTGCCTCATGAGGTTTAGAATCTTGCCTTGTGTCCCTGTCTACCAACACCCAGCCATGTTGTTCATTAAATACAGATAAACACAACAAATACTGCCTGCATTGTATTTTTTTATATTATATATGAATATTTTCATAGTAATGTAATTGTGTGGGCTGCTTTTGTATTTTGTACAGTATGAGCTTACTATGAATGATGAACTGTGTTAAAAGAAATTGTAGCACTCTAAGGAACATAAGGCCTATCATTCATGATCGTAGTTCAGTGCAATAATTAAATAATAATTAAACGAAATGAAATGAAATAACATCAAACTTTAATTTTCATTCAAACAGTACAGGCACATTGATATATTGCACAGCATAAAGAGATAATGTAATGTACCGGTAGTTTATTTTAGTTTTAAAATGCTAAGATATTTACAGCAGAACTGTAACCTTCCCTCAACAAAATCATCAACAATTTTTGGGAGCATGTGGGCAAAGTAGAATGTGCGCAGCCTTATGATATGCCCCTGGACAAAGCCTTGGTCGTACGGTACTTCGATTTCTAGGTGCTCAGTGTTGTTCCAGATCACCAACTTGGAGTGCTGAAGCCCTGTGCAGTACATCCCAATTTGTACCTGCATGTAGTAGCCCTTTGGACCATTGCAGGCAATATGGTAATCTACCCTATCTCCGTTTGCCACAGTTGTGATTTCGCAGTTCTTTGTTGCCAAAAATGCTGCAAGTGACTTGTTTCCCATCACAGGTGATTTGATCTCCAACAGATTGTCTGTGTTTATCACTCCATCAGGAGATGCTGCAAGCCACGGTTCCTTTTCGCACACCACTAAGCCTTTGGTTTCAATGCTGTTGCCCAGAGTTTCCAAATAGTCCCTTGCAAGTTCCTCCCCCGCCGCTCCTTGACGGGTTGCGGCATTGCCACGGAAGGATGGGTGTAAGTGTTCAGACAAAAACTTGTCAGGTGCCGTGGTTGAGCGAATGGGGACCTTTCTAGCCGTGCTGGCTGTGACGCGCACTTTCCGCGCATCATGCCAGACCTGTTCTTTGCTCTGTGCTTTTGTAAACTTCTCAATCTCCTCAAGCTGGGCTGTGGACATTTTAATGTATTCATCATAGAAGGTTCTGCATTTTACACAAGCCAGTGGTGTGTGGTGCTCATCATGGGTTAGGAGATGGAGTTGTGGACATGGTGTTGGCTCGGTGATGGAGGAGGTATTAGCATTAAAGCAGAGCTGCAGGAGGCTATTCCCAGGGCAGTTGAAAAGTTCTGCCATTGGTGAGGCAAGTGTGTTCTTCCTCCACTCTTCATGAGTCCTAAAGAGTGTCACCTCCTGTGCCGGTTCTGGAGTGGTAGAGGATGGCTGTAAAGTTGGTGACGGCTGGTAGAGATCCTTCCTGTTGTGTCGTTTGAAGCGCACATACTTCATCTTCCTCTGACCAGCATTTCTTTTAGACCCAGCATTCCACTGGTTTTGTCCGTCTGTGCAGGCACGCCCGGTTTTCCCCTGTCTCACAGCATTTTCTACCTAGAGAGAGATATAGTAAAAAAGTGCATAGATATTATAATGGGTTTACTGCACACGTCATATGATGTAATACATTGCACACATAGCCTACAATGAATATACAGAACATTGGGCTCGCAGAAATGCACTTTATGAAGAAAATGCGTTATTATTATTATTATCATCATGGCTAGGAATGGGAATTGATAAGATTTTATCAATATCAATGCCACTGACGATTCTGCTTATCGATCCGATTCTTTAGAGGGGGAGGGGGGGGGGGAGTAGTTAATATACTGCACCAAATGTCAAAATTTGATTGATTGACAGGTGGGCGGGGCTTCCGGTATAGGGGGCGGGACTTCCGTCGTAGGCGGGACATCCGGTGTAGGCGGGACATCCGGTGTAGGCGGGACTTCCTGTATAGGCGGGACTTCCTGTATAGGCGGGACTTCCTGTTTAATAAATCATGTGATTGACATTAGGTTTTGATGTTTTTGACAGTTGGTTTTTGACCTATTGTCATAATAAATCATATGATTGACAGTAAGTTTTTGATGTTTTTGACAGTTGGTTTTGATGTCTTTGACAGTTGGTTTTGATGGTTTTTGACATTAGGTTTTTTTGTTTTGAAGTCGCTGTTATCAGAAAATTCCCCGCGCATCCCAGAGCAGTGTTGTAAAGTCCGTCTCCCCCAAACATCTGTTCTTTTAAAACAATATAAGCCTTACAAATGCAATCAGTTAAATGTTTAAACAATGAAATAAAAAATAAAAAAATCAGCTTACATGTACAATCAGTGACATGTTTATTAAAGAGTTAAAGAAAAAAATAAAACAGGTTATGAATGTATAAAACAAAAATCATCTCACGGCCCTCTGCCTTCTTTTTCATACACACACAGAAGCGTTCACCTTGAGCGCGTCTCTCAAAAACAGGGAGGCGCGCATCTATGTATGTGCGTGTGTCTGTGTGTAACAGGCACGGTCTTTATTTTTTTCCAATTACAATCTTTTTCGATAGCAGCTCTCCCGCAGGGAGTCGTCCTGATTGTGACAGTTTGGCGTAAAATATGTTTTAGAGGTCATGGTCGTCGTGAGATAAGCCCCCAAAATGCGTAGTGCAATGGCGCCATCTAGTGGACACAAGTGTGTTTTTCTCCAATTGTTATCCCATCATATATGTGTGAGGTGAGGGGAACTGTATAATAATACTGAACTTTTAGACCACAGCATCTCATCATCTCTCCCCCTCATCAAAATGCAGAACGGTGAGTATTTTTCTCTATATTTGATGCTATAATGTTATACAATGATGCTTTAAACATGCAATGTGCTATTGATGTGATTTATCAACTATAACTAACATTAGCATTGAGTTATTGATGTTTTAAACATTCATGCATGGGTACAGTGTTTTAATCATTGAGTCATCTTTGGTCTATCAGCTATAACTAAAATCGGTGTCTTAAACACAGCATGTTACTGTTACTGTTACGGGTACTCTCCGGCACCACCCGGTGTCCCGGAGTTAAAACTACATCCAGTTATGACACAATTGTATGCTCTCCGGCGACACCCGGTGTCCCGGAGTTAAAACTACATCCAGTTATGGTGTAATTGCGCCCCTAGAGCACCGGGGTGAAATAACATTTAGAAAATTAATGATTTTTTTTTTCAGCATCTGTCATCAGACATGCATATAAAGCGACTCACAAATGTTTCCATTCATAACAGGATTTTTTGCCTCACAGGTTCGAATGTTGAAAGTGACGCTCACGATAGCAATGATGCATGTGAGGACTGCTCTTTTATAAATTAAAAATTAAATAATAATAAATAAATAAAAATAAATAATAAATAATTAATAAATAATTAAGAAAAAAAAAATAATAATAATTTTTAATTGTCTCTCTTTTTTCATTCACAGTGACCCCTCAGCTGGTTGAAGCAGACAGCGCGTCTGATGGTAAAACAAGACCCATCGCCGACATCATAATTTTTTTTCTTAACATTTATGAAAAAAATATTTATTTATTTATTTTAGATTTCATTCAGTTTATCACGCAACCCGGCTTCCCACTGACTGACACCGCTCAACAGAATAATGATGACGTGCCTGACCCCACGCCGACGCACGCTGTGGATCAAATAGTTCCTGCCGGCTCTGCTTTAGACCAGGTCGCTGGACCCAGCGGTGAACCTTTGAGAAAGAAGGGTAGAAAAACCGATCGTCCTACCTCACCGGCCTGTCCTGAGAGAAAAACGTTTTGTTTTATCCCGTCAATCAGTCCTGAAAACAGTCCTGACAGGAAAACTTTCTGTCCGACGCCGCCGAGCGGTCCTGCGCCGAGTCTTGACAGCGTATTTCTTTATGGTGAGACTATCTACATTATTATTTTCATTTAAACACAAATTGAATCATACCATAACAATTTTTGTGTTATATTTCTACACAGCAGGGTCGGGTTATAGCCCCGACCACATGACTAGCTGGCATACACCTCGACGCATCACTTGGACAAGTACGAAAGCGATCCAAACTCCGTCGGAAGAAGAAGACATCGAAGTTGAAGAAGTGTCAGCAGAGCATCGCCCGGCTGACGAGCCACTCGCCGATACTAATTTAATAGAGGCATTATGTCAAGAGTTTCGCGACACCCAGGTTTATTATTCTCATCATCATAGATGGAACGTTGCAGTTAATTCAATATAGATTTATTCCATTAAACTTTTGTATTGCATGTATTGATTTTTATATTCCAGATACTCTGTAATTTTGTTGTATGCATGCATGCATGTTTTTTACATCTATCATGTATTGATTTATTCCATATACTTTTTGTGATTTTGTAATATTTCATGTTTTGGTCTGAAATCTAAAATGGATGGGTCAAAAAGCTTTTGCTCAGACGACGACGCAGAACTGTCACCGGACGAAATTGAAATGCTAAGTTGGCTTCCGGATTCTTTAGAACAGTATTTGTTTAATCTAGAATCTTCGCAATCCCCCTCTAATTTGGATCTTTTTGAATTAGCCGTAAATTCAAATATTAATTTGTACGATCACGTGCTAAGCGTAGACAACAATCATGTTGTACAATACGGTGGTGTTTTAAATAATCAACTCCCTGCATGTACCGACAGCGATCCTGACGCTGATGATACTCCACAGCCATCTACCAGCAGCAGCACGAGGCCCACATCAGGTAATATTGATGCTTTACGCGAGACTGACCCTAACAGACAGAGTCGATTAAGCCGTACGGAAATTGATACGCTGATCCGAGAAGGCGGGTTCGTTAACGGATATCACGTTTTACCGCGACCACGCTTCAACAGTGTGTCGTTGAGAAGGAGCATGAATCTGAGAGAGATTAACTCTACAGATTTGGCCTCTTATCACACTTCATTACATCGCATGCTGAGCGAGATCGTCACCTTTGCTAGAGAAATCGGCCACGATGCACCCGTAATCAATATGACCATGTCGGCACCCACTCTACAAACACCCATCAGCTGTGTTCTCGCCCCCGGTAATGATTATGATGTGAATTCGCTTATGGATCAATTTGAAAGAGTTTTACAGAGCAACCAGCTGTTATTATCGGACGACGCCGTCGAGCTCGACGCTACCGTAGCCATGAACAGACAAGGAGGCGGTCGACGACGTAAACTTACAGATCTGGCCGTTGATCAGGTAATCAAAAGAAAAAAGACGAATTTGTTCTGCCCCATAAATTTGTCAAATCAATTGTGCTTCTCTATTTGTCTCGCTCGTTTTCTTAACCCCCAGCTACCCGGGAGCGAGTTAGAAAAACTGGCTGCCGTCATCCAAAACAGCGTCGGCTTCTCAATTCAAGACCGAATCGCTCTTAGCGACATAGCTTCGTTTGAACGAGCGCTAGGCATTAAAATCGTTGTATTTCACAGATCGAATGCCATGGTCTTAGAAACGTACAAAAATTCTGACGAACCCCATCCCAAAACGGTGTTCCTCTATCTACATGATAATCACTATTATATGATCATGAATCTGACAGGCTTCTTAGGTTCGCCATACGTCTGTCAATTTTGTTACAAAAGTTACAGCAACCGCAGAGACCATCAATGCAAGCACGTCTGCAATGTCTGTTTTGACGCCGAATGTCACAGGTCCCCTAAAAGAACCATACATTGTCCCGATTGTTTGCGCTACTGTAAATCGAGCTATTGCTTCGAAATGCATAAAAAGAACCCTCCTCCTGGTCAAGAATCCCCCTCCTGTGATATTATCAAATACTGCAAACTATGCGGGCTGCGTTACTACGTTAAAGCGGGTGACAAGAAAGCAAAACACATATGCCCGACGGACAAATGCGTCCACTGTCGAGAACATCTGACGGAACACGGGACGCACCAATGTTTCATACAGCCCCTAGAGCCTAAGGAGCCATGCGAGAAATATATTTTCTACGATTTTGAAACGCGTTACGAAAACGGGCGACACGTGGCTAATTTTGTTTGCGCAATCACTTTCAAAGGGAAGAAATTTACGGCGGAGGGTACCGACTGCATCGCTAAGCTAATCGACCGCTTCAGAAAACCCCGATATATTGGCTACTGCTTCATAGCTCATTACGCCTCCAGATTCGACTCCTTTCTGATTCTCGAGTATTTTTGCAAAGCCGGGATTGCGATTGAGGTCATAATGCAAGGCTGTAAATTAATTTACATGTACGACGAATCGTTTGGCCAACGATACATCGATAGCTACTCATTTTTTCCAATGGCCCTTGCCAAAATGCCCGCGGCGTTAGACTTGACGACGACTGAAAAAGGCTACTTCCCCCATCTTTTCAACAGGGTGGAAAACGAGAACTATGTTGGACCATACCCCGACAAAAAGTTCTACAACTACGATAACATGTCGGATAAAGACCGTGAAAAGTTTGATGCATGGTACAGCACGGTTGAGGGGGAGCAGTTTGACTTCAGGCAGGAACTGTACGCGTACGGGGTTAACGACGTCGTCTTATTACGCGAAGGCTGTATGAAATACCGTCAGGCGTTCCTAGAATGCACCGAAATTGACCCTTTTGGGTTCACGACGCTCCCCAGCTGTTCGATGGGGGTCTTCAAAACCCATTATCTCGGCAGAAACACCCTCGCTCTCACGCACAACAAAGCGTACATCCATCAGAATAAGTCCTACTCAAGTGGCTCGATCGAATGGCTCGAGTATGTCAAAAAGACTCGAAACGTGGATGTTCACCACGCCGTAAACCACGGCGAAGTATCGATCGGTAAGTACTTTTTAGATGGCGTCTACCAGCAAGACGGTGTGCAGCACGGCTTAGAATACGCGGGGTGCATCTTCCACGGTCACTGCTGCCGCTTTGCACCCCATGAGTCACACCCCTTGTCGGGAATACCCTATGGGGTTCTCAGGAGACAGTTTGACGATAAGATCGAATTTCTGCAGAATGCGTACGGTTTACAAGTCGAGGTTCTTTGGGAATGTGAATGGATCAAAATGAAAAAGACCGATCCCTCTGTGATAGAATTTATGGCCGGTTATTCAGCCCCGGAGAGACTGAACCCAAGAGAAACCTTGTATGGCGGCCGCACGAACGCTTATAAACTCTATCACAAAGTGAGCGGAGATGAGAAAATAAGGTATCTCGATTTCACCAGCCTCTACCCCTTCTGCCAGGCTAGGAAAAGCTACCCGATCGAACACCCCCAAATCATTTTCAAAGATTTTGAACCGATTGAAAATTATTACGGACTCATCAAAGCGACCGTGTACCCTCCCCGCAAATTACTGTATCCGGTTCTCCCTTACAGATGTCAAGGAAAACTCATGTTTCCGTTATGCCGAACCTGCGCTCACAATCAAAACCAGACCACGAGCTGTACCCACACGGATGAGGAAAGATCACTCTCCGGGTCCTGGGTATCCATCGAGCTTTTAAAAGCCATCGAGAAGGGTTATGTGGTAGCCAAGATTGACGAGGTTTGGCATTTTCCACAACGGTCAGACACGTTGTTTGTCGAATACGTCAAAACATTTTTGCGTTTGAAACAA
Organism: Romanogobio albipinnatus; assembly: GCA_023566225.1. NCBI lineage: Eukaryota > Metazoa > Chordata > Actinopteri > Cypriniformes > Gobionidae > Romanogobio > Romanogobio albipinnatus. Next base: position 33,640,501 of record CM042252.1, read on the forward strand.
CAAGCGTCGGGGTACCCGTCGAATGTCGTCACGGACGCTGAGAAAGAAACTTACATTCGCGAGTATTTTGAAAAAGAGGGGGTTCAACTCGACCCCGAAAAGATCAAGCACAACCCCGCGCAGAGAGCTATCTCAAAGCTATGTCTGAATTCGTTTTGGGGGCGGTTCTCTTTAAAACCAAATTTACCTCAAACGACTCTGGTGCACGACCCCGAAGATTTCACCAGAATCGTCTTCGGTAATACCGACACCTTGTCGTATTTCTCATTCGTCTCAGACAACGTGGCTCTCGTCCAGCATAAACCCAACAAAGAGGATGTTTGTAAGGCTCGCGACGTCAACGTGTTTATAGGGGAGTTCACTACGGCCCACGCCCGACTGGAATTGTACGAGTTGATGGACAGACTCAGCAGTCGTATGCTTTACTCTGATACAGACTCCGTCGTGTTCGTGTCTAGGGACGGTGACTGGGAGCCGCCTCTGGGTGATTATTTGGGCGAGCTGACGAACGAAATAGACGATGGGGATTTTATCACGGAGTTTTGCTCTAGCGGCCCTAAATCGTATGGCTTTCGCACCGCTAAAGGCAAAGTATGCATGAAAGCTAAGGGGATAACGCTGAATGCTAAAAATTCCCAAGCCATCCGCCTGGATACCCTGATTGGTCTGGTTGATAGTTATGTGACGTCGTATGATAGTACCGAATACATCCTGGCTCACACGGAAAACATTGTGAGGGATAAAAAGACTCTCACATTGCACAACAAATCAGTCGTTAAAAGGTTTAAGGTGGTGTATAATAAACGCAGACTTTTGCCCGATTTCACCACGCTTCCTTATGGCTACTGATCAGATGATGCACAGAGGATCAATGGATGCTTCCGATTTTGATTTCAGACTTCAACATCCATTTAGTTGTGTTATAAGCGGGCCATCCAATTCTGGAAAGTCTTATTTTGTGAAACTTTTGTTGGAAAAAGGTTTGAATTTAATTTCCAAGAAAATTGAAAACATTGTTTGGTTGTATGATTGTTGGCAACCTTTGTACGATGATGTGCTTAAATTGTACGACATTAAATTTGTACAAGGAATACCAGAGAGTCTGATTGATGATGATTTACTACCTCCCACTAAACCAAATCTTCTCATCGTGGATGATTTGATGCAGCAAGCCAGCGCCAATTCTGAGCTTCAAAGGGTGTTTACGACCTACGTCCACCATCGCAACCTTAGCGCTATTTATATAGTGCAAAATTTATTTGTACAGGGTAAATCCAGCCGAACCATCAGCTTAAACGCCAATTATATGATTCTGTTTAAAAATCCTCGAGACGTGAATCAAGTAGCGATGCTAGGACGTCAAATGTACCCCGGAAACACAAAATACTTTATGGAGTGCTACCACGATGCGGTCAACCAGCCTTTCGGCTACATAATGATAGACTATAAAGCAAAAACCCCCGAGCAGTACCGTCTCAGAACAGGATTGCTTTCCGACCGTCAAATGATTTACATCCCGAAAAAAAGAAGAAGAACGTGATCAAATCACCATGTCCGCCAGACTTTGTAAACATCTGCCGGTGTTAAAAATGCTACATAAAGCATCTCCTAAACAAAGGCGTCTTATTCTACAATCGGCGTCCGACGAATTCATTTTATCGTTGTGTGAAGTGGCGCTCAACATCCTCTACGGGACGATTCCGGTCAATCCACAACAGTACCGAAAACTGAGAAAGAGAAAAGCCGAAATTAAATTTGTAGCCAACAAAAAAATCGGCATAGCAGCAAAGAAACGAGTCTTCAACCAGAAGGGTGGATTCCTTTTACCGCTCCTGAGCGTCGCCGTACCCTTTCTTTCGAGCTTGATCGCAAACAGATAGGATGGAGTACGCCGAGAAGATGTATTTAGTCCCGCAACATCAACTGGATAAGGTGAGAACCGAAAATGTTCGCGAGAATATTCAGCAGAGCGTGGAAAACGATTTGGACGGCGCCATGAGAAATATCTTACTCCGCACTGATTTGAACCCGTACGAAAAAGCAAAACTTTACACAAATACCCTGAGCAGGTTTTTGACCATCGTTAAACAAAGCGATCGGGAGATCGGAGTTTTAACGCAGTTGTTACCCGATCCCGCTCCTAAAGATGAAGTACCGACCGCGGCTAGCGTCGAAGACGACAACGGTGCTGAGGAGCATGTGGTGGATGAAGTTCTGAAGAATGTACCTTCGAGAAGTGTGAAAAACAGCAGATACATATTAGACAAGATGTCTAAAGCTAAAGGACTAAGCGCGTGGAACGAATCGGGGGAGTTTGTGTTCAGGGGTAAAGCCGTACAAGGCTCACACATGGTCGATTTGTTAAAAAATGTCACGGCACCGCAAAAGGTTCAGGATAACCGGAGACCTGTAGGATGGTCAGAGTTTCTACACGCCTTTGCCGAATTAAACATCCCTTTTTCTACAGTGCCGAATCAACAGGTCAGGAGCACCATTAAATCTCTAAAGAGTAAACCCGACACCCCCAGCCCACCCCGTGTCAGACCTTCCAAAAGGGCACGAAGACAATCACGCTCGGTGTTTCCAGAGTCCGAAGACTCTGTGTTTAAATCCCCGACTATCGATCGAAGACAATGGTTGGAATTTTAACGAATCCTTTCATTTTGTATGTATCTTATGATTAAATAAAAGACAATTAAAAATATAATGGTTTCAAGATTTTTATTTATATGTCAGACATGTCTGCACGCAGTGAACGCAGGACAACATTGTATCAATACAAACATACGGTCTTAATCTCTTCACAAATAGGGACACCATTTTATCATTTTTAATATAATCATCGGTGTATAGTTTCATCACATGATCATAGCCGTATCCTCTAGCTAGATGATATAGAAAAAACAGACAGTGCTGACCGCAGGTGTCCGATGAATAATCCTGGACTCGTCTGCCGGAATATAATACGTCGGCATCGTTGGCTGCTAGAAAGTCATTGATGCTGGTTGGAAAGCGATGGCTGGTGGGGGGGTTGCCGAAGCTGTCGAAAAAACACGCGGGCCCGTCTTGGGTTAAATAAACGGCGACCCAGTGCTCCCCCGGCATGCTAGCAGGGTCGGTGTTCACGATACAGGCCGACGGTAAGATCCTTATGGGTTTTTCGGGTAGTTGATCGCTCGGTAGAACGCCGAGAAAATGAGTCCTGCAGGTAATTTTATCCATGATGGCGGTGAGTTGCAGCGTGTTGATCTCAATAGTAGTCTATAGCCGCGTTTCCACCGAAATTACCCGGAACTATTTGCACCAGGAACTTTTTTCCCAGGAACTTTTTCTCCCCCAGACCTGCTACTGTCTGCGTTTCCACCGCGGTCTAAAGTACCGGGAAGATTAGGCAAATTAGTCCGGTGATGTAGGACTGCGCGCGGCGCGACTGCTCCTTCCAGTCAGCGACGGACAGTAATAATTTTTGCGCGATACATGTCTGCAACAATAACAAGTGGAGGAGATGCAAGCAGCGTTGCTTTTGCTGGTTATGTATCGGTTTACTAAAGAGGTCATTAACAAAACGGCGGAAAAGAGACGAGCACTGAGACTAAAGCGTATTCGTAAAGCTATATTTAAAATATGACAAAGTATGTTATCATCAGCTATTACGGACATTGACCGTGAGATGGCTGAGATGAACGCGCGCCATCTGACAGAAAGAGCAAGACTGATATTTACTGAACGCTGTTCGATCCTCGCAAAAGACTTTTAAAAATGCCGGTTGAAATAAAATGCTGCGTGAGCTCAACCAATCAGCATGTTCAGCGCCCAAGTCCAACCCCCGAAAGTTCGGGAACTTTTCAAAAGTACCACCTCGCAAGCAGGGCCGTTTGGAGGGGGAAATATTTACCCGGAACTTCATTTAGACCCTGGTTCCTGCGGTCGAAACACACCGAGTTCCCCCCCAAAGTTCCTGGTTCCGGGGTAAAGTTCCTGCGGTGGAAACGCGGCTTATGAGTACCTGTCGGCGGTTAGACAATTCAATGATGCTGTCAAATACCGCGTAAACAATTAAATTAATGGTATTCGGCAGCGGTTTTCTGAAACGAGCTTCGACTCTGATATTCCCGGACTTGATGAGGGAAATGTGCTGACCGCACTCTTCGTCGGGCGTGAGGTTAAATGCGTAAAGCGTGTATCCGTTCAGGAAATCATTCCTGCCGAAACAGAGCGGTTGGTCTTTAAGATGTCTCCCGGTCGTCATTACCAACTGATAATATTCGCGTACTGCCAAACCAGCTTCGAAATTGGGCTGTAGAGGCTTGGCCGGGTACTGTTGTCCGTCAACGTAGACGGCTAAGAATTCAAGGTCGTAGTGTTTGAACGCGAATGGATTTTTTGCGTAGGAACTGGTGAATGCGTCGTTGTCGACCATGGCAATGACGATAGACTTTGGCAGTGTTCCTAAAAACAGATTTTCCTGATTCGAAACACGAGAGCCGGCCGGTATGGAGAACGATTTTAGACTGACCCTATCGACAGGGTACTTGGCCGTTGTCGAGAGCAACGTCTGGGCGTGAGCCAGTCTCACCGGCGGTGATACAGTAACTTTCTTGACAAATAGGGATGCAGCCACTATATTTAATTTGTAAGCCACATCGTCGGCCCTCATCAGACAGAATTCATCTTTTGCTTGAATTAGGCGTATCTTGATATCCACCCCATTTATCATAAGTTTCTCTTGGAAGAATATATCGCTGTGTATGGGGGCTAGTAGTTCCACCTCCTTGCTTTCGCTGGTGTAGCCTGATCTCTTTGTCAACCCCGCGTTATGGCCTGCCGGGTCTTGAACGTCCATATGACCCGCCGTGTCTTTATGGAACAATCCGGCGCTGAAGACAGATTCCAACGTATCTTTACCGTAGTTGATCAGACTCTCGATGATACAGCGATAAGGGTAAGTGCTCGAACTCTGAGATATCAGACGATCGCCAAGGGTCACGTCGACTTGTGAAAACATAGTGGCTCCGGGGTAGTTGATTAGACCCACCTTGGCAGGGTGTGCAATCTCTTCCCCGTTAGGTTTCGTGATTTTCACCCGCAGGTAGAGCATCGTGTTATTGAGATCCACATAATCATCGCCGTTGCCTGCGATAAAAAATTCCAATGGTGCAGAGCCCGATATGGCCGATAACGGTGCTACTTCTAAATAGCCATTTTTCTCAATAACTGTCTGTGTCAGCGGGACCGAAAATAAGTCCAGCTCAGACTTGATGCATTCACCCGACATGCGATGGAGTAGTGCCATGTTAGAATATGGATTTTGCGGCTCTCTTGATCGATACGTTTCGACTAACAGACCTCTTACGCTTTCTGCGTACGAGTGAGCGCTTGTTTGATCCGCGCACTGTTTTCTTCTTCTTCTTCTGTACCACCGTTGGCCACGCCTCCTCACACCCGGCGGCTTAGACATTCTCTTACGAGCCATGACCATGAGACCGGATCCGTCTTGAGCTTTATCGTTATGCGAACGCGTCAATACGTTTGAGACGACGTCGGATACTATATTTTTAGCAGCCGATTTTAGGTGAGGTTTCGCGATGCTAAATCCTCTTTTTAACAACGGTACGGCCATCCTGAACAGACCTCTGAATAGGCCTCCTAACCCCGCACCGTACATAACTCCCGATCCCGAATACCCCGGCAAACCGGAACCGGCCTGATTTTGGTAATAGCTCACATAGTCCGCGGTATTGGACTCTCCGGGTCTATAATAAACCATTTTTTAAAGAATAGAAATATTTTTTGGTTTAAAGTGTAGTTTTACGATGACTTTCCCGTAAGAAAATGGTACTTCGTGGTTTTGATCGTCCTTCAACTCTATGACGATGCTGCTGATGTGATCCTTGTTGATCGATGCGTAATGGGGGTTGTCGTATCTAGCAATGACCGCGTCGTTGCCTTTACCCGTTATATGTACACATCTCAAGAGGGGCACGTGCGAATCACCGACCGCTTGATATTGGATGATGTCCGTGTAAACGTACATTGTATAGAACCCAGCATTGATGTCGGATTGATGAGGAGCGTATGTGATGACGTCCGTAGTAAAATCGGGTTCTTTATGATCGTTTAAACCTCCGAGAGGTTTTTTAGTCATTCCTAAAATAGTGGCTAGTCTTCCTCGGAAACTCACTGAAATGTTTGGTTTCGCGACCAGAAAGACTTTGTTTTTTAATTCGTCGTGATTCAATACGGCCGCTGGTGTGATGAGTTGATTTATAGCCTGGAGGATCGCACGAATGTTTGCGTAGTAACCCCCGCTTATGTGTAATTTCGTAATGATAGAAAAACCAATATTTGAGGGATTGCTATCCGGGGGTTCCGGGGCCGTATGTAGGATGAAATGACCATCTTCGTCATTAAAGTTGTACCAACTTCTAGGATATTCGATTTCGGCGAGTCCGACTTCCCATTGTCCTTTCAAGTCTATAGCTTTAGCCAACCTGGTTGTATAGCTGGCTATACGATTTTCAGGATAAACCGACAACGACGCATTGCACGGCAACGTGACGTAGAACCCGTGATCCTCCATGATGCTCCTTCGCTCGTATGGTCTCATCCGTTAACGACTGAGCGTTTTAAGGAGATTGCAAGTCCAGCAGAGTTTTTTTATCTATATAACTATTAAATTTTGAAGGCCATCCTAGCCATTTCACTAGAACAAGCGTAGATTTCCCCTGTTTTTTCTGACCTAAAATCTTTTCCACCTTAAAAGATTTGTTTTTACTCACAATTATTTTTTGCAACTCTTCTTCATAAAAAACCCCATCTATGACATCGCCATCATAATCCTTGAGTCTGTAGACCGGGGGGTGACGCGGAATACATGAGGATACTGTGAAAAATTCTTCCGTGTAGTTCTGCTCATAACCTTTGGCGAACGGTCCTCTCACTTTAGAAATCCTGACAACGTCGCCGACTTTGAAATTAAATACGGTCTTCTTCTTCTTCTTTATATCGCCGTACAAATTTTCAAACACTTGACCCTCATTTGCTTTGTCGACGTCCACGGGTCTCATTCTGATACTTCGGTGATAACTGCTGTTGTACCCTTGAATAATGTCTTGTAAAACATCAATGTATCGGCGGGAATTTGTAGCCGTTAAAAATCTCCACATGCGGCTTTTTAATGTTCTATTAAATCGTTCTACGACGCTGGCTTTCAAATCGGTAGCGGTGGCGAAGTGGTTGATGTCGTGCTTTTTCATCACATCTTGAAAATGTTTGTTAAAAAATTCCTTTCCCTTATCCGTCTGCAATTTCTGAGGTACACGACCCTCTTCGAGTATAGACTGGAACGCTTTAGTGACCTCAATGCCACTCTTATTCTTCAAAACTCTGACCCATGAGAACTTGCTAAATACATCTATGCATGTCAGTAGGTATTTATGACCGTCATTATCCTTGGCGTAGGCAGTCATGTCGACAAGATCAGCCTGGAACTGTGTATCGATCCCATACACAACCACTCTATTTCGTTTGTATTTTATAGGTGCTGTTTTGTGTAATGTGTAAGCATCCTCACCCGCCAACCATTCTGAAACCTCTTTATCGCTTAGACGGACGCCGGTATCTTTTAAGACGGCGTCTTTTAATCGTTTTTTACCCCCTAGAGAGCCGGGGTTGGACGGTGTATAATAAGCCTTTTTCATGAGCTCCGACATGCTGTCGTTTCAACCGCTGCAAAAGAATAACGCGTACAAGTATTTTGAATCAATCTTTTATTTTAAAAAATCCGTTACAGGATACATGCAAGATCTAAGTAAAATGGAAATAATACAGGTAGAGTAAAAAAATAAATTAAAAAAATTTTTTAAAAAATAAATGGATATAACGACATTACAGGATACACAGTAAGTACAAAAAGGATATAATGATGTTAATATAACACAATCTAACTAAAAATGGATATAATAAGTAGCAGTAAGTAAAAACAAAATGGAAAATAACATTACAGGATACATAGTAGCTAAAATGGATATAATACAACATTACAGGATAGACAGTGGCTAAAATGGATATAATACAACAGAGTAAGCTAAAAAATGGTTAGTAAAAAATAATAATGTAGTAAATGGTTAGTGATAATGACATTACTGACTGTCTAACCAGAAAAGAAAGTCGCGACAGGCCTTCATGTTTTTGTCTAGGATGAAATCGATATACATTTCGGTAATTTTGGCAGAGTCGTCATCATCACCCTTTTTCTTTATCAACTCGGTACATACATCTGCCACGTAGGTACAAGTACACAACACGTCTGAGATTGTGATCTCAGCGCGTGATTCACACATCATTTCTAGAATAGCTTCTATCATTACATCGGGTGGATCGAGACCATCAACACATTTTTCAATCAAATCGTCCCATGCATTAGCCATTCCTCTCATTATCGGCATATTCTTCTTGAGATTTGCCTGACGCGTAGTGTCATGACCAACTGGGATATCAGGGTGGGCAGCGTCCGCAATAATCTTATCCAGTAGCTCGGTCATCTGATGTTTGAAATGGTCTTTAAACACGAGTTCCAAACAGCTCCTTAGACTACAGACTACACCCATCGCGGAGGGGGGTTGGTCACTCTCCATTCACAATTGAGAGACCTTGCCAGAGATCAACGACGTCGTAGACTATTTCCTTGCAGGGTTTGTCCAGAAGTTTCAACCTGATTTCTTCTAGCTTGGCAATGATGAATGGTTCGTCTTTTAATTCGTGCAGAATACCCCCGACTGTTCCTTGAATACGCTGGGGGTGAGATTTTAGCCCGCAGCGGTTTAGGAGAATGCCGATGATGGAATGGAAAAAGGGCTTAAACAGCTTGCCTGACAGCTCGTCAAAGTGTGTGTCGAAGTAGAAGTTGGGAGGGTCAAACAGGCAGGAATGTTGCAGCTGGCTGGGGTGGTCAATCGCACATCCCTCGCAGTCGGCCTTCAGCTTATCACCGATGAGATGTTCCAGCAGCACCACGGTTGCTGCTTTTACGATTTTGAATTCGACATCGCTGAAACATCCGTCTGTAGCGTCGTGACCGGCTTTAGCACTGGGGAGGTAAGTCAGGTTGTGTGATCCGAGGTCCGAGCCCAATTTGTCCAGCCAGTCTTTGGAGCGTTTGATAGTTTTAGCAGGACTGTGACCGCAGTCGCATTCGATTAACGGGTCCCAGTCGATTTGGAGGGGCGATTGCCAGTCTTTGTGAAGGTCCGATGATCCAAGGGGGTAAGTCAGACAATAGTCGCTTGCGTTGTCGTCAGGAGGGTCGAGAATGCTGCCGAAAGAGATGCCGCAGCTGCACACATGAGCGGGTTCTGAAGCGCCGTCTTCAGCCATGGTTTATAAATGTTGCTTGAGAGGGTTTGGCCGCTGACTTTATGTCAGATGCAGTAAAGGGGCGGGGACGTTGTGGCGCTTCAGCTGTGGTTTATAAACGACGTCTGGGAGGGGCTGACCGTCGAGGTCCCGGATGTCTGTATTGAATGGGGGGTGAATACCCCGCGTATGTACTGCTGCGCGGACATCTCTCAGGGTGGAACAGCTGCACTTTAATTTTGTTGTAGCCGTCGTGCAGCTCGCACCATTTGAACAGCTTGTTTATGATTGAAAACATAATATCCAGCTGACTCAGATCTTGCCACTTGAACAAAAATTGCATTTCATACAGATTGTTATGCTCGTTAGGCAGGACGACCCCTGACCGATCTTCGGTGAGCTTTGTCTTGTCATCACAGCAGAATATGTAGACAGAATCATCCGGGTTCTTTTTAGTGTGGTCACCTACCACGCGGTACCGGACATTCGGGGTGACCCCGTCCCACTCTCCAACGTACAGAGGTTCTTGGCCGCCGCTCTTCAGATCCTTCCACACAAAATTGTAAAATAATGTCCAGTCTTTTTTAGGAAATACAAGACATGCGTCTTCCCCGGGGTGAAACTCGCCCGCGCTGTCGGTGGTGTAGAGTATAACAACTTGAGTTGTTTTATGAAATCTGTACCCGATTACACGCTTGCTGTTCATCATAAATTCTCCTTTAGTCCATTCCGAAAGTTCATGGAGAAAGCTTGTCAAACGGACGTGCCCATAAGGTTTTCTCGGCGCCATAGGTAGACTGGTCATCAGACTGTCGAACGTCCTGCTGCGCAACCCCGCATCTGGGGTTTCAGGAGCTGATAATCCGTCCATGCTCATGTAGCTCATGTTTCTCTTTTTGCTGATAGCTGTAGAACACACTAGCCCCATTTATATATATATACGCTGCTCTGGGATGTGGCAGGGTGGGAGGGGAATTTTCTGATAACAGCGACTTCAAAAGATAAAACCTTCTGTCAATAACATGATTTATTATACCGCATTCAAAAACAAAAAACCAACTGTCAAATTCATCAAAACAAAAAAAAAAACCTAATGTCAAAAACCATCAAAACCAACTGTCAAAGTCATCAAAGACATCAAAACAACATTTGTGAGTCGCTTTATATGCATGTCTGATGACAGATGCTGAAAAAAAAAATCATTAATTTTCTAAATGTTATTTCACCCCGGTGCTCTAGGGGCGCAATTACACCATAACTGGATGTAGTTTTAACTCCGGGACACCGGGTGTCGCCGGAGAGCATACAATTGTGTCATAACTGGATGTAGTTTTAACTCCGGGACACCGGGTGGTGCCGGAGAGTACCCGTAACAGTAACAGTAACATGCTGTGTTTAAGACACCGATTTTAGTTATAGCTGATAGACCAAAGATGACTCAATGATTAAAACACTGTACCCATGCATGAATGTTTAAAACATCAATAACTCAATGCTAATGTTAGTTATAGTTGATAAATCACATCAATAGCACATTGCATGTTTAAAGCATCATTGTATAACATTATAGCATCAAATATAGAGAAAAATACTCACCGTTCTGCATTTTGATGAGGGGGAGAGATGATGAGATGCTGTGGTCTAAAAGTTCAGTATTATTATACAGTTCCCCTCACCTCACACATATATGATGGGATAACAATTGGAGAAAAACACACTTGTGTCCACTAGATGGCGCCATTGCACTACGCATTTTGGGGGCTTATCTCACGACGACCATGACCTCTAAAACATATTTTACGCCAAACTGTCACAATCAGGACGACTCCCTGCGGGAGAGCTGCTATCGAAAAAGATTGTAATTGGAAAAAAATAAAGACCGTGCCTGTTACACACAGACACACGCACATACATAGATGCGCGCCTCCCTGTTTTTGAGAGACGCGCTCAAGGTGAACGCTTCTGTGTGTGTATGAAAAAGAAGGCAGAGGGCCGTGAGATGATTTTTGTTTTATACATTCATAACCTGTTTTATTTTTTTCTTTAACTCTTTAATAAACATGTCACTGATTGTACATGTAAGCTGATTTTTTATTTTTTTATTTCATTGTTTAAACATTTAACTGATTGCATTTGTAAGGCTTATATTGTTTTAAAAGAACAGATGTTTGGGGGAGACGGACTTTACAACACTGCTCTGGGATGCGCGGGGAATTTTCTGATAACAGCGACTTCAAAACAAAAAAACCTAATGTCAAAAACCATCAAAACCAACTGTCAAAGTCATCAAAGACATCAAAACCAACTGTCAAAAACATCAAAAACTTACTGTCAATCATATGATTTATTATGACAATAGGTCAAAAACCAACTGTCAAAAACATCAAAACCTAATGTCAATCACATGATTTATTAAACAGGAAGTCCCGCCTATACAGGAAGTCCCGCCTATACAGGAAGTCCCGCCTATACAGGAAGTCCCGCCAACACCGGAAGTCCCGCCTACACCGGAAGCCCCGCCCCCTATACCGGAAGCCCCGCCCACCTGTCAATCAATCAAATTTTGACATTTGGTGCAGTATATTAACTACTGGCGGGCATTAAGGGACCAGGCGTTTTAAAGGTGAGTAAAACTGATAAAACTGCTTCAAATGTCTCTGTGTTGTAAGTGTGGCGTGTTAGCACATAGCTTTAGTGGTTTTATTTTTTTTAAAGCTAACTGTACTTTTTATGTAATAAATAGAACTTTATTATCTCTCTGCTCGATTCCCATCCCTAATCATGGCACACACGCACTTTGCACTCTAGCAAAGTAGCCAATGATGTAGTACTGATACCAACAATAAAAAAAGACATATGCCTAGGCTACAATGGTCAAATAATATAGTTAACTTTACCTTCCACAGGATCGCAGCTGAGTGAGAACAAGATCTCCCTGGTCCAGCAACACACGTACATCCCGCAGTTTTGACTTCTCCAGCTTCAGTTACCAGCACCCAAGCATTATGCCACGCATTGTTCAAACACTGGCTAGGCTCTACATTTGCTTTCAGATAAACAAAACGATCATGTTTGTATGACATTACACAACTGACTTTGTTGCTGTGCAGATATTGATATGCCTCGGAGGCTTTCAGATTGTCCATTGCTTTTCCATCTATTGCCATGGATTGCACGAAGTAGGAGCAAATCTTGCTGTACGTTATGCTGGGCCACGTCGTCATGTTATTCTCCCAGTTCTGCACTGAATTCGGGTGGGGGAGAGTAACGCCATCTCCAGTCAAAGTAGTAGAACTGTGTTCCCAAGCTAGCATCGTGATCGCTGTGTTTACACCGGCAGACGCTGCACAAACCACTTCCGGCGGAAATGAAATGCATTTGTGTAGAGTAATGGCGCCGCCCACGATTTGGCGCGTTAACTTGTGTATACATCTATGACAACGCTTGTATTTGACCTCACTTAGCGGAAGTTATGGCGGAGCTCAGAGATGATCACGTTCGTCTGATAAGAGGTAAAATAATAGCATAAATACTGCTCGGTTTCTCACAGAAACTGATCGTTTCGCTAGATAAGACCCTTATTCATCGTCTGGTATTGTTTAAAGCCCTTTGAAGCTGTACTGAAACTGTCATTTGGACCTTGAACCGTTTGGAGCCCATTGAAGTCCATTATATGGAGAAATATCCTGGAATATTTTTATCAAAAACCTTAATTTCTTTTTGACTGCAGAAAGAAAGACATTGACATCTTGGATGACATGGGGGTGAGTAAATTATCAGCAAACGTTTATTTAAAAGTGAACTAATCCTTTAACGATTGCAAAGGGAGCTTTCTTTGATCGCTTTCTTTATAGAATTTAATCACTATTAAATAACAGATTATTTTCATCCTACTAAGAGAAACAATGCAAATTGAAGTTTAGTCACTGGTCTAAATTTACTGACACACAGACAAAGAACATCTGACTACATGAATGATTACTTTTCAGATCAGGCATTAGAATGAACACAGTTACTTACATGTTGAATTACTGTTGAACCCAGTCCCTGCAAAATATTTTGTAATCCCCAAAGGCATGTTTATTGCTTTGTAGCTCGAAGGTTTAACACTAGGCCTATGTTACATCAAGCGGCAACCTCCCGCAGTGTCTCTTGAAGTGACTTAAACTGCAATTCATCGACTGGCCACTAGAGACAGGCTCCAGAAGGGAGCAGAATCTCATTGAGCACCATGTTAAAATGCCCAACTTTACAGCAGAATAAAACATGTTTACAGCCTGGTGCAAATTGTGATTTTGGTCTATACAGCAAATTTTGCCCTTCATGACAACTGTGAGGGGGTGAATTTTTTTTATAACTCATTCATTTACATTATATAAAGCATTAAAGTTCTGCATAATTAAGGGCGTGGCCACTTTGAGTGAAATAGCCATTTATCTGCTGTCTGTTAGTCATCGCGTCACTTCAGCTCCGCCCACGTCCCGCCTTTTTGCCCATTTTCTGTTATCTGGGATGGCGACGGCCAGCTCGACCCTACTTTACGCTTCAAAACTGCTCATCAGAATCCTATGGGTGACGTCACGGACACTACGTCCATATTTTTTTACAGTCTATGTGTTACATGCACGAATCGGTGGGCGGGGCTAAACAGGCAGTTATGAAGTAGGTGTTGATATTCTTCTGCTGAGGCAGTGCTTGCCTCCCTTTGACGTCATAGATCCCCACTTTGAAAAACGTGTCGTTTGCTGGGCCTGGTGTCTATAAAAGCTTTTCTTTGACTAACAAGGAAGCTTTCAGCTCTGATATTCTTATGTTACCATGGCCTTTTATATATCAAAAACTCAAGGGAAAGTTGATTTCTCAATTCATCACCCCTTTAAGTAATGATCTGCTAATAATTATGTAATGTTTTTTAATGATTTATTAATTAAAGTTATTATTATTATAGTGCATTACCAATTAATGGTTTAGTTCTTCATGAGTCATACATTAACACTGTGCATTAGTTAAGCATGCATTAATGCATATTAGTGCACGTGTATTGTAAAGTGTTATCAACTTTATTTTTACCCAGCAGGGGGGAGATAAAGTTATAAAATAATCATCTTTTCTATAGTTCGGCGAATTGGAAAAGACAGAAATAGGCTCCAATTTTATTTAACTGAATTATTGTCTGCCTGAAATACTTTTTTTCATTATAAAATCGTTTTATTCTAAATCTTTTTTACCATTATGCACATAATTGAACATGATCTCAGTTATCATTAAACACTGATATTGTCTCGACTTGCACAGCGTATACTAATTATTTGCCATTGTTTCTCTGATCCAGTCCAGGTAGTTCTGCACTTTAGTGTAGAAACCTTTAGAGACTTCATTGCCACATCTTTCAGGACCCCATGACACAATGCCCCTCACCTCATAGGGCTGCTCTTTAGTTCCGTAGCCCAACATGGGGAAGAACAGAGGACTTCCACTGTCACCTTTACAACTGTCAACACTTTTAACATCGTCTCCAGCACAGAACATGTTATCAGTGGTAGGCAGATTCCCTGAATCACACTTAGTATATTCCTGAACATGCCCATAACGTAAACGTTTACTTATTAAGCCCTTCTCAAACCCTCCAAAACCTGATATTGTACCCATCGTGCCCTCCATTACAGGTTCATGTGTTTTGTTTGGCAGACATACTGGCCTGATGGTTGGACCGAGTGGCACTTTGGCAGACATTTTGATCAGGGCAATATCATTGTCAAAGTTGGTTGGATTACCACCCGGACCAGCCCTATGATAATTTGGGTGAATTATGATCTTCTCTGCTATCATAGTGACTGGGTTTTTGTCATTATTGTCAATTATTCCTCCAAGCCAAGTCATGTTTTCATTTTCATATCCATCCACTAATTGAGCAGCTGTTAGAGCCCAGTAATCACTGATCAGAGATGCACCACCTCTGGTATATGTCTTATGGAAGAGCTGCCAGGGAATCTGCCCCAGACTGGCTGGCTTCCCTCCAAAGACTCTGCCACCAGAAGAGACCTCTGTATTCATTCCACACACTAAAAGAGAGAGAGACAGAAATAGGAAATATATGAAAAAGAGATATGAAAGATAACCAAGTATATTTGGGTTTATAGGTGTATTTAGGATGACTGAGTACCTGGTTCACATTTAGGCAAATCTTCTGTTAATGTTTGACCACTCTCAGACACCCAATTACCTTCAGCATTACAGATAAAATTACCTGAGGAAAGGGAAGACAGACAAAGTCAGACAAAGACGTGGAACGAATTACTCTTTTACCAATGATTACACCAATAATGTTCACATAAACCATACACATCTCACCAGTTTTATCCAGTTGATAATATTGAGATTTACACTTGAAACTGATTTGTTTCAGATACGTTGTTGGAGGATCTTTTTCTGATAGCTCCACTAATTCAGGAAGATCTGGACTGCCACAATCCACGGCTGTGGAGGAAAACAAGAAGAGGTTTTTTTAAATTAATTTTTTAAAACAATTTTCAGCTTCATGCTAAAAAAGCATTTTGGATGTGTCTACAAACCTAATGAGCTGCCTTGACATCTACGATATACAGTTATACAATAGATTGTCAATGATAATGAACCTATACAGTATTGTTATTGTGGGCACTCAAAAATATTGTGAATAATTATTTATTACAAATGCATTTTAAGAATACTTTTCCATCAACCGGTTTAAATGTACAACACTGCATGTGTGCTGTGTCAAAAAGAGGCATGTGCATGAGAAGACCTAAAAGAAAATGCACTCTCCCTTTCTGACTGTAAATGGCACTGATGGAACAGCAGAAATGCAGCCGTTAACCCCAAAGCAGCTGCTATACATTTAGAGCATTTAAATGTTTCAAACAGCCATTCAGATTTTTGTATTTGCAATGGTGTTCATCACAGCACCAAATACTTAATAGGCTATTTCATTTTTACATTTGAATCTGGACTAAAACATGTCCTAGATATTGATGAAAATGTTCTGATTCTTTTTTATTGTTCAGTAACACTTACAATAACGCTCCATTAGTTAACATTTGTTCATTCATTATTTAGCATAAACTGACAATAAAAAATACTTCTAAAGCATGTATTAATCTTAGCTAATGTTAATTCCAACATGTAACGCCACGCCAGCAGAGGGAGCCCTCTCTCGAGTACTGACTTTGTGCTGCTCCCTCTGCTTCTTTGGTTACTTCCCGTTTGGTGGACATTTAAGCATGGCTATGCCATCATTCCAGTGCGAAGTATTGCCAGTTAACCTGCCTTACCGAGTGTTTCTTTCATCATTGTTTTGCTATCATGTTATGACCATTGCCTGTTTGATTCTGTTTCTGCCTTTTGGATTTTCCTTTGTACTGTTGCTTGGATTGGACTGCCTTATCAGTGTTGGGCACGTTACTTTAAAAAAGTAATTAGTTATAGTTACTTCTTACAAATAGTAACTGAGTTACATCATTATAAAAGTAACTAATTACCAGGGAAAGTAATTACTGCGTTACTTTTTTTTTTTCTTCAAATGTTCAAATATGTCAAATAACTTGGATGCCCCCAATATTAAATATGTTAAATGAAGGAATTGGACACTAAATAGAATAAATTATTATTATAAAACATTGTACATTAATGTAGGCTACACTATTGCTGTGGGACAATGGGAGAGACACCTATCAAATTCAATGCATTATTGTAAATATTATCTGCAGACCTACTATAGTGTAAATATTGTGTAAATATTATCAGTACTTTACTACTCCTTTGGTAGTGAAGCTCACGTTATCACCTGGGTTTTTAGCCACTAATTTTGTGGCGGCATGTGATGATGTGAGGCGCTTCATTAGATTAGAATTACTTGCCACAGACGTGGAGAGACTCTTTCTTCCTGCTGCATGTTAAATAAACATTCTTACCTTTCACCTCAACGAGGGAAAAGTAGCGCTTATACTTCCAGTTTGCGAAAGCTACCTTTGAAGTCGTTGGACTTGCCATCGCTCTGACTCCTCATGTGTGACTTTGCACATATGCGTGTGCGTGTGTGTGTGAACTCAACCTATCAACCTCAACCTTGTCTCCCACCCACCAATCATCATCAGTTATGTGTACCACCCCACCCACCCCCCAACACGCATGGCATGCACGCATGCCCGCCCATATGCACACACGCACACACACACGTTGCAGGTCCGACTGACAGAGAGCCTGTTCGGATGAAAATCGCTTCAGTGAGCTCAATTATAGTAACGCCACATTTTATTCTCGGTAACGCTAACGGCGTTGTAACGGGAGAAACAGTAATTTGTTTGATTACTGTTACTGAAAAAAATAATTCTGTTAGTAACGCCGTTTATCTATAACGCCGTTATTCCCATCACTGTGCCTTATTGTGTTTGAACTTCTGCCTACCTCACGTTTATGCCCCTTGCCTGTCGATTTGGATTTGTTTGCTGTGGACTGTAATAAAACACTGCACATGGATTCTAACGCCGCCTCAGCATCCTTACATAATACTTTGCCACCGATGAATCCAGCAGAAGTTGCCAATCTACAGGCCCATTCGCTTATCAAGGCGATATGCTCAAGGAGTTCAGAGACCAACTGGCTAAAGCTGAAGCGGCTAACGAATATCTCACTGAACACCTACGATCGCTATCACCACCAATGCCCTGGAAGGTAAGCTTTGCTTTACCAGATAAATTCAATGATTCAGCGGAGCAATGTAAAGGATTTCTCCGGCAAGTTGAAATCTATTTCATGCATCAAGGATGTGTCTTTGAGTCTGATGAGAAGAGGTGTGCATTTCTCATGTCTTTGCTAACTGGTAAAGCAATTGAGTGGGCCACGGCAGTCTGGGAATCTGACCATTTGTTTCAAACATCTTACACGTATTTTGTGAAACAACTCAGAGAGGTGTTTGAGTATCCAGCAGGTGGAAAGGATATTTCTACCCGTCTCATGCAACTGACTCAGGGCCGTAGGACAGCCGCTGATTACGCCATAGAGTTCAGGACGCTCGCTGCACAGAGTGGCTGGAATGACGTTTCACTCAAGGCCATGTTTCAACGCAGTCTGAACATACAGCTACAGGCAGAGCTTGCGTGCAAGGGTGAGGATCACTCTTTCTCAGACTATGTTACACTAGCTATCAAGATTGACAATCTCATGCGTAGCAACCATGCTCAAATCAAGTCAGCCTGTGTGAGAAACATGCCTATCCAGCCGGTAACGCAGATTTCCAGCCCTAACCAATCCAATGATAATGCCAACCCTGAACCCATGCAACTAGGAGTCACTAGGCTCTCTGATGAGGAGAGATCACGACGGCTAGTCCACAACCTGTGCTTCTACTGTGGAGAGGCAGGCCATCGCAATTCTGTTTGCCCACTCAAAGCCCGAAGGAACACCATTAAAAACAGCTGGGTGAGTGTGGACAATCTTTCACTCCCTAACACCAAATCTCTCACTACCACAGTAAAGATTGCTACTGAAAATGACTCTGAATTTGCAGTGCTGATTGACTCCGGTTCAACATTAAATTTGATTCATCAAGACCTCATCACAACATTCAACATCCCCACGCAACCCTGCACTCCTCCAATCAAGGTTAATGCCGTCAACAACAAACCCATCGGAGGCGGTATCAGTCAACAAACTCTGCCCATGCAACTTCAAGTAGGACTGTTTCATCAGGAAACCATCACGTTCTACGTAATTAACTCTCCACGCCATGAAATCATCCTCGGATACCCCTGGCTATCTGTTCATGACCCAGTCATCTCTTGGCTCCAGGGTGAGATCACGCAATGGTCACAGTTCTGTTTTTCTCACTGTCTAAACCACAGCATTACCAAACCATGTCTAACCACCAGTATTGAAAGCCCTGAGTCAAAACCAGTTGCCATCCCATCATGCTACCAGGAACTACAGGAGGTCTTCAGTAAAGCCAAAGCAACACTGCTACCACCTCATCGTCCCTGTGATTGTGCCATCGACCTCCTGCCAAACGCCATGCCACCCAAAAGTAAGATTTATCTTTCATGTCCTGAGAGCCAAGCCATGGAAGAGTACTTCGAAGAAGCTCTCAGTTCTGGGTTCATTCGTCCATCTACCTCACCAGCGGCTGCCGGTTTCTTCTTCGTGAAGAAAAAAGATGGAGGGCTTCGTTCATGTATTGATTACAGAGGTTTGAACCAAGTCACAGTTAAATTCCGTTACCCACTACCGTTAGTACCTGCAGCACTTGAACAGCTCAGAGAGGCCAAGATTTACACCAAGTTAGATCTCAGAAGTGCTTATAACCTCATCAGAATTAAAGGTGACGAGTGGAAAACTGCCTTCCTGACCACTTCCTGGCACTATGAATACCGGGTTATGCCGTATGGGCTGTCCAATGCACCTGCCGTCTTCCAGTCATTCATCAATGAAATCTTCAGAGACATCCTGAACAAGTACGTAGTCACTTACATCGATGACATCCTGATTTACTCCAAGTCAGAAGAGGAGCACAAGGGTCAGAACTGTACTCACCAGACTACTAGTAAATCAACTCTACGTAAAAGCAGAGAAATGTGAATTTCATGTACAACGTACCTCATTCCTGGGATACAACATCAGCTATCAAGGTGTGGAAATGGATAACTCCAAGATTACGGCAATAACTGAATGGCCACAACCCAACACAGTTAAGAAACTTCAGCGCTTCCTGGGTTTTGCCAACTTCTACAGACGTTTCATCCGCAATTACAGCATGACAGCCGCACCACTGACATCATTGCTCAAAGGTAAACCGTCAAGACTAAAATGGACTGATCAAGCCTCTCAAGCATTCACTAACCTAAAGAACAGCTTCACTACGGCACCCATCCTGAAACATCCAGACCCTAACCTGCCATTCATTGTTGAAGTAGATGCTTCTGACTGTGGGATAGGTGCTGTGCTCTCGCAACGCCACGGACAACCAGGCAAGCTGTTTCCCTGTGCAGATTTTTCTAGGAAGCTCACCGATGCAGAGTGGAATTATGATGTCGGCAACAAGGAGCTTCTAGCCATGAAAGCGGCCATTGAAGAATGGAGACATTGGCTGGAGGGCTCCATTCACCCCTTTCAGGTCATTACGGATCACAAGAACCTTGAGTATATCAAAGGTGCAAAAAGACTAAATCGCCGTCAAGCACGCTGGTCACTATTCTTCACAAGGTTCCAGTTCACCATAACCTACCGTCCGGGTAGCAAGAACAGCAAGGCAGATGCATTATCCAGAAGACATGATCCCCCACAAGCAGAATTCAGACCGGGATCAATTCTCCCACCATCCATCATTATTGCGCCAGTTACATGGGATTTGATGGAAGACATTCAGAGATAACAACAGAACGAGCCCACACCACCAGGTTGCCCGCCAAAGAAGCACTATGTTCCTTCAAATCTCCGAGTTCAAGTCATGCAATGGGTCCACACATCACTTTGCTCTGGCCATCCAGGTATTTCGAGAACCCTTAACCTCACACAGAACTCGTTTTGGTGGCCGCCCTTGGTCAAGGACGTGGCTAACTACGTCAAGTCCTGTTCAGTCTGCGCTTAATCTAAAACACCCAAGGAACTACCGTCTGGTTTGTTACAGCCCTTGCCTATACCTCAAAGGCCTTGGTCACACCTCTCAATAGACTTTGTCACTGATCTTCCCCTATCGAACGGATTTACGACCATCCTGGTAATTATTGACCGGTTCTCTAAAGCCTGCCGGCTAATCCCTTTGAAAGGTCTCCCCACAGCCATGGAAACAGCCCAAGCAATGTTTCATCACGTCTTCCGAGTCTATGGTATACCTGAAGATATCGTGTCCGACAGAGGGACACAGTTCACGTCACAGGTATGGAAGGCCTTCTGTAAACAACTGGACATCAATGTTAGTTTGACTTGTTGAAAGACTGAACCAAGAAATTGGCAGATATCTCAGGTCGTACTGTGGTCGTGAACAGCATCGTTGGTCCGAGTTTTTACCAGGGGCAGAGTATGCACAAAACTTGCTAAGGCATTCATCTACTGGACTCACTCCTTTCCAATGTATCCTAGGATACCAACCCCCCATGTTCCCGTGGTCAGGTGAACCATCTCTAGTACAAGCAGTGGATGACTGTAGGGAGAGGGTGTGGGACAGTGCTCATGTGCATCTGCAAAGAGCGGTCAGGAACCAGGAAATCCAGGCCAATAGATGGCGACGCCCACATCCTCCCTACCAACCTGGATAAAGGGCCTGGCTCTCCACACGGGACCTCGAGTTATGGCTACCCAGCAGGAAGCTGAGCCCAAGGTATGTAGGCCCATTTAAAATCTTGAGACAGATAAATGAGGTCACTTATCAGTTGGAGCTTCCTGCTAACTATCGTTTCTCTCCATCCTTCCATGTTTCCCTCCTCAAACCAGTCCACCCAGATGCTGACCCCAACATTGAGAACCGATAGCCACCTCCACCGCTGGACATTGATGGAACTCCGGTGTATGCGGTAAGGGAGTTGTTGGACTCCAGACGGAGAGGGGGTCACCTCCAATACTTGGTGGACTGGGAGGGATACGGACCTGAGGAGAGATCATGGGTAGCCGCTCACGACATCCTGGATTCATCACTGATCGAAGAATTCCATCGAGCCAGACCCGACCGTCCAGCACCGCGACCACGGGGACGTCCTCGTAGAGCGTCAAGTGTCGCTCCTAGGGGGGGGGGGTATTGCCTTGCTTACACAACATTTACCAATACATTATTAAAAAAGTTGTAACTATATTATTTAATGCACCTGAGCTAACATGAACTTACAATTATCAGTTGTATTTTTTAAAACTAATGTAATAACTTCAGTAACGTAGTTATTGCTCATTTTTAATATTACTTAATGCATTAATTAATGCAACCTTATTGTAAAGTGTTACTACTTTTTGTTATAAGAAAAAAAAAAGTTATTAATCCCGTTGATATCACCTTTTTTACTTATTTCAATATTGTGATACCGTATACCGTAATAAAAGCTTCAGCAATTATCGTGACATGAAAATTTGATACCGTCACATGCCTAGAGCAGCCAAAAAATTTTTGGGCATTGGTGTACCCACCACACGAAAGCTGTTTCTGACACCAACTGTCGTGGCAAAATTTCAAACTATCGCCGCATTGCTGAATAAGAGACAAAACCTTGCCCAATTGTCTTTATAAAGATTTAATTTCTTGCAAGAAATGAGTCACAGTCATACAGCCATCTTCAATGTCTGCAGAGTGCACTAACTAGACATAACAGCACTCAGCTTTTTATCAGTTTCCCAAACAAAGTCACTCCTCCTGTAAATTTCCACACATGACAAGAAAAGCAGCACTTGCTCAAATCTATATTCTGTATATGACCTTTTACCTAGTAAGCTGGTTCTGTATAAATATATGCAAATCAATAAACATTTCATGCGCAATGTTTAATGTATAGCTATGATTAAATTTTCCCATAACATAGCTCCACTAATTCAGGAAGATCTGGACTGCCACAATCCACGGCTGTGGAGGAAAACAAGAAGAGGTTTTTTTTAATTAATTTTTTAAAACAATTTTCAGCTTCATGCTAAAAAAGCATTTTGGATGTGTCTACAAACCTAATGAGCTGCCTAGACATCTACGATATACAGTTATACAATAGATTGTCAATGATAATGAACCTATACAGTATTGTTATTGTGGGCACTCAAAAATATTGTGAATAATTATTTATTACAAATGCATTTTAAGAATACTTTTCCATCAACCGGTTTAAATGTACAACACTGCATGTGTGCTGTGTCAAAAAGAGGCATGTGCATGAGAAGAACTAAAAGAAAATGCACTCTCCCTTTCTGACTGTAAATGGCACTGATGGAACAGCAGAAATGCAGCCGTTAACCCCAAAGCAGCTGCTATACATTTAGAGCATGTTTCAAACAGCCATTCAGATTTTTGTATTTGCAACAGCTAAAAGCCAATTAAATGCAAGGACCGAGCTGTTGACATCCTGATAGAACATGTTTAGTAGAAAACATATGTACACAACACTAAATTGTTTGTAATATGCTTCAATATAACTCACCAACAGCCTGGTAGAATGCAGTGAATCCCAAGTGTGACTCGTGATTTGAGTCGTCTGTTAGAAAAACCAGCTGGAGACGGTTACCTGGAGCCAAGATGGGCTTGTCGCCAGGGTGAAACCTGTCTGTGGAATTCTGGCCACAGAACTTTCCCAGAACCTTCTCATCAGACACAACCTGAACATAAAAGAGCCACATGTGCTGAGGTATTACAAATAAATGACTTACTAAAGCCAGAGCGACAGTTGTCACAATCATGACATTTTCAAACCTAATTCACATCTAGTGCATAGAGCATGACTTTCTTTGGAGACATTCCCCCACAACTCAGTATAAAGTATGGATTGTGCAACATCTAAGTTGAAGCGTCACTAACCGAGACAGAATCGTAACAACAGTTTGGAGAGGGCTCAATGTCCAGGTGATTGAACGTTAGCTGGATCTGGTAGCCTTGAGGCACTTCCAAGTCCCACTGTTCTTGGAGATTCGCTGGATATGGTTGAGGGTACTGAGGAGAAGACACCTCTCCAAACATGGCCGTCTCACATTCACACACATTTGCACATGCCCACAGCAGGCTGGATCAGTGTTTGAATAAAAAAAATAAAAAATAAAAAAAAAAGATCATAATTGTGTCATGCTGGAAGAAATCAGTAAATAGACACAGGATATTCTGAGATGGTTAAGAATTGTCAATGTCCACCAATAATTTGTTATTTAAATGAACCACACAATTGAATTATTTATATTGTAATACATGAAAATGTTAAGAATTAAACCTAAAAACAACGTACCAAATTAGTAGATGTATTCCATCCATAACAGATATGCAGATGTCAGTAGCTGTTTCAATTTACTGCTAATGCAGTCATGAGGTTTTCTTGTGATAAAGTGTATGTGGTTAACAATCACAAATGAGAGAACAAGAGTCTAAAAGTCATCAAAAAAAGGTAAACTTGTTTGATTTGGCTATGGCAGAATAGAGAGAGAGATGACAAATTTTCCCGTAAACCCTCAAACATTAAGGGCTAAAGTCTACAGAGATAATTTTCATGGATCTTTTCTTTACAGATCATGTTTCCACCTTTGTCAGAAAAAGAAAGTGCTTTGTCACACAAAGAAAGTGTTTTTTTCTATAAAGCAGTTTTGAGGAAAAAAATATATAATTCATAAATATTTGCTGTTTAAGCAGCGCAAGTGGGCATCGAGTTTAAAAGTCACAATAAAAAGGTTTATTTGATTTGGCTGAAGAGGAAAACAAATCTAGAAAGGCAAAAGTACAAGGCATGGAAAAGCCATGGAAAATAAAAAAAAAAGAGATGCGGCAGGCTGAGGAAACCTGTGAGCTGTTATCATGCTGGTTTACTCATGAAATAAATCTTATTTATATATACATAAAAAATAAGAATTAAAAAAAAAGTATATTAATCAAAAAAGAGTGAACATTTGCGACAAGTACAAAAGAGACAATGTCTTTATATGTGAAAATGGTTTATTGGGACTTGAAACATTTATATATAGCAGATTAGATATAGTAGACAGAGACTTTTCTGATGTGCATTATAATAACAACAGGTGTAGGTGAATATCATTTTAGTGTGCTGATGTTAGTTTTTTTCAATGGTTTCTTTGATCCAATCCAGGTAGTTTTGGACTTTAGTATAGTAGCCCTTAAAGCTTTCATTTCCACAATCAGAAGGACCCCATGATACAATGCCTGAAAGACGGTAAGGCTTTTCTGGAGACCCATAGCCCAAACTGGGGAAAAACAAAGGACCCCCACTGTCACCTTTACAACTGTCTACACTGCTTCCTCCAGCACAGAACATGTTATGGGTGACAGGAAGACCTCCTGAATCACACATTTCAAGTGGATATGTCTGAACAAGTCCATAAAGCAGAAATCTACTCATTTTACCTCCTTTAACTCCACCAAAACCTGAGATTGTGCCCTCTGCCACAGGTTCATGTGTTTTGTTTGGCAGACACACTGGCCTGATGTTTGGACCGAGTGTCACCCTGGCAGACATTTTGATGAGTGCAATGTCATTATCAAAGTTGGTCGGATTACCACCCGGACCAGCCCTATAAATATAATATCTTAACAAATGAAAAAGTTGTCTTCTGTTAGCAATTTTTCACCTATAATGGTCCTTTCTTTTCCACCTCAAGAGTCCGAGATCCTGAGTCGCAGACGCTGGCGCCACAGTCAACTGCTTGCAGAGCACTTTTGGAGACATTTCTTAAAGTACTACTTACCCAGTCTTCAATCCCGCCAGAAGTGGAAAACCGAGAAGAAGTCACTAGAGATCGGGGACGTGGTGATGATCGTCGATCCCCAACTTCCTCGTGCCCTCTGGCCAGTAGGCAGGATCAAGCAGGTCTTCCCAGGCTCAGATGGCAGAGTCCGGACAGCCAGCGTAGACATCAATGGTAGGACTTACACACGGGCTGTGGCTCGTCTTATTCAGCTCCCAGCCCTACCTAAGGATGACTAGGACAAGATATAAGCCTTTTGTTAGATGAGCGAATTCGGTTCCTGAATTCGGGGGCGGCTGTGCAAAAGGCCAGGTTGTATTTGGACGCTGGATGATATAGACCAACCAGAGCGCTCTATTGCGGCAACGTCATCAGTGCAAAAACGGAACTGGGGTGCGTTTCCCGTACAATGATGCAACTCGCTGGTTTAACTACCATAGTACGATGCATCTTTAAAGAAATCAACTAGCTAGTCACTACTGTTTCCCGAAACCATGGTACCTGTGTCGCAAAACCATGGTTTGAACCACATTGGTTGGAGCTGTCGTTATGATGTTGTTCTTCTTCTTCTTCGATCTAATGGCGGACTGGTGCTATGAGCACATATCGCCACCTGCTGTAAATTTGGTTCTTTTCTCTTTTCGACTGCGCTTTCTTAGTGACGATGTGGAGTAATTACGTTAACAACTCAACATTCATTCTTTGAACAATAAAATATAAACATATATAAACACAATGTTGTCTTCTCTGATCCCAAAAATCTATAACTATTAATTTCACAATTTCATATTTATTAATTTCTTATTGAATATTGATAGATCAGCACAATTAAAATGAAAATAAATGATGGGTTTTACTGTTGATCAATGATCACTGTGATTGTTATACTATTGTGTACACCTGTTGCATATTTTGCTTAAGATCATTAGCCTACCTATTTAAGTCCCCTTGCCATACAGCTATGTGTTCATATGACCTATATGAAAATGACGCGAAAACCACAATTTTCAAAAAATGAAGTTACAGTTCTTTTGGAGGAGGTGGAGAATAAAAAAACAGCTATTTTCAAAGCTGAAATTGTGTAACAAATGCTGATTAAAAAAAAATCCTGGGCAGAAATCACCCAAAAAATAAATGCTTCTGCCTATTCCTTTTCAGACTTTATGTTGATTTATGCCATCATTTGTTAAATGTTTAAATGTCAGAATAAAATAAATCTGAATCTGCCTACGTTTCCTTAGCGCTAAGCACTGCATGTGTTGCGTGTGTAATGCTACAGTACAGATACAATTTAATATTTAAGGGTAAACCCCTTTTTGTAAAATATTGTTATATGACAATTTGTCTTTGGGAATTTAACAAAGCTACTCACTTGCACACTCGTTTCTTCGCACAAACGAAACCAAGACTGCGTCCCAACCAGCATAAATAATCCTTTCGGAGGGCACTTCGAAGGGAGAATAATTGCGATCGTCACGCTATTATATTGTTTCAAATAATTTGTAATGAAGAAAGCTAATTGTGTAAAACCTAGGCACCTCGACTTTAAGTCATCCAAATTACTTAAAGTGGATGGTGAAACCTTCGAAAGAAATAGGCTATTGGGTCGATAGCTCTAAATAGCACACATCCCAGCTGCTGCGAAATCAATGACGTCGACACGACAAACTAACAAGGAACTATACTTCTAACCACAGGTCAAGAGCTGTCGTTCCAACCACACAAGTTTGCGATGCAATTTGCGAACGTTCGTTGGAACGATGGTTTCGGGAAACACCAAATCGTTGAACTATGCTGATAACGACGGAACTTGCGACCATAGTTGGCCAACGATGCTTTCGGGAAACGCACCCCTGGACGGCAGATAGTGATTAGTTACATGTTAGTACATGTAAAAGGGAGAAAAGTTCGTCAGCTGCTGTCTAGTTCAACATCTGCATTTTATCAGTACAGAGCACAAGTTAATGTTGGGTTACTGTGTGCGTGCAAAGAAAGTAAGTGAATATTGTTTGTATTACTTGCTTATTGTTAATAGATCCGCTGGGTTATTCCTCTGAGTAAAGAAGTAGCCAATTAGTTTGTATACCTTGCATTACCAGCTTGATTGCATGTATAATATATGTTTGGGTTATGTTGACAAGACATGTTTGGGTATATGTCCTACATCATGTTATTATTGTACGTGAACTGAGATTATTATTAACGTGCAGTGATCAGCTGCTTATCACCTGTATACCGCATGCCCGTTAAACGTCATTCATGCATTAGTAGCACCATCTTGTGGATATGTACCGAATTATCAGTCAACATTGTGCAGCAATGTTGTATTACGGTCATTATATTCCCAAATTAACATTTAGACTACTGTTAACTATTCAAAGGATGGTTATGTTTGCAGATCTGTATATGTGTTCATATATATATTCATTTAAGTTGATTTCCTGTTCAATATTTTACAGAACCACACATGTATGCCCAAGTTTCTTCAGTAAAGAACTCATCTACCTTCCGCTGAGTGTATCTCTTCAATTAAGAATCTCATTCAGTCCTGACCGACTGCCTGCTGTGTTTCACACCCCTCTATGTTAATTTCCATATACTTCAACGAACCCCTTCGTTTCAATTATTATTTATAATAATATAAATGATACCTCAAGGTGCATCTGCATCTCATGTTCTGCATCAAGCCACTCCCATAACATCTGTCACCACCACTGATCTATATAAATATTATTTTCAAATGAATTTTTATATTATTTTAAAATTATTATTGCCCCTGGTTCAGTAAGGAACTCTTGTAATAAAGTAGCAGTGGTTGGGACAAATTTTAAGTATCAACGGCGCTTAAAAAGATGCAATCTAATCCTGTTAACATTAAATAAGCCTGCTCCCGAGCAGGTTTAATCTTACGGACTTGTTGCTATGACAGTCCAGGATGAGCTTCGAAGAACCAAACAATCCAAGATCATGCGAAATCGTCAACAATCAAATCCAGCTAACGGAGTTAGCGACATACAAAAAACGGACCTGTCTGGTTGGCACAAATGTATTTTGTGTTTCGTGTATTGAAATTATGAAGAATTATGGACATGCTTTGTCTAACCCATGCTATTTTTTTCTATGGCTTTCAAAAAAGTGATGGGCCAAAATCGACTTGTTGCTTTATTATAACTTACCAACAGCCTGGTAGGATACAATGAATCCAATGTGTGATTTGGGGTTTGAATCATCAGTCTGAAAAAAAGAGCTGGAGACGGTTAGCAGACACCACAATGGGCTTGTCACCAGGGTGAAATCTGTCTGTGTCTTAATGTTCTGAGATGGTTTAAAACATTACTCTCCATTGAGGATAAATAAGATAATAATGTGGATGAACATAAATTCAGATGAAACATAAAAAAAAGAACTTACCAAATTATGAATACTTTCCCAGCATGACAGACATGCAGATGTCAATAGCACCTTCACTAAAATTATAAAGCAGTTTTTTTTTTTCTCTGCAGTTTTAATGTGGCTACAATTGCAATGCCTCTCCTGACAGACAAAGGGTATAATAGTCATGATAATATAAACATTTATATGATTTGGCAGTGCAACAAAATCCATGATTCAATGTACTTTTTAGCCTGTTTACAAAATGGACAAGGGTTAAAGTCTGCAGACATGTTTTTGAGCAGCACTACTATGGCGTAGGCCTAATTTGTGGTTTTTGAGCAGCACTACTATGGCGTAGGCCTAATTTGTGGTTTGTTTACGGTATGTTGTGTCCTCTCATTAATTTTCTTTTGCAAACGGACATTAAGAGGTTCATTTTTCAAGAATCCCTAGGGGACAATTTCTGCATATTGTATATTTGAATAGTAAGATTCTAGTTTCAGTAGGTATTGTAATTATATGGACGAGAAAGAGTTTATCTGACATGTATAGTATATATAAGATTCACCTGCATTTTGTTTCATTTTCCATGATCACAAGTATCTATGATGGTCTGAGCTCCTCTTTGAGGATGAATGCATAACCAGTTTAGACTTTGCGTCAAAACGCTACAGCAACACTAATACACAATAATAATATGGACTAATATGCATTAATTCATGCTTAACTAATGCACAGATAATCACATGTTAATGTTTGAAGAACTAAACAATCAATGAATGATTACTGCATCAGCAACTAATAAAGAGTCAATAGATTAAATATTAATCATGTATTAATTCCTTAATAACATATAGTATTAACTAATAGTGTAAATTACCACAATTGGCGATGTACTTCAACTTACAGTTGCCTGCTTTAATGAATCATTAACTAATGATTTGCAAATGTGTCGTTATGTTATGACATTACTTGTTGAGGCACATGATTATTAAATATGTCATGATGATTATGGGTTTTGACATTCCCTCTAAAGGTCTGTGGGGCAGTTGTACATGCAGTGAATGTAATGTCAGAAAATGTGTTTAAAGGTAAGTTGGTTTGCACACAAATATCAACACACCAGAATCTGAACTACTGACCGCTGTTACAACGTGTTTACGCGACCATTATCACATCATGCCTCAAAAGCTGCCGACACTGGACATGACAGATTGCAAGTCAGTTTGTCCTTCATAACGAATAGCACAAGAGCAAGAGAATAATATGTTAATGTGTGTGAAGTGCTTAAAATGAATAATTAAACTATTTTATTCACAACATTTGTAAATGTAAAAAAAACTGCATTGGGTAATAAATGAATTGAAGTTTAAAGACGTTTATTAGCATTCTATTTACATTACATAATCATTAACAGATCACTTAAACATTAACAAGCATATTATCTCAGATATTTAAATATTTATTTACTAATGACCCGCTAAGCATTACATAATGTTTCTTAATTATTTATTAATGAAGCTTTTAATCAATGTAAACCATCTGTCAAAAGATGGTCTGTCAAAAACCATCTGCATTTGTAAATTAAAAAAAAAAAAGTGCTTCATCATATGGATTGAAAGTTTAATGACATTTGTAATCATTTCAATGTCCATTAAAAGGCTCATGAACTGCGTTTTTTTATTGTTTTACGATGTTTCCTAATTGCACTTATAATGTTAGAATGCTTTTTACATCAAAAATTGTCACAATTTATAATGAAAAGCATTTTTCATACCCTGATTTTAGCCCTCTGCTCTGAACCCTCTGTTTTGAACGCCACTGATAAACTCTCTGTTTGATCGACAGCTGCAGCGCGCCCTGCTTTAAAGGATTAGTTCACTTTTAAATAACCTTTTGCTGATAATTTACTCACCCCCATGTCATCCAAGATGTCCATGTCTTTCTTTCTTCAGTTGAAAAGAAATTAAGGTTTTTGATGAAAACATTCCAGGATATTTCTCCATAGAATGGACTTCAATGGGCTCCAAACGGTTCAAGGTCCAAATGACAGTTTCAGTGCAGCTTCAAAGGGCTTTAAACGATACCAGACGATGAATAAGGGTCTTATCTAGCGAAACGATCAGTTTCTGTGAGAAACCGAGCAGTATTTATGCTATTATTTTACCTCTTATCAGTCGAACGTGATAATCTCTGAGCTCCGCCATAACTTCCGCTAAGTGAGGTCAAATATGAGCGTGGTCATAGATATATCGATCGTAGATGCCTCATTCTACTGATCCTTGCAGGCGCTAATGAGCATCTACGTATACATCTATGACCACTCTTGTATTTGACCTCACTTATGGCGGAGCTCAGAGATGATCACGTTCGTCTGATAAGAGGTAAAATAATAGCATAAATACTGCTCTGTTTCTCGCAGAAACTGATCGTTTCGCTAGATAAGACCTTTATTCATCGTCTGGCAGGGGCGCAGATAGGAGTTTTTAACTGGGGGGGACCAAGCTGTCAGCAATGATTTAAACTCAATTTGTTATTTGGCGTAATTTGGGCTAATGATTTGCACTTAAAAGCCATTGGGGGATTCTTATTTGAAATCATGGATAAACAACAATGAACAAAGGTAAACAAAGACAAAAAACAATTCTACTGTCTCTCCTTCCTCATGCAGTCTTTTTCTACTGTGGCTGCCCTCCAGCAGATCCTCACTTGACTCACTAGGGCCTGCCTTAGTGTCATCAGAAATTGCCTGCAGGCCAGGAGGACAACATTTTAAATCTTATCATTTCAGTTATAATTTCATAATTTCTCTATACCTCTATAGAATTTCACAACAATGTGAAATACAACATATTCCTGAGAATTAATGGCTAAAACTACTATTTCAAATGTCTAAGAATAACTAAAAATTTGAAATTTAAGTGTTAATTACAAGTTTGTTGCAATTTACAGATTAGAAATATCTTTCGACTTCCGGTTTGGTAGAATGGCGTAGACACGCGTTAAGTCTCGCTCCTGCATATTTTTCGTCCCTAATCGCCTTAAAACCCCACTATTTATTCATATTTTAATACCAAGTGAACAACTTCTTTGCTACATATATATTGGCTTTGGATTATGGCAGCTAAATCATCGAAACAAGGCAAAAAGGATCAGAAAGCCGAGGTGTGCGGAGATGACGGTAAAGAGGTTAGTATGCCAGCTATCGCTAACCTTCTGGAGGAGCACCGGGCCGCTCTTTCTACGGACTTTAAAGCCGCCGTTTCTACACTCGAGGTAAAGCTAGACCAAATTCAAGCTACAGTGACGGATCACGCCTCGAAGATTGCTTCGCTCGAGACACATGCAAATTCACAGGATGAGCGCACACAGGCTTTGGAAACGACCTGTGCTATGCTTACAGAGAGCAACGCGAAATTGCTAGCCAAAGTTGTTGATCTCGAGTCCCGCAGCCGTCGAAATAATATAAGAATTATTGGACTACCTGAATCCATTGAAGGACCCCGACCATCTGTCTTCTTCTCTGAGCTACTCGTGGAAGTGTTTGGGGATGGAGTCCTCGAATCCCCGCCGGAATGCGATAGAGCTCATCGGTCACTGTCCGATAAACCGAGGCCGGGGCAGAGGCCTAGGCCTGTTATCATCCGGCTGCATAAGTTTCAACAGAAGGAAAAGATCATCCGTGAGGCCAGAGCGAGGAGAGGAAAGCTTCACTACCGCGGCACACCTATCGCTGTTTACGAAGACTATGCTCCGGAGGTGCTGGAACAACGTTCTAAGTACAGAGAGGTGCTGTCTGAACTTTATAATCTTGGCCTAAAACCAGCGCTGCTTTTCCCGGCCAGGCTCACCATCGTAACGAAGGACGGCGCTAGGAGAAGATTTGCATCGGTCGCTGAAGCCAAGGATTACGTTTCATCTATACGTCCTGATGCTGAGGTCTAAACGTGTAACGACGAATGGTCAGTAACTCATGGATAGATCGGTTGTTGACTCAAAAAGCAGCGATCGCTAAAGGCTTGGATTCCTGTACAGACTTATGTGGCGTTCACACCGGACGCGATTCGCGCGAATAATTCGCGCTAATCGCGCGAAGGTGGACGCTTGAACATTTTGAGTTCACTCGCTTCATTCGCGCGTGAAAAACGCGTGTGACAACTACACACCAGACGCGAATTCGCGTCATGGGCGGGGCTTCTGCTCTATATGAGCCTATATGAGTTTTTTTGTAAAAAATACTACTATTAATGTGCGACAAAACGTAGTTTAAAGACTTTTTCAGGCGATAATATAGTTGTTTAAAGCTCAAATCTGTGGTTAATTTATAAAAAGAGTGCCTATTTGAGCATTTTATCTGGCGTTTTCGGAGTTGTGAGATCCAGGGGATCGGCGGCGCTCAGCGCTCGTGTACCCGGGGAGACCCGCCTTCCCTCGGCTAGTCCTTCTCACATTTGCCGCTGGCTCTGGCTCTTTTTTTCTGCTCCTGTCTCGTTGTGAAATGGCTCACAATAACTCACAATAACTCACTTTCTTCCAAGCAAGATCCTTTGTATTCCTTTTATTCCTGTTCCTGTAGTGATAGGATGATGTATTGTACAGCTCCGGGTCTCCACATACGGCCACCATTATCTTGTCCTCCATTGTTGTTGGGATTTCTGCCTCCGCTTGTAAATGCGTCACTACTAGAGCAAGCTCGTGATTGGTTAACGCGGCGCGAAATATCCGCCAGAGTTCAGATTTTTCAACTTGAGCGATTCGCGCGAATCGCGCGTTCAAAACGCTCAATTTGCGTCATTCGTATGGAACGCCAAAAGGTTCACAAAACGCCGTTAACCAAACGCCTGGTGCCCAGAAAACGCCGTCATTTGCGGCGTTTTGGACGAAACAACGGCGCAAAATACGGCGTTATGTTGTACAAGCGCCGTAAATGACGGCGTTTTCACCGCAGAACCGCCGTTAATATCGGCGTTTTTTGATATGACCCAAAACGCCGTTCATTTCGCCGTTTGGCCTTCCATATTACGACGTCATTGACGGCGTTTAAGTCTGACAAAGACGGCGTAAAAAGCGGCGTTTTCTATAATATTCAAAACAGCCCCTCCTTTTACTACACAGCCCAGCCCCATCAAAAGGCGGTAAGACCTGTGTAGTAGAATGTCGATCCACCTCAGAGTCCTGTCTTTTAACTGATATTTAGACTTTCTTCGTGTGAGGCTATTTGTATTTTTTCTTTGGGCATATGTGTATGCGCCTTTTCCTTAATCATATATGCATAAGTAAAACTATTTAATAATATTTTGTGTGTATTGTTTGAAAACCATAGAGCTATCGCGAGTCAGTAGCCACTCTTTATTTCCTGACAGGAGTTCAAGTCCGAGGTCCTCTCTCTCTCTCTCTCTCTCTCTCTCTCTCTCTCTCTCTCTCTCTCTCTCTCTCTCTCTCTCTCTCTCTCTCTCTCTCTCTCTCTCTCTCTCTCTCTCTCAGTTAACTACTGGCACTAGGCCTATATCTTTTTTTACCAGTAGCCTATATCTTCTTCTTTTTTATTGGTTCATGCACTTTAATAAATTAAATGTAAAAAAATAAAAGCTTTAAAAAACAAACAAAAAAACCCTGTTAATTATGTAAAGTGAGTACCTACACGAGTAAGAGGACAGATCATAAGATGGAAATATGTTGGAGGCAAGGAGTAGGTCACACAAGATTGTGAAAAATTACATCTTAGTAGGCTATTGATCAACGTTTCATCAAATAATTTCCTAAATAAGATGCAAATATAGCAGACAATTCTCCAGTGAAAAATGTCTAATGTAATGTATAGCCTAGTTGTATATATGTAGGCCTACTATAGCATATATATATATATATATTAGCTATTCTGAGTATCTCACCGAGCGGACCGAGCGAGAATCTTCAGAGAGGCGCTCTATGGAGGAAATATTACCGCTCCGCTCACATGCTCTGAGCTGGAACATCTTCGGCTAGCTACTAAGACTGTATACTATTCACATATACAAATTATTATTTATTATCACGCATTGTCTCATGCATGGACATTGATATCGCTTGCAGTGAAGCCTATATTGTGCAGTAGCCTACCTTAGCCTGTTCATTCTGATGTCATATAGCTAGGCCTAGCCTATAACGATAGGCTATATAAGAATTTTTTTTTAATTAGGCCTATTATTTCTTTTTTTTTTTACATTGAATAATTAATTTTAAGTAGCATGGGAATCAGAATTGCTGGTGCTATTTTTAGCGGACCACGGTGGAAAAGGGGGCTAAATATTTAATTTTATACTTAATCTAAAGATTTTTTTTCCCGTTAACCCTAATTCATAACACCAAAAGTACATGGGAAAACCGTAAAATAGTTCCGAGAAAATAATTATCGTACACTGTAGCTAATTTAAAAATATAGGGCACAATATAGCTACTGTATAAATATGAAGGAATTTTCCGTTTTTGTAATATATTTTTTTATAGGTGTTTTACCAGTATTTTGAATTACACATTGCATTAGTTTGTGGTTTAAGGGTTAACGGAAATTTATGTAAAATTACTGGATAATGTACTGGCAGAAAATTACCAGTATCCTTCATTTACCGTTTTTATTCTTTACAGTGTATAATAGCCTATATGCCCTATTTTAATGGACTATAAATAATAAAGAGCTATGAGAAGTCTGTATTTCCATAATGCCTAATAGGCCTATACATAGCATTTTGCATTATAGGTTATGAAATATTTGTTTATTGGTCAAGTTAGTTAAGTTTTCAGAAAAAATATAGAGCTATAAACTATCTGCAGTCCAATTAGAAATTGGACATGTACAACCACGGAAGTCATACGAACCCGGAATGATAGGCTACACGAGATGGGTGGGCCATTAACTTTAAACATGACGGAGAAAACCTCTAAATCCCCATTAACCCACATCACCTACACTGCTTTGTTTTATGATGCATATTAATCAAGTTAAATTGAAATTAAACTCCCTATTGAACCTATACAATAGTGATGCATTTTCTAGTGTAGGCTATGTGAAATTTTTAACAGTTAACACGAAGTCATCCCGCCGTAGGCTATTTGCATCTTATTTTACAGCGGATGCTATATTTGCATATTAAATCAGGCAATTAGTTGATGAAACATTGATCAATATTAACATATAATTTTTCCAAAACGAAAGAAAGGATTTGTTTTTTTTAAGTTGTAATTGTTTTTAATTGAATGAATCTATTTTAATTGAATGAATCTATGAATCTAAAGTGCATATAGTCCAATAAAAAAAGAAGAAGATATAGGCTACTGGTAAAAAAAAAAAAAAAAGACATAGGCCTAGTGCCAGTAGTTATTACAGAACTGTCTGTAGGTCTAGGAATTGTCTATTGGAAGTTTGACAGTAGGCCTATGGATTATTCTTATGATTGAACTGAAAAATACTCACCGCGCTGCTAGAAACAAAGAACAGAGCAGCTCTATGTCCGGAAATATATGCTTAAGGACGGAGACAATGCTTGTGTATTTGCTGTAACCGCAACAATGTGTTTATATGTCTTTATGCAGCAGCATTGCTCGATGTAAGAGAGAAATTTATTCATCAGTTTACGAATAAAGCTAGGAAATGTAAATGTAGCCTATACATTACCGTTTTGTTCGTCAGAAACCTATAGCCTAGGTATATTATGCTCAAGGTTTGCATCAAGAGGGCAAAAATACACTTGTTTGTGTAGGATTTTTATTTTTTAAATCAACAATAAACCCGACCCAAAGCTATTGTACACAACAATAAGAAGCCAATGTTTAGCATAACACCAGGTCGCCTGTTAATAAGCATCATCTCTGAGAGAGAGAGAGAGAGAGAGAGAGAGAGAGAGAGAGAGAGAGAGAGAGAGAGGACCTCGGACTTGAACTCCTGTCAGGAAATAAAGAGTGGCTACTGACTCGCGATAGCTCTATGGTTTTCAAACAATACACACAAAATATTATTAAATAGTTTTACTTATGCATATATGATTAAGGAAAAGGCGCATACACATATGCCCAAAGAAAAAATACAAATAGCCTCACACGAAGAAAGTCTAAATATCAGTTAAAAGACAGGACTCTGAGGTGGATCGACATTCTACTACACAGGTCTTACCGCCTTTTGATGGGGCTGGGCTGTGTAGTAAAAGGAGGGGCTGTTTTGAATATTATAGAAAACGTACTCGGTTACTTAACGTAACCTCGGTTCCCTGAGATAAGGGAAGGAGTACTGCGTCTTAAGACGCCATGGGGTAGGTTCTCCTACTCTCGAATATACTGAAGTAATTGTAAAATCACGCAGTGCTACTGCCCAGTCAAAACAGTGTCGAGACATCTCGCACGCTATTGGCTGGCCAGTGGGAACTGCATGAACCAATGGCAGAACAGCGTAATCTGAGCGAACCAAAGGGCACAAAGCCCGCGAAGCTGAGCGCAAGAGCCCGCGAAAGGGGCATATAAAATACGCTGTAACTGTCAAAAACGTCAGGTTAAATCGACTGAAGCGACGATCACCCGAGTCAGCGCCATAGCACGGCCGTCTACGCAGTACTCCTTCCCTTATCTCAGGGAACCGAGGTTACGTTAAGTAACCGAGTACGTTCCCTTTCGAACGGTCAGTTCGTACTGCGTCTTAAGACGCCATGGGAACCTGTAAAATCCCGCCGTGCTATGATAAGCGCAGTGACATGTACTCCCTCAAGTTTGAACACTTATTAGAAAGGGCTCAAGACTAGAGTTACTGACACATCATTTATATTAATAATATATATGTACACACGTCTTATACTACTGGGCTCATAGAGGCCGGTAACTATAAGGAATGTGTAAGCATTGAAGCATATGAAGGCCCCAATGCCAACTTATGACGGGGACGGGCTTACAAGGCCGTCTGATATTCGTTAGGCCGTCTTAGTATTTTTATACAGCGAGGACTTGTGCCTGCAGTGCAGGGACATCCAGACTGAAGAATCTGGTTAAAGTAGATGGTGAGGACCAACCTGCCGATCTACAAATGTCACCCATAGAAAAACTCCACTAGACCACGCCCAAGAGGAGGCCATGCCTCTGGTGGAGTGAGCTTTGACACCTATGGGGCATTGGAGGCCCATAGTGTCATATGCTAACGCTATCGCGTCCACTAGCCATCTGGCTAGGTTTTGTTTGGTGACCGGAAGTTCCTTAGTTCGGTCACCAAAACTTACAAAGAGCTGCTCCGACTGTCTAAAGTGGGAGGACCGCTCAATATATACTCTAAGCGACCTAACAGGGCCGAGCAGGTGTAACTGTCTCTCATCCTCCGAAGTGGGGAGGGCAGAGAGAGTGATTACCTGTGCTTTGAACGGTGTTGAAAGCACTTTAGGTACATAACCATGCCCTGGTTTGAGGATGACTTTAGAATCGCCTGGGCCAAATCTAAACATGATGCGTTCACAGATAACGCTTGAATGTCACTGACACGCTTAACAGATGCCAGTGCTAGTAGCAGGGCAGTTTTCAGCGAAAGTGGCTTTAATTCAGCCGTCTGCAGCGGCTCGAAGGGAGGTCTTTTTAGTGCTCTTAGGACTAGGGATGGGCAACAGTGGTCGAGTAATCGAGTACTCGAACGTGACAGCGATCATCGATCATGAGAACGATGATCGCCCTGAAAAAAATATATTTGTCTCTTTTTTATTGGTTATTGCATCGTTTTGCGGAGGTCTGATTGGTTAGCGTTTTACAGCACGCCTCCAGACCGCGGCGAAATAAAGGCGTGCACTGCAGTGATGTCTGGAATCATGAGATCATTAAATGGTTAGTGCAAGATGTGCAGCGCCAATCTGTCATAGCCTACATAGCATTATAATGAGAACACGATGGAAATAGAATGCTGTAAATGATCTGTGCTTAGTTCCCCGTGTATCAGCTGATCCACAGAGAAACTAGCGAGAACACTCAGACTAGCGCGTGAAGTTCATGTGAGCAACCGCGTCCTTATCTGCAGATGCACGTTGTAAGATACTTTTATGTTGTCTATATCTGATTAATCTAATATAAGAAGCGTTTGGTTGAGCTTAATAAGCTAGAAAAGCGCTGCCGTTATACCGGCTGTTGTTCATTCTCTTCAGTTTCAGCTCAAACGCATATTTCATGCTCGACATGATGGTTTTTAGAGACGGTCATATTCTTTTCAGATAGGCTATTTCTTTCTCAGAATCATTGATATTAGTAATGCAGCACTGCTATACTGTTCTCGTATTTTTTAACAGTAGACCTAGTTTATTTAAAGTTGGTTTTTCGCTATGAGTTCGAAAACGCGCAGTGATGTCTGTAAACGCTTCGATCATGAATAATAAAATTAAGTGCATGATGTGCAGAGTCAATCTGTCAAAGCATTATAATGAGAACAGGATTTTAATAAAATGTTGTTTCTGTGTGCTTTCGTTGTCCGTGTATGAGCGTTGTTAAGGGAAGAGCGCATTCAAAATGTTCCGTTTCAAAACCGTCGCCTGTAAAATCTAGCACGCTGAAGTTCACGTGCGCATTCACGTCCTTTTGTGTTGATTTATGTCGTAATAGGTTCATAATAATCTTCATATTAATATTGATATATGGTGCGTTTGGTTGAGTTTATTAACCAGCTAGCAAGCTCTGCAGGGTGGTGTTATTTCACAGTTTCAGCTCAAAGGCAATGCTCGATATTACTGACTTGGTTATTTGAGACGGTCATTTTATAAAGATGTTTCTTTTTCAAAGACATTTATGCATCATAATCTAGCAGTTATTTTTTGTTTTATATGTTCATGTTTTCATATACCCGTTTTCATGTCACGTTTGTATTTGTCAACAACCATTTTCATAACAGTATTTTCATTATCTCAATGACGGACATGCCCCGCCCCCTGCACATGCCCCGCCCCCAATTACTCGAGTACTCGTTTTTGAGACCTATCGATGATCGAAATGAGAAATTGACAAAAATGCCCATCCCTACTTAGGACCAATGAAGGTCCCAGGATGGCACCGTAGGAGGGAGAAGGGGGTTAAGCCTCCTGGCTCCTTTTAAGAATTTTATGACCATGGTGTGTCTGCGTACTGATTGGCCAGCTATAGGCGTATGAGATGCGGCGATAGCTGCCGTGTAGACTTTGAGTGTGGATGGAGTGTGTCCTGCATCCAACATCTCTTATAGAAAAACAAGAATTGTGATATCTCGCATGACACTGGGTTATAGTTCCTGACTGAACACCAGTCAGAGAACACTGACCATTTAAGGGCATAGAGACGTCTAGTAGACGGAGCTCTAGCTTCACTGACGGTGCTCAAGACACTCACTGGGAGGTTCTTGAGCCCCCCTTGAGTTGCCAAACATGTAACGCCCACAATTTTGGGGTGGGGGTGCCGGATTGTCCCGTTCGCCTCAGAAAGGAGATCTTTCCTTAGGGGAACTGGCCATGGGGCTGCTGATAGTAACTGAATCAACTCGGGAAACCTGATGTGGGTTCGCCAGAGTGGAGCCACTAGCAGGAATGTGTGCTCTCATTCCCTGATCCTTTTTAAAATTTGGGGAATGAGCGGTACTGGTGGAAAAGCATAAAGTATGCAGCTGGGCCATTTGTGGGCCAGCGCATCCTTGTTCTTTGAAAAATAGATTGGGCAATGACAGTTGTCTTCGGAGGCGAAGAGGTCGACCTCTGCCCTCCCAAAAACACTCCATATCATTTGAACCATTTAGGAATGGATGGCCCATTCCCCCGGGGACACGAGGCCCCTGGAGAGCATGTCTGCTCCCTGGTTCAGTCTGCCTGGCACATGCACTGCTTTTTAGTGAATGTAATTTGCCTTTTGCCCATAGGAGGAGATGTCTGACCTGTTGGTTGAGCCATCTCGACCTGAGCCCGCCTTGGCGGTTTATGTAGGAGATCACAGTCGTGTTGTCCGTGCGGACTAGAACATGGTGACCTGAGAGACGTGGTAAAAAAGTCTTGAGGGCTAGCACTACTGCCAGCATTTCTAGGCAGTTTATGTGCAACCGTGACTCCGCGCTCGACCATGAGCCGAAGGCCGGTTCGCCCTCGTACAGAGCGCCCCAAACTGAGTTGGAGGTGTCCGTGGTGACCACCACCCGTCTGGAAACTGTTTCCAAGTGACCACGGGGCCAGGGCTTTGACACAGCCGCGGCCCACTTTGATCCAAAGCTGGCCTGAATGCCACGCTTGGGAAGGAACCCGTGATTTCAGCCAGTACTGCAGGGGGCGCATGTGCTTCATACCCAGCGGAAGTACTGGAGAAGCTTTTGCCATTAGGCCTAGCATTCTCTGAAATTTTTTAGGGGTGTGGTTCCCATTTTGAATGAACATGCAAGCTGCTGTGTAGTCAGAGCGCGTTCGTCCAATAGCCACGCCCTCATTTGGGCTGAGTCTAAAATCGTTCCCAGGAAGGAGGTTCTCTGCCTGGGAAGCAATAAGCTCTTGGCTGTATTTATTCTGAGACCCAGGCATTCTAGATGGCTGAGTAGCATAGATTTGTGAGATTTTATTTCTTCCTCTGACTGGGCCAGTATGAGCCAGTCGTCGAGGTAGTTCAGAATGCGCATTCCCGCTTGTCTTAAGGGGGAGAGAGCTGCATCCATGCACCTCATGAAAGTGCGGAGGGCCAGGGACAGGCCAAATGGCAGGACTGTGTACTGATAAGCCTTCCCGTCGAACGCGAATCTCAAAAGACTCGCCTTTATGGCGGTAAAATGCAGGGAACACGCATTAAGCAGACTCGTAGTTTACAATCATTGCATGAAAAAAACATTCAGAACAGTATGTTTTTCTCCCTGACCGGAACAAAAAACGGGCCGTGAGGAGACTCAGAGTCTTTTGGGAGGCGGACCGGCTTGGGCGGGACTCAAACCTCCTCTCTTCCTGATCAGCCTGTCAGGGCTGCTTTCTGTGTTCAGTTTTGTCAGCATTCTGAAAGCTATTTGATAAGGGCTCTGTTCAGATGTCCGCCGGTTGGTTTGTGTTTGTGACACTGTGCGGACAGCACTTATGTGTAGCGGAGCACACTTGTAGTGGGCGCGCGCTAAAGAGCGAAAATCTGTGAGAACAGTGCTTATGTGCAAGGTGCACGT
Source organism: Romanogobio albipinnatus (assembly GCA_023566225.1). Classification (NCBI taxonomy): domain Eukaryota; kingdom Metazoa; phylum Chordata; class Actinopteri; order Cypriniformes; family Gobionidae; genus Romanogobio; species Romanogobio albipinnatus. Next base: position 33,682,748 of record CM042252.1, read on the forward strand.
ATTTTAGTAAGGTCGTTGTTAAAACAGCATTGGTGTACAGGCGAGCATGTTTGACAACAGGCTAGTTGACTGCAATATTTACATCTCCAGTCGCCTGAACTGAGAGAATGTAAAGGAAGTCTGTGGTGGTAATCCAGCCACAGCAGGACTTTTGAGTGGTTCTATAGCGCTGAATTAACAGTGCATAGGGGTACACCCTATGTAGGGGACACACTGCCTGCAGTCATAACAGAGGAAAAAACTCTTAATTGTTTATTAGGATCGCCGTTAATACAACGTTTTGTGTACAGGCATGCATGTTTTATAACAGGCTCGTTTACTGTAATGGTGAACCTCTCCATTCACCTGAATAGGGGACTGAGAGAAGTGGTGGAGTGCTTGGCCACCATTCACTAAATTGAGACTCACTGAGAAACCTGTGAGAGCGGGGCTCGAACCGGCAACCCTGTGTGCAAAAGTGCACCGTAACAGCAGAGGGCGTGGCTATGACGTAAGTCGCGCTCTCAACTGTGTTTGGTATGTAGGGTGTGCGTGCTTCATAACAGGCTCGTTTACTACACTGTTGAACCTCTTCAGTCGCCTGAATAGGGGACTGAGAGAAGTGGTGGAGTGCTTGGCCACCATTCACTAAATTGAGACTCAATGAGAAACCTGTGAGAGCGGGGCTCGAACCAGCAACCCTGTGTGCGAAAGTACACGTAACAGCAGAGGGCGTGGCTATGACGTAAGTCGCGCTCTCGGCGGTGTTTTGGTTTGTAGGGGGGGCGTGCTTCATAACAGGCTCGTTTACTACACCGTTGAACCTCTTCAGTCGCCTGAATAGGGGACTGAGAGAAGTGGTGGAGTGCTTGGCCGCCATTCACTTAATTGAGACTCCATGAGAAACCTGTGAGAGCTGGGCTCGAACCAGCGACCCTGTGTGCGAAAGTGCACGTAACAGCAGAGGGCGTGGCTATGATGTAAGTCGCGCTCTCGATGGTGTTTTGGTTTTGTAGTGTGGGCGTGCTTCATAACAGGCTCGTTTACTACACTGTTGAACCTCTCTAGTCGTCTGAATAGAACTGAGAGAAGTGATAGAGAGTGAAAAAGGCGCAGGGCTTGGCCGCCAATATGCGCTAGACAGCAATGACGTAAGTCACGCTCTCGATAGTGAGCGCGCTGAGAGAGAGAGAGGGAGCACGCGCTGCCGCTGTAGAAAGCGGAGTCTGTAACGGCCGCGCTCTCAATATCTCCAGCAGTCTGAGAGCGAGTAATGCGGGAAGCTCCGGCATTAGTTCGCTCGTCCACTCTGGCATTCTCTGTCCGCGGCGCTTCTTAGCGCGGCCCGAGTGAGAGAAGAGGAAGAGCGAGACGTTGGTAATCGTGCGGATTCGTCTTCCTCATTGCCGCCGAATGAGACCAAGCCCTCCGCGTTGAGCGGAGGGAGCAGGTCCGATCGAGGGAAAGTCACAGGGGAAACGTCTCTCTGAGGTGAAGACGAGTCACGCGGGCACTGGGCCGACGTGAACTCGCTAGCCTCGGTATACTCAGCCCTCTGGCTCCGCCGTTCTTTCCCGCCGCGGCTCGGGCGGAAAGGGGAACGGGAGAGCGCGAGGGCCGGGGTCGCGCTCTGAAAAGAGCGCTATCCGCGAACGGAGGGAGGAAATGGGCATACCCTCGCAGTGAGAGCAGCCGGACCCGGCGAGAGCAGCGTCCGCGTGGGCCTTGCCCAGACAGATCACGCACCCGTCGTGGTTATCCTCCTAGTGCAGGTAAGTACTGCACACAAGTGATATGTTTTTCTCAGTATTGTACAGAAAGGATACACCGTAGTGTTTCACCAAAGAGCGCAGGGGAAAGGCGTGACAGCTCGCGGGATCGCTGGCGATTTGAGCGCGCTGAAAAATACAGCAGGCCGCTGACTCTCGCAGGACGTCCGGGCTGGTTAGTTCGCTATTCCGCTGCAGGCTCGTCAATTCACGGTGAAGGTGGTGTAGTTCGAGTTTATCAGCGAGGACCGTAGATCGTCGCTGAAGGAGATTAATCTGACGTTTTTGACAGTTACAGCGTATTTTATATGCCCCTTTCGCGGGCTCTTGCGCTCAGCTTCGCGGGCTTTGTGCCCTTTGGTTCGCTCAGATTACGCTGTTCTGCCATTGGTTCATGCAGTTCCCACTGGCCAGCCAATAGCGTGCGAGATGTCTCGACACTGTTTTGACTGGGCAGTAGCACTGCGTGATTTTACAATTACTTCAGTATATTCGAGAGTAGGAGAACCTACCCCATGGCGTCTTAAGACGCAGTACGAACTGACCGTTCGAAAGGGAACGCCGCTTTTTACGCCGTCTTTGTCAGACTTAAACGCCGTCAATGACGTCGTAATATGGAAGGCCAAACGGCGAAATGAACGGCGTTTTGGGTCATATCAAAAAACGCAGATATTAACGGCGGTTCTGCAGGGAAAAAGCCGTCATTTACGGCGCTTGTACAACATAACGCCGTATTTTGCGCCGTTGTTTCGTCCAAAACGCCGCAAATGACGGCGTTTTCTGGGCACCAGGCGTTTGGTTAACGGCGTTTTGTGAACCTTTTGGCGTTCCATACATTTGCGCCGCCTCAATCGCGCGAATCTCGCCGCAGAATGCCATTTCGCGTCTCTGCATTGACTTAACATGTAAATCACTCGCGCGAATCGCGTCCGGTGTGAACGCAGCTTTAGGCGGGCTGTTGGCTTGGCTGTTACAGCTGATCGTGTTATTGTTTTGTTAATTATAGATCTACAGATGCCTTCTGTTCGGCATTATAGAGGCGTTGTTTTATGTGCACCATTATGACCACTTAGTTCATTTTAGTTCTAAAGTGTGATGGCTGTATACTTTGTATAGTTTTACTAACTATTTTCTCCCTCATCTTCCCGTGCTTACTACTATAACGTTACATACTTTGTTCCTCATACTTTGCAATTCATTTTTGCACATCCATTGCTCGTGAGAATGGTTTGTTTTATAACTGTGACGCCTACAGTAGCTTAGGCTCAGTCATGCGTGATGTACAGTGCATACTAATAAGTGGATAACACAATTTTTTTTTTTTTTTTTGTGTAAATTTAAATTAATTTATTTTTTCTTCTAATCAGCACTTACGGTTTCTGTACTTATTTTGTTTCTTCTATTTTTGTTTGGTTTGTAAGTCACAGTTTGGACTAATTACAACCCTTCTCCTAAAGGATTTGACTTGCGCCTTCCTTAACACCACGTTTATCTGGTGCCTGTTAGACTGTGTTACAGGGGTGTCCACAGTATGTGACTGAAAATATGTGTGTGTATGTATATATATATGTATGTGTATATTTTATTTTTCTCTTTCATCAGGACTATGCTATGCTCTGCCCTGTTCACTTGTAATTTCCATTACAAAAAGGGGTTAGTGATTATAGGTGGTGGGAATGAGACGCCGGAAGTCTTGTATCGCTGTAAAGCGTTGAGCTGTGTTGCTCGGGTAATGTTTGTAGTTTGGGGGATGTCCTTGAAGAGGCCACAAATGGGTTTTTATTTATTATTATTATTATTTTTTTTTTTTTTGTTTATTTTTTTTTTTTTTTTTGTTTCTCTCCTTTCTCTCCTCATTCATTGTTTACGGTTTCCTTTTCCTCTCTCTTCCTGCTACAGAAGGCTGTGCAGTTCCAAGTCACTTATTATGTATCGTTCTAGATGGCTACTGATACGTCAAAGATGGGTAAAGGTGTGCGTCTGATTTCATGGAATACTAAAGGAATGAATAAGGCTGTTAAGATTGGTAAGGTAATGACGCAGTTGCAACATTTGAAAGGGGATATTATATTTCTACAAGAAACTCATCTTAAAACTTCAGAAATCCAGCGCATCAAAAGGGCTTGGATGAGCCATGTATTTCATTCTAAATTTTCTGCTAGAGCTAGAGGGGCTGCTATTATTATTAGTAAGAATATATTGTTTGAGCCAGCACATATTATTGAAGATGTTAACGGCCGTTATGTCATAGTATCGGGACTGCTACAGAATTTTCCAGTAGTCCTAGTCTCTATCTATGCTCCTAATTGGGACGATGAGCAATTTTTCATCAACCTCTTTGCTAAAATACCAAACAGTGACAACCATCACATACTGATGGGTGGCGACTTTAATCTGGTGCAAGACATAAGTCTCGATAGGTCGTCTTCTAAACAAATTAATTTATCTAATTCTGCTAAAGTATTGCTTAACTGCTCATCTCACTTTGGAATTTCAGACCCCTGGAGGTTTAAAAATCCCCAAAGTAAAGTTTTTTCCTTTTTTTCCCCTCCACACCATACCTTTTCCCGGATTGACTTTTTTTTGATTGACAATAAACTGCTGCATCTGGTTACTGCTAGTGGCTACCACTCTATAGTTATTTCAGATCACGCCCCCACCTCGCTTGATATTAATCTTCCTCTTAGTGTTACCTCCCCACCATTATGGAAATTTAGTTCTAATTTATTAGCGGATAATGAGTTTAAGGATTTTGTTGCCACTCAAATTAGTAACTACATTGAATTCAATGACACCCTTGAGGTCAAAAGTGGATTTCTATGGGAAGCCCTTAAAGCCTTTGTTCGAGGTCAGATTATTTCTTTCACTTCGTGCCTTCGTAAGGCTGAAAGGGCCAAAAAGCAGGACATTTTAGACGCGATTTTCAAACTTGATGAAACATATGCCCTCTCTCCTTCTCCCGCTCTTTACAAAAAACGACTTCTTTTACAATCAGAATTCGATAGTTTGATGACGCATGTTGTAGAGAGACAACTGCGACAATCTAAACAGCGTTTTTTCGAACATGGTGATAAGGCAGGTAGACTTCTAGCCCAACAGGCCCGTGCGGCCAGTGCCTCTAGATTAATTCAGAGAATTATTTCACCTAGTGGCAATCTTACTACAGACCCGGCTGAAATCAATAGAGTTTTTTTTAATTTTTATGTTAACCTCTATACTTCTGAGTACTCTTTAGTTTCGGCACCAATCCCTAACCCCTTAGATTCACTAACATACCCCAGAATTGACGAAGCTACGGCAAAAGAATTAGGCAGCCCCATTTCCTCCCTAGAAATCCAAGAAGCAATTAAATCAATGCAAAATGGGAAATCCCCAGGCCCTGATGGGTTTACAGTTGAATTTTACAAGGCGTATTCTACTTTATTAGCCCCAATTTTAGTTAGGATGTTCAATGATTCCTTTCTTGAAGGCCAACTCCCAGCGACTCTATATATGGCTTCTATATCTTTGCTGTTAAAGAAAGACAGGGATCCCACTTCTTGCGGTAACTATAGACCGATTTCTCTGTTAAACGTAGACTTTAAGATACTTGCCAAAATTCTTTCTCTCCGCCTCCAAAATGTAATGCCATTCATAATTCCGTTAGATCAAACAGGCTTTACATTGGATAGACATTCTTTCTTTAATACTCGGAGATTACTCAACATTATTTTCTCTCCCTCATCCAATACCCCTGAAGTCATAGTTTCATTGGATGCAGAGAAAGCTTTCGACAGGGTTGAGTGGGAATACCTGTTCTTTGCATTAGGAAAATTCGGATTTGACCCCAAATTCATTTATTGGATTCGACTCTTGTATGCTTTCCCAGCTGCATCGGTGCATACCAATGGAGTCCGTTCACCACCTTTTTTGCTCCAACGGGGGACACGTCAAGGTTGCCCGCTCTCACCCTTACTGTTCAATATAGCTATTGAACCCTTGGCAATTTGGCTTCGCAGCCACAATGCATTTAAAGGCATCACACGCCATGGTCGGGTACATAAACTGTCTCTTTATGCAGACGATTTGTTACTGTATGTCTCTGACCCCATAGTTTCTCTCCCCCCTATACTATCCATTCTGGATCAGTTTGGCTGTCTATCAGGGTACAAGTTAAATTTCCAAAAAAGCGAGTTATTTTTCGTTAACCAATTGGCTAAATCTCTTCCTCATTCTTCATTCCCCTTTAGATTGGCCTTGGATGGGTTTAAATATCTGGGGATATTTATCACTAGTTCGCTTAAAGACTTGTTTTTTAAGAATTTTATGCCACTTTTGGACAAATGCAAGTCGGACTTTGCTAGGTGGAGTTCCCTTTCCCTTTCTGTAATAGGTCGTGCAAATCTTATTAAAATGATTATCCTGCCAAAGTTCTTGTACCTTTTTCAGCATGTCCCAGTCTGCATTAGTAAATCTTTTTTCACTAATTTAGATCAGCAATTGAACGGATTCCTTTGGAATAATAAGCCACCTCGCATCAGGAAATCAGTTCTCCAGCTTCCCAAATCTGAAGGGGGTTTAGCGCTTCCAAATTTTCGATACTACTTTTGGGCATGTAACATTAATAAATTACTTTACTGGGTTGGCCTTAAAGGATGTGCCTCTAGCCCACCGTGGGTGCAGATAGAGACAGCTTCCTCTCGTTCTATAATTTCTAATATCTACTCCCAGCTTCCCCTTGGGGTACACAAAATTTCAAGCAACCCAATAGTTATCAATACTATTAAGATTTGGCTTCAATTTAGGAAACAATTCGGTCTACACAAAGCCTCAATTCATATGCCAATCTCAAATAATCATTTATTTCCCCCGTCCCTCTCAGACAGCGTCTTCGATATTTGGGCAGCTAAGGGCCTTTCTACCCTGAATGACTTGTATGAAAACCGTGTGTTCTCCTCTTTTTCTTCCTTATCAGCTAAATTCAATCTTCCTAATAGCCATCTGTTTCGTTTTTTCCAAGTAAGGCACTTTATTCAAAAGTTGTTTCCCCATTACCCCAATCGCCCACCCGAATCTGAACTTGATTTATTCCTCTCCCTCGACCCTGGTCAAAAACGGATGATATCTACCATCTATGGTAGAGTAATCTCCCTAACCCCATCTCCAATTGATTCCCTTAAGCAAACCTGGAAGCTGGATTTGGGCTTTGACATTTCTGATGACCAGTGGAAAAACATACTTGGTTTAGTTCATTCTTCGTCTATTTGTGCTAGACACGCCCTAATACAATGTAAAGTGCTCCACAGAGCCCATTTTACTAATGCCAAATTGGCTAAAATGTTTCCTAACAGAAGTGATGCCTGCAACCGATGCAGACAATCCCCAGCTGATCATCTTCACATGTTCTGGTCTGATATTTTCAGAACTCTTTCACATGCCCTTAATACTACCATTGCCCCTAACTCTTTGACTGTTCTGTTTGGACTTTCCCCAAACTCGGTTATACCGGTCACTGCACACCGCGTCATTGCCTTTACCACTTTGTTGGCCAGACGTGCCATCCTCTTTAAATGGAGGCATGCCTCGCCTCCATCGCACGATGACTGGCTAAAGGAGGTTTTGCAATGCATCCACCTTGAAAAAATAAGGCATTCTCTCAAAGGGTCACTGAGATCCTTTTATAATACGTGGAGCCCTGTATTGGCTGCTATTGAGGACCTTACTGTGACGTCAGGACAGCCTGTTTAGACTGCTATGTGGGGAAGAGACTTTTATTCTTTTAATTATTATTATTATTAAAAGACAATTATGTATACACTATCTATCTATTTACCTTTGTTTATTTATTTATTTATTTTTATTTTTTCCATATAATTTATTTTTTATTATTTAAAATTTTTTTTTTTTTTATCATTATCTATTTCCTTCTGATGGCCTTAGGGGTAGGGTGGTGGGTAGTGGGTGGGGGGTTCTATGTTGTTTTTGACCTGTTCTGTTACTTTTCAATCTGGTTTTTTTTTTTTTTCAGACACTGTTTCATTTTGCAACAGTTGTAATACATTTTATATGTCTGCAGAAAATTAAACAATAAAAAAAAAGGGGAAAAAAAAGAAATATCTTTCAAATTATGTAGGACTACCCCATAATTTAAGAATCTATATCCTCCGTTGCTCCGTGCATAAACCTTGCACCACACAAATTTACTTATTATAATTATTTGTATAGTGGCTTACACGACAGGTGAACTCAATTTATACAGTACAATGGGTTAAATGATAAGATAAAACATTATTTCCTGACCCACGATAAATTGTTTAATTTATCCAAGCATTCTTTTTGTGTTCATTCATTATTTGCCTCTGTCCACTCACCTAAATGCATAGTTATGGTCTCCACATTTTGCTGTGTTTGCTAAGTGCAAAAGCCTTCTTGCCATTATTGTCAGACTTGCTATTCCCCTTAAAAAAATCTAACCTGCCACATCTGGGAAAGTCAACAGGCACAGGATACTTACATTGTTTGGTTTTTGAGTTTTTGATTGTTTGGTTTTTGTTTTTTGTCTCTTCATTGTCTTTATGTGGCATTTATACAGTCGATTTTTTTCAGTTCAGAAAATCACAGACTCAGCTCTGATCACTATGGTTACCGCTCCAAGTCCTACAGGCACGATTGAGGCAGCTACCAGCTCCTCATAGGACCCCGGCGTCACTCAAGAGAGAGAGAGAGAGAGAGAGAGAGAGAGAGAGAGAGAGGAGAGAGAGAGAGAGAGAGAGAGAGAGAGAGAGAGAGAGAGAGAGAGGAGAGAGAGAGAGAGAGAGAGAGAGAGAGAGAGAGAGAGAGAGAGAGAGAGAGAGAGAGAGAGAGAGAGAGAGAGAGAGAGAGAGAGAGAGAGAGAGAGAGGAGAGAGAGAGAGAGAGAGAGAGAGAGAGAGAGAGAGAGAGAGAGAGCGAGCGGGGGATGGATCGGGTCACTATGAAACCTTAATTTCTTTTTGACTGCAGAAAGAAAGACATTGACATCTTGGATGACATGGGGGTGAGTAAATTATCAGCAAAAGTTTATTTAAAAGTGAACTAATCCTTAACGATTGCAAAGGGAGCTTTCTTTGATCGCTTTCTTTATAGAATTTAATCGCTATTAAATAACAGATTATTTTCATCCTACTAAGAGAAACAATGCAAGTTGAAGTTTAGTCACTGGTCTGATTTACTGACACACAGACAAAGAACATCTGACTACATGAATGATTACATTTCAGATCAGGCATTAGAATGAACACAGTTACTTACATGTTGAATTACTGTTGAACCCAGTCCCTGCAAAATATTTTGTAATCCCCAAAGGCATGTTTATTGCTTTGTAGCTCGAGGGTTTAACACTAGGCCTATGTTACATCAAGCGGCAACCTCCCGCAGTGTCTCTTGAAGTGACTTAAACTGCAATTCATCGACTGGCCACTAGAGACAGGCTCCAGAAGGGAGCAGAATCTCATTGAGCACCATGTTAAAATGCATATTAGTGCACCTGTATTGTAAAGTGTTACCAACTTTATTTTTACCCAGCAGGGGGAGATAAAGTTATAAAATAATCATCTTTGCTATAGTTTGGCAAATTGGAAAAGACAGAAATAGGCTCCAATTTTATTTAACTGAATTATTGTCTGCCTGAAATACAAAACTTTTTTCATTATAAAATCGTTTTCTCTAAATCTTTTTTACCATTATGCACATAATTGAACATGATCTCAGTTATCATTAAACACTGATATTGTCTTGACTTGCACAGCGTATACTAATTATTTGCCATTGTTTCTCTGATCCAGTCCAGGTAGTTCTGCACTTTAGTGTAGAAACCTTTAGAGACTTCATTGCCACATCTTTCAGGACCCCATGACACAATGCCCCTCACCTCATAGGGCTGCTCTTTAGTTCCGTAGCCCAACATGGGGAAGAGCAGAGGACCTCCACTGTCACCTTTACAACTGTCAACACTTTTAACATCGTCTCCGGCACAGAACATGTTATCAGTGGTAGGCAGATTCCCTGAATCACACTTGTCAAGAGTATATTCCTGAACATGCCCATAACGTAAACGTTTATTTATTAAGCCCTTCTCAAACCCTCCAAAACCTGATATTGTACCCATCATGCCCTCCATTACAGGTTCATGTGTTTTGTTTGGCAGACACACTGGCCTGATGGTTGGACCGAGTGGCACTTTGGCAGACATTTTGATCAGGGCAATATCATTGTCAAAGTTGGTCGGATTACCACCCGGACCAGCCCTATGATAATTTGGGTGAATTATGATCTTCTCTGCTATCATAGTGACTTGGGTTTTGTCCTCATTGTCAATTATTCCTCCAAGCCAAGTCATGTTTTCATTTTCATATCCATCCACTACATGAGCAGCTGTTAGAGCCCAGTAATCACTGATCAGAGATGCACCACCTCTGGTATATGTCTTATGGAAGAGCTGCCAGGGAATCTGCCCCAGACTGGCTGGCTTCCCACCAAAGACTCTGCCACCAGAAGAGACCTCTGTATTCATTCCACAAACTAAAATATATAAAATAAAATACAAATTATAAAAAAAAATTTTTTTTAAATTATATATATATATATATTAGCATTTGCACAAGTACAAAAATATATATAAATATCTTTTTATCTGTCTGTCAAGCCATAATTATTACCAGGATAACAAGGAGGAATAACATCAATGTTGTTGTCTTCTGTCCATTTTCGGTTTACTGAACACCCGTATCTTACTACACAGGAGAAAGAAAGAAAGAAAATTAGCTTAAAAAGTCTGGATTTGTCACTCACAAGAATAAAACTGGATTTTGTACAGTATCTGACCTTTAGGAGCATCCTTAAAACTGTAGTAAGGCTCATTGCAGTGATACTCTATGACAGAGAGATATTCATTGTTTTCTCCACTGATAAACTGAAAGGCTCCATTTAGCAGAGGCTTTGGATCTCCACAGTCAATAACTGCAATGACACATAGGAGCAACATGATGAATGGATGAAATGTAGAATGCAAAATCAGGTGATGTGTATTTACTCACTCTTGCACTCTGGCAGTGTCAAATGCCATTGTCCATTACTCTGGCATATTGACTTAAAACTTGCAATCTCTTTCTCTCCCTGAGAAAAATTAATTCATGTCACATGTTGCTTAGGCCATCATCAACAGATTTCCTAGTTTACTATACAAACCACATTCTTAGTTTTACCATCAGCATGATTTTTACATGCATTTTTTACATTAATCTCACCATCATGAGCTTGTATCCTGGGTTACAGTGCACTTGAATGTAGTCTCTGTACAAGTACTGGGTAAAATATGGTCTAACTCTTCCATTGCTGATGCTGCCCGGATGTGGACACTCCACCCCTTTAAAAGAGATGTGAGGACATCAGAGTAATAAACATAAACAGAGATATTTGTAGATTTATAGTGATTTGTCAGTGTTCTGACATCCACATGGGAAAAAAAAATTAATAATGACACATATTTTTCACTCTCTCACTCTGTGTGGTGTAACGTAAGCTCCACCCCTGGCTTTGTCCGTATCTGTCGGTGTGATACTCCAGCTGGACAGAGTGAGTGCTCGTGTTGAGGACGCCAGGGCTTATTCCTCCGCAGTACTTCTGATCTTTTCCTAGGGCAGACACCTGAGAAAAAATGAAAAGCAAAAATAATCCTAAAACATGTATTCATCTAAAGTTAGACAGACATTTATAGCAAAACATAGCCTACTTGCAACCAGTGGAAGAGGCAGGTTGGGCCTTGATTGTAGACCTGCTCTATGTGGAAGGTCTGGCTAAAGTTGAGAGTGATAATGAAACCTGGCTGCACAGAGATGCTGTAGACACAGTCCAGATCATGCGGTGACATGTCTGGGTAACCAGGACTGGAGATGGTCCCCTCTAGTTCACTGTGCACCCCACCTCCACAGTCCACTAGCACAGGGAAGAAACACACACCACTTGCTATAGACCTTATGCAGCAGAGAAACAAGCGACCAGCCATCTTTAGAATTTGTCTTTGAATGTCCGTTTTTGCGGTAGCTCTGTATATTTCTATGGCATCACTGTTGAAGTGTAATGTTATAACAAATGTCAGTAGACCAGGAAGATTTTAAAATGAGTGGTTCTTTCATAAATCCATATATTACCTTCATCCTGTGGAAATACAAACAAAATACAAAAGAAACATTTACATTTTCATTTTAATTTTAGTTGCATTTTTAGTCAGTATGTTATGTGCTTATGTCATTTGTATTATTTTAATAATTTTTTTAATCAATTTATATATATATATATATATATATATATATATATATATATATATATATATATATATATATATATGCACTCACCTAAAGGATTATTAGGAACACCATACTAATACTGTGTTTGACCCCCTTTCGCCTTCAGAACTGCCTTAATTCTACGTGGCATTGATTCAACAAGGTGCTGAAAGCATTCTTTATAAATGTTGGCCCATATTGATAGGATAGCATCTTGCAGTTGATGGAGATTTGTGGGATGCACATCCAGGGCACGAAGCTCCCGTTACACCACATCCCAAAGATGCTCTATTGGTTTGAGATCTGGTGACTGTGGGGGCCATTTTAGTACAGTGAACTCATTGTCATGTTCAAGAAACCAATTTGAAATGATTCGAGCTTTGTGACATGGTGCATTATCCTGCTGGAAGTAGCCATCAGAGGATGGGTACATGGTGGTCATAAAGGGATGGACATGGTCAGAAACAATGCTCAGGTAGGCCGTGGAATTTAAACGATGCCCAATTGACACTAAGGGGCCTAAAGTGTGCCAAGAAAACATCCCCCACACCATTACACCACCACCACCAGCCTGCACAGTGGTAACAAGGCATGATGGATCCATGTTCTCATTCTGTTTACGCCAAATTCTGACCCGGTACCCGGTGGGGTCTTCTGCTATTGTAGCCTATCCGCCTCAAGGTTGTGCTTGTTGTGGCTTCACAAATGCTTTGCTGCATACCTCGGTTATTTCAGTCAAAGTTGCTCAGCTTGAATCAGTCGGCCCATTCTCCTCTGACCTCTAGCATCAACTATCAACATCAAGGCATTTTCGCCCACAGGACTGCCGCATACTGGATGTTTTTCCCTTTTCACACCATTCTTTGTAAACCCTAGAAATGGTTGTGCGTGAAAATCCCAGTAACTGAGCAGATTGTGAACTACTCAGACTGGCCCGTCTGGCACCAACAACCATGCCACGCTCAAAATTGCTTAAATCACCTTTCTTTCCCATTCTGACATTCAGTTTGGAGTTCAGGAGATTGTCTTGACCAGGACCACACCCCTAAATGCATTGAAGCAACTGCCATGTGATTGGTTGATTAGATAATTGCATTAATGAGAAATTGAACAGGTGTTCCTAATAATCCTTTAGGTGAGTGTATATACACATTATTATAACTATATTTTAGCTTTAGGCAACATTATTAATTTCATTTAGTTTAAGTTTATCATCTAAATAATATTTTGTTTCAGCTTTATTTTAAATAACAAAAATGTTTTTTATTAGTTTTATATTTGATTATCCTTGGATTTTTATATTGTTTTTATATATTACATTAATCATATGACTGAATTGTTTTTATGATGCTGTTGTTTTGATGACTTTGCATTAGAATGCAATAAACCATTTAAAATCACGACAAAAATGTAACACCTTTTAGAAAACTAAAAACGATCACCAACCTCCATAATCAACATAAAAAGCATGCTGAAAATGTAAAGATCATGGCGCCTGGACGGTTATTATTGAACACACTCACAGGCACAGGTGCGATGGTCAGTCCTTAGCGTGTAACCGTGGTGACATGCACACAGGTAGGAGCCAAGAGTGTTGAGGCATATCTGTGAACATGGTGGATCTTTTACCACAATGGAAGACGAACATTCATCTATGTCTAAGGGAACAAGTGAGGATATGAAGCGTTAAATGTTAATACAGCACTGATATTGTAGCATATTTCATTAAATAACAACACACGACACGAGCAACAGTGCTGTTGTGAAACTGGTGCAATGTACCAATAATAAAATTGGGAGTTGCTACTGGTTAAGCCACTGTGGTTCTTATATAATAAATTACCTGAACCTCAGATGCCTGATGTTTGGAAATGCAATTAATTCGGTAGGCCTAAATGTGTTTCCATCTTAGTTTAATGTGCAAATCTTCATATTTGATTACAAAATATATCTTTGTTAACTGAGCGCACACATTTTTTAATTGCATTTTAAGATTTTATGCACATCTTGGTGTTTCCATCCAGCATTTTATTTATTCATTTATTGCAATATCTCACAATTCAAAAATATGTTGATGGAAAATGTCCAACTGACAGTCTGTATTGAACATACAAACACAAGCTGTGTCTCATTTTGAAAGGCTGCGTCCTCCAGAGGTCTCATTCGAAGGCTGCATGCATCATCAATGCTGTCTCATTTCAGAAAAGTAAGTAGGACACTCCGAATGCGACCTTCAAATGCGCCCTTCTTTTCAGGAATTCGGAGTGTGCATGAGGTGTATCATTTGCGGCTGCAGATAACCCACAATTATTTGTGTTGCCATTAACAAAGATGTGGTGTTTAAACTTAAAGGAACTGTATGTAAGAAATGTATTTCAATTAATCATAAAATGGCCCTAATATGTCAATAGACATTAAGAAATCATGTTAATTTCAAATACTTATATCACTGACAACAGTTGTCCGGCCAAGATATTGTTATTTTAAAATTGAAGTTGCAGCCCTCAACTGATGTTGATGTTGACATGTTGTGTCATGCCTGAAGCGCCGCCCTCCACCTATCTACCAATCACGAAGTCAGTAGTGTTTCTGCATTCGGGTTGCCAGCTCTGCTAGTTACCACAGCTGCAGCTACAAACTTTTTGGATAAACAATGTCTAACTTTACGAAACCTAAACGACCTCGATATGAATCAGAAAAACGTTGTGACAGTGTCCGAAATAAAACAAGGATTTGTATAGGAGATGCCTTTGAAAGATGGAGACGGCTGAAAACGGAGAAGAATTTGAAGACTGACGCCAACGTTGCTAATTTTCTCCTGGACAGGTAAGGTTCATCTATGTTTGGCTAACTTGTACTTAATGTAAATGGACATTTCAAATATTCACGACAGTCGAACAAAGTTGTGCATGTTCATGCAAAGTAACGTTAGGTTAGCGCAGATGGAGGAGGTGGGTCATTGAATTGAAAAGGTAACGTTAAGGAATTGTTTGGTAAATAAAAATGGCGAGTCGTCATTGCTAACATTAGTAATGCATTATCAGAGCCCGTTTCTCTGTCATTATGCTGAGACGCTGATGAAAACAACATTAGCACGCCTATTATGGCAATGTGAAAACGTATTTGAGACAGTAGCCTAACGTTACCTCAGTAAAAATTATTCCTCATTCTTTCTTCGTATATATAGTGGATAAAACATGCTGCAAGTTGACCTGTATGACCATTGCAAATGTTATTTAGTTACTCTCAATCGTTTCTGATGGGACTGAAATCAACCATGTGATAGCCATTGTTGATATTGAACGCTGACATGGCGTAATTTGTCCCGCGTTATACTTGCTGTGGCAATGTTTGTCATTTGTTAGCCTACTTATGACAAAAACGCTTGTCTCTTCGCTCGTCTCCTGCAGCCTATCTGGCAACCTCGAGTCAGGGGGGAGGGGTAGAGGGATACACCGCACTACAGTAATTTGAAAGTGATTGCAGTACCAGTTTTGGCCACAGTCCTACATACAGCTCCTTTAAGTAGTTTCAAGCTTGTTTTAGTTTTTAAGCTGTATTACCTCAGATAGATATTGTGATAAACAGGATTACAAGTGTTTAGTGATTTTTAAACATTTAGAACAGTACTTTGCTGGTGTGAGTGCGCAACGCCACTGTGAACGTGTTGGAATATCAACGTGATACTTCCTGCCTGTGTGTCCTACGAAGGACGTCTCGTTTAATTCTGATTAAGGACACTCCGTATACCGCATCCTTCACAGGATGTGTCCTCCGGAGGACGCAGCCTTCAAAATGAAATGAAATGAGACATAGCTACAGGCGTGGAGTGATACAAACAGCTAAAAGCCAATCAAATTCAAGGACCGAGCTGTTGACATCCTGATAGAACATGTTTAGTAGAAAACATATGTACACAACACTAAATTGTTTGTAATATGCTTCAATATAACTCACCAACAGCCTGGTAGAATGCAGTGAATCCCAAGTGTGACTCGTGATTTGAGTCGTCTGTTAGAAAAACCAGCTGGAGACGGTTACCTGGAGCCAAGATGGGCTTGTCGCCAGGGTGAAACCTGTCTGTGGAATTCTGGCCACAGAACTTTCCCAGAACCTTCTCATCAGACACAACCTGAACATAAAAGAGCCACATGTGCTGAGGTATTACAAATAAATGACTTACTAAAGCCAGAGCGACAGTTGTCACAATCATGACATTTTCAAACCTAATTCACATCTAGTGCATAGAGCATGACTTTCTTTGGAGACATTCCCCCACAACTCAGTATAAAGTATGGATGGTGCAACATCTAAGTTGAAGCGTCACTAACCGAGACAGAATCGTAATAACAGTTTGGAGAGGGTTCAATGTCCAGGTGATTGAACGTTAGCTGGATCTGGTAGCCTTGAGGCACTTCCAAGTCCCACTGTTCTTGGAGATTTGCTGGATATGGTTGAGGGTACTGAGGAGAAGACACCTCTCCAAACATGGCCGGCTCACATTCACACACATTTGCACATGCCCACAGCAGGCTGGATCAGTGTTTGAATAAAAAAAATTAAAAAAAACAAACAGAAAAAGATCATAATTGTGTCATGCTGGAAGAAATCAGTAAATAGACACAGGATATTCTGCGATGGTTAAGAATTGTCAATGTCCACCAATAATTTGTTATTTAAATGAATCACACAATTGAATTATTTATATTGTAATACATGCAAATGTTAAGAATTAAACCTAAAAACAACGTACCAAATTAGTAGATGTATTCCATCCATAACAGATATGCAGATGTCAGTAGCTGTTTCAATTTACTGCTAATGCAGTCATGAGGTGTTCTTGTGATAAAGTGTATGTGGTTAACAATCACAAATGAGAGAACAAGAGTCTAAAAGTCATCAAAAAAAGGTAAACTTGTTTGATTTGGCTATGGCAGAAAAGAGAGAGAGATGACAAATTTTCCCGTAAACCCTCAAACATTAAGGGCTAAAGTCTACAGAGATAATTTCCATGGATCTTTTCTTTACAGATCATGTTTCCACCTTTGTCAGAAAAAGAAAGTGCTTTGTCACACAAAGAAAGTGTTTTTTTCTATAAAGCAGTTTTGAGGAAATAAATAATAATTCATAAATATTTGCTGTTTAAGCATCGCAAGTGGGCATCGAGTTTAAAAGTCACAATAAAAAGGTTTATTTGATTTGGCTGAAGAGGAAAACAAATCTAGAAAGGCAAAAGTACAAGGCATGGAAAAGCCATGGAAAATAAAAAAAAGATGTGCTGTTATCATGCTGGTTTACTCATGAAATAAATCTTATTTATATATACATAAAAAATAAGAATAAAAAAAAAGTATATTAGGCAAAAAAGAGTGAACATTTGCGACAAGTACAAAAGAGACAATGTCTTAATATGTGAAAATGGTTTTATTGGGGACTTGAATCATTTATATATAGCAGATTAGATATAGTAGACAGAGACTTTTCTGATGTGCATTATAATAACAACAGGTGTAGGTGAATATCATTTTAGTGTGCTGATGTTAGTTTTTTTCAATGGTTTCTTTGATCCAATCCAGGTAGTTTTGGACTTTAGTATAGTAGCCCTTAAAGCTTTCATTTCCACAATCAGAAGGACCCCATGATACAATGCCTGAAAGACGGTAAGGCTTGTCTGGAGACCCATAGCCCAAACTGGGGAAAAACAAAGGACCCCCACTGTCACCTTTACAACTGTCTACACTGCTTCCTCCAGCACAGAACATGTTATGGGTGACAGGAAGACCTTCTGAATCACACATTTCAAGTGGATATATCTGAACAAGTCCATAAAGCAGAAATCTACTCATTTTACCTCCTTTAACTCCACCAAAACCTGAGATTGTGCCCTCTGCCACAGGTTCATGTGTTTTGTTTGGCAGACACACTGGCCTGATGTTTGGACCGAGTGTCACCCTGGCAGACATTTTGATGAGTGCAATGTCATTATCAAAGTTGTTTGGCTTTCCTTTACCAACTCTTTTATAATTTGGGTGAATTATGATCTTCTCTGTCTCCATAGTGACTGCGTTTGTGTCTTGACCATCAATTAGTCCCCCTAACCAATTCATGGTTGTTTCTTCATATCCATCCACTACATGAGCAGCTGTTAGAGCCCAGTAATCACTGATCAGAGATGCACCACCTCTGGGAGATGACTTACTGAAGAGCTGCCAGGGAATCTGCCCCAGACTGGCTGGCTTCCCACCAAAGACTCTGCCACCAGAAGAGACCTCTGTATTCATTCCACACACTAAAAGAGAGAGACAGAAATAGGAAATATATGAAAAAGAGATATGAAAGATAACCAAGTATATTTGGGTTTATAGGTGTATTTAGGATGACTGAGTACCTGATTCACATTTAGGCAAATCTTCTGTTAATGTTTGACCACTCTCAGACAACCAATTACCTTCAGCATTACAGATAAAATTACCTGAGGAAAGGGAAGACAGACAAAGTCAGACAAAGACGTGGAACGAATTACTCTTTTACCAATGATTACACCAATAATGTTCACATAAACCATACACATCTCACCAGTTTTATCCAGTTGATAATATTGAGATTTACACTTGAAACTGATTTGTTTCAGATACGTTGTTGGAGGATCTTTTTCTGATAGCTCCACTAATTCAGGAAGATCTGGACTGCCACAATCCACGGCTGTGGAGGAAAACAAGAAGAGGTTTTCTTTAATTAATTTTTTTTAACAATTTTCAGCTTCACGCTAAAAAAGCATTTTGGATGTGTCTACAAACCTAATGAGCTGCCTAGACATCTACGATATACAGTTATACAATAGATTGTCAATGATAATGAACCTATACAGTATTGTTATTGTGGGCACTCCAAAATATTGTGAATAATTATTTATTACAAATGCATTTTAAGAATACTTTTCCATCAACCGGTTTAAATGTACAACACTGCATGTGTGCTGTGTCAAAAAGAGGCATGTGCATGAGAAGAACTAAAAGAAAATGCACTCTCCCTTTCTGACTGTAAATGGCACTGAAGGAACAGCAGAAATGCAGCCGTTAACCCCAAAGCAGCTGCTATACATATAGAGCATTTAAATGTTTCAAACAGCCATTCAGATTTTTGTATTTGCAATGGTGTTCATCACAGCACCAAAAACTTAATAGGCTATTTAATTTTTACATTTGAATCTGGACTAAAACATGTCCTAGATATTGATGAAAATGTTCTGATTCTTTATTATTGTTCAGTAACACTTACAATAACGCTCCATTAGTTAACATTTGTTCATTCATTATTTAGCATAAACTGACAATGAAAAATACTTCTAAAGCATGTATTAATCTTAGCTAATGTTAATTCCAACATGTAACGCCACGCCAGCAGAGGGAGCCCTCTCCCGAGTACTGACTTTGTGCTGCTCCCTCTGCTTCATTGGTTACTTCCTGTTTGGTGGACATTTAAGCATGGCTATGCCATCATTCCAGTGCGAAGTATTGCCAGTTAACCTGCCTTACCGAGTGTTTCTTTCATCATTGTTTTGCTATCATTGTTAATAATTTGCTTTGTATTGTTTGCTTTATTCTTTTTTTATTTATTATTATTATTATTATTATTCATATTCCTTTATATGATTACTTATTTGTATTTCTGCGTGGTATGTTTTTCAGCTTTTCTTTCATTTATGTTATGATAACGAAGGTCTTTTATTTTGACATCCGGTTGAGCAGAGGATGTGGATATATTGAGTGTTGTTCAAACAGTTCAGTATGGAACGAGGCCTAGATGCACAAGGTCTTAGCATCGACGGTTCACGGTGCAAGGAGTTTTTAGCTTCTGGTTTAAATGGAGAACAAGGTACGGTCTTTGACTTCTGTTATCCGTGTGTTTTGATTTTGTTTCTTTGTGTAAAGATTGTTTGTTTGTAGTGTTGCAGTAGGTTTCGGTACGTTTTGAATCATTTCGTTTATTTGTTTGTTTTCATGTATGTTTGTTTCATGGTTTATTCATTTGCTGTTTTTGTTTTTTGTACAAAGCTCTTACGGGTTGATTCCCTCGATGCATGATGGCGATGTTTATGGTGTCCAACGATGATCGCAATAAAGAGTGGGAATCACCAGTCCAAGACTCAATCCAATTATTAAGCCAGATAGCTACAGTAAGAGCTTGCCATCGTCGATCCACTGTGCTGCTTCAAGGAACGCCATGGCTAAAGGATGAGCTTTGATGTCAGAGCGCTAGTCGGGGACAGTGTGATTGCGTTCTTAACGGATCAAGTTTCAAGCAACGTTTCAGCGGATGGCTCTATGAATCTACGGGGAACGATTTGACCGATTCAATGAACTGGCCAAGGCAAAGGAACTGTTACAAGTTGTTTGGTGGATCGCAGTGAGTACCAAAGACAAAGAAATTGATTCTGAAGAGACTCTTTTCTTGTTTTTTCCCTGATTTAAAGGGCTATGAACAGTGCTGCAATTAATTTGCCTATGTATGGACTAACGTGTATTGAAACGTTCGATTTCACATTTAAGGGTTAATGTTTTAGCACATGTGGTAAAGGTGAATCTGCTGAACATATGTTATCAATCAACTTGAATGTTAAATGATTAAAATGTAATTTTAGTGAAATTTAAATGCAAGAGAAAATGTCAAAGTCAGATGCAGGTGCAAAAGAGGCCGATAGGCAACTTGATGGTCAGGTAGAAACTCAAAGTGAGAGTGCACGCCGTTCAAAGCGCACGCATGTTCCTACTGAAAAATTTTTAGCTTATCAGCAAGAAGAGCTACAAAAGAAAGAGAAAAGGGTTGAATCTCTATATAATCATTGGAAATTAGAAGCTCGCAGCGCACGTGAGCATCTTAAATCAGATGCCCTACAGACTCAGTTAGCTATTTTGGTCGACACTTTAGAGGCGGCCAAGAACAAAGTTTTAAATGCCTATGATGACTTTAGAGAGCATGTCTCACCTGCTATTGAAATTAGGAGAAAAATGGACGCATGTGAAGCGGTAACAGCTGACATTGTTAAAATTGTTTATGAGAGAATATCTGGTGTAGATGGAGATTTTAATGATGTAAGGGAGAGAAGCCGTCTTCGCACCTTATTAAACCATCAATATGCCCACTCAATTTTTGGTTCAACAGTTTCACGAGTCAGTCAGAAAACTAGTAAGTACTCTAGTCATACCTCTGTCATGTCAAGCTTAGAAGTCAAGCGAGTAGATGCTGCAGCAGAAGTAGCGGCCAAGCA
Source organism: Romanogobio albipinnatus (assembly GCA_023566225.1). NCBI lineage: Eukaryota > Metazoa > Chordata > Actinopteri > Cypriniformes > Gobionidae > Romanogobio > Romanogobio albipinnatus. The sequence continues at coordinate 33,704,064 of CM042252.1, forward strand.
AGCTGCGTATAATGTTCTGCTAGAAGAAACAAAGCAAAAGGAAAAGATAAACCAGTTAGAAGAACAGCACAAAAGAGTCATTGATGGTGAGTGGAAGGAGCTAGAGCGAATTCAAGCACAAAAGGATCTAAAAGCAGCCCAAGCTAAGTTAGAAATCTATAGTCAAGAATTTGAGAAGGAAAAGATTAATTCACCCAAAGACTGTAGTGGCATGAACGGATCAGAGTCTGATTTCCCTCAAGAAGGTATGGCAAAGCAAGAAACGTCTCAAAGGGTGGGTCATGAAACCAGAAGGGCGACAGTTCAAGCATCAGTGACTGACACATCGCTTCTTGTTCAAGCATTTCAAGACGGCATGGTTATGAGCAAATTGCCAGTACCAGAACCTCCTGTCTTCACGGGTGACCCCATTCATTTCATTGAGTTTAAACAATCATTTACGGCCCTTATTGACAAGAGAACCATTTCTTCTGCTGATAAGATGTTTTATCTCAAGAAATATGTGAGTGGTCCTGCTAGAAACGCTTTAGAAGGAACTTTCTTCAGAACAGATGATGAAGCCTATCAAGATGCATGGTGCAGATTGAACAGTCGTTATGGCCAACCATTTGTGGTTCAAAAGGCGTTCAGAGAAAGGCTGGCAAGCTGGCCTAGAATTCAGCCAAAGGATGCCATTGGTCTTCAGACTTTCTCTGACTTTCTAAATGCATGCCAGGGTGCCATGCCACATGTCAAAGGCCTTCAAATTTTAAATGACTACCAAGAAAATCAGAAACTTGTGTTGAAATTACCTGATTGGGCAATTAGCAGATGGAATCGTCAAGTCACACAATCTCTTTCTGAAAACCATGAGTATCCCACTTTTAAAAAATTTGCTGCATTTGTGTCAACTGAAGCAGAGGTTGCTTGTAATCCAGTTACCTCCTTTCACACTCTCCGTGCCGCAGAACCTGTAAATGAGAAGGCAAGTCCAAAAGAGACCAACAGAAACAGAGTAAGAGTTTTCAGTACTCAAACGAACGTAGAGAGTCAAAAAGTTACCACACCAGTGAATAAGATTCTGTGTGTGCTTTGTCAGAAAGGTAACCATCAACTTGACAACTGTTTCAGTTTTCTCAGCAGACCATTGGAGGAGCGACGGAAATGTGTCCAGGAAAAGAGGCTTTGCTATGGATGTCTCAAGTCTGGCCACAGTGCTAAGGAATGTCGCTGCCGTCTCACTTGTGATGTGTGTAAGAGGAGACATCCAACTAGTTTGCATGATGAGAACTTTGCAATGGCAATTAAGACATCACTTCCTGCTGCTCAGTCTCAACGTGAATCTAATGATGTGATGAATGCAGTGGCCTTAAGTGTAACTGGAGAAGAGCGAAGTACGTATACTTCAATGATTGTACCTGTCTGGGTGTCCACAAGGCAGAAACCAAGCTGTGAGAAACTGGTGTATGCGCTTTTGGATTCACAGAGTGATACCACATTTATTGATAAAGAAGTGTGTGATGCTTTACAGGCAACAACGTTTCCAGTGCAATTGAAGCTCACCACCATGCTTGGAAAGGATACCGTTCTGCAAAGTGACAGAGTGTCAGGACTCCGAGTCAGAGCATATAAGTCCGGTAACTATATTGACTTGCCACCTACGTACACCAAGGACTGCATACCAGTTAATCGTAACCACATTCCTACTTGTGATGATGCTAAAAGGTGGAATCATCTTACAGTCATTGCGGACAAGATGCCATCGTTGCAAGACTGTGATGTTGCTCTTTTAATAGGCTACAATTGTTCAAGGTCGATGACTCCCCGAGAAGTAATAACAGGAGGAGATGATGATCCCTATGCCATTCGGACAGACTTGGGATGGAGCATAGTAGGTTGTTCTTCACCACATTCCAATCTGCCTGGAATCAGTGGACTGTGTCATCGCACTACAGTTAAGGAGCTCCCTTCTATCACTCCAGGTGATGTGATTCGCGTCCTCGAGAGTGAGTTTAAAGACACTGAAGAAGAGAGTGCAAAGGTGTCTCAGGATGACATTCTTTTTCTCGAGAAATTGAAGGAAGGGATATGGAAGAATGTCCATGGTCATTATCAAATGCCACTTCCGTTTAAGGTGAGACCCAATTTGCCAAGCAACAAACAATGCGCTATGGTTAGACTCAATCATCTCAAAAGAAAGATGCTAAAGGATGAGTTGTATAAGGAACGTTACAATGAGTTTCGTATGAAAGTTCATCTCTTTGGTGCCACCTCATCCTCAGGGTGTGCGAATTATGGCTTGAAACATCTTGCAACTGAAAACAGTGATTTGTATCCCTTTGGTTCACAGTTTGTGATCAAAAACTTTTATGTAGATGATGGAGTAATCAGTGTGGAGAATGCAGAAGAAGCCATTAAGGTTGCAGTTGAGGCAAGGAAGCTCTGTGCTATGGGTGGCCTACGGCTCCACAAATTTGTCTCCAACAGCAAAATAGTACTGGACGGCATTCCCACTTCAGAAAAGATCTATGACATGAAAAACTTTGATCTTGCATTTGATGAGCTACCCCTAGAAAGAACTCTTGGCATACAATGGGAAAGAGAATCTGACTGTTTGAAGTTCAAGGTTCAGTTGAAAAATCAGCCTGCTACTCGGCGAGGCATATTGTCTACTGTTGCTTCTGTCTATGATCCTTTAGGACTCATCGTACCTGTTTTGTTGAGTGGAAAGAGAACACTGCAGGAAGTGTGTAAGCGCGGCAGTGGATGGGATGATCCTCTGCCAGATGCACTCAATCTAAGGTGGGAGCGATGGAGACAAGATTTGAATAATCTGCAGAAAATAGACGTACCACGAACATATGCACCATCTAGTTTCGGAAGAGCTATTCAAATTGAATTGCATCACCTTTTCTGATGCTAGTGTCTACGGGTATGGTCAATGTTCATATTTGAGACTTAAAAATAAGGATGGAGATATTCACTGTGCACTAGTGATGGCAAAATCGTGAGTTGCACCTCTTAAGGTTACAACAATCCCCAGATTGGAGCTAGCCGCTGCTGTTGTTTCTGTCAAAGTGAGTAGCTTGCTTAAGCGAGAACTGGACTATGTTGTTCAGGAAGAGACATTCTGGACTGATTCCAAAGTAGTATTAGGATATATAAGTAATGAGGCACGCAGATTTCACACTTTTGTTGCAAATCGAGTACAAAGAATACATCTCAGTACAACTCCTCAGCAGTGGAAGTATGTTCCGACGGAGGAAAACCCTGCTGATCATGCATCCAGGGGTTTGACAGTGAAGGAGTTACTTACCTCAAACTGGTTTACTGGCCCAAAGTTCTTGTGGGACAAAGAAATGTCTGTGCCAGAAGAGCATGTTTCTGAACTTCTTTTTGGAGATCCAGAGATAAAGTCATGTTGTGTTTTAAATACAGAGTGCACAAGGAGTTGGGGCCTGCTTGATGGTCTTTCAAAGTTTTCTTCTTGGTCAAAGGCAACCAGAGCTGTAGCTCGTCTCTTGAGAAGAGCCAACAAAGTCAAGTCTAATCACATCAGTACTGTATCAGAGCAACAAAAGGCAAAACTTTGCATAATCAAATGTCTGCAATTTAGTTCCTACAAGGATGAGCTGAAAGAAATAACGGGTGGGAGAAGCGTCTCGTCTCGCAGCACCTTGTACCCTCTTGACCCTTTCATGGATGAAGATGGTGTGTTAAGGGTGGGAGGTAGGCTTTGCCGTTCAACCTTTCCAGACTCTGTGAAACATCCAATAATAATTCCTAAGAATCATCATGTCACAGAAATGATTGTTGCTCACTTTCATAACAAAGTTGCACATCAGGGGAAAGGATTCACTATAAATGAGATTCGATCTAATGGCTTTTGGATCCCAGGGATTAACAGAATAGTAGCATCTTGCATCAGGAGTTGCATTGTTTGCAGGAAACACAGGCGACCTGTTGAAGAACAGAGAATGGCTGATTTCCCCTCAGAGAGAGTGGTTCCATCATCTCCGTTTACATATACTGGCATGGACTGCTTTGGCCCATTTCTTATCAAGCAGGGCAGAAGTGTTCATAAGAGATACGGTCTTCTCCTTACTTGTTTTAGTTCTCGTGCTATACACATCGAAATGCTTACTGACATGACCACAGATTCATTTATCAATGCTCTGCGTTGTTTTATTGCCATAAGAGGTACTGTGCAACAGATAAGGTCTGATCAAGGCAGCAACTTCGTTGGCGCAAAAAATGAGTTGAAGGATGCACTTAAGGAGATGGACGTGGAAAGAGTGACAACCTTCCTATTGGAGAAGCAGTGTGACTTCCTTATGAATGCACCACGTGCAAGTCATGTTGGTGGTGTGTGGGAACGTCAAGTTAGAACTATAAGATCTGTGCTGAATGCGACTCTTGCCCTTCATCCAGGAAGGCTAAATGACTCCTCTTTACGAGCTTTCTTGTATGAAGCAATGGCCATTGTGAATAGTAGACCGCTTACCGTGGATTGCTTGACTGATCCTCAGAGTCTAGCACCAATTACTCCGAATCATCTACTCACGTTAAAAACGACTGCTGCTTTGCCTCCACCAGGAAACTTTATCCGGGAGGATGTGTTTGCACGGAAAAGATGGAGACATGTGCAGTACTTGGCGGAACAATTTTGGAGTCGTTGGAGGAAAGAGTATCTTGCGAGTATAACCGCCCGACAGAAGTGGAATGTGACTAGGAGAAACCTTCAAGTCAATGACGTTGTCATTATCAAGGAAGAGGAAGTGCCTAGAAACGAATGGAGGCTTGGCAGGATAAAGGACGTTGTTGTTAGCAGTGACGGGCTTGTGAGAAGGGCCAAGATTCTTCTAGGTGACTCAAAGCTTTACGCAAAGGGCAAGCGTATTAGTAAACCGTCCATAATCGAAAGACCAGTGCAAAAACTTGTTTTATTAATGGAGGGACATTAGGATCTTTCAAGGGTTTATCATTGAGACATTGTAAGATCAATGATTATTTTAATATTTCTAAACTCATGTTTCGGAATTTTAATGTTTTCTTTTTGGGGTCATAAAGGTCAAAAGGAAAAAAAAGAAAAAACGAAAGTAAAAGAAAAGAGAAAAAAAAAGGACAAAGGGAAATTATTCGTGCTTGTACACTTGGTGTGATGTTTGCACTCATAATTTGGTGGGAGTGTTAATAATTTGCTTTGTATTGTTTGCTTTATTCTTTTTTTATTTATTATTATTATTATTATTATTATTCATATTCCTTTATATGATTACTTATTTGTATTTCTGCGTGGTATGTTTTTCAGCTTTTCTTTGGTTTCATTTATGTTATGATAACGAAGGTCTTTTATTTTGACATCCGGTTGAGCAGAGGATGTGGATATATTGAGTGTTGTTCAAACAGTTCAGTATGGAACGAGGCCTAGATGCACAAGGTCTTAGCATCGACGGTTCACGGTGCAAGGAGTTTTTAGCTTCTGGTTTAAATGGAGAACAAGGTACGGTCTTTGACTTCTGTTATCCGTGTGTTTTGATTTTGTTTCTTTGTGTAAAGATTGTTTGTTTGTAGTGTTGCAGTAGGTTTCGGTACGTTTTGAATCATTTCGTTTATTTGTTTGTTTTCATGTATGTTTGTTTCATGGTTTATTCATTTGCTGTTTTTGTTTTTTGTACAAAGCTCTTACGGGTTGATTCCCTCGATGCATGATGGCGATGTTTATGGTGTCCAACGATGATCGCAATAAAGAGTGGGAATCACCAGTCCAAGACTCAATCCAATTATTAAGCCAGATAGCTACAATCATGTTATGACCATTGCCTGTTTGATTCTGTTTCTGCCTTTTGGATTTTCCTTTGTACTGTTGCTGGGATTGGACTGCCTTATCAGTGTTGGGCACGTTATTTAAAAAAAGTAATTAGTTATAGTTACTAGTTTCTTCTTACAAATAGTAACTGAGTTAGTAACGGAGTTACATCTTTATAAAAGTAACTAATTACCAGGGAAAGTAATTACTTTTTTTTTCTTTTCTTTTTTTCTCAAATGTTCAAATATGTCAAATAACTTGGATGCCCCCAATATTAAATATGTTAAATGAAGGAATTGGACACTAAATAGAATAAATTATTATTATAAAACATTGTACATTAATGTAGGCTACACTATTGCTGTGGGACAATGTGAGAGACACCTATCAAATTCAATACATTATTGTAAATATTATCTGTAGACCTACTTTAGTGTAAATATTGTGTAAACATTATCAGTACTATACTACTCCTTTGGTAGTGGAGCTCACGTTGTCACCTGGGTTTTTAGCCACTCATTTTGTGGCGGCATGTGATGATGTGAGGCGCTTCATTAGATTAGAATTACTTGCCACAGACGTGGAGAGACTCTTTCTTCCTGCTGCATGTTACATAAACATGCTTACCTTTCACCTCAACGAGGGAAAAGTAGCGCTTATACTTCCAGTTTGCGAAAGCTACCTTTGAAGTCGTTGGACTTGCCATCGCTCTGACTCCTCGTGTGTGACTTTGCACATATGCGTGTGCGTGTGTGAAATCAACCTCAACCTTGTCTCCCACCCACCAATCATCATCATCATCAGTTATGTGTACCACCCCACCCACCCCCCAACACGCATGGCATGGCATGCACGCACGCCCGCCCGTACGCACACACACACACACACACGTTGCAGGTCCGACTGACAGAGAGCCTGTTCGGATGAAAACCGCTTCAGTGAGCTCAATTATAGTAACGTCACATTTTATTCTCGGTAACGCTAACAGTTAGTTTGATTACTGTTACTGAAAAAAATAATTCCGTTAGTAACGCCGTTTATCTATAACGCCGTTATTCCCATCACTGTGCCTTATTGTGTTTGAACTTCTGCCTGCCTCACGTTTATGCCCCATACCTGTCGATTTGGATTTGTTTGCTGTGTACTGTAATAAAACACTGCATATGGATTCTAACGCCGCCTCAGTGTCCTTACATAATACTTTGCCACCGATGAATCCAGCAGAAGTTGCCAATCTACAGGCCGCATTCGCTTATCAAGGCGATATGCTCAAGGAGTTCAGAGACCAACTGGCTAAAGCTCAAGCGGCTAACCAATATCTCACTCAACACCTACGATCGCTATCACCACCAATGCCCTGGAAGGTAAGCTTTGCTTTACCAGATAAATTCAATGGTTCAGCGGAGCAATGTAAAGGATTTCTCCAGCAAGTTGAAATCTATTTCATGAATCAAGGATGTGTCTTTGAGTCTGATGAGAAGAGGTGTGCATTTCTCATGTCTTTGCTAACTGGTAAAGCAATCGAGTGGGCCACGGCAGTCTGGGAATCTGACCATTTGTTTCAAACATCTAACACGTATTTTGTGAAACAACTCAGAGAGGTGTTTGAGTATCCAGCAGGTGGCAAGGATATTTCTACCCGTCTCATGCAACTGACTCAGGGCCGTAGGACAGCCGCTGATTACGCCATAGAGTTCAGGACGCTCGTTGCACAGAGTGGCTGGAATGACGTTTCACTCAAGGCCATGTTTCAACGCAGTCTGAACATACAGCTACAGGCAGAGCTTGCGTGCAAGGGTGAGGATCACTCTTTCTCAGACTATGTTACACTAGCTATCAAGATTGACAATCTCATGCGTAGCAACCATGCTCAAATCAAGTCAGCCTATGTGAGAAACATGCCTATCCACGGTAACGCAGATTTCCAGCCCTAACCAATCCAATGATAATGCCAACCCTGAACCCATGCAACTAGGAGTCACTAGGCTCTCTGATGAGGAGAGATCACGACGGCTAGTCCACAACCTGTGCTTCTACTGTGGAGAGGCAGGCCATCGCAATTCTGTTTGCCCACTCAAAGCCCGAAGGAACACCATTAAAAACAGCTGGGTGAGTGTTGACAATCTTTCACTCCCTAACACCAAGTCTCTCACTACCACAGTAAAGATTTCTACTGAAAATGACTCTTGAATTTGCAGTGCTGATTGACTCCCCACGCAACCCTGCACTCCTCCAATCAAGGTTAATGTCGTCAACAACAAACCCATCGGAGACGGTATCAGTCAACAAACTCTGCCCATGTAACTTCAAGTATGACAAGTATGAGTTTCATCAGGAAACCATCACATTCTACGTAATTAACTCTGCACGCCATGAAATCATCCTCGGATACCCCTGGCTATCTGTTCATGACCCAGTCATCTCTTGGCTCCAGGGTGAGATCACGCAATGGTCACAGTTCTGTTTTTCTCACTGTCTAAACCACAGCATTACCAAACCATGTCTAACCACCAGTATTGAAAGCCCTGAGTCAAAACCAGTTACCATCCCATCATGCTACCATGAACTACAGGAGGTCTTCAGTAAAGCCAAAGCAACACTGCTACCACCTCATCGTCCCTGGGATTGTGCCATCGACCTCCTGCCAAACGCCATGCCACCCAAAAGTAAGATTTATCCTCTTTCATGTCCTGAGAGCCAAGCCATGGAAGAGTACTTCGAAGAACCCCTCAGTTCTGGGTTCATTCGTCCATCTACCTCACCAGCGGCTGCCGGTTTCTTCTTCGTGGAGAAAAAAGATGGAGGGCTTCGTTCATGTATTGATTACAGAGGTTTGAACCAAGTCAGTTAAATTCCGTTACCCACTACCGTTAGTCCCTAACAGCACTTGAACAGCTCAGAGAGGCCAAGATTTACACCAAGTTAGATCTCAGAAGTGCTTATAACCTCATCAGAATTAAAGGTGACGAGTGGAAAACTGCCTTCCTGACCACTTCCTGGCACTATGAATACTGGGTTATGCCATATGGGCTGTCCAATGCACCTGCCGTCTTCCAGCCATTCATCAATGAAATCTTCAGAGACATCCTGAACAATTACGTAGTCGCTTACATCGATGACATCCTGATTTACTCCAAAGTCAGAAGAGGAGCACAAGGGTCAGAACTGTACTCACCAGACTACTAGAAAATCAACTCTACGTAAAAGCAGATAAATGTGAATTTCATGTACAACGTACCTCATTCCTGGGATACAACATCAGCTATCAAGGTGTGGAAATGGATAACTCCAAGATTACGGCGGTAACTGAATGGCCACAACCCAACACAGTTAAGGAACTTCAGCGCTTCCTGGGTTTCACCAACTTCTACAGACGTTTCATCCTCAATTACAGCATGACAGCCGCACCACTGACATCATTGCTCAAAGGTAAACCGTCAAGACTAAAATGGACTGATCAAGCCTCTCAAGCATTCACTAACCTAAAGAACAGCTTCACTACGGCACCCATCCTGAGACATCCAGACCCTAACCTACCATTCATTGTTGAAGTAGATGCTTCTGACTGTGGGATAGGTGCTGTGCTCTCGCAACGCCACGGACAACCAGGCAAGCTGTTTCCCTGTGCAGATTTTTCTAGGAAGCTCACCGATGCAGAGTGGAATTATGATGTCGGCAACAAGGAGCTTCTAGCCATGAAAGCGGCCATTGAAGAATGGAGACATTGGCTGGAGGGCTCCATTCACCCCTTTCAGGTCATTACGGATCACAAGAACCTCGAGTATATCAAAGGTGCAAAAAGACTAAATCCCCGCCAAGCACGCTGGTCACTATTCTTCACAAGGTTCCAGTTCACCGTAACCTACCGTCCGGGTAGCAAGAACAGCAAGGCAGATGCATTATCCAGAAGACATGATCCCCCACAAGCAGAATTCAGACCGGAATCAATTCTCCCACCATCCATCATTATTGCGCCAGTTACATGGGATTTGATGGAAGACATTCAGAGATAACAACAGAACGAGCCCACACCACCAGGTTGCCCGCCAAACAAGCACTATGTTCCTACAAATCTCCGAGTTCAAGTCATGCAATGGGTCCACACATCACTTTGCTCTGGCCATCCAGGTATTTCGAGAACCCTTCACCTCACACAGAACTCGTTTTGGTGGCTGCCCTTGGTCAAGGACGTGGCTAACTACGTCAAGTCCTGTTCAGTCTGCGCTCAATCTAAAACACCCAAGGAACTACCGTCTGGTTTGTTACAGCCCTTGCCTATACCTCAAAGGCCTTGGTCACACCTCTCAATAGATTTCGTCACTGATCTTCCACTATCGAACAGATTCACGACCATCCTGGTAATTATTGACCGGTTCTCTAAAGCCTGCCGGCTAATCCCTTTGAAAGGTCTCCCCACAGCCATGGAAACAGCCCAAGCTATGTTTCATCACGTCTTCCGAGTCTATGGTATACCTGAACATATCGTGTCCGACAGAGGGACACAGTTCACGTCACAGGTATGGAAGGCTTTCTGTAAACAACTGGACATCAATGTTAGTTTGACATTGTCAGGGTGGGGGTGGGGGGGGGGGGTTGCCTTGCTTACACAACATTTACCAATACATTTTTAAAAACTTTTTGTCTTAAAAACCTTATTGTAAAGTGTTACTACTTTTTGTTATAAGAAAAAAAAAAGTTATTAATCCCGTTGATATCACCTTTTTTGCAACTTATTTCAATATTGTGATGATACCGTATACCGTAATAAAAGCTTCAGCAATTATCGTGACATGAAAATTTGATACCGTCACATGCCTAGAGCAGCCAAACAGTTTTTAGGCATTGGTGTACCCACCACACGAAAGCGGTTTCAAATGGCTACTTAGCAAATTTGTGCTAGGCAGCTGTTTTGTGAGCTTGTAACATCACATCACATCACATCATTAACTGTATATAGGGAGAATGGTAGTGAAGACAGCCAATTTAATTCTAAGGATCAAAGAGAGGGTGGACAATTATCAGGTCAAAATATAAGATGTCTTCCCAGAAAGCAAGAAAAGAAGACATTATAAGAAGGCATTTTCTCACGTTCACAGGGGATAACAGGACTCCACTCTCCATTCTTCTGGCATGTGGATGCATACTCAACCTCAGCTGATTCCTTCTGTGAAACAAAGATTGACTCATAAACTACCGTATGTGCTATCATCTAACTGCAAAAGCATACTATCCAAATTTAAGGTAATTCAATTTCAATGTATTAATTATTAACTTATGCATAACTTTTTTCTAAATAAATTATTTATTTATACATTTCTATTAATTATACAATTAATCTTGGTTTGAATGTATATTTAAAAATACATTTTATAAAATGTTTCTCAAAAAACCCATAACATTAATCTGCAGTTAAAACCAATCAGCCTGAAATACTTACCAATTTTAATACATATCCATTGTCACACTTCACTTTAACCGTGTGGCCCGTGGGATATTTGGAATCAGAATGCTGTGAAATCAGACTAGATGTTGGCGTCACAGGTCCAGCACAATTCATCTCTGAGAGAAAGTAAATAAACAACAATTCAACATGTAAATAAACAATTCACAGCCCTTTTCAATCAATATTCATATTAGTGGTATATCAACGATGCAGGGTAGTAACTGATTATATTTAATCCTGGATTACGTAATCAGATTCCTGAAATTACATACTTGTAATTGGATTATATTACATTTTATAATACTTGTATTCAGACTACAGTTACTTTTTTATTGATTACATGATTACTTAATATTCACAAAATGGCATGATTCTCCCTAATTCTCCTAATTTTTTCTTTAAAATTTTCCTTTCTAAAAAAGCCTGTAGCGTAATTATATGTTCAGAAATTCTTCCAGTTTTGTGGGATTGCGCACACAAGATTGGCCGCGTAGTTAGGCAGCTAGTCAGGCCACATAGCAGAAACATTTGATTTAAAAAAAAAATTAAGATAAAATTAATTATAAGCTTTTCATCACTTTACTAACTCCCTGCAGCTCCTACACAAACGCCAGCATGATAAAGCCTGACATGTTTAACACACTTCACATTGTTGATAACAAAGACTGGAATAACTTTTCTTTCTCTTCGCATTTTTAAATCAATATGTTACAAGATTATTCCATTCGAATCAATGTGATAAATGAGTTGGGTCAAAAGTAATCTAAAAAGTAATCAGATTATTTAACCTAAAATGTGTAATGTAGGCTAATAGATTTTGTTACTAACTACAATCTTCATCATGGAATTTGTATTCAGTAATGGATTACAGTTTGTAAGTAATCTACACAGCACTGTCCATCAAAATGGGTTTTTCAATGGCAGATTCTCAGATTGTTACATTTGGTTCCACCAATCTTGAATATGCAGTATATCGTTGATTCGTTTTAAAGAAGCCACACCTCTCACTCTGTAGCTGAGGCTAAATCCTCGGTTTGCTCCTTGATGGTCTGTCCTGAAGATAATCTCAACATGTTGAGACCTTGTGAGGAAGAACGGAGGAAGATCCCTTCCACAAAATGTCCTAGCATCACCAGAGAGAGGTTTTATCTAAGAGGAATGGGTATAGAAAGACAGAAAAGGTCAATGATGAGAAATACAAAGAAAAAGAGACTATGTTTAAATATTGTGTAAAAAAAAACATACAGTTAATGAGTCGGTACACTGTCTATTCTCTTTCATTTCCACATCAAACACGCCTGTGAACGTCAGCTCAAACTGCAGACCTTCTTCTACAGCCAGAATGTAAGAACACATAGCGTTTTCAGGGTACGGCTCGGGCCAGCCAGGTGATATCAGCACACCTTCTCGAGAGCCTTTGCGATCTTCATTACAGCTAACTAACAGACAGACAGAAAGAAAACAAGATGTGTCACTACCTGCTATATAACTAATCAAATTAATCACAAGTAATCACATTTATAAATATTTGTTGAGAAAAGCCCCCATTAGCAGATTAGGTATAGTAAATTGTACACTTTTAATTGTTGAATAGAAAAATGGTTTTAGAAGTGAATATAATGTTTTATTATATATAATCGAAGCCTATCACTAACTTGAACAATACATTTTTTGATCAAGTTTATGATCAAGAGATAAAGACACCTCTTTACCATCTTCAACAACACCCGTTCTAATTGGCCTTCAATGTTTTAATCATTCATCAGCTGGAAATAATGTCTGAAAGGGATTCCAAAAATATTGTTCCTCTGTGTCCCTATTCTGTTATAGAATTACAATGATTATTAAAATATATAGTTATAGTGTATGGTGATGATTGTTTAGCACTTAGAGAAAACTTTAGGAAAATATACAAATTAGATTTTCTTTTGTTCAAATTAAAATCAATATTTCATGTCCATGTATTTATTTATGCTAAGTAATCAAGTAATTTACAGGATAATAAAAATAATGGATTTTACATTCGACCACAACCATTCATTACCTTGGCAGGTGTGCTTATCGGGGTCAAGGATGTAACCTGGTTTGCAGAAACAGCGATAACCTCCAATGTAGTTATTGCAGAGTTGGGTGCAATCATTGTCAGGGTCCTTACACTCATCAAAATCTAAAAGTCAACAGGATTTGATGTTACATAACACACAGAATTTATGCCAATCTCATGTTACAGTTTTTCTCAGTCGCTTTGGTACATTTCTCAGATCAGAATTGAAATTCTCAAAATTACCTGTTCAATTCTCACATCATTGTGTCACTTGTGCACATCAAAAGAGCAGTTTCTCGTTTCTTTGAACAAGTTGCAAATGCTTTGGTACATCCATGCAAATGATTATGTACAATTCTCTGTTGTTTCCTACATTATCAGTTGCTTATGTAATGTTGATCAAAATGTATTATATTGGGTCTCTGTTGAATAGTCTCACCCCCCACAACATTTAGGCACAAGCTCAAGTCTTTACATGCAAAATGGTTGAACAAGTTATCATATGTCAAGCATATTTCTATACTTTCAATATTTCCATTAGACTTTTTTCTAAATCTGTCCTGAATTGGTAAACAGCACCGCATGTACAGTATTTCCTATGTTTACATTTCTTCTTTAGGTTTTTTTTTGTGTGCTATTCAGTGCTGTCTTTTAATTTCTGTATCTCAATGACATGTTCTGTCAACATGTTCTGTCAATATTCTGTCAAATATTGAATCTTTTCCATTCTCTTGCAATTACACTCACACATACACTAAGATGTAACTTACAATGACCATAATTGTCTTCAAAACTTTAGCCATAGTTTCCATCAGAACCTCCCTCCAGAGTAAACTGTTATATTGACAACATGACTAAACAATTTGACTGTCTTATCCGTACACAGTGACACAAGGACTTGTCATTCTGATGGCACTGACATGTTCATTGACACAGATATTTACTTTTGAGAGATGAACTAAGGATTTTGAGTAAGAGAGTGGCTTTTGCAGGTTATCCATGGTGTTTTGCTATTTGTACAAATTGTTTTGAGAAATGCACTTACTGTTTTGCAAATTGTGAGTTTGATTCGAGAAATGTACCAAAGCGACTGAGAAAAACTGTAATATTGAGTATCTATAGAGTAGTATTGCATCCTTCATATCTCCCAAACAGTCTTTACTTTTATTATATTTATTAAAAGCCAGATACACTGTACCGATTGTTTCCAAAAACAGCCGAGTTTGGAGGAGTGCAGTAGGCAGAGCTAAAGAGTCATGAGCACAATACATCATGGCATTATCCCTGGATAACTTTCGATTCACTATACGTTTGTGTTGTTTACATTATATGCACTTACACGCCGATTGCTAACAAAACACAGACATCTGATGCAGTTTCACTCACCACATCCGGTTTCAAATCATGACCGGGAAAAAACAAACACACTTGCAGAACTCTGTTGCTGCTCCGGAAAAACAAACTGCATCCACTGCTTCCTTAATGCTGGGTTATTTGGGAAGCTGAACGTGGTTATCTTTCCCTCACAACTAGAAACACACTTCTTTAGTGACATTGTTCGTGGTCTAAAAACAAAATGACAGCGCTGCTGACCGCTTCCGTAACCAGAACGAAGCTCGTTGTTCTTGCTCACTCACTCACTCACTCATCCAGGAGAAGTGACTATACAAAAATTTCCGCCCTTTATTGCATACAGAGCTGTACTCTAAATAAAACTTTCAGAAACTTATTTGAATCCTACAGTGAGGAAAAAAAGTATTTGAACACCCTGCTATTTTGCAAGTTCTCCCACTTAGAAATCATGGAGGGGTCTGAAATTGTCATCGTAGGTGCATGTCCACTGTGAGAGACATAATCTAAAAAAAAATCCAGAAATCACAATGTATGATTTTTTTGTAACTATTTATATGTATGATAAAGCTGCAAATAAGTATTTGAACACCTGAGAAAATCAATGTTAATATTTGGTGCAGTAGCCTTTGTTTGCAATTACAGAGGTCAAACTTTTCCTGTAGTTTTTCAGCAGGTTTGCACTGCAGGAGGGATTTTGGCCCACTCCTCCACACAGATCTTCTCTAGATCAGTCAGGTTTCTGGCCTGTCGCTGAGAAACACAGAGTTTGAGCTCCCTCCAAAGATTCTCTATTGGGTTTAGGTTTGGAGACTGGCTAGGCCACGCCAGAACCTTGATATGCTTCTTACAGAGCCACTCCTTGGTTATTCTGGCTGTGTGCTTCGGGTCATTGTCATGGTGGAAGACCCAGTCTCGACCCATCTTCAATGCTCTAACTGAGGGAAGGAGGTTGTTCCCCAAAATATGGCAATACATGTCCCCGGTCATCCTCTCCTTAATACAGTGCAGTCGCCCTGTCCCATGTGCAGAAAAACACCCCCAAAGCATGAAGCTACCACCCCCATGCTTCACAGTAGGGATGGTGTTCTTAGGATGGTACTCATCATTCTTCTTCCTCCAAACGCGTTTAGTGGAATTATGACCAAAAAGTTCTATTTTGGTCTCATCTGACCACATTACTTTCTCCCATGACTCCTCTGGATCATCCAAATGGTCATTGGCAAACTTAAGACGGGCCTTGACATGTGCTGGTTTAAGCAGGGGAACCTTCCGTGCCATGCATGATTTCAAACCATGACGTCTTAGTGTATTACCAACAGTAACCTTGGAAACGGTGGTCCCAGCTCTTTTCAGGTCATTGACCAGCTCCTCCTGTGTAGTTCTGGGCTGATTTATCACCTTTCTTAGGATCATTGAGACCCCACGAGGTGAGATCTTGCATGGAGCATCCTCATTGCATCTGAGTGAGATTGACAGTCATGTTTAGCTTCTTCCATTTTCTAATGATTGCTCCAACAGTGGACCTTTTTTCACCAAGCTGCTTGGCAATTTCCCCGGAGCCCTTTCCAGCCTTGTGGAGGTGTACAATTTTGTCTCTAGTGTCTTTGGACAGCTCTTTGGTCTTGGCCATGTTAGTAGTTGGATTCTTACTGATTGTATGGGGTGGACAGGTGTCTTTATGCAGCTAACGACCTCAAACAGGTGCATCTAATTTAGGATAATAAATGGAGTGGAGGTGGACATTTTAAAGGCAGAATAACAGGTCTTTGAGGGTCAGAATTCTAGCTGATAGACAGGTGTTCAAATACTTATTTGCAGCTGTATCATATAAATAAATAGTTAAAAAATCATATATTGTGATTTCTGGATTTTTTTTTAGATTATGTCTCTCACAGTGGACATGCACCTACGATGACAATTTCAGACCCCTCCATGATTGCCAAGTGGGAGGACTTGCAAAATAGCAGGGTGTTCAAATACTTATTTTCCTCACTGTACATCATATGTCCAACTTGTTTTTTGAGTTTCATGAGATTCCAACTCTTTAACAGTGTAAATATGTCAGAATACATGAAATAGCATTAGAACCCCCCTCCTCCTTTAAAGCAATGGCTAACAACATTCTCAATGACCCACAATCTCATATCCTTTCTGCTCTGCAGGCAGTGTATTACTCATCATCTGTTACTCACCCTGAATGGCGTAAAAACCTCGAAATCCAGTGTGTCTCTCAGGATTCGAGTAGTCTGCGAGAAATGAAACAGAAAGACAACCACCAGGGAAGGAGTGAAGGAAAGGGTTGATAGATGCCTGCAGCTCCTTCATGGACTTTCGTCCACACAGATTGAAAAGCAGCTCATCATCTGCAAAAACCTGGACAAAAATGGTTGTTACTTACAAAGACACAAATTATAAATAACTGATGTAAAATATGCACTGCAGAACAATTTATTTTTCACACAAAGACTCCCTTTAACATAAAACTGCACTTCTAAGTGCGCACAGATACAGTATGCGTTTTGGAAAAAAAACTCTTTCAAACAAACACACACCTTCAAGGAATCGTCCTCACACTCAAGGCTTTCTTCCAGGTCCAAATGTATGAGAGTGAGTGTGATTTTGTGTCCAGTCGGAGCACACTCTTTCCATGTCAGGCTGGAATCAGGGTCATACCCTCGTGGGTGTCCAGGAGACTGCACCCATCCAGCCAACGGCACTGACCCACACACGGGAAGGAGAAGGACAATAACACTGGGCAGGGAGGGGGAAAGTCAGAAATAAACAAATTCATAACGGGGAATGAGGCAGAAAATAGTTGAGTAGAAATGAAGCAGAAAAGACAATAAAAACAAACTCGGAGCATAGCATGTAGTGATTAGATTAGATTAAGATGATAGATACAGGTAGACAGACAGACAGACAGACAGATAGATAGATAGATAGATAGATAGACAGATAGATAGATAGATAGATAGATAGATAGATAGATAGATAGATAGATAGATAGATAGATAGATAGATAGATAGATAGATAGATAGATAGATAGATAGATAGATAGATAGATAGATAGATAGATAGATAGATAGATAGATAGATGTGAACATCACAGATAATGATGATATTAACATCATTGGATAGATGCAATATTTGGAACAATTACTACATGTAGAGCAATACATACCAGAAAACAATCATGATGAGAAGTGTTAAAACCCGCTCTCTCTCTCTCTTGTTTCTGCACTTTCACTTTCATGCTCTGTTTGCATCATCATGTCCCAGCCCCCTTTTCCCCTAAAAACAGTCAACATACTTGAGTGTTTCTCAACATCTGTCAGTGGGCGTTCACCCTGGACTGAGATGAACTGTAGTGAAGATGTAGTGGCTGTTCCAGACAGAACATTGTTGTGGGCAGATACAAGCCTCATTTACATTATTTATAAGTTATGCAGTTATTCAATTATATAAGATTTGTATGTAAATGTTTATGTACAGTGGCCCCCAAAATGTATATGGAAACTTTTGAACACGTAACAATATATCAACCCAGGTAAACAAATGGAAGGTCTTGTCCCTTTAAAAATAGCCTTTTCATCATTATATAATGTCACAGCCATGAATGATGATTAGCTATTTGCTAATCTTCACTACCTTTTATATACCGAATAAATACTGTCAAACGATACAATGATGACTACATTACATTAAACAATGCAATATATATATATATATATATATATATATATATATATATATATATATATATATATATATATATATATATATATATATATATATATATATATATATATATATATATATATATATATATATTTTTTTTTTTTTTTTGCATTCATATTCTATAAAAAATAAATGTTCTTCTTAATGTGTATTTTAGTGTCAATTGAGTTCAATTATTTTCACTGTAAAAGTCAACATATTTACTAAAATAAACAGTATTTCAGTTAACTTACAAATTGTGCTTGTCCGCAGTTTGTTTATAACAGAAACGTGCAGCCAGAAATACATGGGCTAGCCTCCAATGCTGAAATCCATGCATGCACTTTGACCTGAGAGTTAGTACGCCCTCTGGTGTTAGAAATGAGGAAGAGAGGAAAGTGAGGGGTGGAGACATACAAAAAGGAAGAAACAGAACAGATAAATGGGAAATGGAAAGAAAGAGAGAGAGAGAGAGAGAGAGAGAGAGAGAGAGAGAGAGAGAGAGAGAGAGAGAGAGAGAGAGAGAGAGAGAGAGAGAGAGAGAGAGAGAGAGAGAGAGAGAGAGAGAGAGGGCAGGTACAGAGGGGAAAGAGAGAGATGGGGGCACAGAGGAAGAAGAGGTTATCTGCACTGTATTGTTTAAAAAAAAATTCTAACAACCATTTACCGTAACAACCACACAAAAAAGGTCAAATGGTGTCAAACATGTTGAGTGAATTCTGATATGTCGTTTAACAGGGGTGTACTACTGTACTATGTGAAATGTTAGTGGTGTATAGGGCTGTTTAGTTATTTGTTTTTATGTTGTGTCATTTTTAAATTCTATATGGTTTACACTTGACCTTTACACTTGACCTTTCTTCAATGCAACAGTACATTTAACAATTTTACACGGGGGCAGTCGTGGCCTAATTGTTAGAGAGTCAGACTAGTAACCGGAAGGTTGCGGGTTTGAGTCTCAGGTCCGGCAGGAATTGTTGGTGGGGGGAGTGAATAACCAGCGCTCTCCTCCACCCTCAATACCACGACTGAGGTGAGACCCTTGAGCAAGGCACCGAACCCCCAACTGCTCCCCGGGCGCCGCAGCAATATGGCTGCCCACTGCTCCAGGTGTGTGCTCACTACTGTGTCTGTGCACTTGGATGGGTAAATTGCAGAGCACAAATTCTAAGTATGGGTCACCATACTTGGCCACACGTCACTTCACTTCACAAATATGGCCAATGAAAATATTCTCCACAAATTGTGCAAAATTACCAATTACTCGGTCTCACATATTTATACAATCAAATGAGCTAAGCAAGCTTTATAAGACACCAATCAAAGGAAGTAAAAGTGTTTTAGCTTTAACACAAAAACAAGGAAGTAAAATGTTTCACTATTACAGAGAGAAGTTTAGTGCAAGCCTTGAATCCCACTTCTGTTGTTGTTGTTGTAAAGATCTTCAAGTTTTAACTGGGGTCAGGGGAGCAACAAAGTGTGCTAGGGGCTCTGAGTGAGGAAAAGTTTGTGTGAAAATTTTTTTAAAGGTGCAGTGTGTGAATTTTAGCGGCATCTAGCGGTGAGGTTGTGAATTACAATAACCCACTTTCAAAGCAAATAGAAAAGCTACGGGGACCAACACAGGACAAAAATGTCTTTGTCGGAGAGAGCAGAGAGTGACAAGCACTCTGTAGAGCAGTTTGTCTGTTTAGGGCTAGGCTACTGTAAAAACATGACAGCGCAAAATAGCGATTTCATTGTAAAGGGACCCGCGGTGTATGTAGAAATGGCTCATTCTAAGGTAATATGATCACAAGATCATATTTTGAGGTTCACGGGATCAAAAAGTTTCAAAACAGTATGCAATATACCTCAGATAACACCATATAAAACAGGCCCGTTCTGTTCTTGATTTATTTGCTACCAATTATGTGCTATAATTTTATAGAAATTTCTGCATACGGGTTGTCTGTGAAAGTACAGTAAATATACTGTAAATCTACAGAATTTTCCATTGCCATTGCCATTTTACATTTCTGGTGTTATTTTTGTTTCTGTGTGGGGCATTCTAAAGCCCTTCATCAAACCTTTCAACACAGAGCCCACCTTAGATTGTTTTAGTCAATGCACAAATCGTAAAAAAAAAAGATGAACGCTATCAGTTCACGAGTTCACACTTACATATAATTTGTAGAGTTAATTGAATTGCGTATTTGGCGTGCTGTCCGGGGGGGGGGGGGGGGGGCTTCGAGCTCGGACTTCGGCCCGAACCCAGAGTACCCCCCGTATGTAAGTGGTTTAGAACTAAAAGATAGGGCAAGATGTGGAGAAGGGGTGGTGGAGGGATGCTGAAAAAACTGTCAACAAAATGGAGGTAGGACGGCTGCCTATATATACCTCTTTGTTGATTAGCTGAGTACTCTCCACCTGTGTCAATTATCTGACATGTTCCTCCCGAACCTCGTTTAGTGAAACAGCATTTCCTAAATTCTGATTGGGTGAGCAAGGCAAACGTTTGGGTGGGCTCAGCCCACCCCTGCCCATGCCTGGAACCGGCCCGATATAAAATCTGTATGCCAGTTTGTTCACATCACTTCATTAAAACACCTAAACATGTCATTTTTAAGACAGCACATTTTGTCTTAACAATACGTTGGAGATTAGATAAATACTGTGAGGAAAGACCTTTTCCTACTAAAATATTAGATGTTGGTATTTAGTGGGTCCTTGGTGCAACCGCATGGCAGCACTCAAATTAGAGTACAGTAATTATATGAAACTACACTGTTAACAGTTCTGACCAAATGAGGAAAAGAGTAGGAACACACACACACACACACACACACACACACACACACACACACACACACACACACAGTGTCTTCCACGAAAGTGTCAGTGGGTTTTCATGTCAGACCTCAATTTTTCTGACATTTAAATCACACAAATGTGTGATTCAGAGCAGATAACAACAAATGCATTCATATTTTGCAAATAAAATACATAATGGATGTAGGTTTTTTTGTTGGTGTAAATCCTAGTTGAGTAGAAACTTCTCTCAAACTTTTGACACCTCAATCATGCTGGTATTTAAAGTACTCATGATGATTTACTTTGGATATCCTCAATAATGTTGACTGCCTTACTTAATACTATTTCTGAAAAATTTCAATCACACAATAAATTCAGGTCTTGTAATGTTGACATTATCTCTGTCTCAGGGTGTAACGCTGCGCATGAACAGGAAGGAAGGCGAGAGAACGCGAGCACAAGAGCAGAGGGTGGATAGATGTAGTGGGGCTTTCCAGTGCATTGGGTAGAAAAAAAGAGTAACAGAGGGGGTTAAGAGTGAGTGACGTAAAAAAAAAAAAAAAGCCACAAAGGAAAGAGAAAAAGTACTCCTCTGCCTGCAGCCGATGCACGGAGATACCACTCAAAAAGAAAGCAAGTAAGTGTGACAGACAGACAGAAGAGAAAAGAGAAGAAGATAACTGACACAATAGCATTACCAAATAATTATACATTTCTTGGTAACGTCAAGACTTTTAGAATCACTTCAAGTTTCCATAATTGGTGTTAAGTGGTGTAAGCCAACAGACTTCATATGACTGCACAAAACTATTCACACTGAAACGACCAAACCGAGACAACAGTGAAAGTAGCCGAGATGGGAGAAGTGAAATGCAACAAATGTCCGAAAGGTAAGATTTTCATATCATTACGCTACAAACTAGGCTACTTTGATTTGAGAAGATCTGGGCTTTTATCTATTTCTATTAAAATAGTTTATGATATATAGCTAATGTACTGGGAATGCTGTATTTAACATTATATTAAAGTCTGTTTAAATCGTTGTTGGTCAAAATTTAGGTTCTATTTAAACTTTAAGCAACATTATGAAAGCATTATCAAATCAAAATGTGAAAGGGAGATCATGACTGAACTTTTCTTTACTGCGATGTTTTACAGCGACATTATTTAAGTTAATTTAATTTGTTTCTGTGCTAATTTAGTGACATAACTTCCCATACAATTGACTGTAAGGCACAGGGTATTATTTTTGCTTATCATATTGTTTCATCAAGGTGAAACCAGCCCACTAGAACCTCTGTTATATGCAGGACATCCTGTACTGTAACCCTGCTAACAATTTATGCATTAACATAACACAGGATATTCTGTATTCAATTGAAATAGGCTAATGATATATTAAATGGAATTTTAAAAAAGTATGTATGCACCACATTATATAACAAAACTGCATTTAATTTAATGACAGATAGCGCAAGCACACTTCTCAAGCAAAACATTTCACAATAATAAGCTTATGTTTTAAATTATAAAACTGTATATAATTCAAAATGACGTATTTGAACACTTTATGGTTATCAAAATATAGTGGATGATGTTCATAGTTAAAGGGTTAGTTCACCCAAAAATGAAAATTCTGTCAGTAATTACTCACCCTCATGTTGTTCCAACCATGTAAGACCTTCGTTCATCTTCGGAACATAATTTAGTATATTTTTGATGAAATCTGAGAGCTGTCTCACTCCTCCATAGGCTTTCAGAGGGACTGAAACTTGATGGCCCAGAATAGTAAGTAAAAATGTCATTTAAGGAGTCCAAATGACTACATTGGCTCTGTATTAAGTCTATCATGCGACGAAAATACTTTTTGAGCGGAAAAACAACAAAAATAACGACTTTATCCCACTATTATTGTTCAATTTGAGCCTCTGACGAGGGTTCGCGGGAGTGCCACGACGCATGCGCGAGAACTCGCGCATGCGTCGTGGCACTCCCGCGAACTCTCGTCAGAGAGTAGTGGGATAAATAGTGGGATAAAGTCGTTATTTTTGTTGTTTTTCCGCTCAAAAAGTATTTTCGTCGCATGATAGACTTAATACAGAGCCACTGTAGTCATTTGGACTCCTTAAATGACGTTTTTACTTACTATTCTGGGCCATCAAGTTTCAGTCCCTCTGAAAGCCTATGGAGGAGTGAGACAGCTCTCAGATTTCATCAAAAATATACTAAATTATGTTCCGAAGATGAACGAAGGTCTTACATGGTTGGAACAACATGAGGGTGAGTAATTACTGACTTTATTTTCAATTTTGGGTGAACTAACCCTTTAATGTGATGAACTACATTTCTGAACTTGAGGAGAATGAACTTCATACATTAATGAACATTTTTGGTTATAATTGCAAATGTGATTTTGTTTTTTGTTTTGTGAGAAAAGCTCTAGCATCTTTGCATATTCCATTTTATTTTATATACTGCAATGAAATCGGTACACTTTAAAATGATATAACAATATTCTGTCATTACTTACACAACAGAACACAAAAGATGATATTTTTAGAATTTCTCATTGTGTTTTTGTCAATGAAAGTCAAAGGGGTCCAATACTATTATTTTGGACCCCATTGACTTTCAATATACTTTCGATAATGGGCGAACAAACATTGAGACATTTTTCAAATACTTATTAAAGTCACTTATATGGTGGTGGGTTTTAATTTTTTTTTATCTTTTCAGGTCATATGCAGGCAACGTCAACAAATTACTGCATTATTGGCTTTTACACATAGATTATAAATGATAGACTTCTCTTGTGATTGTGGAGTCTTGTGCAAAAACTGAGCTTTCTTTCTATTTCAGGTAAATATGAGGTTACCAAATGTAAAACCACATCGATTTCAGTGTGTGGAACTTGCCCACATCGTACATTTACTGATCAGGAAAACAACTTGAATCAGTGTCGAGTCTGCAGGGATTGCCTCAGCAGTAATTTCACATACCTTTACTCTTGTCTTTTGTACTAATAATGCTACATGTCTTTTTTTAGGGAGTAATGTTTTTTGTATGTGTGTGACAGAACTTAACTTGGTGATGGTAAATGAGTGTAAGGCAGAAAAAAACACTGAGTGCAGGTGTAAGGTGGGATACTACTGTCCACAGCCAAGCGATTCTTCCTGCGATCACTGCATTCCTGTCACCATGTGTCGACCAGGAGAAGGGGTCAAAATTCGCCGTAAGTATCTACCTTTGCTTATCAGTGTGATTACTCTGAAAACTAGTTGAAACACTCTGAGAAGGGAAAGTAAACCTGAATTAAACCAATCATGAGCTGTGTGAAAATAACACTACGCTTTGCCACAATATCCACAATGACTCATATATTGCCAGGTCAAAATAGCAGTCAGTTGAGTTTGCATTAAAGCATGTGTTTTGTGGCTATATCTGCCGGAAGATCTGCTGAACCACTTCCATGGAGTGTTCGGACTGGAATACAGTCAAACCAAAATCTATTCAGACACCTTCAACATTTTCTCACATTATCACAGTTTATTCGCTATAGTTGGAAATAAAATATGACGTGAACTCAGAGTAAAACTGTGTCAGAACAAATTCATCTTGATAATGTCAGATAACTTTGATAGAAAGGTATGTAATGGATTACAATCAACCAATCAGCTGTTTAATGTAAGTACATGATTAGATAATACCAATTTAGGTCAACCAATTACCAAGCAATGCTTCATTTAGTTCAATCTGTGGTGTAAAAGGTCGCATTAACAATTAAAGAAAAAACACTTAAAGGGATAGTTTACCCAAATATGAAATGTCTCTTATTAATCACCCTCATGTTGTTCCAAACCCGTATAAGAGCTTTGTTCATCTTCAGCACACAAATTAAGATATTTTTCAATGAAATCAGAGAGCTCTCTGACCCCTCCATAGAGCTGTTGCGTAAGTGTAGGAGACTTACACAGGCTAGATCGAAATTGTTGAATAAAGTCATTATGTTTGCGCACAAAAAGTATTCCCGTCGCTTCATAAAATTAAGGTTGAACCACTGGAGTCACATGGACTATTTTAGTCAAATTTTGGACAAATTTTTATACATTTTGCTGATAGTCCACTGTATGAAGAATTTTTGGGTATAAAATGTCAGTGTTTACTTTATTTTGCTATCCTAACTTACATAAATTAACTATAGTGTACTGCATCCACTAGTAAAAAAATGATATCTGGTGTATGAATAATTTTTGGTTTGACTGTATGTGGCAGGAGGGCTGTTGAATAACTGAAGTTGTGTTTGCAGACACGTTCCAGACAGACACTGTGTGCACACCCTGCTCAGAGGGAACTTACAGTGATGTGGAGGACTTTGTTTCCGGCTGCAAAAATCATACAAGGTGAGAGTCAGTGTTACATACAATCATAAGGTGCCGTTTATAAACATTTGCAAACTAATTTCTCCTCGCATGATTTAATATGGAGACTCAAATTTAGACATTTTGGTTGAGCAGACTGGAAAAGAAACACAACACTTCTCATAAATTCACAACGACCCCGCCCCACCCTCACACACACAGTGTGTGTATGACTATACAGTTATTTAAATTGAAATGATCTCTTGTGAAACTATTGCTGGAATCACAAGCTTCTGACTCACATTAATGATTATTTCCAAGTCTTGTGCTTTTTTTTCCGTAACACTTTACAGTAAGGTCTCTTTTGTTAACACTAGGTAATGCATTAACAAATAAGCAATATATTTTTACAGCATGTATTAACCTATATTCTAATGTTAACAGATACAACTTTAGATCTTAAAAATTTATTAGTAAATGTTGAGATTAACATAATCTATAAATGCTGTAGTGTTGTTCATTGTTAGGTCATGTTAAGTATCTTAACAAATGAAAAAGTTGTCTTCTGTTAGCAATTTTTCACCTATAATGGTCCTTTCTTTTCCACCTCTATCTGATATAAAGAAAAGTCAGTGGAGGAATGCATAGCTTTTATGTAGCTAATTAACCATTACCGGTTTTACGTAAACGTATCTTGTGTAATTCTCCTACGCAAAATCAAACCACATTCATTTGCTTCCATTCAAAAAAAAAAAAGTGTAGACGTACACTTTGTAGGAGGGTGGGTGGGTATCGCTTCCTTTCTTAAACTCTCTGACATATTCATACACACAAATATTTATTTCCCTTTTTTTCTACACGTACACAAAGTAGGCCCTACAAACAAAACATAAATATATCATTACACTCATACATAATTATTTTCCTTAGCTCAATTGCTAGGCTGTACAAACTTAATAAACTTTCCCATCTGAAATCATTGCCCCCTCTGTCATTTTACAGTTGTGATGATTTTAATCGTATTCTGAAGGTTCCTGGGAACAGCGAATCAGATGTTGAGTGTGGAGATTTTAAAAGATGCTCTACATGTGAGTCTCTCTAGGCTACCTCTACTGGGAAAACTCTTACTTTAATATTGGAAATGTCACAATGTTCAATGTATTTTTTTAATCAACCAACCAATCAATCAGTCAGTCAATCAATCAAATAAATTAATTTATTCATGTAAAAAAGACTAACTCTTAGCTCACTATTTATTCTTTATTTCAGCTTGTTCTTGGTTGTTACCTGCTAGCCTGTGGACAGGGATCGTGGTTACTGTATTAATTGTATTTCTGGTCCTGTTTATAATGTATCGAAGAAACAAACGTCGTTCAAAAATATCAGGTAAGAGTAATACATTATTAGGTCTCTTTTGCTAAACGTGCAAGGATGCATACGCATGAATAGGTTCATGTTAATATTCACACTTTACAATCAATGTTGACAGAGAGAGCGCACAAAAGTGCAAGAAATAGAGGTGACGTTATGCGGAATACTATAATATGGAGTATATTTTCTGGTTTTTATCTTGAATAAATGTGTCTTAACTTTTTTAAATGTTCCAAAATAGAAACATTTCTGATATTGAATGGATGCACATTCCGTAACTTGGGTGCTTTAAATAAAAAAGCTCTTTCCCCCATGGTCTTAAGTGTACATGAAGGCTGATGAAGGAAAAGAGTGTTGGCAGAACAAAGAGAACGTTAAGGAGTGTATGAACTAATAAGATCACAAAGATATGCGGGTGCTGTCCCATGTAATACTTTTTTTAAATCAATTCTAGCATTAATGGCCAGTGCAAAGCCAGTGCAACTGTGAAAGCACCGGTGTAATGTGTGAGAGGTATGAGTTATCATATGAGAGCCAGAATATTGAATATACTGTAGCCTGCTTAAAGATTTAGCTGGAAGGCCAGAGAACAAGGCATTACAGTAATCTAACCAAGACGTTATAAAGGCCTGTGAGCCTCTCAAAGTCATGTAATGTTCCTTAGATGATAGAAGGCAGTTTTTGAGATGTGCATCAAATGATAGCGGAGGATCAAAAATGATACCAGCACCTGTGATGTGGGAAGTACTTGGAGTCAACAACCAAGTTAATATTACTGGCCTCACGAGTAGCCGCCATTGCTTCCTGATAATCTGCCCAAGTGGAAGCATATATAATACACTAAATAAAGTTGGACCCAACACTGAACCCTGAGGAACTCCTTGCCGAACAGGCACAGTATCAGATTTGTGATTTCCCAGGCTAACAAACTGAGCATAATTAGTTAAGTAAGACTGAAACCAATTGAATACTGTCCCAGAGAGTCCCAGCCAATGCAGCCTGTCCAACAAAACAGAATGGCATATGGTGTCAAAAGCAGCACTGAGTTCTAACAAGACCAAGATTCTGCATACACCAGAGTCAGCTGCAATAAGATATACCCTTTTCTGAAACCAGATTGAAAAGTTTTAAGGAGATTGTTCAGTGCCAAGCAATTATTTAACTGAGTAGCAACAGCACACTCCAGAACCTAAAACCGGAGGTTTGAAGTAGGCCTATAGTTGGACAAATCAGAAACATCACAACCAGGCTTCTTAAGGACTGGTGTAATGTCAGCTATTTTTTAGCTTATCATCCATATAAGAATGCGTGGAACAACAAATGCAGAAAAAAAAATTGCGTAAGGAATGACTACGGTATATATACACTCAAAAAAATGCCTGAGTTAAAAATAACCCAAGTTGGGTTGAAAATGGACTAACCCAGCAATTGGTTTGTTTTAACCCAGCGGTTGGGTTAAATGTTTGCTTCGCTGGGTTAGTCCATTTTCAACCCAACTTGGGTTATTTTTAACTCAGGCATTTTTTAGAGTGTATACATTTAAAATATGTATAATTTATATGTATGTATAATATGTATAGGCCAATATATAATTACATTTTCTTTTATTTATTTTTAATATTAAACAAGAAATAGAACGCAAAAGCACTGACAAATAATTTTTCCTCCCATCTCCTTTTTTCCCCTTCACCATGTCCCTTTAGGGGCTCCGTAGATATAAGATACAAGGCAAATTCACAGAGACAAGCATTTCTGCTGAGTGGTCAATAAAGTCAAGCTGACTTCATATCAGATCTGTAGGATGTTGATCTAGGTTGACTATAACTGTCCTTGATGATGGGCGAGCAGAATTTTTCATTGACGTACATAAAAGGGTAATTTACTGTCGCAGTAACAGCAGATTTGATTGATAGGAAACCCCAAACTTTGTCTCTAATGCTACAGGATGAATATACATATGTGTCCTAAACATGCAAATGCTTTGCATTTTAAGCCTTTCCTACAATAATATGCATACTGTAAAACATTTGTACAAAAATGAGTTTGAGATAAAACAATAGATCTTCCAGAAGGATGAATAAACTTGCTCTAAAATCTTACGTACATCTGCTGTCGTCACTGATTTCCAACATCAGGGTGGATGTACAGTCAAAACAGTCATGCATGCTTCTGTTGTGTGCTCTGTCAGTTGCTTTCAGCTTAGTGCATAAGATGCCTATGATTAAACTGATGCTGGTAAACCACATCCTACCAGTTCTACATGCATGCTCACAGACTTATATCAATGTGGTGTAAACTGAACAACCTCTCTTAAAAATATCAGACACATCTGATGATTGGTTGCTGGAAGTAAAATACATAATACCAACTCATAATAAATGACATCCAACTCTCTCACACAAACAAGTCTGCCATTTTATGCATTAAGAACATATCAATATAATCAAAATGTGTTAAATGCACATCTAAACATTAACAATGCATATTAATGTAAAGGACATGTATTTTTTTTATATATATATATATATATATATATTGTGAGCCATTACTGATGTTGTGCATGTGTGTTCTCAGAGATTTCTTTAAGCACCATCTCGCCAGTGCTTCCTCCAGACATCCTGACATATCCTGCAGACTTTGACATGGAAAAGTGTGCAAAATGTGATAAACATAAAGGTAAAACTCACCTTTGTTATCCTCATGTTTCTCTCTTATAATCACACACGTTCCTCCTTGCACATAGACAAAATATTCCATTATCTGTTCATACACACCTCTCTGTAAAATATCTATTTACATCAGGGGTCTTCAACAGGAAAATCTATTGTTTGATCTCAAACTCGTGTTTTACAGTAGCTATGCTTATTATTGTAGGAAAGGCTCGAAATGCAAACATTTAAACATAAACGAGAGGACCGAATGCTTCTGAATGCATTTGTATATTCACCATCAGCTGTGACCTGGAAATCTGTAATATTCACATGGTGTAAAAAAGGCTATGGTTTGCTGTCACTAACCTCTCTCTCTTAAAGGTCCCGTTCTTCGTGATCCCATTGTTCAAACTTTAGTTAGTGTGTAATGTTGCTGTTAGAGCATAAATAATACCTGTAAAATTATAAAGCTCAAAGGTCAATGCCAAGCAAGATATTTTAATTAACAGAAATTCCCTTTCAAAGCCTACAGCGAACGGCTGGCTTGGACTACATCCTGGTACTTCCTACATAAATGACGTCAGTAGAACAGACTAACCTCCGCCCACAAGAATACGCAAAAAAAGGGGGCGTGGTCTTGTTGCTGTCCCACGTGGAGAAGAGGACGTGTCGCGTGGAGAAAAGGAAGTGTTGCGTTTGAGTGTGTTTGTCTCCATGTCGTCGAGACGCTGTTATTTTCATCCCGGAGTCAAATCACCTTTGTTTGGCTTTCCAAGGGACGCTGTGGAGATCATTAAGCGCATCTCCCGTTAAGAGGCGTGACCTTTCCACGTGCGCTAAGCTGCTGTCGAATCACAACACAGGAACCGTGACACGTTCGCTAAGGTGCGGTCAAATCACAACACGGGAACCGCTGGCACAATCAGAACTCGTTACGTATTTCTGAAGGAGGGACTTCATAGAACAAGGAACTCATCAACCCGTTTTTAGGACAGTGAAAACAGCGGTGTACAGATAAGTAAATTGTGTTAAAAATACTGTTTTTTTTTTTACACACGAAACATGAACAGATGTTATATTGCACACTGTAAACACAATCAAAGCTTCAAAAAACACGAAGAACGGGACCTTGCCTGAGCCAATCAGCAGCCGGACACATGACCATGTGATTTCCCCCCACCCTCACAGAAGCTGTGTTTCATTTCATTTAATTTTGAAGGCTGCATCCTCCGGAGGACACATCCTGTGAAGGATGCGGTATACGGAGAGTCCTTAATAGGAATTAAACGAGACGTCCTCCGTAGGACACACAGGCAGGAAGTATCACGTTGCTATGCCAACACGTTCACCGTGGAGTTGCGCTCTCACACCAGTTATATTCAAATTTCAAAATTCAAATTTATTTGTATAGCGCTTTTCACAATACACATTGTTTCAAAGCAGCTTTACAGAAAGTGCATTTCATAGATGTACAGTAAAAATGTTAGAAAGACAATGTTAAAGAATAATGTTCGAAAAAGTTAATCAGTCGTGTATTAATTTAGGCCATAACAACGCTGGCGTTGAGTCGTCTCTTCACAGGCATTGAGTCGTCTCTTCACGGGTGTTGAGTCGTCTCTTCACAGGCGTGGAGTCGTCTCATCACTGGTGTTGGGGCATCCGAAGTCTCCATGAGAGGCTGGATACAAACTGGAGCTGATGAACTATTTACCTCGGGACTAGTGTCCCGAGATAACAACAGAAAAGCAGATGGGAAATAATTAGCGTAGCTGCTGTTCAGAATATTATATTAATGCTTTTGATCCAATTTAACTGTAGTATAAAAGATAATTATAATGTGAATGCTTGGCTAAAGAGATGCGTCTTTAATCTAGTTTTAAACTGGGACAGCGAGTCTGAACCTCGAACAATATCAGGCAGAGTATTCCAGAGTTTAGGAGCTAAATGTGAAAAAGCCCTCCCTCCTTTAGTGGACTTAGATATCCTAGGAATGACCAGAAGCCTAGAGTTTAGTGACCTTAAAGAGCGCAATGGATTGTAGGGCGTTAGAAGATCCGTTAGATACACTGGAGCTAAACCATTTAGGGCTTTATAGGTTAGTAGCAATAGTTTGTAATTGATACGGAACTTGATAGGTAACCAGTGTAGAGATGATAAAATTGGTGTTATATGATCATATTTTCTTGACCTAGTAAGAACTCTAGCAGCTGCATTTTGGACTAACTGTAGTTTGTTTATTGAGGATGCAGGGCAACCAGCTAATAAAGCATTACAGTAATCTAATCTCGAAGTCATGAATGCATGAACTAACTTTTCTGCATCAGAAATAGATAGCATGTTACGTAGCTTAGCAATGTTTCTAAGGTGAAAAAAGGCCGTTCTTGTAACATATGAAATATGATTTTCGAATGTTAGGTTGCGGTCTAATATAACACCCAGGTCTTTTACTGTAGTGGATAAAGTGACAGGACATCCTTCCAAGGCAAAATTGTAATTGAGGTTTTGTGGGCAGTTTTTTGGACCAATAAGTAATACCTCCGTTTTATCTGAATTTAATAGCAGAAAATTACACGTCATCCAGTATTTAATATCTTCAACACACGCTGTCAGTTTAGATAATTTAGCATTATCATCCGGTCGTGATGAAATATACAATTGAGTGTCATCAGCATAACAGTGGAAATTAATTCCATGTTTTCTTATAATATTACCAAGTGGCAGCATATATATTGAGAATAGCAGAGGGCCTAACACGGATCCTTGCGGCACCCCATAGTCTACTGACGTCATCTTTGATTTTTCCCCATTTAGACAGACAAAATGGTAGCGGTCTGATAAGTACGATCTAAACCAGTTTAATGCCTGTCCCTGAACACCAGTATAATTTTGAAGTCGATCTATGAGTATTTTATGATCTATAGTATCGGACGCAGCACTAAGATCGAGTAGAACTAGTATTGAGATACAGCCTTGGTCAGAAGCTAGAAGTAAATCATTTGTGATTTTAACGAGTGCAGTTTCTGTGCTATGATGCGGCCTGAATCCTGATTGAAATTTTTCATAGATATCATTTTCTTGCAAGAAAGAGCACAATTGAGCGGACACAACTTTTTCTAGTATTTTAGACATAAATGGCAGATTTGAAATTGGTCTGTAATTTGCTAGGTTATTATGATCTAATTGTGGCTTCTTAATGAGAGGTTTTATGACTGCCAACTTGAATATTCTTGGAACATGACCTAAAGATAAAGACGAGTTAATAATATTGAGAAGAGGCTCTTCCACTACAGGTAACAACTCTTTCAGTAGTTTAGTGGGTATTGGATCTAATAAACATGTTGTTGGTTTAGATGCAATGATAAGTTTATTTAGCTCTTCCTGTCCTATAGTTGTAAAGCGGTGTAGTAGTCCTTGAGTGGCGATAGTTGCGGTTGAATCATAAGACATCATTAAAGATTGTACATTTACGATTTTGTTTCTGATGCTTTCTATTTTCTCAGTGAAGAAATTCATAAAATCATTACTACTAAACTGTAACGGAATATTTTGCTCAGGCGATGCTTGTTTATTTGTTAGTCTAGCCACGGTGTTAAATAAAAACCTTGGGTTATTTTGATTATTTTCTATTAGTTTGCGGAGATGCTCAGCCCTGGCTGCTTTTAGGGCCTTTTTATAACGTGACATACTATCTCTCCACGCGATTCTAAAGACCTCTAAATTAGTTTGTTTCCATTTCCGCTCTAAGTTACGAGTTTCTCTCTTGATAACATGTGTAGCACTGTTGTACCAAGGTGCTTTAGTTTTCTCTCTAACCTTTTTTAATCTAATTGGTGCAACAATTTCTAATGTGCTAGAGAAAATGGTGCTCATACTGCTAGCCATTTCCTCTAGTTCATCTGTTTGTTTGGGTTCACTGAGCAGCTGAGACAGATCAGGTAAGCTATTTGAGAATCTATCTATAGTGGTTGGAATGATTGTTCTGCCTGGTCGATAACGTGGCGCAACATGACAGATTTCAGCAGTACGCAGTATGCAAGTTACCATGTAATGGTCAGTGACATCATCACTTTGCGGTATAATATCTATATCGGTTGGGTTGGTTCCATGTGATATAATTAATTATATGAATGAAAATTATTTATAACTTGAAAATGACTATGAAATGTTTTGCCTTGACAGCAAAGCACTGTTCTAAACGTTTAAAAAATAAAATAAAATATCACAACACTTGTAATGCTGTTTACCACAACTATCTATTTGAGGTATATACAGCTTAAAAACAAAAACAAGCTTTAAACTACTTAAGTTTAAACACCACATCTTCGCTTGCATGTATATCTGCCGGCGGCGCCATTTTTTCAAATAATATTTTAAAAACATGACGTTTGTTAATGGCGACGCAAAGAATTGTGGGTTATCTGCAGCAACGAAGGATACACCTCATGCACACTCCGAATTCCTGAAAAGAAGGGCGCATTTGAAGGTCGCATTCGGAGTGTCCTACTAACTTTTTTGAAATGAGACAGCCTTCAGACGCATGCACCCTTCAAATGCGACCTCCGGAGGATGTAGCCTTCCGAAATGAGACACAGCTAGTTCAGTGCAGCGGGACAAGGGAGACAGCTCACGGAAGTTATGCTGAAGTTTAATAACTGTTAAAATATCGCCTTTTGGGTCAAAGTTTTGTGCGTGTATGCAGAAAAAAACACATTAACACATTAATACTATCCAACCAGCCAGTCTGTTGAGTGGTGTCAATAAATGGGTTATTCCCAGGAAACACTTGAATCTTCGTGTGGTCTCTAACCGGATCCTCTTTGGTGGGTCAGCCCGCTGAACCGGCAACTTGGTGTATAGAGTGACGATCCACTTAAACCAAAACATTTTTTCACATCACGCATTTTAATCTACATTATGCAATAAACACAGCCAGGAGAGTTTCGAAATGAGCATTGCCAAATTTTGTGATGACTTCAAATATGGCTTTGCGTCACTGTTAAAACAGTTTTTCCTTTGAACTCGTCTGATCTTATCGACTCGCAGACGACAGGATCCAAACCACATAGTCTTTCACTGCATGTCAAATAGGCCTAATCTTGAGCTGTTCAGGCCTCCCACGACTCCTACACTTTCCTCCTACACTTAATTTGGTGGTAAAGTATTTGATGTCTCTGCTAAACACAAGGGTCTGACTCACACTGTTATAAAACCATAACACATCATATTGTGACAATAGTTACGGAGTTTCCGGTTTCTACAGTAAGCAGCTTTTCTGGTCTGATCTCATAAGGTCAAATTTACGAGAAACTGATTACACTTGATCTGGACATTTTTCAGTGTCACATGTTGAAACAGATATGCTAAAACAGACCACTGTGGTTAAAAGAATATCTGAATATACGTAAATTTAATCCAAGTAATTAAAAAGCCTGTAAAGGGAGTTTACAATACTTATCAGTTCAAAGAAAACACAAATGATTCGATATTGAGATGAGCCAATCACTGATCAATCATTTTCTTTCTTTTTTCTTTTTTTTCCTCAGCTGAAAATTACACAGACATGGACAGTAGCATACAGTGTGATGGAGTTATGCCAATGATGTCAGAAAAATACAGCCAATTACCTGCCGCGAACGGATATCCAGACAGCACGTATCACCCCCTTTATCAGTCACAGCCACAGGAGTCTGAATGGAACGATTAACTTTGATGCATTAACTCCCTATTAGAGTAGAATTGTTTGTATTATCAAATATCTTTAGTGTGGTTTTATCTATCATTGTATAAGCTTTACTTCTGTTCTGGTATTTTTATGAAAAACTTAACATTGTCTTTAGTTAAGATGCTTGCTGGTCTTGTTTTTCAGACGTTTCATTACATTTCAATAAAATGTTTTGTTTATTTAGATAATCCCACAAATATGTGCCTTTAAAGCAAAGGGATGAAGACCGTCATGTGTCACACCTTGTTTTACCACAAGATGGAGCAATATACTTTAAGCGTGTCCTTTAAACTTCTGCCAGCAAGTTATTTTCCCACTTAAATTTCATAGGCGAACCTATCAAAAGCACGTACTTCACTACAAAGCAATGCATATGTGGCGTCGGGACAGGCAATTACAATAGTCTTATCCATGGTCTTATCTCAGCTTGTCCCACCTTTTTTATGAAACAGCAAATATTCCTTTTCCAAGTCTATTGTCGCACCCTAGAGGCTAAATGAAGAACTGCAAGATGGAAGGTGTTTCATTTCTCACTGGCTGGTTGAATACGGAAGCCGTAAAAGGCCATTGCTGCGTCCGCATACATTACTATCCGTACTTAATAATATTCGAAACAAAGAATTAGTATGTCACAAATCGTAGTATGTTTAAAAGAGTATTCCAAAGATTTCCAGATGGTCCACTAGACTATTTCTGGTCGAAGTACAGATCGATGCTCTAACGGCTGATATTGCCCACAACCCATTGCGAGATGGACGAGGATTCGATTAGAACTACAAACGCGAATAAAAAGTTTTAAAAAACTGCAAACATGACGGTTATGCGAGTCCGACAGTTAAGTAGAGAGGATTATCAGCAATT
The DNA here is from genome assembly GCA_023566225.1 of Romanogobio albipinnatus. Classification (NCBI taxonomy): domain Eukaryota; kingdom Metazoa; phylum Chordata; class Actinopteri; order Cypriniformes; family Gobionidae; genus Romanogobio; species Romanogobio albipinnatus. Next base: position 33,740,166 of record CM042252.1, read on the forward strand.
ATCAGAGCAATTGTCAGTAATTAACCTGACGACAAGATATTTATTCAATATTATCCACATTATATTTCACCTGCAGCAGCATTGTGAACTTTTGTAATGATACGTTTGACCATTAACTTTTAAATGAATCATTATATTTAAACTGCAAACACGTGAGAGGAGTCTCTGCATTAAAGACCCACGAATGGCAGATCAACGCGCTACTACATTTCTCTCCGATACGGTAGGAAATTAAATTGAAAGTAGAGGATTTGAACTGTGACGATGATTGACGGGATGCACGTAGCTAAGTAGTATGTCCCAAAGCTTGCATACTCTTTTGCTACACCATAGACCGTAAAAAAGTGCTACACACTCACAAGTATGTACTTTTTCTTCACAAAAAGAGTACATACCTTTAGGTCGTAGTATAAGTAGGCGAATTGGGACGCAGCACATGATTATTATTTTTTTCTGTCGTTTTCTCGTGATCATAACATAACACACTGCCCCTGGAGTCTACTGTTGCTATAGCAACGAACAGCATTTACGCGCATCTGAACGGACGGAATAAAAAATGCATTTTATTTGATCAAAAAATAGAACACAAACATAATATTGTGAAACAAGTTACTCCTGTGAAGGAAAAGCTGAATAATCAGCAGCCATTACTCCCGTCTGAAGTTCACACAGATATCATTCTAATCTGCTGATTTGGTGCACCAAGAAATAGTTATGCACGTAAAAGCTGAATAATCAGCAGCCTTTACTCCCGTCTGAAGTTCACACAGAAATCATTTTAATCTGCTTAAAGGAGCTGTATGTAGGACTGTGGCCAAAACTGGTACTGCAATCACTTTCAAATTACTGCAAGTACCCCAACTCGAGGTTGCCAGATAGGCTGCAGGATCCAGCGGGAACGTAGGCTGCTACACGGAGCTTTCAATGGCAAGTGACGAGTCGTACACAGTAAGACAAGCGTTTTTGTCATAAGTAGGCTAACAAATAACAAACATTGCCACAGCAAGTATAACGAGACACGACCAACTGCAGAACCGCAGAACCATATACATCACTCACAACAGTCTGAGAGCAACAGCACCACGCCACAGTGACGTCACTCACAACCGTCTGAGAGCAACAGCACCACACCACGGTCTCATGCCGGAAGTGGGCGGAGCTGATTTATCTTCGTATACATTGCTCAATGCTCATGGAGCAATCATACATTGGAGCGTTTCAAACCCAAGTTTCAAACCATGTTAATAATGTCAAGTATTTTATTAATACGTTCTAATTGTAGAGAGATATAGATAGATAGACTCACTTTTCATTAATAGTACATAGTTAAATCATAAAAATACACACATTACACATTGAATATATATATAACGCAAGATATATATGGAATGTAAATTAATATATATATATATATAAAATGTAAGTTTATATATATATATATATACAGGTCCTTCTCAAAAAATTAGCATATTGTGATAAAGTTCATTATTTTCCATAATGTAATGATAAAAATTAAACTTTCATATATTTTAGATTCATTGCACACCAACTTAAATATTTCAGGTCTTTTATTGTTTTAATACTGATGATTTTGGCATACAGCTCATGAAAACCCAAAATTCCTATCTCAATAAATTAGCATATTTTATCCGACCAATAAAAGAAAAGTGTTTTTAATACAAAAAAAGTCAACCTTCAAATAATTATGTTCAGTTATGCACTCAATACTTGGTCGGGAATCCTTTTGCAGAAATGACTGCTTCAATGCGGCGTGGCATGGAGGCAATCAGCCTGTGGCACTGCTGAGGTGTTATGGAGGCCCAGGATGCTTCGATAGTGGCCTTAAGCTCATCCAGAGTGTTGGGTCTTGCGTCTCTCAACTTTCTCTTCACAATATACCACAGATTCTCTATGGGGTTTAGGTCAGGAGAGTTGGCAGGCCAATTGAGCACAGTAATACCATGGTAAGTAAACCATTTACCAGTGGTTTTGGCACTGTGAGCAGGTGCCAGGTCGTGCTGAAAAATGAAATATTCATCTCCATAAAGCTTTTCAGCAGATGGAAGCATGAAGTGCTCCAAAATCTCCTGATAGCTAGCTGCATTGACCCTGCCCTTGATAAAACACAGTGGACCAACACCAGCAGCTGACATGGCACCCCAGACCATCACTGACTGTGGGTACTTGACACTGGACTTCAGACATTTTGGCATTTCCTTCTCCCCAGTCTTCCTCCAGACTCTGACACCTTGATTTCCGAATGACATGCAAAATTTGCTTTCATCCGAAAAAAGTACTTTGGACCACTGAGCAACAGTCCAGTGCTGCTTCTCTGTTGTCCAGTTCAGGCGCTTCTGCCGCGGTTTCTTGGTCAAAAGTGGCTTGACCTGGGGAATGCGGCACCTGTAGCCCATTTCCTTGCACGGTGGCTCTGGATGTTTCTACTCCAGACTCAGTCCACTGCTTCCGCAGGTCCCCCAAGGTCTGGAATCGGTCCTTCTCCAAAATCTTCCTCAGGGTCCGGTCACCTCTTCTCGTTGTGCAGCGTTTTTTGCCACACTTTTTCCTTCCCACAGACTTCCCACTGAGGTGCCTTGATACAGCACTCTGGGAACAGCCTATTCGTTCAGAAATTTCTTTCTGTGTCTTACCCTCTTGCTTGAGGGTGTCAATGATGGCCTTCTGGACAGCAGTCAGGTCGGCAGTCTTACCCATGATTGCGGTTTTGAGTAATGAACCAGGCTGGGAGTTTTTAAAAGCCTCAGGAATCTTTTGCAGGTGTAATTTTGATTCAGATGATTAGGTTAATAGCTCGTTTAGAGAACCTTTTCATGATATGCTAATTTATTGAGACAGGAATTTTGGGTTTTCATGAGCTGTATGCCAAAATCATCAGTATTAAAACAATAAAAGACCTGAAATATTTCAGTTGGTGTTCAATGAATCTAAAATATATGAAAGTTTAATTTGTATCATTACATTATGGAAAATAATGAACTTTATCACAATATGCTAATTTATTGAGAAGGACCTGTGTGTGTATATATATAAACCCCATTGCAACGTTTTGTTAAGGATTTTTAAAGTAAAAAGTTTCTATTTATATTATGTCTTTAAAGATTATATTAGATCAATTGAACATAAAGCTTAAAACACTAAAAATGAAAACAAAGATTGAGCATTTGAACATTTATTTATATGACAAAATATTTTTTACTCAAGCATTTCAGAATGAACCTTTTTTCATAGTACATAATACACATTACACAATTCTACACTGGAATGCATAATTCAAGCAGATTCAGATTAATCAAATCCTAAAACAACACACACATTATTTACTTCCCCAAAGGCATCATATACTAGCTGGGGTTTGCTTTAAAAAAATACACAATCAGACCAAAGAGAATATATTGAACTAGGTTCAAAGTTATTGCACAGCATGGTACATGACAAATTAAATCAAATGAAATCTCCATAAATATACAATTAATTCTGAGACTCCTTTAGTCCAAACACTTAAAAAATACTAAAGGCTCTTTGGCAAGTTGTTGGTCAACCATTTCAGCCTGTGAAAGTTGAAGGGCTTTTTCCTGGTCTTCCTCTTTCAATTTCAGAAAGCACGGCTCCTCCACGAAACCTCTGAAAACGTTTGGTAGTTCAACTGCAGTGCAGAGGTCTTCTGTGGTCCATGGCTCCTTCATGAGAGAAGGATACAAAAAATGGGATGAAATGTTGGAAGTTTTTTAACAATCTCGTGTGTTGAAGGATGTAGCATGTATAATAGTTTGTAAAAAAGTTTTGAAATTCAATTTTCCTCATGTCTATATTTGTGACAAATCATACCCTGTCACAAATCAAATTAATTAACCATTTTCAGTTCAAAATGTATACAGAAATCAAAGGCAAGCTTTCACACTGTGCTTATCGTCGTTCTAAACACACTTTTAACCCTGGGTAAAGTAACATTTCACACTTTTATATTTACGTGCTTTGGACAGTCACTGAAACACTGTGCATTCTATATAAATAATAAATTCAGCGGTGGAGAGGAAAAACGTCAAATGCTGACAGAAAACGCAACAATTGCAGTGAAGAAGAGACCATTTTAATTATTTTATAGTCTGAAATGTCCATTCAGGATAAACTTGTAATACGAGGACATGCAAAGCTTGAGCATTTATGTAAACATATTGTGTGCAGTGTTCGTCCAATCAGTGACACTGCAAATAAGGATGTTATCCTATGGCTTAGTACAGTACAGTGTGGAACGGCAGTGTATGAATACCTAGGATTAATTGTCTCAGGTAAATGATGATCAGTGTGAAACAAGATAACCCAGGATTCTGTATACCCGGGGTTTACTATTTCAAGTGTGAAAAGCCCTCATGTTTTTCATCCTAATGAAGAGAAGCTCTTATTTTTTTAAAAATTTCTTACTATTAACATGAATATCCCACAGTCAATAGAGCCGACCAACTGTTGTGGAACAGTCTAAAACAATAGAACATTATTAAGTTATTCCTGGAAAAGATGTGACAGATATAACAACACACTATCTGTATAAGTAGCTTATGTCTTTATGAGAGCCTTTTAAAACTAACCTTGTTTTTGATCAGCTTCCATTGTCCTGTCCTGGGGTGAGTCTGATTGTCAATTTACTGCAACATAATCAAACAGAAATATTATATATAATGAAACCATAAAAATTGTACAAGAGAGACAAGTTTCATTGTTCTCAAGCAAAAATTACCACTTACTGCAAATTCAGAATATAAAAGAAACTTTCAGAACGTCATCCAAATGAACAATATCTATATTTGACAAGTTTGGTTGTGTATTTGATTTGATTTTAATAGGACATATTCAGACACATGAAATGTTGTTTGTATTTTGTTAGCTTAAGCACATTGTGCTTATATATAAATATATCTACTTGAAACTTTGAAGATGAGATGACATGCAGAAAACCAACTAATTCTAAAGGGATAACAAATAAATACTATTTCTTGCCACTCAAAACATTCATACCTTCATGGATAGCTGCTTTTTGAAGTGAATTTGAAGGTGTGCATTCAACTAGTGCCATCTGGTCAGTTTAAAAACACTGGGCAGTGAAAACTGTTGCAGAATGTCTTGCATTGATGAAAATGAAGTAAAGCTGAGCCTCTCCAAATCGTAATGTGCCTCTATAAATTCGAAAAAAATCCACATAAAACACATTGGTCAGTATCAGAAAAGGTAATTAAATAAAAAATACAGCGCCAACAACAAAGTAAAATCACAAACAATAAATATGTAACTTAAAGCAAGACCATATCAACAGACGCGAGAGACATCGTAAAGCTCGTTTAAAAAAAGATTAGAGCCACGTGCTGTATAAAGTGTTAATACAACAACTATGGATCAAAAATACAACACAAATAAACTTGATAGATTAAAACAACAACACAAAAACAACTGTTTACCGTATTCTCTTTTTCCGCCATGCCGATTGTTTAGTTTTCGTTAACTCCGCCCACTTCCGGTCCTCAGACTGTTGTGAGTGACGTCACTGTGGCGTGGCGCTGTTGCTCTCAGACTGTTGTGAGTGACGTATATGGGTTCTGCGGTTCTGCAGTTGGTTATTATTGAGTATAACGCGGGACAAATTACGCCATGTCAGCGTTCAATATCAACAATGGCTATCACATGGTTGATTTCAGTCCCATCAGAAACGATTGAGAGTAACTAAATAACATTTGCAATGGTCATACAGGTCAACTTGCAGCATGTTTTATCCACTATATATACGAAGAAAGAATGAGGAATAATTTTTACCGAGGTAACGTTAGGCTACTGTCTCAAATACGTTTTCACATTGCCATAATAGGCGTGCTAATGTTGTTTTCATCAGCGTCTCAGCATAATGACAGAGAAACGGGCTCTGATAATGCATTACTAATGTTAGCAATGACGACTCGCCATTTTTATTTACCAAACAATTCCTTAACGTTACCTTTTCAATTCAATGACCCACCTCCTCCATCTGCGCTAACCTAACGTTACTTTGCATGAACATGCACAACTTTGTTCGACTGTCGTGAATATTTGAAATGTCCATTTACATTAAGTACAAGTTAGCCAAACATAGATGAACCTTACCTGTCCAGGAGAAAATTAGCAACGTTGGCATCAGTCTTCAAATTCTTCTCCGTTTTCAGCCGTCTCCATCTTTCAAAGGCATCTCCTATACAAATCCTTGTTTTATTTCGGACACTGTCACGACGTTTTTCTGATTCATATCGAGGTCGTTTAGGTTTCGTAAAGTTAGACATTGTTTATCCAAAAAGTTTGTAGCTGCAGCTGTGGTAACTAGCAGCTGGCAACCCGAATGCAGAAACACTACTGACTTCGTGATTGGTCGACAGGTGGAGGGCGGCGCTTCAGGCATGACACAACATGTCAACATCAACATCAGTTGAGGGCTGCAACTTCAATTTTAAAATGACAATATCTTGGCCGGACAACTGTTGTCAGTGATATAAGTATTTGAAATTAACATGATTTTTTAATGTCTATTGACATATTAGGGCCATTTTATGATTAATTGAAATACATTTCCTACATACAGTTCCTTTAATACTTTTGTGGAAACTGTGATACATTTTTTCTTCAGGAGTCTTAGAAAGTTCAAATTTGAAAACCATTCATTTGAAAAATAAATCCATCATTATAAATGTGTTTACTGCTTTTGATCAATTTAATGCATCCTTGCTAAATACAAGTACTAGTTTCTTTCTTTAAAAAAAAAAAAAAAAAAAAAACAAAGACTGAAAACTTCCATTGATTTTCTTTCAAGGTAATGATATTTTCTATTGCCTAACCCAACCCCTACCTCTAAACCTACCCATCACAGAAATATGTGCAAAATACTAGATTTACATAAAAACATGTTTTGTTTGATTTATAAGACTTTTTAACTAGTGAGGCCCAGTAATATGTGCTCACTAATCGGTTGTTATAATATTTCACTGTATTGGTCCTCACAAGTATAGACAAACCTGTACACAATTATTGCATATATGAGACTATTTTGACTAACCCTATTACAAAATGGTAACTAATGATAACAGAAAATAATTACCACAAAGAAGCTACACAAGTATGCGGTTGTGTGGATTGCTGTTAGTATTGCTCTGATAAGAAATATATTCAAATATTCTAGAGTGGACAAATACAAAAGACATGACATCAAATTTCAGACCATACATATTTCAGCAATTTTAGAAAATGTTTGACTACTGCAACTAATCAAAATTTAAAAATCACACAGATTTATTAAATCCATTATTTCTATCATTTGCCAATACAATAGCAGAACACTAGTGTGACATTAAATACAATTTAGTCATCAAGAATTCAAGCTGTACTTGACTAGCTAAACCACTGGCTGATTGAATCACTCGTACTTCTGCTTACTGTAAGCATCAGCATAAAATTTAAATTGTAGGTTGCCATGAATCCAGCCTGATCCATATTTTACAGTACCATTCATGAATGTTCAAAGATGACAACAGGGCTCTATTGTCACGATCTCATTTGATCTTCGCATTTTGGTTTGATTGTAACTGTGAGGGAAAAACTGTGCTTTAAAAGCGGAAACATTTCATATAGCGGGAACCAATTTCTTAATTTGTAGTTTTCATTTAAACTCGTTTGTTGCGGATCAGGAACAAATCACTGTAGCAATACTGCCTCATTCTGAGCCCTGAGCTCTAAGAACAATCTGAGCTCAAAACCCCCAGCAAATGGCCCCGCTATTTCTCTCTCTCCATCCTCACTCAGCCTTCTTAAAGACTTGCTTGGCAGTGATACCCTGAGCCCTCATCTCCTGCAGAGCGAGAGAGCGAGAGAGTGAGAGAATGAAATTGTGAGAGATACATAGCAGTAGCCCAGTGGTTAAAGCTTTGATCAGAATTAATGCAAGAACTGCAGACATTCGGAAATCCTAACAGCATTGTGCTTCTGAGTAAAGCCTTGAATACCAGGTTTCTCCATGGAAACTATTATTCCTAAAATGAATGTACTGTCTCTTTAAATGAAAAGAACTGTTAAATGATTAATTGATTTGACAGCACTATATATATATTGTATATATAAAGCATTTTTCCAAGCCCAGGACAAACCCTATTGCTTACCAAATGGAGGATGTTTCCTTCTAACCAATGTGTCCAGCCTCTGCCCTCTTTCTCTCCTCTCTGCACGCAGACCAATTTATCACCGTCCCAGTCCACTGTGGTCTGAAACATATGGAGAACATTATCCATTAGCACCACACATACCAAACTTTCCCACACTCCTTTGTCTGGTGGTTGTTCCTTTTAAAGGGGCCCAGGTTTCCCACAAATACATTTCAAATGGGTTGACAAGAAAGAAAATAATATAAAAATAAGGAGTGCAAATAAAAAAAAGAACCCCACAGACCTGGCACTTTCGCCCATCGACTGGTCCCAGGTCTTCAGTGAACTCCTGTCCTAAAGTGAAGTCCATGTCGAAGTTCTTAAAGGTGGTGACTGTCTTAATCTTCATTTTGCCAGTGTTCACATCATGTTCAATATGTTTGCTGGGTTTCAGAATGCAGACGACTTTCCTTAATGCGTAATTAACATCTGATGAGATGAGAACAGAAAGAGATATTATATGATTAAGCATACTGATTTAGCTTAATATAAAAAGAACAATTCTGTCATTCTTTACTTAACCTTGTGTTATTGCAAATTTCAGTGAAACACAAAAGGTGAATTTAAGATTTGTTCTGGAATAAGAATGATCTTTCAACTGATTCAATGTTCTCATTGCAGTGGCCACTGGAGACGATTATCAGTGAGAAACAATTTGCATTTCCGTCTGATTGTCAAAAGACTTGGAATGTGATGCATGAGATATATTAATCATTTTTATACTTTTATGCTTCTTGTCAAGCTTAAAAGCTCCATTGTTGCAAATGCAGAGACAAGCATGTTATTGAACATTTCTCATTTTGTGTTCCACAGGAAAAGAAATGGAAAGATTTAGTAACAAGATGAGGGAATTTTTCATGATGAGACAAGGTCGGAGTTAATAAATGTATTCTTCTTGAAGGCAAGATGATGATTATACTGTATTTAATTTCATTAAATCCAAATAAAGGGAGGTATGTCAGGTTCACACAAAGGTTTGAAGGCAGGAGGCATCACAGTCAACACAAGAATCAAATTACAATCAAAGTGAGTCACTCGTGTTCTCAATAGACTCTTTATAGAGCAGCTCACTTATCATATGCTCTTAGACAGCAAAACTGAGGAAAAAGTAACACAAATAGAAATATAGTGTAGCTTACCCAAAGCTGCCAGATATTCTTCAAAATTATTCTGGGAAACCATGTGGTAAATGCCAGTATAATTAGGTTTGGACATTCTCGGTGTTTTTTTCTTTCTTTCTTCTTTCGTTCGAATCGAAATTAATCTGACTAAACTCTGTTGGCTCACTTTTCCCTCTGGTTATCTGGATGGATCTCAATCCGTGTCTCCAGGCAACACTATAGCATTGTACGTTAGTTAATTTGGTTAAATAATACCGCGATTGACGCCGTTTCCTCGTTGCCCTAACAGCATGGGAAGTGTAGACACCGAGCAGAATCCGTGGTCAGTGTTTCCGGGAATCTTTTCTGTGATGTTCCGATGCACAACGAACCATGACCGATCTCAGGTTCGTGCTCCGTAAGTAAACCCGAAAGCAGATGTGACTCCTCCCAGACCAACTCAATTCTGAACGGAACAAATAGCCAAATCCAGCCTCTCTAGGTTTGGAATTGATTTGCAGGCATTAGGGGGAGGTGGACTGGTTTTCCAGAGCTTTTATCAAATTGTAACTTTATAAAATACACACCAAAAGAATGATTCATTATGACCGGTTCCGCCTTTAAAATATGCAAGGCGTCAACTCATTTAAGTGTCAGAATTTTTGTTTTTATTGTTATCGGTAGCTAATCGGTGAATACCTGTGGTTTAGACCGTTTTGTCAAAAAGGTTGTTTTTTTCCCCAGCAAATTTTAGAAATAGTAATGCATTTAGACCTACATGTGTGATGTCTAAAATTCAGATTATCAGTCACTGGTGATAGATGTAGGTTATAAAAGAGCTTGAGACCATCATGAAGTCTCAACTTCATAAAATAAAATATTAAAAAACGTATTTTATTTCAGCCACTTTGTCATTTTCATTTAGTTCAACTTTACGTATACAAAAAATTAAAACAAAAACTGAAATAAAACTATTTAGATTTTTTTAAAGTCAAAAACATAAAATTGCAAAAACGTTTGGGAAAATAAAAACAGAAAATATTATAAATAAAAACAAATTCAAAATATTAATTAAAAAATTAGAAATAAAAAATAACACTGTACATTATACCATCGGTGTGGACCCATAGCATTTGCTATATGAGCAAAATGGCAGTTGAAAGATACTATCTATGATAATTTACTAAAGGTGAGAAAGTGATTTTAAATGTTTTTCAATTACGTGAACATTTTCTGGAAATGTTACACTCTTTTCTCAACACATTTTTTTTGTTGCTTATGTGGATCTCTGTAAAGTTCATTCATTTCTCCTAATGTTTTTCCCCGCTGTGCCCACAATGTTAAACGGGGTCAGCCCTGTATGGAATGAAACGGGTTCATCTCACTGGCATCAGGCCAGAGTTTGTGCGTATCATCTCACCAGGACATCAGTCTTTCCTTTCTGCATTAATGTTACAATAACATCCCGGAAAATTAAACAATCTATGCAAAACATGGCTTTATTTTATTACAGAAGATAGCCATAATGGGCAGGGTTAACGTTGAACAGTCTTTGGAAAGGACTTTTATTAAAACACAGAATGAGTGGATGATTTATTATCCATTACAACTTAGTGAATTTACTTAATATATTAAAAAAAAAAATGGCACAAAAATACACAGAGAAAACAATATAGCAAGAGTTGTTGGATAAGATCAAATATTTTGTCATCTTCGCAAAATCCCTGGCTCAGTTTTCTTTTGAACAGTATGTCTGTAAAACAGCTAAAAGTATAAGCTGTACAATTACGAAGCACAATTACATCTCATCTCGTCTCATCTTGTTATTTTTATCGTTTTCTGACAGATCCACTCTTCTTTTCCTCTGATTTCTGCTTTTTGACATCTTTCTTTCCCTTTGCTCCCAGATTCTCATAAACATCTTCATTTTTTCTGAAAAAAAGGGGGAGAAATCAGCATGTAGCAATTGTAGCAATCCTTACAATCATCCCAACTTCTATAAACAAACAAGAAGTCCACTGCAATGCTTGGATATGAACATTTTCATTTAAATCCTGTTCGATTTGAATATATCATACCATTCATACCATTAAGTTGTTTTTTAGTAAGCTCTCGTTTTATTTGCCATTTACTGCAGTTTTAATGTTTTTGTCAGCACCTTGAGCTAAAAACTGACTTAACCCACATAAACGTGAGAAAGAGAAACTTGCCAAACTTTGTCCAGTAAGCCAATGATTAGTTCAACTCGCAGTGATTTGAGCAAGGTCAAACTGATACAATACGAGATCTGAGATAAAATTCCCAACTCAATCCCTCGCTTTCTTTTTAAATGGGATATTGCACAACGGTTCTAAGGCTTCCAAAAAGCTTGTGTAAGCAGAACGGCCTTGTGACAGAGATCTTTGAACCGCCTAAGTGGTCATTGGTTTAGGGAAGATACGGGAAGGAATGTTTCTTGACATTTGTGGGAGTATTTGAGGATACACTACAAGCTGAAGTCTCAGTTGCATACTCACTTTGCAGAGGCTTTGCGACTGGCCTTCGGGTGTTTAGGCTGAATCGAAAGGTTTCCATATTCAGTCTCTGTTTCCTGTAGCAGAAAGTAAAAATCAGTAGCAATTCTAAATACAACAAATGGGAGAGACAGAACTGGATATCAGTCTTATCTTCTTTTGTTGACTTTGATAAGATATAATTTTAGGGCAAATAGTACATATGTAACATGAATATATATAGTGATGCACCAATGTATCAGCTGCCAATATTTACCAGCTGATTTTTGATCAATTTACAACCATTGGCATACCAGCTACAGCATGAAAAAGGCTGATATAACAAACCGATGGTTTATTAAGTAACTGCATGAAAGCACTGAGCTGTATAATGTCTGTTGCACAGTCCAAGATTCACCCTTTGCCATGCATGATCACACTGGTGTGATCATATTGTTCAGTGCACCACGTTATCAACTGCTAAATTTAAATCTGCTTTCGCGCTTTGGCTGGCGCTGAACCAGAGATGGAAACGCTCAGCCCTTTTCATGTATAACAACTATTCACAGTGTTTTCAACCACATAATGTTTATTTTAGCTTTCAGACATTTAAAGCCACAATCCGCTTGTTAAGTCACGACATAAGGAACGCCGTTTCTGGGTCCAAACCTCAACTCGTTTCACTTGAGAATGCCATCGATGGCCGTTTATGAGCACTATTTATTTATATTGAACATCAAACATTTTAAAAAGTTAATTATTTTAAATACTTACAGTCTACACAACAGTCTCTGTGCTCACAGCGTCACAGACATTCATATTTTAACGATTTATAAAAGATGAATCACTGTCTGGCCATCTGGAATTTTGGTATGGAGATAAAGGTTATGATTATAATTTTTTTTGTAGTATTACACCACATTGTATGTGTATATTAGCACCGTTTGTTGTTTTTCTTGTGGTATGAGATAGAGCGTTTTGACCCGGAAGCGCTGCCGCGTAACGTCAGACTTAACAACCAGATATGTGTATGTGACATAAAAAAAGGCTTAGCTTGGTGACGCCTTGAGCTTTTATTATGCCGCAGATGCTTTTTCCGGTCATGTGTATGTGGGGTAACGCAGCACTGTTTTATCATATTAGATGCATTATTTGAGTGTATTGAAAGTTACGTTATAATGCTACTCTGTGTGTTCGCTCGGCGGCTACTATTAGACACTTGTTGCACACTGCAGTAAGCTAGCTCGATATTAGGCATAGTAAAACATGGTACTCGCGGTAAATCAAGAAAACGACAAGAACAATAACAATCAAACAATAAGACTGTGTTGAGCTATATAACAACGATTAGTTTTCTGTCGATGAATGTATCCAAACAGTTTCTCACCTGTCTAATAAAACACAATATATTAAAGCGTCTTTCATGGTTTCTACAAAATATCGAGGGTAACACGGGTATGATGTCATTGATAGGCGACGCACGGACACACTGTGTCCTAGTTAAAATTTCTTATTTCTCTGGATTTAAACATTCTTAAAAACATTTGGGATTATGCAAGTACACGAGTCAACAAAATATATAAAATTGCTCTAGTGGTTTTTGGATATTTTAATCCCAAAAAATCTTACATATTGTGCCTTTAAATACACATAAGTACTAGCAAAACAATACATTTATAGTTTTTTTTACCATGGTCTGGCTAAATACTTGATTCTCATTGGCTGGAAGATGTGCAATTACCCTCGTTGGTAACACTAGAATAATGGTCATTAGTTAACATTAGTTAACTACATTAGTTAACATGAACTAATAATGAACTGCACTTATAAAGCATTTATTTATCTTTGTTCATGTTAATTTCAAAATGTACTAATGCATTATTAAAATCTTGTTAACATTAGTTAATGCACTGTGAACTAACATGAAAAAACCATGAACAGCTGTATATATGTGTATATGAACTAGCTGTGTATATGAACTAACGTTAAAAAAGATGAACAAATACAGTAACAAATGTACTGCTCATGGTTAGTTCATGTTAGTTAATACATTAACTAATGTTAACTAATGACCATTATTCTAAAGTGTTACCAAATCGTTTAATGCACAGGTAGTTGCAAATCAGTTCTATATTGTTCTATATTAATGCACTGTTTTCATTGAAGCACACAGAAGCAATACGTCACTTACACACACAGAGAGCGGCGAAATAAACATAATATAAATGAATGCATGCGTTTTTTCAACTTTGATGATTTAAAACATGATCAAAACACTATTTTAATGACAAAAGTTCAAATGTGACAATGGATCACAAAACCAGTCATAAGGGTAAAACTTTTGAAATTGAGATTTATAAATTGAGAAAATCTGAAAGCTGAATAAATAAGCTTTCCATTGATGTATTGTTTGTTAGGACAGGACAATATTTGAAAATCTGGAATCTGAGGGTGCCAAAAAATTTGACCCATACAATGTATTGTTGGCTATTGCCACAAATATACCCGTGCGACTTATGATTGGCTTTGTGGTCCAGGGTCACAAATAAGAGAGCAAGTGAATATCGGTATCATCCAATAACTTTTTGTTAAAATCGGTACTTGTATCGGCCCCACAAATCATATCTGTGCATATATATATATATATACTGAATGAGTTGAACATTCAAAAGAACAGCATTTGCTTGAATTAGAAATCTTTTTTTAACATTATAAATCTATTTATTGTCACATTTTATTCAATTGAGTGGTTCCTTGCTGAATAAAAGTATTAATTTCTGTATTTAAAAAAATCTTACTGACCACAAACTAAATATGATTAATTTCCAGTGCAAACTATCTGGCTTCATTTCCCTTTATTTCCTTCATTTCAAAAACCTTTCCATGATCCATTATCTTACCCTGACAGCTTTCCGTGTGACCGTAGTTGAATCTATATACTGTAGCACAGCCAAGTAGATGAACTTGTACTGGGCTTCGGTTTGCACCATACCAGACCGCTGCTCTCGAACCATCTGAATACACTTCTGGATGTCGATGTCACAGTCCAAACCTGACACAGACAACATCTTTAGAATTTCTTTTTAAAATCGTGACCATGTTTGATCCAAGATCTATGGTAAAGTACCACCCTGAGATGTCCTTGTGAAATGTGGTTGCAACATCTAAAAATAGGCCTATTATAAGATTATAAAATTAAGTGTATTGATTTGTGTAAAAAAGAAAAAAAAGAATATGGACCATTTGGAAGGGAAGCATATTAGCCAAACATATCATAGATTCTAGAAAGCCTGGGGACATTCACAGGTTATAATGCTTTAATCAATGTGATTGCACTGCATTAAGCCCAAGTTGCGATAAAAATGATGAATCTCCTGCTGAGAGAGCTGACCTGTGATCAGATTATCATTTTTCATGCCCTGATCTAAAATGAGTTTTGTCATGGCAATGTTCATTATTGTTTTGAGACGAAGATACAATACAATGAAATACAAATACAATACAATGATACAATACTGACCCTGTCTCTAGAATGTTTTTGTGCTTATTTCAAGTTGTAAACCTCTCATTAAAGGGATAGTTCACCCAAAAATGAAAATTAGCCCATAATTTACTCACCCTCAAGTCATCCTAGGTATATATGACATTCAAAATTCAGTTATATTACAAAAGTCTAGGGTAATCCAAGCATTAGAATTAGATTTATAGTTGCTCTGTTTTTGAAGTCCATAAAAAGTGCATCTGTCCGTCAAATAACGTGCTCCACGTGGCTTCCGGGTGTTAATAAAGGCCTTCTGAAGCGAATTGACGCGTTTGTGTAAGAAATTATAAAGAATGTTAGTAACCAAACATTGGGCCCCATTGACTTCCATAGTAGGAAAACAAATACTATGGAAGTCAATGGCTACCGTCAACTGTCTGGCTACCAACATTCTTCATAATCTTCTTTTGTGTTCAACAGAAGAAAGAAACTTAAGTGCTTTTCTGAAAGCAACCTTCCGAATTCCAGCCTGCTGACTTTTAAAGCCTCACAGAGGCTCACAGAGGTTTTTACACAGTAAAAGTCAGGTTCATAAACCTTAAAAGAGGGTAAACTCACCTTTAGCATCAATCGAATCTATAAGCATGTCGATTACCACAATGGTTCCTGTTCGTCCAATACCAGCACTGCCAAAACACATTGAGCAACAACACATTAAAACTATCTCTTCCAGCTTGTAGAGGTTGCGAGTCACTGAATGTCCCATAGCACATTTTGCTAAAGAGTAAACAAACTATTAATTTAAAGGTTTAGTGTGGGAAGTGAGAGATCATGAGAAGTTCAAGCATGTACTGTGATACTAGATGCTGAGTGGTGTGACTACTTTTCTAGCTAAAACTCTCTGCTTAAAACTCTCTGCCAAGAAATGACATGAAATGTAATACACTGTTCTCACTGTTATAAAATAATACATAAAATAACATGTAAACTGCATATGCATATAAAACAATTTGAAGTGATCAGTCCAACACAAAAAGATGAATTGTGTATTATCCCAGTGATGTTTTTTGTGAAGCACAAAAATAAGTTGCATTTAAACCAACCATTGAATACTATCCATAAAAAGTCAAGAATATTCAGATCTACACAACAAGGATGATACCTACAATGATAATGATAAAGATATATTTCTAAAAATCATCCATACCACAACTATATGATAATGCTACAGAGGAACGATATTGCTGGAATCACTTTCAGAATGATTTCGTCCAGCTGATAAATGATAAAAAAAAAGCATTGACAGCCAATCAGAATCCACCTAACTTAAAGAGCTTGAGCATTTAAAGCAGCAGACGACAACTCTCGTGCGCCTTTATAATAAATAGAAAGATATTGTGTGTTGGAGGAAGCTAATATAGTTATTGTTATAGTTATATTTATTATTATAGTTCTTGGTGTGAATGGGCCTTTAGACAAAAAGGTTCAGTTGGGTTCTATATAGAACCCTAGGGTTCTTGAATCCTTTATGCCAACAGGTTCTACATAAGAAAATGCCTTAAATGATTGCATCATACTTTCATGTTTAACATGTTACTTTATTATTTTTTAGGGGCAAAGTATGTTTATGAGCTGTTTAATTATCAAAATGTAATAAAGGGTTCTATATATGAAGTGCCTGACAGAATCCTTTAAGGTTCTATATAGATCATTTTCTTGTAAGACTATATATTTTATGGACATCTGAAATTGCATGACATCACTGTCTTGCGCTCATGAAGCCCCCAAGTGGAAGATGATGTTATTGTGAGTAAGTACCTGCAGTGGATGATCATGGGTGCAGACGAGGACAGTTCATGTTGTTTGATGTTGACCTGCTCCAGAAAGCTAAGAACTCCGCCGGGCTCTTGTGGCACGCCGTGATCCGGCCAGCTCAAATACTGGTAGTGCCAAATGGTCCGAGCTGGATCATTCTAGAATCAGAAAGGTAAAGAGAGAGAGAGAGAGTCTATATGAAGGAAGAGAATTATCAGAATTATCATCACATATCATAATGTGCAGTGCATTCATGCATGTATGGCTCAATGGTATCAAATCATCAAATGTTTTGTGCATTTGTGCAACTTTTCTGGTTTAAGAAACATTTTTTACTTCCATTTGTAATTAAAATGATATTGCCAGCATCATTTGAGTGAAAATTGATTAAAAATTGACATACATTTATTTTATTTTAAGGAACTAAAAAAAATAATTTCCTTCATTTGACACGTTTTTTTGTTCTTAATTTTTCAAAATCCTTAAATAGGTCTCACTTATTGACTTGTTGATCTAACCATAACACACTTGTGTTTATAATAACAGAAAAGCCACATTTTAAAAACACAATACTGCTGTTTTTTCCACACTGTTTTTTATTATTATTTTACCTTTTTTATGGAATCAAGATGATCGAATAGAAACATTTTTAGAACAATTTGGAGTGACCAGTCCAACACAAAAAGATGGCAGTTTTTGAAAAACACAAGTGGCATTTAAAGCACGCAACACATATCTCAAAATCCTAAAGTGATCTTACTTTTTGACCTTTTGATTTAACCATAATCCACCTGTATTTGTTAATAACAGAAAACCCACATTTTAATGACTCAATACTGTTTTCTTCATACAGTTTTTTGTTTTTTTTTTGGAATCAAGGTGATGGTATGAAATGCAATGGAACAGAATGACTTACAGGGGCAGAATCTGGGTCACAGGTGCTAGTGTGAATGTTCCCACAGTGGTATTGAAAAGACTCTTTTCTTACCCGATGAGGAGCCTTGAGCTCCATCACTCTGATCTTGTAATCAGAGGCATCCTTCTCATTCAGTAACGTCACTATATATTTGCCTACGTCCTTTGACTCTCCCTCAACAGTAGGCCAGTATGGCACACACTTATTCTGCAGAGGGTAACAAAAAATATAACTGTTGTTAGACCATGAAACGTTACAGCTGAAGTCAGGAGATTTTCTTTTCTATTTATTTTTTTTAAAGCAAGTCTATAGAGATGGACTGTTTCACACAGAAAACTAAGCCAGAAGATATTACTGAATCTCATAAATGAGAAAGCCAATTCATTTTAAGCCAATTAATAATTAACTGGTTGAATGTCAACAAGTACTAACCCGTCCTTTCTCAACCTCCCTTGTTGTCATGACGATTACTCGTGACTTTTCTTGCCACACCATTTGCCAAAAATCACCTACAGTTGTTGCAAGGCAGCCTTGACAAGCAATGTAAACTTTCTGGTGATTAATCTCCATTAATTTGTTCTGTGAACACAGACATATAGAAAGAGAGAGAATGATGGAAAGGAAGAGGTTTAAAAGATACATTTTAAAGGTGTAATTTGAGAGATTTAAGATTATGTTGTGATTTAGGTTATGGACGCACTACAACATAGTTGGCATTGATGTAATCAGAGCCGACAACATTGGGATCAGCATTCTGCAGGCTAACCCTGGTGTCATCAACTGAAAAGAGAAGAAATGAGAATATTTATTGTTTGTAAATAATGACAAGATGACCAAAACGTTAAAACAGTAAAACCTTTTTTGTCCCAATTTATCACTACTAAACTTATATTTAATTTATACATTTTTGAAAAAATACTGCAGTGTGATCAGATTCATTGCTCACATGGAAGGATGTTCTTGTATCTGTTTTTGCTTTTGTTTTCTGGTCTCATTCCTTCATCTCTGCTCTTCGTTACCTTAGTTTCCAACTTCTGCAGCGCCTGCGAGAATAAAAACAGAGTTATAGATCAAAAATAGCGCAGACAGTAAGGGAAATTAAGACAGAAAGTACACGTGACCACATCCTGCTTGTTAAAAGTGGCTCTTAACAACCGTTTGGCTCCTGTGGTCTAACCTTACTACGACCAGAGATCATCAAGTACGAACGCACTAATTTTAGCAACAATTGATCAAATTCTTTTTGCCATCCTGTTAAAAGTGTTATAAAAATGGCTCTAAAAATGGGAAATAGACCCTCTGTTGTGGCCTAACATATTACAGGCTGCTGTTAGGTGTGAACGGAATAACTCCAGCCCACAAACCCAAAAACTACTACAGAACCATTCAAAATGTTCACTGTGTGGGAATAAAAAAAATTTATATATTTTTTTTTTTACTTTACTATTTTACTTTACTATTTTACTATACTATTTTACTTTACTATTTTACTTTACTATACTATTTTACTTTACTATTTTACTTTACTACACTATTTTACTTTACTATTTTACTATACTATTTTACTTGACAATTTTACTTTACTATACTATTTTACTTTACTATACTATTTTACTTTACTATTTTACTTTACTATTTTACTATACTATTTTAATTTACTATTTTACTTTACTATACTATTTTACTTGACAATTTTACTTTACTATTTTACTATACTATACTATTTTACTATACTATAATATTTTACTTTACTATTTTACTTTACTATACTATTTTACGTTACTATTTTACTTTACTATACTATTTTACTTTACTATTATACTTACTATACTATTTTACTTGACTATTTTACTATACTATACTATTTTACTTTACTATTTTACTTTACCTATTTTACTTTACTATTTTACTATACTATTTTACTTGACAATTTTACTTTACTATACTATTTTACTTTACTATACTATTTTACTTTACTATTTTACTTTACTATTTTACTTTACTATACTATTTTACTTGACAATTTTACTTTACTATTTTACTATACTATACTATTTTACTATACTATAATATTTTACTGTACTATTTTACTTTACTATACTATTTTACGTTACTATTTTACTTTACTATACTATTTTACTTTACTATTATACTTACTATACTATTTTACTTGACTATTTTACTATACTATACTATTTTACTTTACCTATTTTACTTTACCTATTTTACTATACTATTTTACTATACTATTTTACTATACTGTTTTACTTTACTATACTATTTTACTTTTCAATTTTTTAAACTTTACTTTACAATTGAATTGTATTATTTTATTTTATTTGCATTCTTATTTACTTTGGTGGGGTGTATTTTTTAAATAAATAAGGTTTCTCCTTGGCAAGTCAATACATTCGTTGGTCAAGACTGTTTAAGATTACACTTCAATAACATATTTCCAGTCAGCAAGAAAATCGAATTATCTGTAAAATCTTAAATCGTTATTTTTTTAAAGTGTATTTTTCAGGCAGGTCCAGCTAAATATGCAAATGTGTTCTAGTATAAAACCATCTCTTTTAATTGAAAAGAGGGAATTCCAATATTAAGCGTTAAGATTTATCCTTTTATGTTTGTTTGAGTAGCATTGCTGCACCATTTCCAAAATAGTTATTTTCCAAATAAATCCCACATCGAGCACATAGTAGAACACTGTAGTGATTCTAATGTATGAAGAACTTGTGATTCATCTACAGCAGGAGGTGAATAACCTTTAAAAACGTCACTCACATCAAACTCTTCCCAGAACCCAGCTTTTATCTTTTTATCTGCCCCATCCATGTTCTCTCTCTCTGAGGTTTGGTCGAGCTGCTTTACTCTGCTCTCAATATCAGCTGCGTTCAACCTTGTGGAGTAATAAGGCTGGGGGAAAGAGAGGTGGGTAAACATCAAAACAAATGAAAACAAGGAGAAGAGCAAGACACACATCAAGACTTCAGACAGAAAGGAGGAGAGAGACAGACAGAAAGGGTGAATATTAATCACAACATTAAAGGTGCTTCCCATAGTTCTTTTGTAATGTGCCGTTTTGTCATTACATGTTAGTACATTACTCAGTATCACAAATATTTTCCAGTCGTATCTCTTCATTTCAGCAGAACAGATGCTCAACATTTAGCCACTACAGTTCACTATAGCAGCAACTTATCCATATGATCTCAATGAACAAAATCAGTTTTTCCTATAACATTTTCCTATAACTCAATGTGACCAAACCTAACGCAGTAAATTCCCACAATGCTGCAGTTAATACCAGAAGCTGATTAGTTGCTAGTGCTTTTGTTGCTTGACATTTAGGAGATTTAACACATGTTGAACCCCCACCTGATATAAATGTCATTTACCTGTTTGAGGAAAACCATTGTCCCAGACAACTCCTCAATACCAGTGCGTTTGAAATGCTCCACGAGGTCTGTCAAATTGTCAAAATTCTCTTTACCACCAACTGTGTAACGGTCATTCTGAAAATAAACAGTAACATGAGGTTCAGTGGCACCTAAACTTGATTCCAAGGACCCCCCTGTGATATTTATTATTAAAATATAAAAGACAAGACCTCTATGTATTTGACACATTAATACAGTGTGAAAACAAAAACAGTTATCATGAAATTATACAGGAAATATGCAGTTTACAAAATAAATAATTCACTTTTATTTGTCATTGTACTGAAGCCAAAACAAATGATTGAAAGGTTATGTTGAAAACATTTATGTATGGATGTATATATATAAATTAACTATAGCAGGGGTCTCCAAACTCGGTCCTAGAGGGCCACTGTCCTGCAGAGTTTAGCTCCAACCCCAAATAAACACACCTGAATCAGCTAATCAGGGTCTTACTAGGGCCTTGTGAGACACTGATTACCTGGGACAGGTGTGTTTATTTGGGGTTGGAGCTAAACTCTGCAGGACAGTGGCCCTCCAGGACCGAGTTTGGAGACCACTGAACTATAGTGTCCTGCACCCACTAGCAAAAAAATATCTGGTGTCGGAATAATTTTCGGTTTGACTGTATTATTAATACACTACACCAGTGTAAAATTGAGGAACTAAACTGTATTTGTATTATATATATATATATATATATATATATATATATATATATATATATATATATATATATATATATATATATATATATATATATATATATATATATATATATATATATATATATATATATATATATATATATATATATATATATATATACACACACACACATACAGTGAGGAAAATAAGTATTTGAACACCCTACTATTTTGCAAGTTCCCCCACTTGGAAATCATGGAGGGGTCTGAAATTGTCATCGTAGGTGCATGTCCACTGTGAGAGACATAATCTAAATAAAAAAAATCCAGAAATCACAATATGTGATTTTTTAACTATTTATTTGTATGAAACAGCTGTAAATAAGCATTTGAACACCTGTCTATCAGCTAGAATTCTGACCCTCAAAGACCTGTTAGTCTGCCTTTAAAATGTCCACCTCCACTCCATTTATTATCCTAAATTAGATGCACCTGTTTGAGGTCGTTAGCTGCATAAAGACACCTGTCCACCCCATACAATCAGTAAGAATCCAACTACTAACATGGCCAAGACCAAAGAGCTGTCCAAAGACACTAGAGACAAAATTGTACACCTCCACAAGGCTGGAAAGGGCTACAGGGAAATTGCCAAGCAGCTTGGTGAAAAAAGGTCCACTGTTGGAGCAATCATTAGAAAATGGAAGAAGCTAAATATGACTGTCAATCTCCCTCGGACTGGGGCTCCATGCAAGATCTCACCTCGTGGGGTCTCAATGATCCTAAGAAAGGTGAGAAATCGGCCCAGAACTACACGGGAGGAGCTGGTCAATGACCTGAAAAGAGCTGGGACCACTGTTGGTAATATACTAAGACGTCATGGTTTGAAATCATGCATGTCACGGAAGTTTCCCCTGCTTAAACCAGCACATGTCAAGGCCCGTCTTAAGTTTGCCAATGACCATTTGGATGATCCAGAGGAGTCATGGGAGAAAGTCATGTGGTCAGATGAGACCAAAATAGAACTTTTTGGTCATAATTCCACTAAACGTGTTTGGAGGAAGAAGAATGATGAGTACCATCCCAATAACACCATCCCTACTGTGAAGCATGGGGGTGGTAGCATCATGCTTTGGGGGTGTTTTTCTGCACATGGGACATGGCGACTGCACTGTATTAAGGAGAGGATGACCGGGGTCATGCATTGTGAGATTTTGGGGAACAATCTCCTTCCCTCAGTTAGAGCATTGAAGATGGGTCGAGGCTGGGTCTTCCAACATGACAATGACCCGAAGCACACAGCCAGGATAACCAAGGAGTGGCTCTGTAAGAAGCATATCAAGGTTCTGGCGTGGCCTAGCCAGTCTCCAGACCTAAACCCAATAGAGAATCTTTGGAGGGAGCTCAAACTCTGAGCGGACCTGTTTACATTTCACTGCCAGTTGTATATTGTGTATATAACTGTGTATGTGACAAATAAAACTCTTGAATCTTGAATCTTGAATCTTGAATATATATACACACACACACACAGTTTAGTTCCTCTAAAGTTCACACTGATGTAGTGTCCAAATATAATGCCCAAATATGTTTTGTCCTAATTTTGCAAAGCATATGTTCAACTATTCTAAAGAAATTAATACAGAATGGTCATTCAGATTTTACTTTTATTGTACAACCTGTGAGAATGTTCTTTCATTAAACCTTAAATACCATCACCAAAATGGCAACATAGAAAGCTTTCTGTGTCTTTAAATCAGATTAAAAACAGAAGCTGTCCATTGGCAAGGGCTTACAACTTCCTGGATAAACTAGGGTTAACATAGGCTGGTTTAAGACGTTTTAGGCCTTAACTGCATTGTTTGGTTCTCTGAGCTACTTAGAACCGTCTTCACAGAACATGGTTTGTTCTGTTAATCAGCTCACAGGGCAACAATTGCATTTTGTGCGCTTTGAACCTCACTAACGCACATACACATACGCACATACCAGTGGGTATAAATTAACAATCGACAGGCAGTGTGTTGACCTGATTTTCCCTTGGTCATAATCTTCTACCATTCATTTAAACAGCACAACAATAGTGCTTATTTAGAGCCCCTAGTGGGGCATGACCACCCCTGCTACCATCCAACACGCTCATGACTCAAAGTCCAGTCGTGTTTTTCAGGTAAGTGCAAATGTGTGTATAGATGTCACCCTGTGTGTACCATATGTTTTTAATATGCTATACTGTGCATATGTTTAAGTATGTCAAACATGTTTATGCATATGTAAGTCAAGCTGTGTGAATGTGTACAAATGTCATACTGTGTGTACGTGAGTATATATTTCATGTTATGCAAGTAAAACTTTTTTAGTAGTTTTGTTATTTGCTAAATTTATGAAAATATGAATTCCACTCAAACAACATGTTGTTGATCAAGATGCTAAGATCTATACAAAAGTACATAATATTCGCTAAATATTTTAGCGGTTCACCATCTAAATGATATGTACAGTGGCCTCCGTAAGTATGTATGTTTTTAACAACATCCACATATATCCTGTTCATTTTGTGATGGTTTTGCATTGAAAAGGGTAAAAATAAATAAATAAAATAATTTTATGACAGAAAATCCTTGAGCTATTTGTAAATTAGCTATTTGTATTGCAATTATCCTAGTATTTAATCAATTATTGCTATCTTTAATAATAATTGCAAGTTAATGCATTTGCACCAAGAAATTGTCCAAAACCACACTTTGAAACCTTTTCTTGGGCTTGAAACAAGCTTATGAAGTAACATATTGTACGTTCACGTTCAGATACTTGCTGTTAAGATTAATGCAGAACACTGACCTCTTTTGACTAACAGCAATCATACATGTATGAGTACATGCACTTACTTTGCACATGATCTTGATATGGGAGACCCTCCTACCAGCACTGGTCATATCATCGGTGAGTGCAGACAGAACAAAGTCTCCTGGTTTAGAGAGTGACTCCCTGACCAGGAATGTCCCGGGCTCATCACGCTCACGGAGCAGCTTCTCAGCGTTTGGACCCGACAGGTGGCCATGGTACCATCTGAACATACAAATGCAAAAGGGAAAAAGTCAATTTTAGATCACTGTACTGTTGGTATTAGATGTTTTCATCAAATACATTTTAATAGTAAAACATGGAGGATTTCCTGCAAATGTTATTCAAAGAAATTCAAACCTCTGACACAAACAAACCAGTCAAGGTATTTAGAGGATGATAGTGCCTAAAAATAAAAATACAACTAGGGCCAAAACAGCTGCACCACAAACCACTGACATAAACACAAAAACAAGAGGTTGTCACGTAGGTATTTATTAGTAATTCTAGATTATGACACAAAAGTATGGTGGTCCTCACGCTCTAGCATACTAAAATGTGAACTAACAAATTGGACTCAGTTCTCAATTTCTACATCTCAGCTTCCTGTACTGCGGTCGGAAAATTTTCTGATGACAAGATTTCTTGACTCGAGACTTTGGTGTATTTTTAGCTTGTCCTTCCTTCTCTGTTCTCTTGAGAAAAAAATCACTTGCTAAATCGGCCTTCTGGGGGTTCTTCCATGATTGCTCTGTCAACTACAACCAGTGTTTTAGTTTGTATGATTTTTTTTTATTTTATTTTTTTATTCTTAAATAAAATGATATTTATGATAAACAAATTGAACAAATTGTGTTCTTTTTAATGTGCTAATAATGTGTTAATTCTTTATATTAAGTTCTCTGTCTTTGCTAAAATAATCCATAAGACTAAAAGTGACTGGACATATTTCAACTGGACATTTCTCTTACTATTAAGACTAACTATGTCATGCAATCAAATGACTTATAATCAGCAATAATATTTTCAGTGCATCTCAATTATAAATCTCTTATGTTTTCAATTTGAGATCGGACTTGTGATCAAAGTTCCGTGAATTATCAATGCAACTCTCATTACACATTTCACACGCACATGTAATCAGATAAGGCCCGAACCCAGAGTACCCCTCCCATCCTTAACTGGGACAAGAACCAGCCAAGAGTGAGGTATTGGGGTGGCCAAGGGATGCAACAAATCTGTCACAGGACCGAGGTGTGGGACAGCTGTATATACAGGCCTCTTCTTGCTGTTGGATTACCTGAACGTGCTGCTCCCAAACATTAACTTTATTATTTTATGTGAGTATCAAATGTATATATATTACACTATCTGTCATTGCATGCAAGGCACCTAACCCCCAATCGCTCCCCGGGTCCACTGCTCCGGGTATATATGTGTATGTGTGTGTGTGTGTGTGTGTGTGTGTGTGTGTGTGTGTGTGCGCGCGCTAACTTAGACGAGTTAAAAACAGAGGAACATTTTCAAGTATGGGTTACCATACTTGGCCTTTCCCTCACTTCATTTGTAAGACAATTGTGGTAAAATAGTATTACAAAGCCGGCTCTTTTCAGAAATCAAGCCCCTTCTCCTTGATATGTCAGAAGATATGCTCATCCTAACTAAGAAATTATACATAGCTGTTATAAATTTCCTCAGTAGACTTATAATAAAGTTACTTTAAATGTATTAATTTGCCCTTACAATGAAAGTCAGTAGGGTCCAAATTTGTTTTGGGCCCCAGTGACTTTCATTGTATGGACAAAAACAGTAGAAACCTTCCTCAAACATAAATTTTGAAGAAAGTAAGTCATTGGACCTTTGCACACAGAGAAGCAGGTCAAGAATGAAGAAAGTGCAAGGTCTAGAGATGCCTTTTTAAAATTTGAATCTTTTAAAATCTTTTAACTCGAGAGCCACATATTTAGAATGCGGTGTCATGCACGAGACACCACAAAAAAAATGCAAGATGTGAGCGCAACTATTAAAGATGTCCGTCTAGTGCATTTACATTGAAAAACAAATGGAAAAGTAGCACAGTGCAATGGAAAAATGCGTTCTGTGTGAACAGCCTCATGCAGGTTTGGTGAGTAAATGATGACATAGTTATTTTAGATAGTGAACGTTCTCTTTAAATATCTCTAACTTCTAGAAAATACCAGAAATAAAGTTATGGTAGATAAAACCATGGGGAAAAACACTTTTGGAGCAGTTCACAACAAGTAAGCATAATAAGCCCACTGTAACACTTTTAAAGTGCAAAAATGTAGAAAAGTGTCTCACTGAGTTTGGCTCAGGATGCATAAACTGCATGCTTTTCGGTCCGTTAAACAACGCCTATCAAAGAGCTCATCATCAGCATGACCAAAAAAGAGAACGAGATAGACAGAAGGGTGGGGGACAGAGAGCAAAGAGAGACAGTAGAGAGATGAAGGAAGGGCTGAATGGGTCTGGTCACTGTTTGCAAATGTGTCAAAACTAAAGTTTCCAACCGCAGTTAAGAAGAGGAAGTCAGACACATGGCAGAGGGAGGCTTAGAGTGTGTCTGCAATTCAAGGTGCTTCAACATGAAATAAGGAGCTTAAATAGAATTCAGTGACCAAGATCCAATCCAATCCAAAAGGCCACATTGAATTGTGGGATTCAAAATCTAATTTGAACCTGAAAATAAACACATTTTGCAATTTTAAATTTTACAATAAAACAACATTATGAATGAATAAGAAAAATACGTTGCACATTTCTGTCACTAATAAAATAAGCTTATTTGTGCACAGAGGTTCTTGCATTTATTGAAGTAAAAGATCAATGTGAATCAGGTTTGTGGAGCTCATGCAAGTCAAGTGCTACTGACAAATCACAAAAGGGACTAACTAAATATTAATACGTTCTAAAATTCAATTCAACACATGATTCAAATTGGTATGCAGGTAATAATATAATATTAATATAATATATATATATATATATATATATATATATATATATATATATATATATATATATATATATATATATATATATATAATTATATATATATATATATATATATAATTATATATATATATATATATATAATAGCTTTTAATTGGAAAACATTTTGCAAGCAGTCTCAGACATTTGAACTTGCAAACATTTACTATAATTTATTATTTTTTTATAATTTATTTATAATTATTATAATTTCATTATAATAATTCACTTTACCTTACATTGCATGATCATTAATGATCATTAGATTAATTAACTGCATTTTTGTTTTGCTAATCTTTAATTCAGCGAATTTTCCTTTTTTCTGCCTTATACTGTATATGCATAAAAAAGGAATCTGAAACATTTCACCTCTAAATATGTTAGTTTTTTTTTTTTGCACCATAAAGATAAGGAAAAAAAAGATACTGACAGAAGATACTGACCCCCACCCCCCGCAATATCCATTTTCCAGTGCTTGTCGTTTATGCACCCACATGTGTATCTTATATTAAACTTATTATTAGCAATGCTGATTCGAGATGCTGTGCGTCTAGGAGGAGAAACTGATATACTGTAAAAAGTTGCCCGAAAAATCAGACTGATTTAGATTGATATGTAATGTAAATTTGGTGTAGTCATAAAGCAAAAGAGACCGTATTAAATCAAATGATTTATATTTGCTGATCATGTTAACATCTTTCTTGCAAAATCAGTTTCGGATGTAACTGAAAGTAGAATGTGGAAGAATTCAAATGTGTGATAAAACGACTGATCATGTGATGCTTTTATCAAATCAATACATAGACAGCAGGGACAGACTCCTCTGAGGCGACATTTTGTCTTTGTGCACAATTTTACTGTCCAGAAACTGCATACATGTGGATCATTCTACTCCGTAACAACTTTTCCATTCATTTACCATTAACATTTTGCCATACTGTAGCAACCAGTGTTGGGGAAGCTATCGGTCAAGCTTCAATTTTTTCTTTTAATATAAAGTAGTTCAACAACAGTTAAACTACTAATTTATCTTGCTTTTGTATACATGCTAACAAAAAGTGGCTAACTACACACCTTCAATGTAATTAACATCTATTTGTTAGTATCTTGTTGTAATGTAGCTAAAAAGCAATACATGCTATTTAAAAGTAGGTAGCCACACTAGCTAGACCTACTAACAAAAAAGCTAATTACATTGAAGCAATTTATTTAACCATTTTTTGTTATTTTGCAGAGTAGCTAGTATAGTATTTATCTGCCACAAAAAAAAAAAATCAGTTGAAACTCTCAGTCAGCATAACAGCATTTGAACATTGATACATTTACATGAAATACCACAGCTAAACTACAAAATTCCCAAACATGTCTCCAAAAGTGCAAAGCAGCAAAACTTCCTTCACAGATAATAACATATGTAAAAAGTAAAACATGCAAATTCTTAACTTTATGAGCCAAATTACTGAGTTTCCCTGTCTTCTAAATTATTTTAAAAAGACCAGTAATGCCAGTGGCTATGTTTACATGGACAGAAATAATTTGACTACTAGGTCCACTATGGCATAAGTCTGAATATAAATTTGCAAACAGAAATTTCCAATTACCCAAATGGCACTATGTGCATCTGCATTGAGCTCAACATGAACAATGAAGCAGCATAAAGTGAGACATGGACATTCTGACTTTGACCTTTTGAATTTTTTTTACACATTTCTTTGACTAATCTCTTTACTTTCCAGCTGTTGTGAAAAAAAAAAATAACCTAACTTTATAAATAACTGCAAAACGCCATGATACTGCATTGCAACCAGAATGATTGATGTGACATACATTTGAATATAATCAATATCAATACGTAATATAAACAAACACGAAAATAATGCATCTACTGTATGTGTGGAGGGCCACGTTATTTGGAATACGGCGTTGTAAAAGCGAACAGTAAATACCTATGTAATCGGAATGTTTTACATGGGCAAGAATGTACAAGTTAAGAAAATGGATGTACAAGAAAATGGATATAACTTTGCATAGACAGGGTTAGTAAGTGTTATTATATCACTTGGTAATGATAGTGGTAATGATATCTCCGGAACCTTTGAAATGAAGTATATCAGTCTCACAAATAATTTGTAAATACCCCCCGACATCTCCAAGATGCAGGGTCAAATATGATGGCTTACCTCTCAGTGGTGGGATCAGAGCAGTTTAAGGGATATTTGAGCTCAATAACGGTCCCATCCTTATCCTGTAGAGTTCCATGATCTCCAGTGTAGTACTCCACCAACTCGGCTAACGTAGCAAACTTTTCCCCGCCGTACAGGTCATAATAATCGCCCGTGTTCTGAATCCTAATGTGTGTGACTATTTCCCCCACTCTGAATGAAAGACGAAAAGAAGGAAAGGGGACCGATGATGCATCATGCTCAGTAAAATATCATTTCTGTTTATTGACTTCCTATTCATCAAATAGACCAAAACATCTAAAAAAATATTAATTCAGGACCCTATACATAAATTAGCCGTTTCTTTCAGAGGCAAAATCCAACAACATCAGGACGTAACGTCGCAGGAAATGGAGTAATAGTAACTTTACAAAGTGTGTAGAAACTGTAGTGTGTAGTAATTACTTGACTTGAAGGCTTATTCAAAAATCATAGCAGTAATAATTACTGTCACTGATATTTATTAGCTTCCTGAGCTTAAAAAAGAAAATAAAAAAAAAGGTATGTTCAAGTAAGCCAGCAAACCAACTTTGGTTACATGATTTGAACTGTGGTGCAGTAGTAAATAGGACACATACTAGTGAAATGTATGACTTACGGGAATGCAGGTTCAAATCTGAGTCTTTCCCTTTCTCTCCCCCTACACTGTACTGTCTGCTTTATTAGAGCCTGTTAATTAAAGGCTTAATAGTCTGTTAAAAGATAAATGGAATCTACACTAAATTACAGTGTTTGATCAACTAAAACTGTGGTAAACGAATAAAGGTGCCTTCAAAAGCATGACCAAGTTTCAAATATCAGACATGGAAGATTTAGTCTAAGCTTCGTGCAAAGATGAAAACATGCAAGTTTAAACAAGTTTTTTTCTCTCTCTCTCTCTCGAAATATGTTTATCTGTATAGTATAGAATAGAGTAGTCAATATAACTGTTAGAATTGCATGGCACTACATATGCCTATTTTGAGCTTTTAACACTGATCTTTGCCCTTTAAAAATGAATTGACATTAGGCTGATATTTAGTAACATCAAAACGTTGTGAGACAACATCCAAGTCACTCAATTCTACTAATCAGCCTATTGGTGTTATTCATCATTAAGTAGACCGCTTTTAGATCAGCGAAAAATAGACATGTTGGATGTCTGAAGCATATTTTACAGTCTATATATAAATCAAATGAATTAAGTTTATGGAAATAATAAACATAGGAAAAAATGTGTGAATTCTCGTATTGTTTTGTGAAGTGAACTGTAAGATGACAGGTGCATGACAGATGATGAATAAAAGAAAAACTAAATGCAAATGATGAATAATGACTAAAAACAAATGATTAGGTATAAGAAAGTACATCAAAATTTGTTATATGCGACTGCATGTTTGTCCGAATAATATATTTTAAGGTCAGAAAACCACAACCCACACCAACGCTTCTGATAAGAACGGGACAAAAAAAGTGATGTACAAAACAAAAATACAGAACCAACTGAACAAATGATTGAATGTTTATTTGCTCGCTGTGTGTGATGTCTGTATAGAGAAAAAAAATAACTGCTTGTTATCTACTCCAAAATAAATCTAATAATTGGTTTGAAGAGAAGTTCTGACAAGCTCTAGAACTAAACACGGTCAGAAAAATCAGAGGATTAAAGACGAGTCTTAAACCAGTCAAACACAGAAATATTCAGTAAAATGTGTTTGGCTTTTTTTTAAAGCCAAAACAGAGAGGTTTCTTTTCATAACTAGAGCAGATATACTAGAAAGCGGCAAAGGCTATCTGCCACTCAATCTGACCTCAGCTTATTCTCAGAACCAAATTTCCACCTTTAAATGACATTAGAAGTGGCTAAAAATGTATATTTTTATTATATCATCAAACAAAAAGTGCTGACAGACCTAACAGACAGGGAGAAGTCGCCCACATTCTTTTTGCTGGGTCGGGCCAGGAAGCTGCCATGGACACCTCGGTTCTTCAAAACGGTCTCTGCGTCTAGTCCAGACAGATCTCTGTGGAACCACCTGTTTAACATGTAAATGACCATGTTCATATTATAATAATAATACAATTTTACTTAGTGCCATCATACGAATAGTACAACATATTTTACGTAGACAACTGTAAGCAAGCCAAATATTTCACAAAAAAAAGTTTTTTTTTATATATATATATATATTTGGTTCAAAATTTAAATTAAAAAAATATGGACACTTTGTGGCAGTCAAATTTTAGTTTAACATGCATAGTTGATGTGATGTGAACAACACCTGTGGTTTAGAACACCTGTGTGGACTTGAGGGAAACTGACTTCATACATATACATCTTGGTTGATAAATTGAACTGCAAAAATGGCTCAGAAAAGTTAAATTAGTTCTGAGAAATCCATTAAATGTAAAATTTGTTGAATCAAATTATGGTAATGTACTGCAATAACATTCATGCATTTATAAAATTGTCCAAATACTTTTTTAGGCTTTATGTGAGTGTGGAGGAGGAGGTACAAAGCTGTTACAAAAGTAAATAGGCAACAACAACAAAATAATGATCATTCATGTCATGGTGTAGCACATGCAAAAACAAGCACACTCTTACCAAGGCCTACCAAACCACCAACTGCATTTGCAGAAATGCACATACACGCACACAGCCCAGGCAAACCTTGCACTTTGCAGTTACATTCACACACACACACACACACACACACACACACACACACACACACACACACACACACACACACACACACACACACACAAAAGAATAATAAAAAAAAACACCTTTTTTAAAACATAAATCGCAAAACACACAGATAATGTGGTGCAAAACATAAGAGTAGCAAAACTGAAAAAGGGAAGATGAGTTGAACAAGATTAGAACTTACCGAACCATCTTCCTATTTCAAATGTTCCTCTTCCAGTCAAAAAGAAAAAGAATTGAATGCACATTAATATTGCAATAAATATGGTACATGCATAAACATAATCCAGAGTTGTAAAGAACAGTCTTCTTCTCTTCGTGTCATACATCTGCACTCATCCTTTCCATTTGCCTCCCTCCTTCTATAACTTGCTAGTGACATCCCTCCACACAACCAACCACAGCTCAAAATCATTTGTCTAGCGGCTTCATACCTGTCCTCTCTGCTTCTCCTTCCCTCTCGAAACGTAAACACTGTTTTCGGTGCTTTGAAGAGCAGGTCGTCCTGACAGTGTATATAAGGCTGTCGTACGTCCCTCCCTCTCTCTCATTCTCTCATGCACTGTTACAAACTCCTTCCTTCCTTTTTGTAGCTTGTTCATAAAACAGTGAAAGCAACAAGAGAGGTAGAAAAAGATACTGAGATGTCAGATTAATTTCCTGGTTCTTCAAGAATGTTTTGTATAACTACTATAGACAAATGTCCATCTCACCATTTTGAAACTACATGAGAGACAAATATAGGAACTACAGGCTGAGCAAAATAACAAAAACAACAAATGAAATGCAAATTACCCTCTCTTACAGCTTCTGAATACACTTCTCTTGCTTCCTATCATTTATGCCTTTTTTCTCGCAGGTTGGGTGTCATTGAGTCTGACAGTTAAAGTTAATTTTGTTAAGTGTACATTGCACTTCCTTGTTTCTAGACTTTCACCTCACACAGGGAGGGAGAGGGAGGGAGGGAGGGAGAGAGAGAGAGAGAGGGGTGGGGGGGGGGGGGGCACTTGAGACAGCAAGAATTATGTTATGGTTTGTTAATTGCACAATTTACATAATTAATATAAAAATGACCAAAGGTATATATGTATATATATATATAAAAACGAAATGCCATATACCACATCTAAATAAATTAAATAATAATAGAAAAGTAACACGTTAAAGTTCCATCTTTAATATCCTTAACTTAAAACTAACTAAAATTACTTAATTTTGACAAATTACCCATTACCGTTCAATATTGGGGTCAGTAAGATTTGTTTAATGCTTTTGAAATAAATATCTCATGCTCACACAGGCTGCATTTATGTGTTCACAGTACTAGCAGTAATATTATGAAATATTACAATTTTAAATAATGGTTTTCTATTTTAAAATGTAATTTATTCCTGTGATGACAAATATGAATTTTTAGCAGACGTTACTCCAGTCTCACACGATCCTTTGGAAATCATTCTAATTTGCTTAATTGGGGTTGCGTAATATTTTTTGGGAAACTGCGATGCATTTTTCTTCAGGATTCTTTGATGAATAGAAAGTCAAAAAGAACAGCATTTTACTGTGACTTTTGATCAATATAATGCATCCTTGCTGAGTAAAAGCAATTTATTTTATTTATACCCCCCGCCTGACAAAATGTAATATCAAGATTATAAGTCTTTCAAGAAAGGGAGAGGATTTTTGCCTTGCAAATATTGTCCGTCTAGCCTCTAGGTTACAGCTAACATTTGAATACATGCAAAGTCCAAGATCTAATTTCACGATACTACATAACAAAATGCTTTTCAAAGGTTTTTAAGTGGCTCTTTCTATAGTTACCGGTAACTTTGAACCATTTTTACAAATACACACCCAGATAAAAAGATATTTAGCAGCACCTGCAGGTGTGTGGAATAAGGAAGATCAAACATCCTAATCCTATAATGACAAATTTCTGTAAACACCTCGTCATTTCTTACTTTTCTTCTTCTTCTTCTAATCAATATATCGGGTTCATTTAATTAAGACTTCTAACTTGAACTCTTGAAGTTCTAACTGCATTTGGGAAGTAATTAGGGGACAAGCAAGAAGCGTTTCCTTTAACTGTCATGTGTGGTGTGTGTGTGTGTGTGTGTGTGTGTGGCGTTATTTAACGACAATAGCAATTAAATACAATCTGGATTTGATAATGTGCTTGGATTATGATTTGGAGTACATCCATACAACACCACAGAACAGAAACAATATCTTGAATCTGATCCTGGCAACAGGAAGGCAATGATAATATGAGAGAAAACGTCAAGCATCTTCTAAAAAAAATTATTAAAAGTTCAACCTTCAAGTTAAAGGAATAGTTCACCCAGAAAAAAAAAATTCTAGCATCATTTACTCACCCTCAATTTGTTCCAAACTTGCATGAACATCTGTCTTCTGCTGATCACAAAGTAAGATATTTTGAACAATGTCAGAAACCAAACAGTCCCCCAAACTATAAAAGTCAATGGGGTCCATCAACTGTTCAGTTCCTCATTCTTCAAAATGTCTTCTTTTGTGTTCAGGAGAAGAAAGAAATTCTTGAGGGTGAGTAAATGACAGAATTTTAATTTTTGGATGAAAATCTACACCCTTTAATCTACACTGAGAAAATAACAAAATGTACCACAGTAAACTAAATGTTTTCTGAGACTTACAATGGTATTCTTTTAAGTCCACAAAACACAGATCAAGACAGAGAAGGCCAAAGAGATTAAATCGGTGTACAATGTTAGTGAAAAGGCACCACATAACCCATCTTTTGAGATAAAAACAAAAAAAGGCAAAGGGACAAAGGTCAAGTTGGAAACAGATGCATTTTGCACATGAATATCGAAAGGTCAGAAAACTGTCCCTTACCTACATGACATGCTTTTGTCCTCTTCGGATTAATACTTGGTTGTATACACATATACACCGTGATGCAATGTCCCGTTCTGCACTTGGATGAAATGGATCAAACATTTATTGATCTAATAACATGCAGAGTGAAGGCTTGACTAACTATAGACTTAAGCGTCTCCTCTTTTCCAGTCTTCTCTTCCCAAAGCATATTTGCTCTGATAAGTTATCTGCCTCCCCCCACCCATTTTAGTTAATTGTCATAATTTCCCCATCCTGTCTGTAGTTGTCATTCATTATCTCATTCTTTCTCTCTGCACTATCCTCTGGTGTTCTCCCCTCCATGTAATTTCTCAACATGATCGCTACATTTACATGCACCCAAATCCATTTATAATCGGATTGAGACATCTTCATCTAAATACCTCAATCAATCCGTTTGAGCTTGATCCAAATAAAATGTCAATACAATTGACAGGGGTAGTGCAACAGAGATTGTTTAGCCATGTAACCTCATGAATCATAATACTTTCCCACATGGATTAGGATTCAAAAATACCTGCACACATGGGTCCATGTTCCGTATGTTTCTATATTCCAGTCTTACAAACTGGTCAGTAGAGAATATTTCCTAAAAAAAAAAAAAATGTGCATGCATATAAAACTTGGCAAGCTACTCCTTAATAAAGAGACAACACTCTGCACACTTAGTTACCTTTTTATTGCAGGTCTGGAAAAAGAAAACAGAAGACATAATAACAATAACAGGGTAACAGCAATAATTACAAAGTGAGATATTCAAAACTCCTGGAAGTGAAAAATTAGATGTTAAATAAACAGCTGCATTTTTTTTTCACCTGTGCTAGGGGGGTTTTGTCTTCTCTTGTAGGAAAAAGAAACTGTGGCAAAATCTCGACAATATTCAGGGGCCAATCAGGAGAGAGAATGGGGAATAAAGGTAGATTTTTTTTTTTTAACAAGCACATCATTAGTTAATAAACAAGTGAACATGGAACTTCGACTCTTCTTAAAGCAGCAGTTCTCATAATGGGAACACAAAAAATCTTGTTTATAATATATACTATATTTTTTATATATTTTTTCATTCTAAAGGAATGAAAGGTCATTTGATGGCCTCATGAGTTGTGGCCCTGTCCAAAATACATCCGTGAAGTTCCCAAAACTAGCCCCCTTTAACATTTCAGATTTCAGAAGAGTGCTTATGTGTTTGCAAGTTTGCAGAGCCTGCATCAGTGGACTATTACCTGACAGTCTATCCGGTATTAAGTCACCAAAATGTGGACTCAGAAGAGGATGTCTCATGGTGGCATTTGGGACAGGGTCTGTGTGTTTATGTCAGCAATCTCAGCATAAACCTTTCACTCGGCTTCCAACTGCTGCCTGACGGGACTTACAGTAGGATAAGATGGAAAACACATGATTTTAGGTCGTATCTGGTTGGAAACCAGATGTTTTAGGGTTCAAACAGGCATTTGAAATTCAAGCACTAAAAACAGTGATTCAACTAGTGTGGATTACAACAGAATACAGACCTGAGGAGGAAAGAGTCCCCACTGCAAAGATCCATTCCACACAAGGAAATCCACACCAGCTCTTCAACCTTGCCCTACATTGACTATTACAGTGCAAAAGAGGTGACCTTAAAAACCTGAACTGGATTTCTATCTGAGAATAATTTGGGTGCTGTGTATTCTAACATGTCAGCAGGTGTGTGTTCACAGAATTTTCAAATGGAGGGAATGCCTCTAAATTGAGTTTAACGGGATATGTTAGGGAAC
The DNA here is from genome assembly GCA_023566225.1 of Romanogobio albipinnatus. Classification (NCBI taxonomy): domain Eukaryota; kingdom Metazoa; phylum Chordata; class Actinopteri; order Cypriniformes; family Gobionidae; genus Romanogobio; species Romanogobio albipinnatus. The sequence continues at coordinate 33,777,701 of CM042252.1, forward strand.
CACAGTGTGTTAACTATAGGAACCACTCCATTCTCCTTCTGTCCAAACTAGTGTGGGCAGCTTGAACTTATTTCAGATATATACAATGGATCTGATCACCTGACCCAGGTGCATGTCTCTATGTATGTGTGATGCCGCCTCATCGTGACTTTTGAGAGTTACGGGTGAAAAGTTCATCCAGGGGTCATCAGCGTGGCGCCTGCGTCTGTGTGACCTCCGGTCCTCGGCTGGCCAGCCTGCTAAGGATGCTTCTTTCCGACATCTGCAGCCGTACAGCGACGGGCGGTATTCGAGCGATGGTTGCTGGGAGCCGGGTGACATCTGCCTTCATGTCGCTGAGCAGCTCCTCCAGTTGTTTGAGAACTGACAGAAAGATTGGTGATAGGACAGATTTTTGAACACGTCTCCATTTATTTGAACATTTTAAGTAAGTAAATTCGTCACTCTCAACATTTGTGCCTATAAACACATCACTAAAGCTACAGGATGTAATCAAGCCAAATGTGGTGTGCAAAGCTATGCTGAGATACTAAGTAAAGTGTGAATTTTTGTGGCTTTTTGTGGCTTTGAGCAGTGCTGTGTTGGAAACGCTGTGCTGAGCTGTGAAAGTAGCTATAATATATAACATTTATAGAATATAAAGATTTGCATAATAATTAGGACTGGGCGCCTTTCTGCACCTAACAATGAAATTTAATTTGGATACAAATTTAAATTTATTTGAATTAAAATGTATTAATATTCGATTCATATTTGATATGGATTCAAATTCAATTAAAATCTGACTGGATTTGGATTCATAGTTCATTTGGATTAATTCAAATTTAATAAGATTTGGATTCAAATTCAATTAAAATCTGACTAATATTTTTAAGATTAATATTTAATTTGTATTCAAATTTAAATAGATTTTCATTCAAATTAAATGAGATTTGTATTAAAATTCAATTCAAATCTGACTGGATTTAGATTCAAATTCAATTTGATTTAAATTCATATTTGATTTAGATTCAAATTCAATTTAAATCTGACTGGATTTAAATTCATATTTGATATGGATTCAAATTTAAATAGATTTTAATTAAAATTCAATTAGATTTGTTTTCAAATTCAGTTCAAATTTCAAATTCTGATTTTAACTGAATTTCCTTAATACATTTATATACATATTTAGATTAACAATTCACAAAAATGTGAAAATGAAGTTGTGTTAAAATATCCAGAATCATATGCGAAATAAATAGTAATCATTTTTGTAACGTAAATTATTTTTCCCCTGACTGATCGAAATAATGATAGTTATTTTGCATTTCACTTATTTGTGTTTTATCACACTACTCCATTGCAAAAGTGTGTGCAAAGCTGTGTTGTGATTATGTTGTGCTGTACTGTAGTTATGGGAGTTATTGTACCTTTGTGTAGAACTGCATTAGCAGGCTTGTTTCCTGACATGGACTCTTTACTGAGGTGCTGGTGTGACTCCGCCAGACACTCCACCTCACTGAAGCGTGTGTTGAGTGCCATAGAGGGGTGAGAGGGGTCCTCTGTCATGTTCAGATATGCAGCACGTCTGAGCTGCTCCTCAATCACCAGAGCCTGTTCCAACAGCTAAAGACAGACATAAATGATGCAGTTGAAAGAAGAGCCAACAAATGTAGCTCTAGGCAAAACAATGAAGGCAGTGTGTCTAAGTTTTGTAGTTTCTCTACATCTCTAACCTTAAACCTGCGAGCAAGGAACTTGTTTTTAATCTCAAGGAAGTTTCCTCGGCTCATCTCTCCCTTAAAGGGCTCGTTGAGTATGGCGAACCTCGGGTCATTCTGCACATCCTGCCAGCGAGCATAGCCGTGGCTGATGGTACAGAGGTGAAGGACATAATCTATAAAATTAGGGTAGCTTCAAATAAATACTAAGTTATTAAATACTAAGCAGTTAAACATGAAGTTTCTACATAATTCCTGTTTTTATACAGTTTTAATAACTTAACTATTATTTTAAAATGCAGAAAATGGACATAATAAAGTGTTTGTGTGTCCAAACTCTCTCCATATATAAAAATCCACTAAAACAAGACTTATTCCTTTCAGTGAGGCAAGCAAATTTATTGCTGTATCAGTACTGAAAAGACATTGACTACCAAAATTATCAATAAAAATTACGTTAATAGGTCAAGGATACTGTATGATACCAGCCAGCAGCCAGTAGTCGTGGCGACGATGCCAGATCTCATAAGTCTTCTTGGTGACCGTGGCTGCTCTCTCTTCATTCTGCCACAGAGAGTGAAGCTCTGGAGAGAAACAGAGGGATCATTGATTCCAAACTCACCAGCACGTACACACACACTCAGTAAATTCCCAGTGTACCTGTGAAACCTCCGTCAGCAATGTTAAACATGAACCTCTGCTTCACTGCTTTCTTTTTCTCCTCACTCACTCCATCCCCTCCTCCACTTGTCTCTTTGGTGTTCTCTCCATTTTGCAGCTTAACGGAGTCCTCTGACTTCATTCCGTCCTTCTCATCTTTTGGCTCTGGTTGACGAGAGAAAGAAAGAGAGACATTATTTATTGTAACAGTTATGTATGGGATAAAGGTGTGTTGTTTGTGTTAGTATGTACCTTTCTTCTCATCTCTTGCTGGGCTGGTGTCCATTTTTTCTGTCTTCTCTTCAGAAGATTCTTCTGCAATGGAGTAAAAGAGTATTCATGCTACAGTTGCGACCTTTACTAGAAAAATCTGGTCATTTTAAGACAAGTTTTCATTGAATGAAAGTGGATATTAAATCACATATGAATATCAAATCAAATAGACAATAAATATTAATTTTGACCAATTTAGGTTGTGCTCAGTGCTTCACCTTTGGTTTTGGATGAGTCTCCACTGCTTGTGGCATCTGAATGATCAGCTTTGACATCTGAAGACGAGTTATCCTTCGATTCAGTGGACTTCTCCTCTTTCTCTCCATCCTTCTCATTTTCTACATCCTTTTCTGCTGATGGTGAGGTGGTCTCTCTTTCCCTTTCCTTTTTCTCCTCTTTCTTTGCTGGACTGGAGGATTTCTCGCCTTCATCAGGAATCTCAATAATCTTAGAAAAAAAGAAGGAACGTGAGAATGACAGTTGGAGACATGAAGGAAGACAAAGTGAGACAGGCAGGTGTTTACAAAAGGAAAGTGTTTAAAAATACAGAGGATAGAAACAGGAAGAGGAAGTGAAAAAGTGAGACTGTAAATAACAAGTACCTCATCCTCCTGTCTGAACCCTTTCGTCTCCTTCTCTCCGTCCCCCTCCGTCTTCTCCTCCAGCTCTTTTACATCTTCGGTTTTGGAAAGGTCTTCTGTTTGGGTAAGAGAGTCAGATTAATGCGTAACGATTAGCTGCGCAGAGATACTGGACAAATCTTCCTTCTCCATGCAACTTGCAATAAAATGGTCAAATTATCTGAAATTTAGCTGGGCTTTTTTCATGTTCACTGGACCACATGACTTTTTGGTAGACAAATTTCTCTCCACAATATTAATAAGTTGTAAAGCAGTTGACATAATAAAAGCTAATAGCCCTATTCAGACAGGACTGTTTTTCTAAAAAGATGAGATACAATTCTTATTACTCAACGTCTGTGATTTCATGTACCAGATGGATGTATTCAGACGGGACTAACATCTCTGTGTTGATTACAGAGGTGGTGTGTTTTCTAGACTTGGGCGTCACAGAAGGTTCTGCTGTATATGTTTTTCAGCATAAACTACTAGCCTAACTAATAAAGTTAAAATATTATTTAAGACAAGTGAACAGTAATAAAATAAGAACAAATACAAGCTTAGATAAATACAGAAGAACAACGTTTTAAACAAAGTAAGGTCTAACAGTAGTATTCAGGTACAGAAATGTAATAATCAATTGTAAAATAACACTGCAGTGTTCACTGTATAAATTAAATATAGATTAATCTTTGTTAAAGCTGTATTTTTTTTCATTAACATTAATGAAGCAGGTATTTATTGGCTGCTGCCTTTTTAAGACCAAATGACGTTTTAATTGCGAATTTGCAATTAATCTGCAAATCACATGCGTTCCGAACCGTGGGGCCTGGTCTGTACGGATCATGGATCAACTACAATCCGTAATCTTTTAAAAAATAATTTGAATTTTAATACAGATTTTAAAAACATCATCATAGAATCATAGATATATTAATGAATAAATTAACAGAAATAGTGTAATACCATTGAATGTCATGTGTCTTATATTATTTCAGTATTATTTATATAATATTATAGTATTCATTGATATTCTATTTTTATATTTTCATTTTTTTAATTGTAGTAATTTTGTCATGTCAGTGCTTTATTTTTTTTACTATTTATTTTATTTATTATATAGCTTCCTATCCTTTAATTATTTTTTCAATTTTAGTCATTCTTAGTCATTTAATTCATTTTAGGCAAGGCAAGTTTATTTATATAGCACATTTCATACACAATGGTAATTCAAAGTGCTTTACATAGAAAAGATATTAAAATAGTGATAGAATAATCACAACATATGCATAAGAAATAAAAATGCCATGTATAAAAAAACGTAAATAACAATCATATTTAACTAAAGGCTAAAATACTAGTCCTGACTAAATTCAGGTCTCCCCTGTCTGAACAGAACAGTCAGAGATTTTTGTTTCGTGACATTTTAGTACTTCAACTTAAATTAATTTCAGTTAGTTGCAAAGGAATATATTTTATTTTAGCTTAATTTCACTTACCAAAATAATTTTAAAATAATTTTTAGTAAACAATTACAACACTGATATGCAACCTGGTGCTGGTGTGTTGGGCTGGGTATCTGCAGGCGTCCCAGTAGAGGGTGTTTTCGGATCGTCTCCTGCTGCAATGGCCGCTGCTCTTTTGCTTTCCTCCAGTTCTTTCATCCAGGGCATTGACCATTGGCCATTGACATGCTCAAACTCCTGCACCTGTAGGAGTTTAAAACAGCCAAAATCACATAACACCAGTGTCATTCACAGAACCAAATAGCTCACTATTAACCACTAAAAAACTAGCACTCATAACTTTGCACACCTTCTTGCGGATCAGTGACATCACACCTATGCGTGTGAGAACATGTTGTCGTGACAGTCCTTCCCTTGGAACGCCATCAGCAAATGTTTCTGCCCCGTCTGCGCCTGGCTCACACAGGTGACGCATAAAGAGGGATACGTATGCCCTAAAAAAAAGTGAGAGTGCTCAAGTAAATTAGGTTTAAAAAAAAAAAAAGTCCAAAAAGACAAGAACTGCTCTAAGAATTGTCAGACTCACTTGAACTCCTTCTCTGATTTGCCTCGCAAGTCTCTAACGAGCCACTGGGTGGTGAAGGCATCCTGGGGAGGCATCCCATAACGCATCACTGCATTCAGGAAGGCCTTCCTTTGTCGAGCATTGAAACCCAACACCTAATAAGGAGAGAGAGGTTAAGTATCACTGAGAATGTGGAGAGAATAGTAAAAACAAGTTGAAAAGTAAGTGAAGTTGTACCTCAATGTTTCCTCCCACTCTGGCCAGTAGGGGGGGCAGTGGTTTGTCTTTATCATTCCTCAAGCCTTTGCGACTTGGTCTTCGGGAGTTAGCTGCTACCAAAAAAAAACGAGGACTATGTCAATACAAATATACATATATCTGTATAATAAATGCTACTGGTTATTCAGATAAAGATGGTTTAACTTCGTTCTTCACCTTCAGACCGCTCATCGAAGTCCTCATCACCCTCCTCTGAAGCCACAGAGTAATCTGATTGGTTATCAGACTGATCATCCTGCCAGTCTGAGGACACAAATGAGTGGGGCAATATATTATTGAGAAATTGAATTCTCTTGACAAGAAAATATTTAATTTAAGGGGACAAAAAAAAAAAAAAAAAATCATGCTGACATCTACAACAAAAAGGTCAAACTTTTGGACACACTACATTAATGTTTTTTTAAGATTCCTAGAAACACATTCAGTCCAAAGGCTTATAACTTATCATTAAAAATAATAAAAAATAATAACATCATTAAAAACGATACATTTGAATTACAAGATTTTATAAATAAATTTGTATTCATAATAACAAAAAAATGTTAATTAAATTTTTTTAATTACTTTTATAGGTTTGACAACTTCAATATTATTCAAAAATGTTATAAGAAGTTAATAATAAAGAATGGGTAGGTGTGTCCAAACGTTTGACTGGTAGTGTACATCTAAACAACAACCACTAACATTTTAATAATTAACTATTTTTAGTAATTAACTATAAATATAATAATTTATAAATATAAAGGAATTATTTTAAACATGAAACATTATTTCCATTGGAAAGAATGTACAGATATTACACAACACACAAATAAATCTACCAGACCTAAAACCACAACACAAGTGCAACTATTCACAAACGTACAGGGAAAGAGTAGTAAAAAAGCTTTAAAAGTGCGTCTGTACCCCGTCTACTACCTCTGTCCTCCTGTGAGCAATCGTTGTAGTTGACAGGTTTGCGAGGCCGTTTGCCTTTGCCCAGGTGACGAGCAAGATCTTCCTGCTGCTGCTCATAATGATGGCGCAACAGTTTTTCCCAGTAATCAGGATCTACACTCTCTTCCTGCTTAATGATCTCTCTATCCACATCCTCCTCCTGACAAAGACATACCATTTGATATGCATATATAGATACATATTGCACAAACACACCACACACAAGTCACAATCACACACAAACTTACCTCCTCTTCCTCATCTTTGACTACATACTGGGCCACTTTAAAGGAGCTGAGGTATTCATTCATACTCTGCAGCTCTGTGTCATCTGTTGCATCTTGGTTTCTATCCAACAACCGATCAATGGCCTTGTCATCATAGTGGATCACACTGCTGTCTTCCTCCTTACTATCACCTGGATGAGAGATTTTTTGTTTGATTTAGAATTGATTTGAAACTTTACTTTGACCCTTTCTTGTATTGAGCACGCCATTTCCATTGATTTTTCATACCTTTTCATTCATACGTTATTTATTTTCCGTATTGTCTAGTACTTTAATTTTCAACCTTCATTCTGACCCTCTGTCTGAAATTACCTGTTTTTAAGGGATGGCTCCCTGTTTTTAATGGCTAATGTCATTGCATAGGAAACAGTATCAAAGCCCATGTCAGTAAAGTGTTTTGAAAACATTATCCATATAAAACCGTAATTTACAGACAAAGCATTATGAAATCATTTACTTATGGTATGTGATGCAGCTGCTATACGCTCAGTTGGCTGTTTCATCTTTCAACAAAGGTTTCTTTGCAAACTCTCCATTACACTGTGCATCATTTGTGCATCCAAACAAAATGCTCAGGACAAACATGTAATCCTCCAACGTGATCCGGGACAGCATTAATACAAATTATTAATATTATCACTTGTTTCTAAAGCTGGGATCCTTCTGAAGTCTGTAGAGAGATGCAAACGAGCGGTATAAACTGGACGCATAAAAGCAAACATACTTTAACTCGTCCATTTGTCCTGTTGTGGAGTATATCAGAAACTGAACGCACATCTGTATACTGTATCCAGTGAAGACATCTTCAGTAAAGAAAATGGGTTCTATTTGCTTTTGATGCGTTGCTCACATCCCGTGTAGGCAAATATCAGCCGTTAAGTAACTGAATGCCAGTGGGCGGGGCTTATGGTGCAAAGATGTAAAGAAATATTCATCGATATCTTGCTCTGGAGGCAGTCACATGCACATTTATTTGTCCATGTGACATCACAGATCCCGCAAAACAAGCCGTTTTTCGGGTCAGGTGATGGTATTTAATTCTGGGCTCAACAGTAAGAATTTATTTTATTTAGTATGTCAGATGTTTACTTTTAACATTTCCCCTGGCCCACCATAAAGAAATGTTGCCACACATTTTATTTTTAACCTACGGCGTCATCAGAGTGAAACTCTGCTCATTAACATCAGTGCTCAGCATAACAAGGTCATGTGTAGTTTAAAGCTCTAAATAATCTTCAACTGAAAGCAAAACTTCACATTTACACCACAGCAGCTTATGTTGGGGATTTTATGCATCATATGCGATACTGACTGATACACAAAACACTTATAAGCTCTTAAGAGCTGATGTTACTTACTATAGCCAAAGTTCGGCTGCATTATTCAATTAATCATTATTGTTCTGTCAAATGTCTATGCCACTTTCTGATCTCAATTCAAGTGAGTCATGTTTAGAAGATAAAGTATTCCTTAAAACAGTGCTTTTCTCACCCTCTCCGAGCTCATCTTTGAAAAGCTGTTCTGTGCCGAACTTTAAGATGTCGTCCAATTCTTGTTTGGACATGGATCCAGCCTTGGAGCCCAGACCGGGCCGCACCACCAGGTGAGTCAACATCATCTTCTTCTTTGCCACCTGAGACACAAGGGTCATGCGATGACTTTTGCAAGTGGTTGTGTTTGATTGTTAAGTATTTCTACATAGTTTTGTATTTGCCTGGGTTTTAAATGGTTTCAAACCACTGTTTCATATCCCACCTGTGTAATTCTCTCCTCAACAGATGCTTTAGTGACAAATCGATAGATCATGACCTTCTTATTCTGACCAATACGATGAGCCCTGCTAAATGCCTAAAAGACAACAGGAGAGAGACAGTGTCAGAAAGCGTTCAACCACATAGTCTCTCTCACAGAGATGCTTTGTTTGATCATTTTAGCATTGGGTATTTCACATCGCCTCTACCTGGATGTCATTGTGCGGGTTCCAGTCTGAGTCATAGATGATGACAGTGTCAGCGGTTGCCAAATTTATGCCCAAACCCCCTGCTCTGGTGGACAGGAGGAAAACAAACTGAGGGGCACCGGGAGCTGCAGCAAGAGAAAATATAACTTTTTTGTCAAAACAAAACATCCACAATGTTGATCAAACTGCTGTTAGGCACTATCCCCTCACCATTGAATCTATCGATGGCTTCCTGTCTCATCCCTCCTGTTACCCCTCCGTCTATCCTTTCATACTTGTATCCGTCGTTCTCTAGGAAGTCTTCCAGCAAATCCAACATCTTTGTCATCTACAACAGTGTTAAAGTATATTAGAGTATATAGTTTTATTCGGAGTATATTTGTAATCGGTGTGTGTTTCTGGCATGTGTGTGTACCTGTGAGAATATAAGCACTCTATGTCCACCCTCCTTCAGTTTTTTCAGCATCTTCCACAGAAGCATCAGTTTCCCAGAAGACTTTGTGAGGGCACTGCCATCATACATGCCATTGGGCATTTTAGGAGCTTCCTGCAAAATAAGACCCATAAAAATCAGCTGAAATTATAAGTTGTTATTAATTTAAAACCAAAAAGCTGTAAGTTCGGCCCCATTTCAACTGTAAAATTGTAGTCATAGCTGAGAGTGAGTAGGTGAGTGGAAGCTCACATTAGCAGCTGTGGGAAAGAGGTAGGGGTGGTTACAGCACTTCTTCAGGTCCATAACCACATTGAGCAGAGACACCTGGTTTCCTCCTCCACGAGTGTTCAGAGCTTCAAAGTTACGTGTCAGGATGTACTTGTAGTACTTCCTATGAAAAACAGAAGATTGAATCAAAAACTTTTGTAACAAAAAAACTACAAAGTAAATTAAAAGGGCATTAAACGGCCCATCCAACTTTTATACAGACACGCTGAATAATCAGAATCATCAAACTGTCAGTCATACAGTAAAATGAATCATGCTGTAAATAACAGAGGGTGTCCAGCAGGTGGCGCAAATTAGTCTGAATGAAAAAAATATGCAGAATCCTCAACAGAACATGTCTCGTACTTCTGCATGGGGCTGAGCTCCACTCGCACGATGAGCTCAGTTTTTGAGGGCATGTGTTTGAAGACATCAGCTTTAAGTCTTCGGAGCATGTGTGGACCCAACATGTCGTGCAGTTTCTTAATTTGGTCTTCTTTAGCTATGTCAGCAAACTCTTCCAGGAAACCGTCAAGATTACTGAAACACACACACATTTGGTACTGAACAACGGGAAAAAAACTGAGGGCACACAACAAACATCCTCATCTCACACAAATATCCGCATCGCACTCACTTATCAAGAACACAGACACTCTTACTTGAATCTCTCAGGCGTGAGGAAGTTGAGCAAATGGAAGAGCTCCTCCAGGTTGTTCTGTAAAGGTGTTCCTGTCAACAGCAGCTTATGCTGAAGAGGATAGTTATTCAACACACGAAAGAACTGAGAAAGAGGAGAAAAGCGAGAGAGTGAGTATGTTAGTTTTAAATCCAAGATTGGTCTATCATAATATTAAAAAAATCAAACTTCTGTCATCATCTATTCACTCTCATGTTGCTCCAAACCTGTGACATTCTATATGAAAATATGCAAAAACACCATAAAAGACCACAAGACCTTTGCACTAGTATAGCTTTATATGAGGAAAAAGCCTAAATCTAAGTAGTTTTAACCTCTAGTGGGCTGATATCGGCTGCAATCCAATCATTGAGTTGAACTAAAAATAAAATAATAAAATAAACAAATAAAATAACTCAGATTTGTGAATGAAGCATTTAAAAACCCTTTTTGTGAACTGAATCAAACTGTTCATAGAAAAGATACTACTCCAAATAACAATTTGTTCACAATCTACTTCTTTCATGAGCTCTTTTCATGAATGTGTCAAGAAGAGCTCGGGAGGATGTCAAGATTTTCAGTGAACAATGGCTTACATTTCATCTGTTCCCCTTTTGTGCTCCAAGGAAGAGACAAAGTCATACAGGTTTGGAACTACAGGACGTGAGTAAATTATGACAGAATTTTCAGTGACAACTTTGTGTGTCACTGGTCTGACATGGATCTTACCTTTGACTGGTTATTTTTCAGTCTATGGGCCTCATCTACCACAAGGCAAGCCCAGTCAATGGAGCCCAGGATGGCTTGATCAATTGTGATGAGCTCATAGGACGTCAACAGCACATGAAACTTCACAGCAGCCTCTTTCTGCACAGAAGAGAGATTCAGGAACCACGCATAGTAGGAAGATAAAGACAAGGGCAATATCATCAAACTACATAGCAGATGTGGCAAAGATTTACATGAACCTACATGTTTATGGTTATGGTTGATTAAAAGCTATTGTATTACTATCAACTCTTCCCCTCCAAACCCCTCCTTTCCTCAGTGATTCATACCTTCATTTTTGAGGCCTTTTTCCCACCGCGGATGGCATTGTCCTCAAAGGAGAATTCATTCTCTCGTATGACGGCTCTACTGTCTTTATCACCCACATAAGTGACCACGTACATATCTGGGGCCCACATCTCAAACTCTCTCTCCCAGTTAATGATAGTGGACAGCGGGGCACTGACCAGGAAGGGTCCCTTCGAGTGACCCTGAGAGAAACCATTCCCAAATATACTGCATTTACTTCAAAGCACATTTTATGATAAACATCCATGTCTTCATAGAGGCCATTTATATCTGTAAAACTAATGAATCAAAGTGATTTAATAATACACTACCGTTCAAAAGTTTGAGGTCAGTAAGATTTTTTTGGTTTGAACGAAATTCAGGAAAGAAGAATTAAATTGATCAAAAGTCACAGTACAGACTTTTACACTTATACAGACTTTTAAACAAATAAATGCTGTTCTTTAGAACTTTCAGTTCAGCAAAAAAAAAATTGTATCATGGTTTCCAGATAAAGATTAAGCAACACAACTGTTTTTAACCTTTATAATAATGAAACATGTTAATGAAGCACCAAATCAACATACTAGAATGATTTTTGAAGGACCATGTGACACTGAAAACTGGCGTAATGATGCTGAAAATTCAGCTTTCTCATCACATAAATAAATTACATTTTAATATATATTAAAAATAGAAACCTTCATATTAATAATAATACTGTTTTTACGGTAATTTTTATCAAAAAATACAGCCTTGGAGAGAACAAGAGGCTTCTTTTGAAAAATATTATTGTACCAAACCAAAACTTTTGAGCGGTAGTGTACTTATATATTTTTTTTAAACACCTCTTTGTAGAGCGAGTAGAGGAAGACAGCAGTCTGAACAGTCTTTCCAAGACCCATCTCGTCAGCTAGGATGGTATCTGTGCCCTGAGCCCAAGAAAACCGCAACCAGTTCAGTCCCTCCAACTGGTAAGGGTGAAGCGTGCCGCCCGTAGAGTCTAGATAATCCGGCTGCCTATCAAACTTTATAGTTGGCTGAAAGTAAAAGACAGGAAGAATATCAGATCATTGACAGTCAAAACCTATTAACATATTTTCTTTGGCTTTTAAAAAATGTTTTTAAATATCTATATGTGGAATTTTGGCCTTACTGATAATTCAATTAAAGGTTACGGTATGAACTTGTATTGAATAACTTGCAGCGCTAAACCATGACTCCGACCTAAATGTGTTTATTATTAAAAATTACATCTCAGTTAATAGTAGAGAGAAGCTGATTAGAGTTGTTCTAAGATTCCTTACGTCCACCACAGGATTAGCAGGAGGCTTCTCCATCTTCCTCACTTTCACCTTCTTCATCTTTTTAACTGGTCTGCCCTCATCTCCGAGCATCAACTCCCTGACAAACAGAAAGTAGATATGTAGATATGTGATTGGCACAAATATCGATTTCGATCTTGATTCAGTATCAATTTGTATGTATATATCCTACTGTACATATAAGGAAAAATAAGTTTGTCTTTTTAGCACTATTTTAAACTTTTCTTGAATGCTTGCATTCATTAATATTCACTCATATTTGCTTATATAAGTATCATTAAAAATATTAGGATGCAAGTTATTAACTTTTTAAAATTTCACATTTAAAGAAGTCTAGTTGGATACTGTCTAAATATTTATTTAAATGCAAAACCTAAAAATAAGTAAGAAGTTATGATCTGCAATACTTTTTTGAGCAAACAGACTAGATACATGTATATTTATTAAAGAGCCATTCAAGCACCTAGTAGGTAAACCATGGCTTTACAAATAAAAATGATTATTTTTCCAGCCACAAAATGACTCTAATGTGCCACTTTGCATTGGGATTCTCTATTTTAACCTTAATTACTACACTAATTGTAATATAAATAATACAAAATATTTTAAGTGGTCATTAATTAAACTAAAATATAGAACATTTATTTAATTGAAAAATAGTTAAGGTGTTTGGTCACATTTGACCACCAATGAGTACGAGTGTGACCAATTAGTAAGCAATGAGGGCTAAATACAAGAAAAACATTAAAGGTCCCATTCTTCGTGTCTTTTTGAAGCTTTGATTGTGTTTACAGTGTGCAATATAACATGTGTTCATGTTTCGCGTGTAAAAAAAAAACAGTATTTTTAACACAATGTACTTATCTGTATTAGAGCTGCAACTAACGATTATTTTTTCTGTCGACTAATCTAACGATTATTTTTTCGATTAGTCGACTAATCTAACGGGTTAATCTTATTATTCTTTTTTACTGATTATTGTATTTCAAAGAGGGTAGTGAATTTGTATATTATTTTAACATGAAATCAATGAATGATGACAATATTAATTGTATTTCAGGAAGGGTAGTGTACATAGTTTGCCATTTTATAATGAAATATATGAACACAAGAAGCTTTTTAAACATAATATATAATGATACTATTCATCACAAAATGTATACAGAGTAGGCCTAATTAGGAAAAGTTGTTTACTATAGTAGTTGAGTATGATTTACTTATTGATTTGTGTCAATAGTAAACGAAAATGCACTTGTATATCTGCAATAGGTTCACATACAGGAGCTTTCAGCATAGTTTTAATGTATAACTAGTCGTCTATTTTGAAGATACATGTGCATAAACAACGACTAAAGCTGCCAGAAGTTTTTGCCCAAACTTCAAAGACACATTTAAATGATTAAAGCTAGAGGCATATCTTAACTTTAATGTTACTTTAATCATGCAAACTACCTATATACAGCAAGTTATTATGCATATGTGTTTGGGACAGAGCGGAACCAGGTCGCATATACAGGAGATATATGCAGCCCATAATAAATAAAAGCACGAGACGTACTGGGGTCGGAGAAGAACCCAGGAAAATGTGACCGTCTGTTGCAATACACGCGTGGCGCGTTCAGCTGCGCGAGAGAACACTGGCAGCAGGGTTGCCAGGTTTACACAACAAAACCCACCCATTCGTTACTCAAAACTAGCCCAAAACAAGCCCAATCGCGTTTCGGGGAGGTTCTCTGGTAAACATCGCGTTCGGGGGGTTAAATATGTGTGTTTTTTTGCTTCAATCCGCGGACATGAGACACAGCCCGCGGCAACAGTGTAGAAGTAGCCCAATTCCGCGGAAAAAAGCGGACTTGGCAACACTGACTGCAGTGTGAAAGCTCCCGCTCACCACGCGCACAGCTCCTGCTCTGCCACCGCGTGCAGTGTGAAACCGGCGTTACAGAGCGAACAAAGCAGTTTTATTCGGCTTCTGTTTAAAGTACTCCCACACTTTTGAATGTCGCGGTCTGGCTTTATATGATAAATGATCATTTTCACTATGCCCGGGAGCAGAAGCTGCCATTATTCTAGATCTTCTGTTCCATTCTAGAATGTAAATAATGTGCCGCCGACGCGTCGACGCATTTCACGCACGTCGTTGCAGCCCTAATCTGTATACCGCTGTTTTCACTGTCCTAAAAACGGCTGATGACTTCCTTGTTCTATGAAGTCCCTCCTTCAGAAATACGTAACGAGTTCTGATTGTGCCAGCGGTTCCCGTGTTGTGATTTGACAGCAGCTTAGCGAACGTGGCCCGGTTCCTGTGTTGTGATTCGACAGCAGCTTAGCGCACGTGGAAAGGTCACGCCTCTTAACGGGAGATATATATGCGCTTAATGATCTCTACAGCGTCCCTGGGAAAGCCAAACAAAGGTGATTTGACTCCGGGATGAAAATAACAGCGCCTCGACGACATGGCGACAAACACACTGAAACGCAACACTTCCTTTTCTCCACGCGACACGTCCTCTTCTCCACGTGGGACAGTAACAAGACCACGCCCCCTTTTTTCGTGTAGTCTTGTGGGCGGAGGTTAGTCTGTTCTACTGACGTCATTTATGTAGGAAGTACCAGGATGTAGTCCAAGCCAGCCGTTCGCTGTAGGCTTTGAAAGGGAACTTCTGTTAAATAAAATATATCGCTTGGTATTGAACTTTGAGCTTTATAATTTTACAGGTATTATTTATGCTCTAACAGCAACATTACACACTAACTAAAATTTGAACAATGGGATCACGAAGAACGGGACCTTTAACATTAAAGTTAACAACGTTGCATCTCCATCACTCTCTATGATAAAATGATCCTGTAAATATGGTTGCATAATGAAAAATTGCTGCAAATACCTGTATAGTAAAACTGTTGTGTATCTGCTTAAGCCATTCAACTGCATTGACAGAGCGCTGGTTTGTTTAGAAGCTACGTGAACCACGTGACCGCGCACGTCGCTGGGAGATGAGAGCATGTCGCAACTCTGTTATGCCACATTAGCACCAAAACGCTATTTATTGTTTGAATTTCGTATTCAATTTTAAAAGCTTAGACTTTCATTTCAAAAGCAGGTTTGGCAGTTTGGCGTGAGAAAAAAAAAAAGAAAAGAAAAGAATAACGACGTGCAATATGTGACGGCCGGTGTTGATTCTGTTTTGTGTGGGAAATACTGCTGTAGAGTACTGTGTGCATGTACCTGTGGTTCCAGTAATGCTGTTTGAAGGTCTCAAAGTCTGGGATGTCCATGTCTTCACACTCCCAGGTTGACTGATCATACTGTAAATCTCTCCATTTGATCAGATAGTGAACGTTATTCTTCTTATCCACGCTGGCAGAGAGAACAGAGAAAATAATGTCCAAATAGTTGAGCAGATGTTGTTCTTCAAGAGATTTCAAACATCTGAACACTCTCACCTGTGATTTAAGATGCGGTGAATGAGGAGCCACTCCATCTTTACACCAAAGCGTCCATACTGATCCTCCATCCGGGCATAGAAGGGATCTTTATTCTTCCTCTTACAGCTCTTATCCTCGTCTCCCTCAGCACCCATCTCTAGATTGGGGGGCTCTTCCATATCTGTCTTCCGCTGATAGTTACGGAACATTACCTGACAGTTCAGCTCCAACTATGACGAAAGAGAGAAAAAGACATACCTGATCGGACGATTTTACTAGTAAACATGCCCACGGAAACAAATGCATGACTTAATGTGCAGATGTGCGTATATGCATGTGTTAGTGTATTAAGAGGTTGTAACTACTTTTATGTTCTTGAATTACAAGGATGGACAATATAATGGTACCACACCGGCAATTAGAGATATTTCAAATAATTTGTATATGTCGACATTAGATATTTAATTGTGCATGCTCATTTTCTCTATTTTTACATTTAGATTACTCTTGCCATGATCTAACATTAACAAAGTTTATTTGCAAAAATGTAATTTAAATTTTACATTTAAATGTAATCCTTAGCTAATCTTAAAGGGGTCCTATTATGCTTTTCCACTTTTTTAACTTTAGTTAGTGTGTAATGTTGCTGTTTGAGCATAAAAGGGATCTGCAAGGTTACAAAGTCCACTCCAAAGAGAGAAATTGTATTCAACAGAATCCTCTTTCAAGAAATACAATGAGCGGTTTGTTTGGACAACAACACGATTTTTCCGGATCTTATGAATTCACAATTGAAATCATTTAAATAATCCGTGCCCACAGAATACGCAAATAGTTATTAACCATGGTTTTGTTATTGATTACGGTTTGTATTACTTCAGTTTTCTGACAAATATCACAATTAAATGGTGGATAACATAAAAATACCACTCTGAAACATCCTGTGAAATCTATGCTTGCAAAGTCTGTGCATGAAATCTGTTCCGCATGATCCTCTTGGTCTCTGAATCGGGCTTGAATTGGTTTGAAATTGATGCATCCTGAATATTTACACTAGAGAAGAACTCGTTATAGAGGGGCGGGACATTTTCCGAACATGCGCTAAGTTCTGCCAATCACAGCACATTTCGTAAAAGGGGTAAAATCAAGACTTCGTAAAAGGGTATAATAGGACCCCATAAAAAATATCAATTTTTCATTCTGAACATAATGCGGTGATTTTTTTAAAGCATTTTTAGAATTTTATTTTTTAACAAATGTTTCATTTTTCATTTAGTTAGGAAAAAAATATAAAGGTTTAATATCAGCCACGAGAAAATAATTAATGGCTTAACATATCTGCTAGAATATTAATATTGGTGCATCCCTACTTACACCAAATTGTGTGTTTTTATTTGTGCATTACCTGTAGTTCCTGGACCCAAGAACAGTGCCAGTAAGACATGTTGCACCACTTCACAAAGAACTCCCTCTCCTTCCGACCAATCATAGGAGGAGGATCTGGAGCATCGGCTGGAAGGTCTGCAGGGCGGGGCACTGGCATAGGGGGAGGGGCTTCCCCCCAGCGCCATGTCAGAACTTTCTGGACTTTGCCCTTTAGTGGAGCACTCTGAGAAAACAAGATATTATATTCTATTTGTTCTGAAGAATTTAAAAAAAAAAAAAAAAAAATGTTAATTGGGATTCAGTAATATTGATCCTAAATATTTCAAGAAAACCCAAATCCAAAGGATAGACTTGGACTATCACACTATATTATTCCCCTCTCACCAGGCAGCGTGGGCAGATCCACTCTCCGTTGGGGATGTCTGGCAGTGGAGGGTTAAGACAGTGTAAGTGGTAGGACGAGGGGCATGTGTCACAGCATAGTAGCTCTCCTCCATCCTTGCAAACACGACAAAACTCCATATGGTGATCGTCTTCCTCTTCTACCTCTCCTTCATCCCTCCTTCCATCATCATTCTCCTCCTCACCCTCAGAACTCTCCTCACGAGCCTCCCATTGAATTCCCTCCTTCTCCTGAGAGATAGACATAAATAATGCATAATCAACAGAAACTTCAGTCATTAAATATCAATGAGATGTAGAGAAATAGTGCACATAAAGAATATAAATTTTACTCAATGAGCACAGAGAAGCTTGAGGAAAGGACAGATATTAATTCTGAACGTTTGCATGTACATACACAGTGGGGGCAGCTCCAAGTGCCCTCTGGGGCTCTCTCCATGTCAGGATCTAGACACACCATGTGATAGGCTCTCGGACAGGTGTCACACAGAATGATCTCACCACCCTGCTGACACACCTCACAATAGTCCTGATGATCGGTCTCATAGCCATCAGCATCCTCATCCACTATGAAAGGAGGATGGCTTGTATCAAATATAAATGGCTGGAAAGTGTCCAAACTAGTAAAGTATGTTCCTCATTGCATGTCTGTTCAAAAGTGTAATCTCAGTTTTCGCTCTCTTTGACTCACCCTTCTTCTTCTTCTTGGAGCTCTTGGATTTCTTACTCTTGGAACGGCTGCTCCGACTGTTGGATCCATCACTTACTGAGAAACTGTCAAAATCACTCTCACCATCATCTTCCTCACCACTCTGAGAGAAGGAACCATGGGTGAAGGGGTGCAAAACAAGTTAGTGATGTTAGCCATAAAATTAAGGAATATATGTATAATTGCATGCAGTATCGTTCAACAGTTTGGGATTTGTAAAATGTTTTTAATGCTTTTGAAATAAAGTATCTTATTTTCACCAAGGCTACATTTACAGTGAGGAAAATAAGTATTTGAACACCCTGCTATTTTGCAAGTTCTCCCACTTGGAAATCATGAAAGGGTCTGAAATTGTCATCGTAGGTGCATGTCCACTGTGAGAGACATAATCTAAAAAAAAAAAAAAATCTAGAAATCACAATATATGATTTTTTTTTACTTATTTTGTATGATACAGCTGCAAATAAGTATTTAATAAGTACAAATAAGTACAAACCTGTCTATCAGCTAGAATTCTGACCCTCAAAGACCTGTTAGTCTGCCTTTAAAATGTCCACCTCCACTCCATTTATTATCCTAAATTAGATGCACCTGTTTGAGGTCGTTAGCTGCATAAAGACACCTGTCCACCCCATACAATCAGTAATTTTCCAACTACTAACATGGCCAAGACCAAAGAGCTGTCCAAAGACACTAGAGACAAAATTGTACACCTCCACAAGGCTGGAAAGGGCTACGAAGGCCCAAGAACACCATCCCTACTGTGAAGCATGGGGGTGTTTTTCTGCACATGGGACAGGGCGACTGCACTGTATTAAGGAGAGGATGACCGGGGCCATGTATTGCGAGATTTTGGGGAACAACCTCCTTCCCTCAGTTAGAGCATCGAGGCTGGGTCTTCCACCATGACAATGACCCAAAGCACACAGCCAGGATAACCAAGGAGTGGCTCTGTAAGAAGCATATCAAGGTTCTGGCGTGGCCTAGCCAGTCTCCAGACCTAAACCCAATAGAGAATCTTTGAAGGGAGCTCAAACTCCGTGTTTCTCAGCGACAGGCCAGAAACCTGACTGATCTAGAGAAGATCTGTGTGGAGGAGTGGGTCAAAATCCCTCCTGCAGTGTGTGCAAACCTGGTGAAAAACTACAGGAAACGTTTGACCTCTGTAATTGCAAACAAAGGCTACTGTACCAAATATTAACATTGATTTTCTCAGGTGTTCAAATACTTATTTGCAGCTGTATGATACAAATAAATAGTTAAAAAATCATACATTGTGATTTCTGAATTTTTTTAATTTAGATTATGTCTCTCACAGTGGACATGCACCTACGATGACAATTTCAGACCCCTCCATGATTTCTAAGTGGGAGAACTTGCAAAATAGCAGGGTGTTCAAATACTTATTTTCCTCACTAGGGGTGTAACGGTACACAAATCTGACGGTTCGGTACGTAACCCCGGTTTTGAAGTCCCGGATTGGTATGGATTCAGTACAGCAGTTTTACAAAATTGCTTTTTATTCATTTTTATTCAACAGTGGTTTAATGAAAAAAAATTGTGTCTGTCCTTAAATGAATTAAATTATAACTAAAAGTTTATAAAAGATAATGCTGTAAACTATATAGGGAGCCCTTACTTACATATAGCTATTAAAGATTAACAACAGAGCCCAAACTATTAGCCTAAATTCAGTTGCTATTTATTTTTAGATATAATAATCAACACTCATGAGCTTCACATAAGGCAGTTTTTGCATTAACTTCTAAATCTAATTATTTTTATTCGTTGTTGAAATATAATCATTTAGTGGCTGTAATTTTCATGACAGGTTTATTTAAACATACATTAAATAAACAACACATCACTAACAGGCTAAGTAGTATATAATGAATATAACGGCTAATATAGTGCATGTATTCAGTGAAAGAGTTGATTTCTGTAGTGAGCTAACAGTTGTGGACACTGAATGACTTCTGAGTAAACGTGATTCTGCATGACATTGTTTACAAGCTGTTTTATTGTCTTTCCAGGGTTGAAACACGGATGGAGCGATTACACGACATATGATACATTTCAGTAAGTTGTAATGTATCCTCAACATACCTTAAGATATATTCATTTATGTTTATTCTTTAGGAAGAGATGATCGCATTGACTCGCGCGCCGCGCGCTGCCGCTTTAAGTTGAACTGATACGCGTCTATCAGTCACGTCACATTAAAGAGCGTTAAAACGGCATTTATCGTTTGAATTTCGTGATAAAATGGACTGAATACTTAATATGTTCGTGTGGGAACTCGGATTGAAGTGTGTTTCGCGCTTACAACAAGCCAACTGTTAAAAATTACATTCATAACCGTTCGGTACACGTGTGCACCGTACCGAAAGCCCTGTACTGAAACGGTTCAATACGAATACGTGTACCGTTACACCCCTAATATATATATAATAGCTATGATATTAATATATTAACTAATAAATTAGATCATATATGTAAGCATATAAGGAATAGATACATACAGAGGAACGCTTTCTCTTGAAATTTCCCAGTTTAATCTTGAGTGGAGCCACTTTCTTCGCTTTAGACTTTTTGTCCTGGGGCTTTGGGGTGGACTTGGTCTTTCTACGTGCATTTGGGCCTAGAGTAGATGCATACATGACACAGAAAGTTGAATAGATGCATATAATAAACACACTTTTAGTCCCCCAAAAAAACTGCTGTTATCTGACCTTTGCCCTCTTTGGTCTTGGCTTTCCGCAGGGGGACCGCTGGGGGCTGCTGGGGTGGGGGTAGTGCAGCAGGAGCTGCTGTTGATGTGGGCGTGGCCATGGGTGCTGCCCCTCCTCCATCCACCCTGGTCACCATACTCTCCACTGCAGCAGCTACGTTGGCAGCTGCCAGGGCTGCGTTAGCACTCGCTGAGCCTCGCATGGGATTATTAGTGCTGAACTCCCGCCATTTAGCTCCTAAAACCATCATCATTTTTGACACAGCGATCTTAGGGTTCTTAGCAGCTATTAGAGGTCTAAGCAAGAGAAGAAATGAAAAAGACACATTTCAGATCAGTCACCTGACAACTATAGGATATTATATGGATGTTTACATGAGGTGATAATAGATATGGGACAAAAAGAGAAATTCAAAGAAGCAGAACTGCTCTACCTGACAAACTGACTGAAAGCTTTGTAATTGGTGAGAGAGGTGTAGTCCTCCTGGGTGAAGGTGTAGTCGATGTCTTTCATTCCCCAGTCTGCTAATAGCTGAGAGGAAGATTTGGGTTCCTGTGAATGGAGAACAAAGCAGATGACAAACAATGTAAAACAGAATCAATCATAAAAAGGTAAAAACCGGAGATATATAATATCATCTGACATGAACCTTTATCCAAAAACATACACTACCATTTCAAAGGTTTGGGGTTAGATAAAAAAAAAAGCTCTTATTTAGCAAGGATGCATTAAATTGATCAAAAGTGAAATGTCTAATGTTACAAAATATTTCCATTTCAAATAAATTCTGTTTCTAAAAACAAAAATAAAAAGTATCATGGTTTCCACAAAAATAATAAGAGACTTCTTTGAAGAGCATTTAATAATCTTACCAACCCAAAATGAATGGTAGAGTTCCAAGGAAAATGTACAATAACTGATGAAAACTTTACAAGCAAAACTGAAAATCTGTATTTATTACAACAATGTAGAAAGGACAGGGCAGGGCTTGACATCAGATTTTTCCAGAAACTTGTCCTTTGGACAATTAACACTGATTGTAATATAAATACAATAATGTACCTGTTAACAAAAAATCTTGTTTTTTTTAATAAAAAACTTTATTTTTATAAAAGGATGACAAACTGTATTTTTTAAATCCATGCCATGCCAGGTTTAACAAAGACCACCCATCAGCTACACATTACCTGTCCTTCATCATCATCTTCATCTTCTTCCTCCTCGGGTTCTGGGTCTTTACGTTTGCTTTTCCCTCCAGATGAGCCACCAGCCTTTTCTCCCGCTGAACCTCCCTTCTTTCTCTCCTTGGAGGAGCTGGATCTCTTTTTCTTCTTCTTGCTCGGAGCATAGTCACTCCCTTCACTCTCAGATCGCATCACTCCATCCTCCTCTTCCTCACCTTCTACCATTCGGATTGCTTCCATGACTTCAGGAGAGCTGAGAGGAATCTCCTAGATCCCAAAACCACCCAATGAGAGGTGACAGTATCAGATATATTCAGGGAAGAACCCTTCAAAACAATGCTTGATTTTAAAACATGCTTATGTAAACATGTTAAACTGTTACGGTAATGGCAAATTATGATTTATGTGACACTGCAGAGGTAACATCTGACATACACTACCTTTCAAATGTTTGTGTGTATGAAAAAACTTCTCATACTCGTATACTCACAGAGTCTGCATATATTTAATTAAAATACAGCAAAAAAAACTGTAATATTGTGAAATATTATTTTCATTTCAAATTTGTTTATTCTTGTGATTGCAAACCTCCTCAGGTGTCACATCATCCTTAAGAAATCATTCAATAACAATGTAAAAGTATGCACTGTGGCTTTTGATTTAATTGAATGCATCATTGCTAAATTAAAGTATATATATATATATATATATATATATATATATATATATATATATATATATATATATATGGACTCAAGAGGTGCTCAAGTACTAACCTCTCTGAGGACTTTTTGTCGTTTGCTGCTCCTGCTTTCACGGCTTTTCTTTGCCTTCTTCTTCTTTTTGGATTTGGGAGTCTCTGCCTCTGATAATTGTTCATCCACATCATCTGTCCAAAGCAGACACACAGCATGCACCAAACAAACAATTAAAGCTAAACAATCATCTTAATTTTCTGTCCTTCCTATCCTTCCTGAACAGATACAATACTTTTGACCCATAACTGTATGGCCCATACTGAATATAATGACTAGAGGAAATATGGCATATCAATTTAGATCCATTAACACAGTTTAAAGTCTTTAGAATACATTATTGTGCATTCCTGCCTCAGGATGTGAGCCCACTGTCCAAATATGTCAGCAGCTTCGAAACTAGGGCATAAGGCTCTTGCTTTTGAAATCATTCATTCATTAGAAGCTCTCTGTTGATAGGATGCACTAACAACGCCATTACCAAGGGCGGCCAGAAGAGGAAAGCAAAACAAATGGGTTTGACACACTATGCTAAACAATATTCTGCACGGTGTGGTCACTGAAGTAGGAAAAACAAGCTATTTTAGCTCTTAACATACTAAGGAGACAGTAACAAATATTTTTTATGTTTTATTTTAACAGCTGCTGCTTTCTCTACGGATCAGTGAATCAGGAAGTGTTGTGACTTTTGCATGCAGCTAACTGGCTACTGCTGCATCATAAACTAAAGATTGGATTAGGTGTATGATGCAGTAACACGTGTCTCGCCAGCTCGAGCAAAATAGATAAACATGCAATCTATTTTACAGAAATTACCATTTGTCCAGAGGTACTTTGATATGTCAACAGTTAATTTACAAGTGTGGGCTCATTTGGGAAGGTTATATAGCATGATGTGGTTAATGAGGGTCCAGATTCTGCTCGGGACAGGCTTACCATCTCTCATGGGTCCAAAATGGTCCCGGTCGTCTTCACTCCCTGACATATTCCCGTCAGGACGCTTAATAAAACTGAAATGACAATATTTTGGTTATGCTGACAGAGAAAAACAAGTGACAGGGGACGCTAACTGTGTTAATGTGAAATAAAATCAATTACCGATGGTGACATTTCAAAACCTCAACATTATACAGCGTGTCGTGTTAAAAAGAGTTTGACGTAGTCGTGTCATTTCGGCTTTTTTCGTAAACTTTCTCGTTCGGTCCGAGCGAAAGACGCCTCAACTTAGCTGTCAATCAAGTTAGCAAAGCTAGCAAACAGTCAAGTGATCCGGCTGCAGGGAAAATGGCAGCCGGCTGGATGAGTTGAGTTAAAGCGCTTATCTGCATTCGTTTATGATTATATTCGATTCTTAAAAAGTTTCCTTCTTGAAAATAACACGCGGAGGTCGTGAAGCACCCGACAAACACCATTTGGCGTTATGACGCGGTGCCTAACAGTTGTAAGTTCACGTAATTTTAGCTTTGCTTATTTATTTTCTGTTTTATGCTATGAGAAAAAAGGCTCATCGATGGACGCAAATTTATATGTATATATAACGCAGGCGGTTGGAAGTGGGTGGGAGGAATTGACTTACAGGTCAGTCCAAGGTGTAGATACTCGGCGGTATGATCAGCTTTAGTCTGACGCGAAAGCTGCAGGTTACTACCTATCACTGGAAAATAAAAAGAAGCTCCGAAAAGGTGTAAATCTTCGGGAGACGTCGTCCACTCTTCTCCCCTTTCCCCAGCGTCAGTGACCAGAAGCGAACATCCTCATACACACAAAGAAATCAGGAGGGGGGGTAGAGACATCCCATAATAATCCTAGGCTCGCTCCCCCCTCCCTACAACACTCACTCAACTCTGCATAGTTACCTCGCAACCTACAGACCATAATAATCATCTCCCCCTCGCACACAGTACCAGCAAGTACACACTGCCTTCCCCTTTCTTAGTCCCTGCCCCCTTAGCAACCACGTTGCTATGGAGACTCTGCCCCCTCCCGCCCTCTCCGACATCCCATAATAGTCATAAGCAGGCCGCTCTGACATCCCATAATAAACACAACTCCTAAAAGAGAGGGAAGAAAAAAAACAACACCAGTCACATGGTCTCCAGGGAAACCCCAGGCCGCTTGCGACAGACCATAATAATCTGCGGCTGTCTGTCCACCTGGCTGGGTTTTTGGTGCACGAGCGACAAAAAACGTATACGAGCACCTGGTTGGAAGTCGGGCTAACAAGTAGTGCGCTTCGGCTATCTGTCAAACGCCTCACACTGCAAGAGTGACACTTCACAGCTTCAGAGGTGATGAACTGTCAAGGTGCAGAAGTTTTTTTTCCGCTTCTTGTTAATCACATATCAGACCGAAGTCTAACGCCCAACGCCCGTAATGAGTCTGTGGGCTGCAGTGTTTTATGAACTGGATGTGCCATGACAATCCCAAAACGGAATCCCATACACATTTAGGCAGTCCGAACTCCAGGTCAAGAAGACTTCGCATAAGAGGGAATGAAATGCAGAAGTAATATCTTCATCCATTCATGCATCACTGGTTTAGTTTTGGCTGAGTAGATTCAAAGTCACCATGAAATCCAAAGGGACGGTATATTTTTATTGAATATTGCATTGATTTACATCATTAATACATTTTTAATTCAAGTGTCTTCGTAATCTTTAATCAAAATAACTTCCCCTCCCATATGAAACAACATTATCTGTTTACTTTCACACAGCGGGACAACCAGTCCCTCGCATGAGATCACAGCAATAACAAACCACAACGATCCAATCAATTTCCGTGACATCTCTTCACCTCTCTTCTCTGATGACGTGTTTGCTGGCGTGAGGGCGGGACAACCGGTCACTCACATGAGATCGCAGGCTAGCAAACCACAATGATTCAACCATCTAATGAATTCCCCTTGGACAAAATCAAGTCCCGCACTATGTTTTCTTGTTTGAGAAGCCGTTTCGCTCGGATATGCATATACGTCACAATAGGGAAGAAAAGACCATCGCAGCTTCCGTTTCATGCCGACTTTAAACCAGCAATTTAAAAAGCAGTTAGGATCTACATATCTAGTAGTCAGTTCTGTATATACACCATTTCTCATTAGAGGAACTGGAACTTGCCATTCACAAAGACAAACAAATGAAGCTAAAATGTGTACAAGATTTCATTGCATCTCCCACCTTTGCTCAAATGTGATAGAACTGACCCTAATCCTGAAACACTTGGGTCTGATATAGCAGAGGAACTACAACAGTCAGACATGTCATCAGATTAAGGGCAGTGATGATGGGCCTCGGGCCTCGTGGTAGAACTTATAAACGATGGAGAATCAACAATGAAAAAACGGTGCATGTTTTCGTTGAAACGCCTGTAAAATTGGATTTAAGTGCACAAATTAACTGAGTAGACAAGAAGCTCGAACTTTGAGCTCAATTTAATTTTTTTTTTACATGGTATCACATACACTGTAAAAAAACAAACACAAAAAATAGTATACCGGTAATCAACAAGTCATGACAGCATATATTTTTTAAATTTTAACTCCTTTAATTTAAGGAATTAAAAAAAATCATGTTATACAAGATTCAACTCGTTTTTCTATTGAAAAATACATTTATTTAAGTTCCTGGACCATTTTTGCTTTTGTGGCAGGGAGCATTCTCCTGCTGAAAGAGGCCACAGCCACCAGGGAATACCGTTTCCATGAAAGGGTGTACATGGTCTGCAACAATGCTTAGGTAGGTGGTATGTGTCAAAGTAACATCCACATGGATGGCAGGACCCAAGGTTTCCCAGAAGAACATTGCCCAAAGCATCACACTTTCTCTGCCGGCTTGCCTTCTTCCCATAGAGCATCCTGGTGTCATGTGTTTAACAGGTAAACGACTCGCACCCGGCCATCCACGTGATGTGTAAGAAAATGTGATTCATCAGACTAGCCCACCTTCTTCCCTTGCTGCGTGGTTCAGTTCTGAAGCTCATGTGCCCACTGTTGGTGCTTTCAGTGGTGGACAGGGGTCAGCATGAGCACCCTGACTGGCCTGTGGCTATGCATCCCCATATGAAACAAACTGCGATGCATTGTGTATTCTGACACCTTTCTATAAGAGACCAGCATTAACTTATTGAGCAATTTGAGCTACAGTAGCTTGTCTGTTTGTTCAGACAACACAGGGCAGCCATCGCTCTCCATGTGCATCAATGAGCCTTGGCCGCACAAGAGCTGCAGTTTTGGAGATGCTCTGACCCAGTCATCTAGCCATCACAATCTGGCCCTTGTCAAACTCGCTTGCACGTTTCCTGCTTCTAACACATCAAAGCACATGTTCACTTGCTGCCTAATATATCCCACCCACTAATAGGTGCCGTGATGGGATTACATTCAGATGTATGTGAGATACTGCAGACGAATATGCTACAAATCAGTATTTTTCTTTTGTCTTCTATGTACAGCAGAAGAGAAATAGGTTTATTGTATCGTACTGTCCTCTGAATACTATGTACCATCCACATTTGACAAAAGTCTATTACTGCACATCACCGTGCATCTCTCCTGTACAACACCAGAAATGCATCAGTGCTTCAGGTACTGTGTCCCCAAACACACATGCTTATACACACCCTTCTGCTTAAAGTAGATCAGTCACCATGGAGATTTTTTTTTTGGGGGGGGGGGGTGTCTTAGGTGTAGCCCACATTCACCAGTCATGGAAAACCATGTGGGGTGAGGGGGTGGGGGTCACCCTGAAGCCCCCCAGCCCCCACCACACTTCGCCCCCATCCAATAATATCCTCTTGAAGGTCAGAGGAATGTTGACACTGCGGACCCAGTTAAAACAATGTGTCTGTGTACATGTGCTACTATGCTTGTTTCAGGTGATAATCAATACCAATCCTACAACAAGCACAAATACTCAAATAACACCTTCCTTTCATCAAAGGAGCAGTGAGGACATCCAGTGGTGAGATGAATGAGACCGGTGATCTACAGCAAGCACAAAGAACATGAACATGAGTTCAAGTTTTTACGTGTAGTCACACGCTTATAGGAACGCCCACCTGGAGTGCAAAACAAGGCTCTCCTCCATTGCCCACTAGTCATTTTTACCAGGTTTGTAGTCAGTATTAATGCGGTAAGACAGTGATATTAAAATACCAAATTCAATATACACCTTATTGATGTTGCATACTTTGTACTGGAAAGCAGACGGACACAGAATATTAGTGCAACACGAGGTTTCTCGTTAGGTGTTTTCCCCATCGAAACCCATTATAAAGAAAACACCTTGCGTTCATATTCTTGCCTAATCTACTCGCCTGTATATAGTATGCATCATCAAAAAGGTGTAAACTGAATGTGATAGTTTAATATCACTGTTTTAGTACATTACAACACTTTAAGGGTGGGTTGCACTAAGGATTCTTAATTCTGTCGTCAGTTCACCTCCGTCTGCTGCTTGATCAGCTGTTTTACTGCGTAATTTATCTGTTTAAAATGAAGTGATGCAACAACTCGATTTAAAATAAAACCCATTTCAACAAATCCTTTAAACTTTGCTTAATTTAATCCTTATTGGTGCAGCTTTTTCACGTTAAGCGTTTTAAAAATGTCCCGCTGTTTTCAGTGATTGAAATACTGCAGCAGGTGCTGTATATGGATCATAAGTTCCCAAAATGTGCATCTTGTTCACATATTTTTGTTTTAAGATGGAAATTTGACAGGCTTGTGCTGCCGTCCTAATGGAGTTCTATGGCGGTTTTGCCCTCCAAGGCTCCGCGACAGTCATGTGACTGAAAACTATGGATAGACCCGAACAGATAATTTACAGCCACCTTACACTCACGATCTCGGTGGATCGTCTCTCTGTGCATATGATTTTTTCAATGTCAGATTTAACCTACTTGGTTTCATCATTCTCCTTTAAATCACACTGGGGTACATAGTGTTATATGAGATGGATAAACAGGCGGCTTTTAAAAGGTCCCATGGCATGGATTTTTTTATTTTATGTTTCCTGAGGTGTACTTCTATTGTTAGTATGGTTTTTACATTTAAAAAAAGTCATAATTTAGAAATAAAAAGCATTCTAGTTCAGACTGCACGATTTTCAAACTCGTCGGATCACTGTTCTTTTCACACTGCATGACTATCTGGGCCAGCATTCAGTCACTGCTGTGTTCACACTGACCGATGGATCGGTGACAGGAGGTTTCACACTGCAGGACTGTACAAGAGAAATAATCTATGGAATTAGATTTGTTTAAAAAAAATGAACGAAACTTTATGAAACGGAACAAAACTTTTTTCAGAAACTATCAAAAATATCCATTACAAAAGAAGAAAAACACATTGAAAATGAAAAAAAAAATGAACTCAGTCGCACAAATTTAACAGGATATTCAAATATGCTTCATTCTTTGTTAATGTTTTTCAAAGATTCGTTTTCGCAAATCGGTATTCTGAATGCATTGCCACAGATTTCGCTTACGCTTCGCAGTTTTTCGTTTGCTGTTTTGACACAATCATCTCGTGGGGGCGGGCTTAACAGTGATCTACTCTGATTGGATAGTGAGCTTTCGATGGACAGGTGCTCTCTGACCTGGAAGTATAGACGTCACTCAGTGGCGCACACATTGGAAAACCTTCGCGTTGCTTTGCATTAAGTTTATACAAGTGTGTAAAGAATTTCTAAACAATTGAGTTTATTAGTTTGTAAAGATGAGCTCTCAGGAGAGACACGGAGCGGCGGTGGCATGATTTGTTTTAATGTCAGCATTCTGAACAGCCGTTTGATAAGAGCCTTGTTCAGATGTCTGAGGTCTAAGATGGGCCTGAGGCCGCCATCTTTCTTGGGAACCAGGAAGTAGCGGCTGTAAAACCCTGACTCGCTTTGAGCTGCAGGCACCGCCTCTATAGCTCTTTTCATCAATAGACTTTCCACTTCGGTTTTGAGGACGTGGGTTGCGTTGCTCTTCACTGAAGTGTAAGTTATGCCCGCGAATCGCGTGGTTTGCGAGCGAACTGGAGCGAATAGCCTAGTTGAATTGTTTTTATAACCCACTGTGACACACCAGGGATTGCTTTCCAAGCCTCTGCCCAGTTGCACAGGGGTTTTATAGTGTCGAACGGCGGCGCGTTTTGCCGCGCGCCGACCGTCGTGTGGTGCGGAAGAGAAAGAAGACTCATTTGTTGAACATTCAAGTTTTTTATTGAACCCGCAATAACAGCGGTAAAGTGCAGTGGAGCGCGCGCGAGCGCGGGCTAGCTGCTCACATTTTTCATATACACAACATGTTTCTCCCGGGCCGGAACAAAAACGGGCCGCGGGGAGAGAATTCGGAGTCTTTTGGGGGGCGGACCGGCTTGGGCGGAGCTCACCCCTCCTCTCTTCCTGAGCAGCCGGTCAGGACTGCTTCCTGTGACCAGGGTCCAACGTGATCTTAGTCCGCGGACCCTGACACTTGGGTGGGAAGTGCTTTGCCTGATGATGACGCTGACGCTGTCGTTGGTCATAAGGTGGGCGGGGCTGCACGGGAGCGAGCGCGGGTGCGGTCGCAGATCTGCGCTGCGGTTGCTGCTGCTGGTACGGAGCTCTCGGCCGAGTTGAAGAGGCGGCGCTGGCTCTTTTGGGCAGAAAATGGCTCATCGCCTGGGACGCTTTCTGCGCCGTGGTGAAATGTTCCGCGAAACCGTCCACCGCGGGACCGAACAGACCATTCGGAGAAATGGGAGCGTCGAGGAAGGCAGTTTTATCGGCCTCCTTGATCTCCGTGAGGTTTAACCACAAGTGGCGCTCTAACACCACGAGACTGGCCATCGACCTGCCTATGGCCTGGGCGGTGGCCTTCGTAGCTCGAAGGGCCAGATCTGTGGCGCTTCGGAGGTCACGAAACACCTCCTGGTCTGGACCGGACTCGTCCATAGCCCGAAGGAGCTTCGCCTGGAACACCTGCAGGACCGCCATCGTGTGGGGAGCGGAGCCTGCTTGGCCGGCGGAAGCATAGGCCCTATTTGCCAAGGCAGCCGTGGTACGGCAGGGCTTAGAGGGGTGTGCGATTTTGGGCTTCCAGCCTATCGCGGAGGGCGGGCAGAGGTGTGCAGCCACCGACTCCTCGAGTGGTGGGAGTTTCTCATAGCCCTTCTCGATAGCACCGTCAATGGTGGAGAGCGTGTGCGAGGTGGATGGGCGGAGGCGAGCGGAGTAGGGAGCGTGCCATGACTTCGCCAGCTCCTGGTGCACCTCAGGGAAAAAGGGTGCCGCTCTCTGCCGAGAGGCCTGCTGGCGCCCCGGGAGGTACCATTCATCGAGGCGGCTAGGTGTGGGCTCTTCAGGGGCTGCCCAGTCCAGGCCCAGCTCGCCAACAGCCTTATAGAGGACATGGATGAGCTCGGTGTCAGCACCAGCCTTAGCCGCGTCATTGCGCTGCTGAGATGTCGAGGGGGTGGGGTCGTCAACGGAGCCCGACCATTTCTCGGCATCGGAGGCGACGAGGGACACGGAACCGTCGTGTGGATCGTCCTCATCATTGCCGCCAAATGAGACCAGGTCCTCGCCGTAGAGCGGAGGAAACAGGTCTGAACGAGAGAACGTCACTGGGGAAACGTCTCTCTGAGGCGGGGACGAGGCACGCGGGTACTGGGCCGACGTGAGCTCGCCCGCCTCAGTATAGTCAGCCCTCTGGCTCCGCTGCTTTTTCCGCGGGGTTCGGACGGGAAAGGGAGCGGGAGAGCGCGAGGGGCGGGGTCGCGCTCTGAGAAGAACGGAGGGAGGAGATGGGCATGCTCTCGCAGTGGGAGCAGCCGGACCCAGAGAGAGCAGTGTCAGCGTGGGCCTTGCCCAGACAGGTAATGCACTGGTCATGGGCATCCTCCTGATGCAGAGTTGTGCTGCACCTAACACAAAATTGTGACATGTGTACGTTTCTTATTTGTACTTAAGGATACACCGAAGTGTTTATCACCGGCGAGCGCAGGGGAGAAGGAGCGACAGCTCGCGGATGCTGGATGAGAGCGCTGAAGACAGACCGACTCTCACAGGGGTCCGGGCTGGCTGGCTCGATTCCGCTGATGGCTCGTCTCTCACGGTAAGCTTAGTATCAGAAGGTATCAGCGAGGATAGAAAAATCTTCGCTGAAGGAGAAAAATCTGACGTTTTTAGGACATTACAGCGTATTTTAAGGGCGCCCTTCGCGGGCTTTTACGCTCAGTTCGCGGGCTTCTGTGTTCAGCGTCTCAGGCTTAGCGCCCATAGGTTTGCTCAGATACGCTGTTCTGCCATTGGTTCATGCAGTTACCACTGGCCAGCCAATAACGCGTGAGAAGTCTCGACTCCGTTTTGGCTGTGCAGTAGCACTGCATGATTTTATAAATGCTTCAGTATTCGAGAATAGGAGAACCTATCCCATAATGCGTCTTCGACGCAGTACGACTGACCGTTCGAAAGGGAACTTTGGCAATGCATTCAGAATACCGATTTGCGAAAACGAATCTTTGAAAAACATTAACAAAGAATGAAGCATATTTGAATATCCTCTTAAATTTGTGCGACAGAGTTCATTTTTTTCATTTTCAATGTGTTTTTCTTCTTTTGTAATGGATATTTTTGATAGTTTCTGAAAAAGTTTCGTTCAGTTTTATAAAGTTTAGTTTCGTTCATTTTTTTTTTAAACAAATGTAATTCCATAAATAATCGCCGACAGCTCTGTCCCGTCGGCGAATTACGTTTCACAACAAAGCACACGCGAGAAGTGAGAAGGGAACAACGCGAGATCGTGCGCGAGACTGGAATTGTTATTAAAAATATAGACTGCTTGGTTTTACATATATTTTATTCAGAATTAATGTTAAACACCTTATCAACTTATTTGTCCACCGATATGTAAGAACTTAAAGGGGACTCTGTTAAAGGGAAAAAGGTCTATTTAGCTCAAATGAATGAATGAATGAATGAATGAATTGTAAATTTTGAATAGACAGATTCAATAGATAGAAAATAGACCAAGTCTATTTTACGGCTGAGCAAATGACTCGTCCAGCATCCATTTGAACAGACCTTAACTATCAACTCTGCAGCGGATGTTATTATCCGAACAATAGTGAAACACTATTTAAATAACCAGGTAACATAGATCGGCAGTTTAAGACATTAAATTTGTAAGCACATAACACAAGAACACTTATCTTTGAATACAAACAAAACTTTATTGATTACTCTAACACATAAAACTAATATCTAATACAAAACACACAAACTCACACATTCACACACGTTGCAGAAAGAAAGAAAGTGAGGAAAGAATGAGTTTTAAAAGGTCCCGTTCTTCGTGATCCCATTGTTCAAACTTTAGTTAGTGTGTAATGTTGCTGTTAGAGCATAAATAATACCTGTAAAATTATAAAGCTCAAAGTTCAATGCCAAGCAAGATATTTTATTTAACAGAAGTTCCCTTTCAAAGCCTACAGCGAACGGCTGGCTTGGACTACATCCTGGTACTTCCTTCATAAATGACGTCGATAGAACAGACTAACCTCCGCCCACAAGAATATGCGAAAAAAGGGGGCGTGGTCTTGTTGCTGTCCCACGTGGAGAAGAGGACGGTCGCGTGGAGAAAAGAAAGTGCTGCGTTTCAGTGTGTTTGTCGCCATGTCGTCGAGACGCTGTTATTTTCGTCCCGGAGTCAAATCACCTTTGTTTGGCTTTCCCAGGGACGCTGTAGAGATCATTGAGCGCATAGCCGCATACATCTCCCGTTAAGAGGCGTGACCTTTCCGTAAAACGTGCAGAAACACATGTTATATTGCACACTGTTAACACAATCAAAGCTTCAAAAACACACGAAGAACGGGACCTTTAAGAGAGAAATTATGAAATCCCAAGTTTCTCGCAATATATGCATTTATGACACAGCTTGAATGAACCATCAATCATTAAATTAACCCTCCTATCGTTTCTAAGGCGGGGTTTTAAGTTTGATCTCAATGCACCAGTTCAGAGTAGAATCTGGAGGTATTACTTGCGTTTGTGTCTCGTGTCGTCTCTTGAATGGGGATTCCCTTTTCGGTCCTGGCTGGAGAGAGGTTTCCCGGTTCTTTGATTCACTGCAGGTCTAGTCGTGTCTTTTGATCGACATCTTGGGAAGCCAATCACGTGACGTGTTGGCGGCTGAATAGAAGTCTTGTGGGCATTGTTTTGAAGTTGAAGCGCACGCTGTACTGTAGAATCGTTGAACGAAGCTTGGCAGCGAAGCTTAACTTTGTGCACGAGACTCAAAGGAAAGGAAAAACAAAGGAAAGTGAGAGGATAGTATTCAGATGGCCCGAATAAAATCGTAAACCCATTTTCTCTGATCTTGGTCTGCCACGATCGTCTGATCGTCTTTGGGTGGATTCTGGAACTGCAAGGAGCTGAGAACTGCACAGCACTGCAAACAGAACTCAACTGGCCAGAACTGATTCTTTGTTGTGTTCGGAGATTAAAACTCAAATATTTGCCCATTCCCTGGGTGGGTTCTAGCCAATTAGGGATCATCTTGGTTCAGAGGTGACTGTCTCCACCCCTCCCATAAAATTAGGTTATCTGTGGTCATTTAGTTTCTTGCTCTTAAGCAGAGAGTAAATTTATACCTAATTTCTTATTATAAGAACATAATCCATTCTACAAAGATTTCATTAAACTCATCTGTTAGATTATACACAAACAAAAAGATACCAAGCACAGTGCCTTTTCACCCACTCATTCAATAGTTACATAATTACATGAATTGGGAGTGATATACATGCATAATGGTCACGTGTACCGGTTGTAGACACACTAGCAAACTATGCCGTCAAAGGCTATTTGAATGCAAGTCCAACGATCAATGATTTGATGCAGTTTATATGTAACAGTTTCTGTGAGTTTTCTTGTGGGTTTTAGTAACGCGGAGTTCATTAAAAGGTCATTGAGAAGACAGCAATCTGGTTTGGTCCCCCTGCTCAAGCCAGCGCATTGTAGGAATTGTGGGCGCAGACACAAATTAATCTTCCAGATGATTTGATCAAACATAATTCCACACAAAGCCCAATTCAACTCCAGACCCCAGGAAATCAACCATCTATCAACAGAGAGACGTAGGCTCCATTGCGTGCACTGCAGGATTTTAATCCATGACGGCGTAGTGTGTTACTAATGGTTTTCTTTGAGACTGTGGTCCCGGCTCTCTTCAGGTCATTGACCAGCTCCTCCTGTGTAGTTCTGGGCTGATCCCTCACCTTCCTCATGATCATTGATGCCCCACGAGGTGAGATCTTGGATGGTGCCCCAGACCGAGGGAGATTGACCGTCATCTTGAACTTCTTCCATTTTCTTATAATTGCGCCAACAGTTGTTGCCTTCTCACCAAGCTGCTTGCCTATTGTCCTGTAGCCCATCCCAGCCTTGTGCAGGTCTACAATTTTATCCCTGATGTCCTTACACAGCTCTCTGGTCTTGCCCATTGTGGAGAGGTTGGAATCTGTTTGATTGAGTGTGTGGACAGGTGTCTTTTATACAGGTAATGAGTTCAAACAGGTGCAGTTAATACAGATAATGAGTGGAGAACAGGAGGGCTTCTTAAAGAAAAACTAACAGGTCTGTGAGAGCCGGAATTCTTACTGGTTGGTAGGTGATCAAATACTTATGTCATGCACTAAAATGCTAATTAATTATTTAAAAATCATACAATGTGATTTTCTGGATTTTAGATTCCGTCTCTCACAGTTGAAGTGTACCTATGATCAAAATTACAGACCTCTACATGCTTTGTAAGTAAGAAAACCTGTAAAATCGGCAGTGTATCAAATACTTGTTCTCCCCACTGTATGCATGTGTACCTGGTGCTGGTGTGTTGGGCTGGGTATCTGCAGGCGTCCCAGTAGAGGGTGTTTTCGGATCGTCTCCTGCTGCAATGGCCGCTGCTCTTTTGCTTTCCTCCAGTTCTTTCATCCAGGGCATTGACCATTGGCCATTGACATGCTCATACTCCTGCACCTGAAGGAGTTTAAAACAGCCAAAATCACATAACACCAGTGTCATTCACAGAACCAAATAGCTCACTATTAACCACTAAAAAACTAGCACTCATAACTTTGCACACCTTCTTGTGGATCACTGACATCCCACCTATGCGTGTGAGAACATGTTGTCGTGACAGTCCTTCCCTTGGAACGCCATCAGCAAATGTTTCTGCCCCGTCTGCGCCTGGCTCACACAGGTGACGCATAAAGAGGGATACGTATGCCCTAAAAAACAGAGAGTGCTCAAGTAAATTAGGTAAAACATTTTTTTTAAAGTCAAAAAAGACAAGAACTGCTCAAAGAATTGTCAGACTCACTTGAACTCCTTCTCTGATTTGCCTCGCAGGTCTCTAACGAGCCACTGGGTGGTGAAGGCATCCTGGGGAGGCATCCCATAACGCATCACTGCATTCAGGAAGGCCTTCCTTTGTCGAGCATTGAAACCCAACACCTAATAAGGAGAGAGAGGTTAAGTATCACTGAGTATGTGGAGGGAATAGTAAAAACAAGTTGAAAAGTAAGTGAAGTTGTACCTCAATGTTTCCTCCCACTCTGGCCAGTAGGGGGGGCAGTGGTTTGTCTTCATCATTCCTCAAGCCTTTGCGACTTGGTCTTCGGGAGTTAGCTGCTAACACAAAAAAAGAGGACTATGTCAATACAAATATACATATATCTGTATAATAAATGCTACTGGTTATTCAGATAAAGATGGTTTAACTTCGTTCTTCACCTTCAGACCGCTCATCGAAGACCTCATCACCCTCCTCTGAAGCCACGGAGTAATCTGATTGGTTATCAGACTGATCATCCTGCCAGTCTGAGGACACAAATGAGTGGGGCAATATATTATTGAGAAATTGAATTCTCTTGACAAGAAAATATTTAATTTAAGGGGATAACAAAAAAAAATTATGCTGACATCTACAACAAAAAGGTCAAACTTTTGGACACACTACATTAATGTTTTTTTAAGATTCCTAGAAACACATTCAGTCCAAAGGCTTATGCCTAAATGCTATAGAGATCATTGAAAAAGTTGTTTTCAGTCAGCTGAACAAATTCTTGAACTCAAACGGATACTTTGATAATTTTCAATCTGGTTTTCGACCGCATCACAGCACAGAGACAGCGCTCATAAAGATAATAAATGATATTCGCCTCAATACAGATACAGGCAAAACATCAATTCTGGTACTACTCGACCTCAGTGCTGCATTCGACACTGTTGACCACAACATACTCCTTGAAAGGCTAAAGAATTGGGTTGGGCTTTCCGGAATGGTCCTCAAATGGTTCAGGTCATACTTAGAAGGGAGAGGTTATTATGTGAGTATAGGTGACCATAAGTCTGAGTGGACATCCATGACATGCGGAGTCCCACAAGGGTCAATTCTTGCACCACTCCTATTCAACCTGTACATGCTCCCACTGAGCCAAATAATGAAAAATAACAAAATGGCTTACCACAGCTATGCTGACGACACCCAGATCTACTTAGCCCCATCACCTAATGACTACAGCCCCATTGACTCTCTGTGCAAATGCACTGAAGAAGTCAACAGTTGGATGTGCCAAAACGTTCTTCAGTTAAACAAAGACAAAATTGAAATCACTACATTTGGAAACAAAGATGAAATTCTCAAGGTGAATGCATATCTTGAGGCTAAAGGTCTAAAATAAAATAAAAAGTCAGGAATCTTGGTGTAATTTTGGAGTCAGACCTGAGTTTCAGAGGTCATGTCAAAGCAATAACTAAATCAGCTTACTATCATCTCAAAAATGTTGCAAGAATTAGATGCTTTGTTTCCAGGCAAGACTTAGAGAAACTCCATGCTTTTATCACCAGCAGGGTGGACTATTGTAATGGTCTTCTCACCGGCCTTCCCAAAAAGACCATTAGACAGCTGCAGCTCATACAGAACGCTGCTGCCAGGATCCTGAGCAGAACCAGAAAATATGACCATATCACACCAGTCCTCAGGTCTTTACACTGGATTCCAGTTACATTTAGGATCGATTTTAAAGTACTATTACTTGTATACAAGTCACTCAATGACCTAGGACCTAAATACATTGCAGATATGCTGATTAAATACAAACCCAACAGATCACTCAGATCATCAGGATCAAGTCAATTAGAAATACCAAGGGTTCACTCAAAGCAAGGAGAGTCTGCTTTTAGCTATTATGCCAGCCGCAGCTGGAACCAGCTTCCTGAACAGATCAGATGTGCTCCAACAGTACAGTGTTAATTTCGTTGACAAATAATTTGTCATAATTTTCGTCAACAACCTTTTTTCACTGACGAAAACGAGACGATAACTAAAATAAAAACTAGTGTTGGATGACAAAAACTATAACGAAAATCAACTGTCATTTTCATCAACAAATAAAACCGAGACGAAAATGTTAGGGAGGGACGATTAGGGAAGAGATCCAGTCAGAACTGATGTCGTGTGTAACAGATGCGCACATTTGATTTGAACGTGCAGATCTAACCGCTGGAAAACACGGCGCTGTTGCGCTTCTACAGGCTCACCCCCGCATCCCCAATACAGCGCTCCAGAGCGGCTCACAATCAATTAATAGCACACATTTATGCCAGGCAATTGTTTATGAACTAATGCTGATGAATAATGACAATGTTTACTTTACGATGTTTATATAGTAATATGTTTTAGACGGTCGTAACAATGCATATTTTATCTCCTCATCTGAACTTGAATGAGCTCCTACAACTGCAATAGTAAGGCGAGATTTCAAAATAAGAGTCCCGGTGTATTTCCAGCTGGTTTATAATTAAAAGTCACACATTATATATTCGTTTTTGCTTACACAATAAACTGTATTTGATTTCAT
Organism: Romanogobio albipinnatus; assembly: GCA_023566225.1. Lineage (NCBI taxonomy): Eukaryota > Metazoa > Chordata > Actinopteri > Cypriniformes > Gobionidae > Romanogobio > Romanogobio albipinnatus. The sequence continues at coordinate 33,816,699 of CM042252.1, forward strand.
TCTCATTTAATTCATAGTCAGGAGGAAAGACCAGTATTTGACACATATTAAATAAAGTATCAGGGTTATAATAGTTCACTGAAACCATTCAAAAAAAATCTTTGTTACTTGAAATTAAATAAATGTTAACTGAAATTAAAAAAATAAATAAACAAACTTATTTGAAGCTTTAGTTAAGCTAAAGATATACTAACTAAAACAGAAATACAAAGTTATAAAAACTATATAGATGTTTTTAAAAACAAACAAAAATAGTGAATTGTGCTCTCTTTCGAGGATTTTTAATGTCAAAAACAAAATGATGTCAAAATGTCAGTTCAAGTGACAGTCGTTATGTAATACTTAAATGCTTAATGTATTACAATTTAACTAAACTCATTAGATTTTACGAGACTAAATCTACTGTAGATTTAGTCGACTAAAATCTAATGATATTTAGTTGACTAAAACTAAAAACAATTCAGGTGACTAAAATATGACTAAAACTAAATGGCATTTTAGTCAAAAGACTATGACTAAAACTAAATCAAAATATGCTGTCAAAATTAACACTGCAACAGTAGCCACTTTCAAATCCAGACTCAAAACACATCTGTTCAGCTGTGCATTTACTGAATGAGCATTGTGCCACTGTACATCTGACTGATTGCACCTTATCTTATGCTTTTAATGAATGAGCTCTGTCCGAACTGCTTGCACTTTAATTATGTTTCAATTTAACCCGGTTTTTATTTTTAGTGTTTATTATACTTTTTATTTATTTATTTATTTATTTATTTATTTATATATATATATATATATATATATATTTTTTATATATATATATATATATATATATATATTTTTTTTTTTTATTTTTTTTTTTTTATCTTCTTTTAATTCCTATTATAACTGTTATACTATATATATTTTTATTTTATTCACTTATGAATATTTTAACTTCATTTCTGTGTAAAGCACTTTGAATTGCCACTGTGTATGAAATGTGCTATACAAATAAACTTGCCTTGCCTTGCCTATAATTTATTATTACACATTATTCTATTTTGTTTATATAATGTATAATTCAATAACTTATCATTACAAACGATAAACATTTTGAATTACAAGATTTTATAAATACATTTTTATTCATAATAACAAAAAAAGTAAATTATTTTTTTAAATTACTTTTATAGTTTTGAAAACTTCAATATTATTCAAAAATGTTATAAGAAGTTAATTATAAAGAATGGGTAGGTGTGTCCAAACGTTTGACTGGTAGTGTACATCTAAACAACAACCACTAACATTTTAATAATTAACTATTTTTAGTAGTTAACTATAAATATAATAATTTATAAATATAAAGGAATTATTTTAAACATGAAACATTATTTCCATTGGAAAGAATGTACAGATATTACACAACATACAAATAAATCTACCAGACCTAAAACCAAAACACAAGTGCAACTATTCACAAACGTACAGGGAAAGAGTAGTAAAAAAGCTTTAAAAGTGCGTCTGTACCCTGTCTACTACCTCTGTCCTCCTGTGAGCAATCGTTGTAGTTGACAGGTTTGCGAGGCCGTTTGCCTTTGCCCAGGTGACGAGCAAGATCTTCCTGCTGCTGCTCATAATGATGGCGCAACAGTTTTTCCCAGTAATCAGGATCTACACTCTCTTCCTGCTTAATGATCTCTCTATCCACATCCTCCTCCTGACAAAGACATACCATTTGATATGCATATATAGATACATATTGCACAAACACACCACACACAAGTCACAATCACACACAAACTTACCTCCTCTTCCTCATCTTTGACTACATACTGGGCCACTTTAAAGGAGCTGAGGTATTCATTCATACTCTGCAGCTCTGTGTCATCTGTTGCATCTTGGTTTCTATCCAACAACCGATCAATGGCCTTGTCATCATAGTGGATCACACTGCTGTCTTCCTCCTTACTATCACCTGGATGATAGATTTTTTGTTTGATTTAGAATTGATTTGAAACTTTACTTTGACCCTTTCTTGTATTGAGCACGCTATTTCCATTGATTTTTCATACCTTTTCATTCATACTTTATTTATTTTCCGTATTGTCTAGTACTTTAATTTTCAACCTTCATTCTGACCCTCTGTCTGAAATTACCTGTTTTTAAGGGATGGCTCCCTGTTTTTAATGGCTAATGTCATTGCATAGGAAACCCATGTCAGTAAAGTGTTTTGAAAACATTATCCATATAAAACCGTCATTTACAGACAAAGCATTATGAAATCATTTACTTATGGTATGTGATGCAGCGGCTATACGCTCAGTTGGCTGTTTCATCTTTCAACAAAGGTTTCTTTGCAAACTCTCCATTACACTGTGCATCATTTGCCAAACAAAATGCTCCGGACAAACATGTAATCCTCCAACGTGATCCGGGACAGCATTAATACAAATTATTAATATTATCACTTGTTTCTAAAGCTGGGATCCTTCTGAAGTCTGTAGAGAGATGCAAACGAGCCGTATAAACTGGACGCATAAAAGCAAACATACTTTAACTCGTCCATTTGTCCTGTTGTGGAGTATATCAGAAACTGAACGCACATCTGTATACTGTATCCAGTGAAGACATCTTCAGTAAATAAAATGGGTTCTATTTGCTTTTGATGCGTTGCTCACATCCAGTGTAGGCAAATATCAGCCGTTAAGTAACTGAATGCCAGTGGGCGGGGCTTATGGTGCAAAGATGTAAAGAAATATTCATCGATATCTTGCTCTGGAGGCAGTCACATGCACATTTATTTGTCCATGTGACATCACAGATCCCGCAAAACAAGCCGTTTTTCGGGTCAGGTGATGGTATTTAATTCTGGGCTCAACAGTAAGAATTTATTTTATTTAGTATGTCAGATGTTTACTTTTAACATTTCCCCTGGCCCACCATAAAGAAATGTTGCCACACATTTTATTTTTAACCTACGGCGCCATCAGAGTGAAACTCTGCTCATTAACATCAGTGCTCAGCATAACAAGGTCATGTGTAGTTTAAAGCTCTAAATAATCTTCAACTGAAAGCAAAACTTCACATTTACACCACAGCAGCTTATGTTGGGGATTTTATGCATCATATGCGATACTGACTGATACACAAAACACTTATAAGCTCTTAAGAGCTGATGTTACTTACTATAGCCAAAGTTCGGCTGCATTATTCAATTAATCATTATTGTTCTGTCAAATGTCTATGCCACTTTCTGATCTCAATTCAAGTGAGTCATGTTTAGAAGATAAAGTATTCCTTAAAACAGTGCTTTTCTCACCCTCTCCGAGCTCATCTTTGAAAAGCTGTTCTGTGCCGAACTTTAAGATGTCGTCCAATTCTTGTTTGGACATGGATCCAGCCTTGGAGCCCAGACCGGGCCGCACCACCAGGTGAGTCAACATCATCTTCTTCTTTGCCACCTGAGACACAAGGGTCATGCGATGACTTTTGCAAGTGGTTGTGTTTGATTGTTAAGTATTTCTACATAGTTTTGTATTTGCCTGGGTTTTAAATGGTTTCAAACCACTGTTTCATATCCCACCTGTGTAATTCTCTCCTCAACAGATGCTTTAGTGACAAATCGATAGATCATGACCTTCTTATTCTGACCAATACGATGAGCCCTGCTAAATGCCTAAAAGACAACAGGAGAGAGACAGTGTCAGAAAGAGTTCAACCACATAGTCTCTCTCACAGAGATGCTTTGTTTGATCATTTTAGCATTGGGTATTTCACATCGCCTCTACCTGGATGTCATTGTGCGGGTTCCAATCTGAGTCATAGATGATGACAGTGTCAGCGGTTGCCAAATTTATGCCCAAACCCCCTGCTCTGGTGGACAGGAGGAAAACAAACTGAGGGGCACCGGGAGCTGCAGCAATAGGAAATATAACTTTTTGTCAAAACAAAACATCCACAATGTTGATCAAACTGCTGTTAGGCACTATCCCCTCACCATTGAATCTATCGATGGCTTCCCGTCTCATCCCTCTGGTCACCCCTCCGTCTATCCTTTCATACTTGTATCCGTCGTTCTCTAGGAAGTCTTCCAGCAAATCCAACATCTTTGTCATCTACAACAGTGTTAAAGTATATTAGAGTATATAGTTTTATTCTGAGTATATTTGTAATCGGTGTGTTTCTGGCGTGTGTGTACCTGTGAGAATATAAGCACTCTATGTCCACCCTCCTTCAGTTTTTTCAGCATCTTCCACAGAAGCATCAGTTTCCCAGAAGACTTTGTGAGGGCACTGCCATCATACATGCCATTGGGCATTTTAGGAGCTTCCTGCAAAATAAGACCCATAAAGATCAGCTGAAATTATAAGTTGTTATTAATTTAAAACCAAAAAGCTGTAAGTTCGGCCCCATTTCAACTGTAAAATTGTACAGTCATAGCTGAGAGTGAGTAGGTGAGTGGAAGCTCACATTAGCAGCTGTGGGAAAGAGGTAGGGGTGGTTACAGCACTTCTTCAGGTCCATAACCACATTGAGCAGAGACACCTGGTTTCCTCCTCCACGAGTGTTCAGAGCTTCAAAGTTACGTGTCAGGATGTACTTGTAGTACTTCCTATGAAAAACAGAAAATCGAATCAGAGACTATTGTAACAAAAAAACTAAAAAGTAAATGTAAATTAAAAGGGAATTAAATGGCCCATCCAACTATTATACAGACACGCTGAATACTCTGACTGAATCATCAAACTGTCAGTCATAAGCCCCGTTTCCACCGAAATTACCCGGAACAATTTGTACCAGGAACTTTTTTTACAGGAACTTTTTTTCCCCCAGACCTGCTGCTGTCTGCGTTTCCACTGCGGTCTAAAGTACCGAGAAGATTATGCAAATTAGTCCGGTGATGTAGGACTGCGCGCAGCGCGACTGCTCCTCCCAGTCAGCGACGGACAGTAATAATTTTTGTGCGACACTGTCTGCAACAATAACAAGTGGAGGAGATGCAAGCAGCGCTGCTTTTGCTGGTTATGTATCAGTTTACTAAAGCGGTAATTAACAAAACGGCGGAAAAGAGACGAGCACTGATACTAAAGTGTATTCTGAAAGCTCGTAAAGCTAGATTTAAAATATGACAAAGTATGTTATCATCAGCTATTACGGACATTGACTGTGCGATTGCTGAGACGAACGCGCGCCATCGGACAGAAAGAGCAAGACTAATATTTACTGAACGCTGAACGATCCTCGCAAAAATCCTTTTAAAAATGCCGGTTGAAATAAAATGCTGCGTGAGCTCAACCAATCAGCATGTTCAGCGCCCAGGTCCCACCCCCGAAAGTTCCCGAACTTTGAAAAAGTTGTGCAGAATTCTCAACAGAACACTGACAAACACTGAACATGTCTCGTACTTCTGCATGGGGCTGAGCTCCACTCGCATGATGAGTTCAGTTTTTGAGGGCATGTGTTTGAAGACATCAGCTTTAAGTCTTCGGAGCATGTGTGGACCCAACATGTTGTGCAGTTTTTTAATTTGGTCTTCTTTAGCTATGTCAGCAAACTCTTCCAGGAAACCGTCAAGATTACTGAAACACACACACATTTGGTACTGAACAACGGCAAAAAAACTGAGGGCACACAAACATCCTCATCTCACACAAATATCCTCATCGCACTCACTTATCAAGAACACACTCTTACTTAAATCTCTCAGGCGTGAGGAAGTTGAGCAAATGGAAGAGCTCCTCCAGGTTGTTCTGTAAAGGTGTTCCTGTCAACAGCAGCTTATGCTGAAGAGGATAGTTATTCAACACACGAAAGAACTGAGAAAGAGGGGAAAAGCGAGAGAGTGAGTATGTTAGTTTTAAATCCAAGATTGGTCTATCATAATATTAACAAAATCAAACTTCTGTCATCATCTATTCACTCTCATGTTGCTCCAAACCTGTGACATTCTATATGAAAATATGCAAAAACACCATAAAAGACCACAAGACCTTTGCACTAGTATAGCTTTATATGAGGAAAAAGCCTAAATCTAAGTAGTTTTAACCTCTAGTGGGCTGATATCGGCTGCAATCCAATCATTGAGTTGAACTAAAAATAAAATAATAAAATAAAATAAACAAATAAAATAACTCAGATTTGTGAATGAAGCATTTAAAAACCCTTTTTGTGAACTGAATCAAACTGTTCATAGAAAAGATACTACTCCAAATAACAATTTGTTCACAATCTACTTCTTTCATGAGCTCTTTTCATGAATGTGTCAAGAAGAGCTCGGGAGGATGTCAAGATTTTCAGTGAACAATGGCTTACATTTCATCTGTTCCCCTTTTGTGCTCCAAGGAAGAGACAAAGTCATACAGGTTTGGAACTACAGGACGTGAGTAAATTATGACAGAATTTTCAGTGACAACTTTGTGTGTCACTGGTCTGACATGGATCTTACCTTTGACTGGTTATTTTTCAGTCTATGGGCCTCATCTACCACAAGGCAAGCCCAGTCAATGGAGCCCAGGATGGCTTGATCAATTGTGATGAGCTCATAGGACGTCAACAGCACATGAAACTTCACAGCAGCCTCTTTCTGCACAGAAGAGAGATTCAGGAACCACGCATAGTAGGAAGATAAAGACAAGGGCAATATCATCAAACCACACAGCAGATGTGGCAAAGATTTACATGAACCTACATGTTTACGGTTATGGTTTATTAAAAGCTATTGTATTACTATCAACTCTTCCCCTCCAAACCCCTCCTTTCCTCAGTGATTCATACCTTCATTTTTGAGGCCTTTTTCCCACCGCGGATGGCATTGTCCTCAAAGGAGAATTCATTCTCTCGTATGACGGCTCTACTGTCTTTATCACCCACATAAGTGACCACGTACATATCTGGGGCCCAAATCTCAAACTCTCTCTCCCAGTTAATGATAGTGGACAGCGGGGCACTGACCAGGAAGGGTCCCTTCGAGTGACCCTGAGAGAAACCATTCCAAAATATACTGCATTTACTTCAAAGCCACAATTTAAACAACACATTTTATGAGAAACATCCATGTCTTCATAGAAGCCATTTATATCTGTAAAACTAATGAATCAAAGCGACAGAATTCAGGACAGAAGATATAAGTTGATCAGAGTACAGACTTTTACACTTACAAAAGATGTATATTTCAAATAAATGCAGTTCTTTAGAACTTTCAGTTCAGCAAAAAAGAAAATGGTATCGTGGTTTCCAGAAAAAGATTAAGCAACACAACTGTTTTTAACCTTTATAATAATAAAAAATGTTAATGAAGCACCAAATCAACATACTAGAATGATTTTTGAAGGACCATGTGACACTGAAAACTGGAGTAATGATGCTGAAAATTCAGCTTTCCCATCACATAAATAAATTACATTTTTAAATATATTAAAATAGAAAACTTAATGAATAATACTGTTTTTACTGTAATTTTATCAAAAAAAATACAGCCTTGGAGAGAACAAGAGGCTTCTTTTGAAAAATATTATCATACCAACCGAAAACTTAAGCGGTAGTGTACTTATATATTTTTTTAAAACACCTCTTTGTAGAGCGAGTAGAGGAAGACAGCAGTCTGAACAGTCTTTCCAAGACCCATCTCGTCAGCTAGGATGGTATCTGTGCCCTGAGCCCAAGAAAACCGCAACCAGTTCAGTCCCTCTAACTGGTAAGGATGAAGCGTGCCGCCCATAGGGTCTAGATAATCTGGCTGCCTATCAAACTTTATAGTTGGCTGAAAGTAAAAGACAGGAAGAATCTCAGATCATTGACAGTCAAAACCTATTAACATATTTTCTTTGGCTTTTAAAAAATGTTTTTAAATATCTATATGTGGAATTTTTGGCCTTACTGATAATTAAATTAAAGGTTACGGTATGAACTTGTATTGAATAACTTGCAGCGCTAAACCATGACTCCGACCTAAATGTGTTTATTATTAAAAATTACATCTCAGTTCATAGTAGAGAGAAGCTGATTAGAGTTGTTCTAAGATTCCTTACGTCCACACCAGGATTAGCAGGAGGCTTCTCCATCTTCCTCACTTTCACCTTCATCTTTTTAACTGGTCTGCCCTCCTCTCTGAGCATCAGCTCCCTGACAAACAGAAAGCAGATACCGGTATGTAGATCAAATTATAACTGCACTTCTAACTGAAACTATTTCATACTAATGTGCATGCGTTTGAAATGCTGTAGAACAGGGGTCGGCAAGTAGATTTGGCATTGGGCACATGGCGGGCCAGATCATAGTCAAGGGATAATTTAAGAAAGGAATTGATGAAAAATGCAAATAGAATTGCCTGTGACATACTGTTACAGTGTCTTTTGTAACTGGTAGTGAGCTGTTACTCTGTTAAAAAAATGGATAAATTAATAAAGCAGTAGTGACACTTACCTAAGTATCTTCATTCACCAACTTGCAACACAGACTGCTTTGCTAAAACACATATATGTGGGAGATGCGGAATGAATAAAAAAATAGCTCACAAAATAAGAGGACTTGAATAAGCCCATTAATGGCATGTTTGAGTCATGCTCTTAACGAACTATGTTTTATTTCCTCTTTCCATATTGTGAATAATAAATGTGTATTTTAATTTGCTTGTTACACAATGGAGCCTAACATATTGTAATAATTATTTGAAGTAATTTAGCCTACATTTACACTCAGAATTATGTCATCCTCACGTACTAAACTGCATTTTGATTGTTTGCCTGCTGGAGGTACGCGAATACGTCATGTGCAGTGATGTTGACATTTAAGCTGGCCGGTGAGAGAAAATGGCACTATCAAAGAGTTAAAAGAGGAAAGTCCACAGCAAAAATAGGGCATACAAAGAAGAATGGAAAGACAACTGCGTTCATCCTACCTTTTGTGAATGCAAAGCCGGTATGTCTCATCTGCAACGAAGTTGTCGCTGTTTGTAAAGAATATAATATCAGACAGCACCACGAGACGAAGCATGACACCTTTTTTTTTTGCTGATTGTCTTGTCAATATTTTTAATAAAAAGGAAGCTGCATTTGAGTTGGTATTGGCCCCGCGTTATAAGCAAACGTTTCAATGGTTCACTGCTCGTTTTTTCATACCACACGTTTCATGATGGCTATTTTAGAGGCGTGTCTAGCGATCCATTCCACAGACTCTTTTGAATGTCTTTCAGAACTTTTCAAATGTAAAGCTCTCAATTCATCCCAAAATAAACACATTGCTGCAAAAACACTCTGTTCCTTTTTTTTGAAGGCAAAATCACTAAAGAGAAATTGATTATGTTGTTGTTATAATAATCTCTCCGGTTTGCACCTCGCGCGAACCCACGTCTTTCTGCATGGGAGTCGGACGCTCTAACAAGGAGGCTAAAGTCTGCGACCTCTGATGTCAGTCACTGTTACAGTCACAGCAGTGACATTTACCTGCACAACTGTCACTAGCTGGCCTCCGTTACACAATCATGACAGATCTATGTCAGCACCAGCCGCTATCAAAATCTGGCTGCGGGCGCGGGCCAGATATTTACAATTTTGGCCCGCGGGCTGCCAGTTGCCGACCACTGCTGTAGAGTCCTGTGTTCATGTACCTGTGGTTCCAGTAATGCTGTTTGAAGGTCTCAAAGTCTGGGATGTCCATGTCTTCACACTCCCAGGTTGACTGATCATACTGTAAATCTCTCCATTTGATCAGATAGTGAACGTTATTCTTCTTATCCATGCTGGCAGAGAGAACAGAGAAATTAATGTCCAAATAGTTGAGCAGATGTTGTTCTTCAAGAGATTTCAAACATCTGAACACTCTCACCTGTGATTTAAGATGCGGTGAATGAGGAGCCACTCCATCTTTACACCAAAGCGTCCATACTGATCCTCCATCCGGGCATAGAAGGGGTCTTTATTCTTCCTCTTACAGCTCTTATCCTCGTCTCCCTCAGCACCCATCTCTAGATTGGGGGGCTCTTCCATATCTGTCTTCCGCTGATAGTTACGGAACATTAACTGACAGTTCAGCTCCAACTATGATGAGAGAGAGAGAAAAAGACATACCTGATCGGACGATTTTACTAGTAAACAGGCCCACGGAAACCAATGCATGACTTAAATGTGCAGATGTGCGTATATGCATGTGTTAGTGTATTAAGAGATTGTAACTACTTTTATGTTCTTGAATTACAAGGATGGACAATATAATGGTACCACACCGGCTATTAGAGATATTTCAAATAATTTGTATATGTCGAAATTAGATATTTAATTGTGCATGCTCATTTTCTCTATTTTTACATTTAGATTACTCTTGCCATGATCTAACATTAACAAAGTTTATATGCAAAAACACTAATAGTTTAAAAATAATCTTTAGCAAATCTTAAAGGGGTCCCTATTATGCTTTTCCACTTTTTTAACTTTAGTTAGTGTGAAATGTTGCTGTTTGAGCATAAAAGGGATCTGCAAGGTTACAAAGTCCACTCCAAAGAGAGAAATTGTATTCAACAGAATCCCCTTTCAAGAAATACAATTAGTGGTTCATTTGGACAACAACATGAATTTTCCAGATCTTATGAATTCACAATGGTACTCATTTAAATAATCCGTGCCCACAGAATACGCAAATAGTTATTAACCATGGGTTTGTTATCAATTACTGTTTGTATTGCTTTGGTTTTATAGTTTAGTTAAATGGTGGATAACATAATAAAATTACAAAAAGCATACCACTCTGAAACGTCCTGTGAAATCTATGCTTGCAAAGTCTGTGCATGAAATCCGTTCCGCATGATCCTCTTGGTCTCTGAATCGGGCTTGAATTGGTTTGAAATTGACGCATCCTCACTATTTACATTACATTACTGCCAATCACAGCACATTTCGTAAAAGGGCAACATCAAAACTTCGTAAAAGGGCATACATTTTTCATTCTGTACATTATAATGCTGTGATTTTTTTAAAGCCTTTTTAGAATTGTAAACTGTTGATTTATTTTTAACGAATGTTTAATTTTTCATTTATTTAGAAAAAATAGATTTAATATCAGCCACAACAAGAAAATAATTAAAGGCTTAACATATCTGCTAGAATATTAATATTGGTGCCTCCCTACTTACACCAAATTGTGTGTTTTTATTTGTGCATTACCTGTAGTTCCTGGATCCAAGAACAGTGCCAGTAAGACATGTTGCACCACTTCACAAAGAACTCTCTCTCCTTCCGACCAATCATAGGAGGAGGATCTGGAGCATCGGCTGGAAGGTCTGCAGGGCGGGGCACTGGCATGGGGGGAGGGGCTTCCCCCCAGCGCCATGTCAGAACTTTCTGGACTTTGCCCTTTAGTGGAGCACTCTGAGAAAATAAGATGTTATATTCTATTTGTTCTGAAGAATAAAACAAACAAAAATAAACAAATAAATGTTTTAATAAAAATTTTGTAATAATGATCCTAAATATTTCTTGGACTATCACACTATATTATTCCCCTCTCACCAGACAGCGTGGGCAAATCCACTCTCTGTTGGGGATGTCTGGCAGTGGAGGGTTAAGACAGTGCAAGTGGTAGGACGAGGGGCATGTGTCACAGCAAAGCAGCTCTCCTCCATCCTTGCAAACACAACAAAACTCCATATGGTGATCGTCTTCCTCTTCTACCTCTCCTTCATCCCTCCTTCCATCATCATTCTCCTCCTCACCCTCAGAACTCTCCTCACGAGCCTCCCATTGAATTCCCTCCTTCTCCTGAGAGAGAGACATAAATAATGCATAATCAACAGAAACTTCAGTCATTAAATATCAATGAGATGTAGAGAAATAGTGCACATAAAGAATATACATTTTACTCAATGAGCACAGATAAGCTTGAGGAAAGGATAGATATTGATTCTTAACATGTTCTCATGTACATACGCAGTGGGGGCAGCTCCAAGTGCCCTCTGGGGCTCTCTCCATGTCAGGATCTAGACACACCATGTGATAGGCTCTCGGACAGGTGTCACACAGAATGATCTCACCGCCCTGCTGACACACCTCACAATAGTCCTGATGATCGGTCTCATAGCCATCAGCATCCTCATCCACTATGAAACGAGGATGGCTTGTATCAAATATAAATGGCTGGAAAGTGTCCAAACTAATAAAGTGTGTTCCTCATAGCATGTCCGTTCAATAGTGTAAACTCAGTTCTCTTTCATAGGTTCAACGCTGTGTAGCTTATGACACAGTGGGAACGGCCTCTGGGTGTGCCAATTGTCTGAAGCCCTTATAGAATCACGCCAATTCATTGGCTGATGGCGCGGGCGCCGCCCCGACGCTCTTACGTCGCCACACTATAGTGGCCCGCGCGCCATCTGCTCCTCAGATTTCTTTGCCTTCACGAAGCGGCCATTTCTAGCCCTTTGGTTTCAGTTTTTCTGGCCCAAATATCTTGGATTTCGTTCACCTTTCATCACCAGCACTTCAGCGACTGCGGATAGTGGAACTTTGTTCTCCTTGTGGTGAAGTGTCATGGAGTTTCATCGCCACTTGCCGCCGTGCACTTGCTTTATCGCGAATGACGACCCTCACAATCAGTGTTAAATGCTTGGGGTTTTCACACGCGTGCGAGGCAGTTCAAGGATCTTCAAAATTTAAATATTGTGATAATCTTCATAAAAAAAACCCTCCGCTCAAGGCTTGCGGTTTTTGAGAGGGAATCTTCCGTTTTTCCCCGTCGCGCTCCTGAAGCCGCGCAGGCCTCTCTTGGATCCGGTTCAAATATAGAGTGCGACGATGTGGAGTGCGAGCAGACAGGCCTCGCCCTTTCTCTCCCTCTCTCCCCCGAGCACGTGCACGGGGCTCCGCCCGTCGAGTTCTCACGATTACTTATGTCCTAGCCCGGAAGCACGCGAGGCAGTTTCTTTCGGGCTAGATGACGTCGTGTTCACTGCAGTGTCCGACTCTGAGGATTTCGGGCCTGCTTTTATAAACAACGCTCTCCCGTCTAGCAGCCAGGAAGCGCGGCCTTCGGCAGCCTATGCCGAGCTCGTCGATGTGATTTTGCGTGCTACTGAGAAACTCGCTATCGAATGGCCGGACGAGCCCTGCGAGGCCCAATCTTCTCGACTCAACAAGAAATTTCTAAGTGGTCCTAATTCCAGGCCAACGCGGAGAAAGCTGTAATTTTTCAGCGATCTGCATAGCGAAATCTCCAGATCCTGGAAAAAGCCCTTCAAAGGCCGCTTGACAAACGCGGCAGTGGCTGACTTCTCCAACCTCGTTGGTTCCATGGAGCAAGGCTATTCCGCCATTCTTGCAGTTGAAGATATGCTGGCCACTCATCTCGCTCCCTCTTCGGCTCCCTTGTGGAAGTCCCGCCCTCTCCTTCCCACTAAGCCGTGTAGGACCACTTCCGCCCTTATCGGAAAGTCCTACACTGCAGCTGGTCAGGCTGGCATGGCCCTCCATACTATGGCCATCCTCCAAGCCTATCAGGGGATGTTTTAAAGGAGATGGACGAGGGCAACGGCTTGACACCGGAAGCAGTTAAAGAGCGGAGTAAGTAGGGCTGCTCGATTATGGAAAAAATCATAATCACGATTATTTTGGTCAATATTGAAATCACGATTATGTAACACGATTATTTCACATGACTTTGGGAATGTGTTGTATTTATTAAAAATACACCTTTCAACAATTCAATTGAAATTGTAACATTTGTTGTACTTTTTGAACTATTAAAATAAATAATATAACATATATTCGAATCAAAGTATAAAAGTATTCACGTAAAAATGATAACCACAAATAAATAAGATCAACAATATGGTTCGGCTATGCTTTTCATGTACGTCTAACATTAGTTTTCAGGTACAGAAATGTATCAAATGTAAAATAACATTGCATATTTGAGTGCATAAATTAAAGATTAATCCTATTAAACTTACAAAAGCTATTCAATCAAGAGCGGTGAGTGATGTCCTTGTCTTTTGTTGTTTGACATTAAACAGACAACAGTAAAGGCTACTGCCCCTTTAAGACCTCGCGTCTTCTTTATCGACTGTATAAAGTTCACTTAAGGCATATACAGACTATGTCTGCTAAGATACTCATCAAGATGGACATGTTGACATACGTTTTGTGTGAGTTTGTCCGTTTAAGAGCAAGACTTGAAAGAGAACTCAATATTTGCGCGCTGAGAGACGTGTGCGCGCTCTCGGATGAACGCACAGAGACACATTTTCTCACAGCGCGCGCGGCTTCTCATTCTAAACCTAAACCCTAAAGCACTAAACCCGGGTGATGACGGTGAAAACGACTGGTCATATTCGAAAATATGGCAGCACTCGCAATCTCGCATGCATTGAACAAAGTTTACAAAGAGAGAATTATTTGAAAAATATGAAGGAAAAAAAGGACGTTTACACGGCTCCCCTGCTCTCCTCAGTTTTTGTTTCTTTATTAGATTGTCATAGGTCACTCTGTTTAATTTTCAAGTGGTTAAACAAATTCGTGGTGTTCCCTTGCGTTGCAGCCACTACCATGTAGCAAATCTTAGCATGTTTCTGCTCGTCGTCTGATTCCTCGAAGCCAAACTGTTCCCAGACAACGGAGTTGGTTTTGCCTTTTTTGCTCACCAAACGCTGCTGTAACTGCCCTCCTTCTGCCATCTTTACTCGCGCCGAGTTTTTAAATTCCAGCGGATGATATGCACACGAGACTCACGACCTGAGAGAGATTTGTGGGTTCGGGAGGGGCGGATGTGCGCGTGCGCGTTTCATTCAGAACGCAAGGCAAAATAATCGTTTTTTCTCGATTGTACTATTTTGGTGATCGTTGGGAGGCAAAATCGAAATCGAAATCGAAATTCGATTAATTGCACAGCCCTAGGAGTAAGGCCACGGATTTGGCCTTGAGAGCCACTAAACATACCGCTCGTGCCATAGGACGCTCCATGGCGGGCGCGGTGGAGCACCACCTGTGGCTCAACCTCACGGAAATCCGTGATAAGGAGAAGGTTTTCCTGCTGGACACCCCAGTCTCACAGTCTGGTTTGTTTGGAGAGGCGGTCAACACGATGATTGAAAAGTTGAGCCGCCAAGTCCCAGTCAGCTACCTTTAAGCAGTGTATGCCTAGGAAGGCTAGGGACTCTCCTAGCCCCCAGAGAATGTCCTTCTCACAGGAGGGATTTCCCCAGTAGGAGGAGCGACCACCCACCACGATCTGGGGAGAATTGCTCCTGACCTTCTGGTCAGAAAAAGGAGAGCTCCGCCTCACGTCCAAGGTTGGGTCAGACCATGCAAACGTTTCTGCCCACCTCTCCCAGCTCTCCTTGTCCAGCTCTGTCACTTTCGCCGCCCAATGTGTTTCGAAATGCAGAACTGGCCCAACCCACGCCTCCTCCGGCACTGAAGGATGGAGATGCTTTTTGCTTTCTCCCCTCACGTCTGATTGGCTCACGATCCGCCACTCGTTCAGACGGAGACACTTTGGCCTTCTCCAGGAGCCAGCGGGGCCGATTTTTCCCACTTAGGATGTGACATTTCCCACTCCGCATCAGGACGCCATGTGCTCTCCTCCGCGGATGACCACGCCTCCCTTCAAGGATCAGCTTATCAGTTGGGAAGGGCTTATCAGTACAGAGTCCTTCCCTTTGGGCTTTCCCTGGCACCGAGGACGTTCACTAATTGATGGATGCTGCTCTGGCCCCGTTGAGGCTCCAAGGCATCCGTATACTCAATTACCTGGACGATTGGCTCATCCTGGCCCACTCCAGGGAGTTGGTGACTCGTCACAGGGACGTTGCTCTTCAGCACATTCAGTCCCTTGGCTTGAGAGTGAACACCGACAAGAGTGTTCTCACTCCATCCAGCACAGCAGACCACCTTTTTAGGGGTTCGCCTGGATTCTGTTCTGATGCAGGCCCGTTTGGCTCCTGCCTGGATTTCCAGTCTCGTAGCATGTTTGGCCCGCTTCAGGCTCAGCCATCATGTTTCTGTGGGTATTTGTCGCAGGCTCCTGGGTCTCATGGCCGCAGCTTCCCCGGTGCTTTCCCGGGACTGCTCCATATGATGCCCTTCCTCTGGTGGATGAAGCTCTCAGACGCTCGATCAACAGGATCAGCCCTTCGCCTACTGAGGGTGTCACGCAGTTGCCTCCGTGCCCTATCAGTATGGCGGGACCCTCTCTTTCTTCAGAGTGGGGTCAGTATGGGGGCTGTTTTCCATCGTCAAATGATTACGACGGACGCCTCTCTGACTGTCTGGGGAGCGGTATTCGAGGGCAGACCAGCATGCAGAGTCTGGGAGGGAGAGGTTCTCTCTTGGCATATAAACTACCTAGAGCTGAGAGCTGTCTTCCTGGCCCTTCGGCACTTTCTCCCCTCTCTCATGGGACACCATGTCATCATCAGGACGGACAACATGCCGGTGGCGTCTCATGTGAATCGCCAAGGGGGCTCACGGTCACGCACCCTGGACAGGCATGCGCGCCATCTCCTCCTGTGGGCTCAGGACAAACTCCTGTCCCTGAGAGCAGTCCATGTACCTGGGGTCTTGAACCTCGCAGCAGATTTTTTGTTGAGACAGAAGCTCAGGTCGGGGCAATGGATGTTGAACCCTCAAACTGTATCTCAGATTTGGGAAGTGTTCGGCAGAGCGGAGGTGGACCTCTTTGCCTCGAAAGAGTCGTCCCAGTGCTGGCTTTGGTTCTCTCTGAGCTCCCCAGCACCATTGGGGATAGATGCGTTTGCACACCCATGGCCCAATCTGAAACTCCACGCATTTCCGCCCATCAAACTGATTCCGTCGGTTCTGTGCAGGGTGAAAGATAGCGGAGTCAGCCTCCTGCTTGTGGCCCCAGACTTGGTTCTCAGAGATGGTTCTCCTTCTGGACTCTCTCCCCTGGGAGATCCCGATCAGAGAAGACCTACTGTCCCAACTTCAGGGCAGGGTTTGGCATCCTCACCTGGAAATTTGGAAGCTGTAGGTATGGCCCATCAAGGGCCATTATCTCTAAACACTGGTCTCCCTGCTGATGTTCAGGAGACCATTGCGAGTGCAAGAGCTCCTTCCACTAGGAGGCTCTACTCCTCCAAGTGGAGGGTCTTTAAGTCATGGTGTTCGTCCCATGCGGTGGACCCAGTTAGCTGCCTGGTGGGTTCAGTACTGGAGTTCCTGCAGGAAAAGTGTGCCGCTGGAGCAGCAGCCACACCCTTCACTCTTTCCACCCTCCTCCTTTCGCCTTGGAGGAGGACGAGAAGCTTAATTTGCTCTGTCCTGTCCGAGCGTTGAAGTGTTATGTAAACCGGTCTGACGGTTGGAGAAAATCAAACCAGCTCTTGGTATGCTTCGGTGCTGGCCGCCGCGGGCTTGCCACATCGAAGCAGAGGATTTCCCATTGAGTGACGGAGGCTATCTCACTGGCATATGAGGTGCGTGGTATACCCTCACCTCTTAGCTTTCGTGCACACTCTACCCGAAGTGTGGCTTCCTCTCAAACGCTTTTTAGAGGGGCTCTTCTGGAGGACATTTGTGTAGCGGCAGGTTGGTCCTCCCCGCACACTTTTGTGAGATTTTATAGTTTAGATCTCAACATGGCTCCGGGTTTGCATATTTTATCTGCTTGATCTGGCCATGCAGGGTATCTGGTATTCTTTGAGCCAGATATGGCAGCACTTAGCTTGGCGTGTGTGGTATATCGTTCCCACTGTATCATAAGCTACGCAGCGTTGAGTGAACCTATGAAAGAGAACGTCTCAGGTTACTGATGTAACCCATGTTCTCTGAATAGGGAACGAGACGCTGCGTTTGCTGCCAAGCTCCTCGCGCTGCTGACAGGCCATCCTTTTCGGCAGAGAAATCTGAGGAGCAGATGGTGTGTGCGCCAGTATAGTGTGGCAACGTAAGAGCGTCGGGGCGGTGCCCGCGCCATCAGCCAATGAATTGGCGTGATTCTATAAGGGCTTCAGACAATCGGCACACCCAGAGGGCGTTTCCACTGCGTCATAAGCTATGCAGCGTCTCGTTCCCTATTCAGAGAACATAGGTTACATCAGTAACCTGAGACGTTTTCGCTCTCTTTGACTCACCCTTCTTCTTCTTCTTGGAGCTCTTGGATTTCTTACTCTTGGAACGGCTGCACCGACTGTTGGATCCATCTCTTACTGAGAAACTGTCAAAATCACTCTCACCATCATCTTGCTCACCACTCTGAGAGAAGGAACCATGGGTGCTAGTTGGTGATGTTAGCCATAAAATTAAGGAATATATGTATAATTGCATGCAGTATCGTTCAACAGTTTGGGATTCGTAAAAAATGTTAATGCTTTTGAAAAAAGTCTTATTCTCACCAAGGCTACATTTATTTTGTCAAAAATACAGTAAAAACAATAATATTGTGTTCTACTTATTCCTGTAATGAATTTACTGCTCAAATAACATTTGTTTTTATTATCGATGTTGAATTCATTTGTGCTGCATAATATTTCACAAGAATACATTTATGTTATACATTTTGTAGGATTGTTGGATGAATAGAAAGTTCAAATTTTAATTTGAAGTGGAAATATTTTATATTGTAATATTTTAAAGGAAATGTATGTAAGATTGTGGCCAAAACTGGTAATGCAATCACTTTCAAATTACTATAGAGCGTTGTATCCCCTCTTTCCCTACCCCCTGACTCGAGGTTGCCAGATAGGCTGCAGGATCCAGCAGGAACGTAGGCTGCTACAAGGAGCTTCCAGTGGCAAGTGACGAGTCCTACACAGTACGTTTTTTTTTTTCATTGTCACAACGTTTTTCTGATTCATAACGAGGTCTTTTAGGTTTCGTAAAGTTAGACATTTTTTATCCAAAAAGTTTGTAGCTGCAGCTGTGGTAACTAGAGCAGAGCTGGCAACCCAGATGCCGAAACACTACTGACTTCGTGATTGGTAGATAGATGGAGGGTGGCGCTTCAGGCCAAAACACAACATGCCAACATCAACATCAGTTGAGGGCTGCAACTTCACTTTTAAATGACAATATCCTGGCCAGACTACTGTTGTCAGTGATACAAGTATTTGAAATCAACACGATTTCTTAATGACTAGTGACATATCAGGGCCATTTTATGATTAATTGAAATACATTTCTTACATACAGTTCCTTTAAATAACATTATAAATGTCTGTACTTTTGATCAATTTAATTCATCCTTGCAGAACAATTATTATTAGTTAATACAAGTATTAGTTTCTTTCCAAAAGAAATCTTACTGATTCCAAACTTTTGAACAGTAGTACATGCATTTATTTAATAAATAAATAAAAATATTATATATATATATATATATGTGTGTGTGTGTGTGTGTGTGTGTGTGTGTGTGTGTGTGTGTGTGTGTGTACATATAATGAATAGATGCATACAGAGGAATGCTTTCTCTTGAAATTTCCCAGTTTAATCTTGAGTGGAGCCACTTTCTTCGCTTTAGACTTTTTGTCCTGGGGCTTTGGGGTGGACTTGGTCTTTCTACGTGCATTTGCGCCTAGAGTAGATGCATACATGACACAGAAAGTTGAATAGATGCATATAATAAACACACTTTTAGTCCCCCAAAAAACTGCTGTTATCTGACCTTTGCCCTCTTTGGTCTTGGCTTTCTGCAGGGGGATCGCTGGGGGCTGCTGGGGTGGGGGTAGTGCAGCAGGAGCTGCTGTTGATGTGGGCGTGGCCATGGGTGCTGCCCCTCCTCCATCCACCCTGGTCACCATACTCTCCACTGCAGCAGCTACGTTGGCAGCTGCCAGGGCTGCGTTAGCACTCGCTGAGCCTCGCATGGGATTATTAGTGCTGAACTCCCGCCATTTAGCTCCTAAAACCATCATCATTTTTAAGACAGCGATCTTAGGGTTCTTAGCAGCTATTAGAGGTCTAAGCAAGAGAAGAAATGAAAAAGACACATTTCAGATCAGTCACCTGACAACTATAGGATATTATATGGATGTTTACATGAGGTGATAATAGATATGGGACAAAAAGAGAAATTCAAAGAAGCAGAACTGCTCTACCTGACAAACTGACTGAAAGCTTTGTAATTGGTGAGAGAGGTGTAGTCCTCCTGGGTGAAGGTGTAGTCGATGTCTTTCATTCCCCAGTCTACTAATAGCTGAGAGGAAGATTTGGGTTCCTGTGAATGGAGAACAGAGGATGGCAGATGACAAAATGTAAAACAGAATCAATCATAAAAAGGTAAAAATCAGAGATATAAAATATCATCTGACATGAACCTTTATCCAAAAACATACACTACCATTTCAAAGGTTTGGGGTTAGATAAAAAAAAATGGATGCATTAAATTGATCAAAAGTAAAATGTATAATGTTACAAAATATTTCCATTTCAAATAAATTCTGTTTCTAAAAATAAAATAAAGTATCATGGTTTCCACAAAAATAATAAGAGACTTCTTTGAAGAGCATTTAATAATCTTACCAACCCAAAATGAATGGTAGAGTTCCAAGGAAAATGTACAATAACTGATGAAAACTTTACAAGCAAAACTGAAAATCTGTATTTATTACAACAATGTAGAAAGGACAGGGCAGGGCTTGACATCAGATTTTTCCAGAAACTTGTCCTTTGGACAATTAACACTGATTGTAATATAAATACAATAATGTACCTGTTAACAAAAAATCTTGTTTTTTTTAATAAAAAACTTTATTTTTATAAAAGGATGACAAACTGTATTTTTTAAATCCATGCCATGCCAGGTTTAACAAAGACCACCCATCAGCTACACATTACCTGTCCTTCATCATCATCTTCATTTTCTTCCTCCTCGGGTTCTGGGTCTTTACGTTTGCTTTTCCCTCCAGATGAGCCACCAGCCTTTTCTCCCGCTGAACCTCCCTTCTTTCTCTCCTTGGAGGAGCTGGATCTCTTTTTCTTCTTCTTGCTCGGAGCATAGTCACTCCCTTCACTCTCAGATCGCATCACTCCATCCTCCTCTTCCTCACCTTCTACCATTCGGATTGCTTCCATGACTTCAGGAGAGCTGAGAGGAATCTCCTAGATCCCAAAACCACCCAATGAGAGGTGACAGTATCAGATATATTCAGGGAAGAACCCTTCAAAACAATGCTTGATTTTAAAACATGCTTATGTAAACATGTTAAACTGTTACGGTAATGGCAAATTATGATTTATGTGACACTGCAGAGGTAACATCTGACATACACTACCTTTCAAATGTTTGTGTGTATGAAAAAACTTCTCTTATACTCGTATACTCACAGAGTCTGCATATATTTAATTAAAATACAGCAAAAAAACAGTAATATTGTGAAATATTATTTTCATTTCAAATTTGTTTATTCTTGTGATTGCAAACCTCTTCAGGTGTCACATCATCCTTAAGAAATCATTCAATAACAATGTAAAAGTATGCACTGTGGCTTTTGATTTAATTTAATACATCATTGCTAAATTAAAGTGTATATATATATATATATATATATATATATATACATACACACACACACACACGTATATATGGACTCAAGAGGTGCTCAAGTACTAACCTCTCTGAGGACTTTTTGTTGTTTGCTGCTCCTGCTTTCACTGCTTTTCTTTGCCTTCTTCTTTTTGGATTTGGGAGTCTCTGCCTCTGATAATTGTTCATCCACATCATCTGTCCAAAGCAGACACACAGCATGCACCAAACAAACAATTACAGCTAAACAATCATCTTAATTTTCTGTCCTTCCTATCCTTCTTGAACAGATACAATACTTTTGACCAATAACTGTATGACCCATACTGAATATAATGACTAGAGGAAATATGGCATATCAATTTAGATCCATTAACACAGTTTAAAGTCTTTAGAATACATTATTGTGCATTCCTGCCTCAAGATGTGAGCCCACTGTCGCTGCTGCTGACATATTTGGACAGTAGGCTCACATCTTAGGTATAAGGCTAAGGCTCTTGCTTTTGAAATCATTCATTCATTAGAAGCTCTCTGTTGATAGGATGCACTAACAACGCCATTACCAAGGGCGGCCAGAAGAGGAAAGCAAAACAAATGGGTTTGACACACTATGCTAAACAATATTCTGCACGGTGTGGTCACTGAAGTAGGAAAAACAAGCTATTTTAGCTCTTAACATACTAAGGAGACAGTAACAAATATTTTTTATGTTTTATTTTAACAGCTGCTGCTTTCTCTACGGATCAGTGAATCAGGAAGTGTTGTGACTTTTGCATGCAGCTAACTGGCTACTGCTGCATCATAAACTAAAGATTGGATTATGTGTATGATGCAGTAACACGTGTCTCGCCAGCTCGAGCAAAATAGATAAACATGCAATCTATTTTACAGAAATTACCATTTGTCCAGAGGTACTTTGATATGTCAACAGTTAATTTACAAGTGTGGGCTCATTTGGGAAGGTTATATAGCATGATGTGGTTAATGAGGGTCCAGATTCTGCTCGGGACAGGCTTACCATCTCTCATGGGTTCAAAATGGTCCCGGTCGTCTTCACTCCCTGACATATTCCCGTCAGGACGCTTAATAAAATAGAAATGACAATGTTTTGGTTATGCTGACAGAGAGAAAAACAAGTGACAGGGGAGGCTAACTGTTAGCCTGGTCTTACCAGACTCTCGTACATTTCATTTTGTACAGAGAGTCTGGCCAGTCTCCATTGACAAGCGTTTACTTCCTTGAAGGCGGGTACTCTGCTGAAGTTTAAAACTATTGGATCTGACAGGAGATCTGGATCTGCCATAACCAATCGCTAACGTTTGGTCGTGACGTCTGTCATGCGCCTTTCGCCTTTATTTAGAGACAGAGCGTCCTAAAGGTTCTTTAGATTCTCCTCTTTTTGACAACACAAAATTATTTGTTGACCAAAGTCTTTTTAATACCATGTCAAACAAAGACATTCGATCAGTTATTAATAGATCTCAGATTTCTTTACCTGTTTGTGTGAGTTTTTGGAATAACTTATTTAGTGATATAGAATGGGAAGAGTTTTGGCTTCTTCGACAAAATTTTTTCTTATCGAATAAAGTTGTTGAAGTTTCTATTAAAATTATCCATAACTGTTATCCGATAAATCATAAACTTGCTAAATTTAACAGTAGTATTTCACCCAATTGCTCTTTTTGCCTTCAGTATGAAGAGACTATTAATCACTTGTTTTGGGACTGTACTTACTGTAAAGTCTTCTGGATTGATTTTTCAAATTTTGTAAAAAAATATTTATATCCAAACTTTTGTATAACCCCCAAAATTGTGTTTTTTGGTTATTCTTTGAAGTTAGACCCTACTCATTGTAAATTTATTATTAATTTATTGCTTTACTGTGCTAAATTTTACATTCAAAAGTGTAAATTTTCAAAAAAAACTCCCTACTTTTTTATTTTCAGAAAAGACTTTGATATGTATTTAAACTTGTTAAGAAATTCTGATAATTCTATTGCATGTAAGACTCTTTCATGGTGTAAATCATTTAAGCTAGCTTAATTTGCTTTATTGTTTGTAACCCTCATTGTTCTTTGTTCTTTGTAATTGTAATTGTTGTTTTCTTGCATATAAAAAAAAATAAAAATAAAAAAAAAAAAAAAAAAAGTGAAAAAAAAAAAAAAAAAAAATAGAGACAGAGCGTATTTAGGCTACACCCACACCGGGGTGGGGGGGGCAATCCAACGCTCTCCATTGACATTGCATTGCGTGAGGCTCCCTCCTTGTCATTTCGGGCTTATAACAAAAAAACAGAACAATGTTTAAAAGCTGATATGTACGGAGCCCCGCACATGACATGCAGTAAAAAATTTGTGCGCACGATTTACTATTTTTTCTTGCATGTAATGTGCGGGGCTCCGTAGATGTGAGACAAGGTGTACAGCAAACAAGCTAAGAAAAAAACAGAAATATGTTTTTATAAGCTGTCGACCCCAAAAAAACGAGCGTTTAAAGAGCCAAAAGTGGATACATACAATAAGACGTGAAGCTTCAGCAGGAAGAATGGATACATTTTGGGATCCTGACACTCAGTATGACTCAGTATGCCTATGTGTGCAGTAAACATGTTGTTACTGTAAAGTCAAATATCCAAATGTCAGTTTTATATATATTTCCTGTCTCTGATTACGTTCCCCTCCAGTGGGTGTAGTTCTCAGCGTAATATAGCATGTCGCGCTCTGTATCCACTTTTTTGTCCTTACGTCGTGCATTAATCGGATTAATCGGAGGGCCAGCAGAGTTTAGGTGGCCAGGGCGGTCCGCAGAGTTCAGGCGGCCAGGGCGGCCCACGAGTTCGGACGGCTCGGGCAGAGCAGGGCGGCGCGGGCAGAGCAGGGCGGTCCGCAGAGTTCAGGCGGCCAGGGCGGCCTGCAGAGTTCAGGCGGCCAGGGCGGCCCACCGAGTTCGGACAGCTCGGGGAGCCGGGTCGTGTGTGGGGCACCTGGGTGGTGTGGGCAGAGCAGGGACCCCCGGTACCGGGACCACCGGAACAGGATCCACCGGAACTGGGACCACCGGAACTGAGACCATCGGAACTGGGTCCACCGGAAAGGCTGGCTGTTCAACAGAGCTCTGTGTCCAAGCACATTAATAGAGAGGCGAAGGGAAGGAAAAGATGTGGTAGAAAAAAAGTGTACAAGCAATAGGGATAACCGCACCCTGGAGAGGATTGTGAAACAAAACCCATCCAAAAATGTGGGGGAGATTCACAGAGTGGACTGCAGCTGGAGTCAGTGCTTCAAGAACCACTATGCACAGACGTATGCAAGACATGGGTTTCAGCTGTCACATTCCTTGTGTCAAGCCACTCTTGTAGGGCCCTATGAAATCCGTTTTATTTTTTCCCAAATTCCGTTTTTTCCGTTTTAATTTTTGCCAATTCCTTTTTTTTTCGTTTTAATCTTTGGGAATGCATTTTTTTTTTACCCTTAACTGTTATTTTATCAAATCAAATCAAAATCAAATCAAATCACTTTATTGTCACACAACCATATACACAAGTGCAACAGTTGGTGAAATTCTTAGGTGCAGTTCCGAGCAACATAGCAGTCATGACATGACATGTACAACATTTAAAGCAACATCAGATTACACATCTGATGCGCCCACAATTACTCACAGCACAGTAAACTCTACAATAAACAATAAATAATTTACACAATGTGAGTGTAGTTCTCACAGCTTTAAACAATATACACATACTTACAATATACATATACTTTAAACAATGTACACTAAACATACATTAAACAATATACATTAAGCTATAATAATAATATACAATGTACAGTATACAATATTAATCACAATAGAGATCCAATGTACAATAGATGCTATATGATAAATAAATGTGTATATAATGTGTGTGTATCTACACTGGGTTGTGCTGAGAGATATTCTGTCCAGTGTGTGTTATGATCCTGATGGTTCAGGAGTTAAGTAGTCTAATTGCTTGTGGGAAGAAGCTGTTCTGGAGTCGGCTGGTGCGTATTCTAATGCTGCGGTACCGCCTGTCTGATGGCAGCAGTGAGAGCAGCCCATGGCTCGGGTGGCTAGAGTCTCTGATGATCCTCTGAGCTCTCTTCACACACCGCCTGGCATAAATGTCCTGGAGGGAGGGAAGCTCACCTCCGATGATGCAGCTGGCCGTGCGCACTACCCTTTGCAGGGCTTTGCGGCTGCGGGCGGTACTGTTGCCGTACCAGGTGGTGATGCAGCCAGTCAGCAGGCTCTCTATGGTGCTGGTGTAGAAGCGTGTGAGGATGTGGCGGTTCATTCCAAACCTCCTCAGCCGTCGCAGGAAGCAAAGGCGCTGATGAGCCTTCTTCACAACGGCCTCGGTGTGGACGGACCATGAGAGTTCCTCTGTGATGTGGACACCGAGGAACTTGAAGCTGCTGACTCTCTCCACCGGTGCTCCATTGATGGTGATGGGGCGGTGTTCTCTCTCATTCCTCCTGAAGTCGACCACCAGCTCCTTGGTCTTGCTGACGTTGAGGGAGAGGTTGTGCTCCTGACACCACCGTGTCAGAGTATGCACCTCCTCTCTGTAGGCCGTTTCATCATTGTCAGTGATGAGACCTACCACCGTCGTATCGTCAGCAAACTTGATGATGGTATTGGAGCTGTGGGTTGCCACACAGTCATGTGTGTACAAGGAGTACAGGAGTGGGCTGAGAACACAGCCCTGAGGGGCTCCAGTGTTGAGAGTCAGTGATGAGGAGATGTTGCTGCCCATTCTGACCACCTGGCGTCTGTTTGACAGGAAGTCCAGGATCCAGCTGCATAACAAGCTGTTTAAGCCTAGAGCCCAGAGTTTCCCGTCAAGTATGGAGGGCACAATGGTGTTGAATGCTGAGCTGTAGTCTACAAACAGCATTCTCACATATGTGTTCCTCTTTTCCAGGTGGGAGAGAGCAGTGTGTATAGTGGATGAAATGGCATCAACAGTGGAGCGGTTTGTGCGTTATGCAAACTGCAGTGGGTCCAGTGAGGGAGGGAGAACAGAGCAGATGTGGTTTCTGATTAGTCTCTCAAAGCATTTGCTGCTGATCGGGGTCAGAGCAACACGACGCCAGTCGTTTAAGAAGGTGGTTTTTGATTGCTTCGGTACAGGCACAATGGTGGACGTTTTGAAGCATGTGGGGACCACAGACAGGGAGAGGGACAGGTTCAAAATGTCCGTGAAAACTCCAGCCAGTTGGTTCGTGCACGCTCTGATGACGCGGCCCGGAATGCCGTCTGGACCCGTGGCTTTACGGATGTTCACCCGCTGGAAGGATCGGGTTACATCCGCTACAGATACGGAGAGTGAACTAACCTCTGCATCTTCAGCCACGAGCTCTCTCTCCGCAAGGGCGGTGTTAGTTCCCTCAAAGCGAGCATAGAAGGTGTTGAGCTCGTCCGGGAGAGAGGCAGCGGTATTCACGGTGGAGTTTGTGTTCCCTTTATAGTCCGTGATGGTGTTAATTCCCCGCCACATGCTTCTAGATTCGGTGGTGTTGAACTGTCCTTCAATCTTGTCCCTGTACTGGCGTTTTGCTGCTCTGATGGTTTTCCGGAGGGCATAACTTGCTTGTTTATGCTCCTCCGCATTACCGGAGTTAAAAGTGGAAGTCCGCGCATTGAGTGCCGCGCGAACATCCCCATTTAGCCACGGCTTCTGGTTTGGGTACAGCCGAATTGTTTTGGTCGGAACAACGTCTTCTACGCACTTCCTAATGAAACATGTTACGCTATCAGCGTAGACCTCGATGTCGTCATCAGAGGCCGACCGGAACATCTCCCAGTCCGCGTGATCAAAACAGTCTTGTAGCATAGAGTCTGATTGGTTCGACCAGCACTGGATGGTTCTGAGGGCAGGTGCTTCCTGTTTCAGTCTCTGCCTGTAAGCGGGCAGAAGGAGAATGGAAGAGTGATCCGATTTGCCAAATGGTGGGCGCGGGAGGGACTTGTAACCATCCCGGAAGGGAGAGTAACAGTGATCTAAGACACTGTTCCCTCGCGTGTTGAAGTTAACATGTTGGTGGTATTTAGGTGCAATGCGCTTGAAGTTGGCTTTGTTAAAGTCCCCGGTCACAATAAACGCAGCCTCAGGATGCGCGGTTTCCTGCTCACTCACTGTCCTATACAGTTCCTTTAGTGCCCGGTCTGTGTCGGCTTGTGGGGGAATATACACAGCTGTGATGATGACCGCTGTGAATTCCCTCGGTAGCCAGAATGGCCGGCACAGAACCATGAGAAGTTCCAGATCAGGAGAACCGAAAGACTTGATAGAATGTACGTTCCTCTGATCACACCAGGATCTGTTGATCATAAAACATACACCCCCGCCTTTGCTTTTCCCTGAGAGATCTTTTTCTCTGTCCATTCGATGCACGGAGAACCCCGTGGTTTCGATGGCCGAATCTGGAATCTCAGCAGACATCCAAGTTTCTGTAAGGCAGATAATGCAGCAGTCCCTCGTCTCTCGTTGGAAAGAGATCCGTGCTCTCAGCTCGCAGAGTTTATTGTCCAGAGACTGAACATTAGCCAGTAAAATACTGGGAAGCGGGGGTCGGTTTGCGCGGCGTCTTACTCTGATGAGCACGCCGGCTCTGCTTCCCCTTCTCCGGCTGCGTTTCCGCGGTCAGACCGCCCACACAAAGGGCTCCGCTGCCGTGTTTGTAAACAGCTGGTCGTCACTGAAGAATTTAAAGTCCGGTTTTCGGTGTGCGATTGCCGAACCAATGTCCAAAAGTGTCTGTCTGTCGTACGCAGTAAGGCAGACAACATCCAAGACAAAAAACACAAAAACTATAAACAGAACAAACAAAAAACTGCAATGTAGTAACGGAGCTCGCGACACAGCCATCCTCGGCGCCATCTTGAGTTCAGTATTTTAGTCGTAAAAAGAGTGTGTTTTTAATATTAATATAATAGAACATAAAACATAAAATAGGAATGACCTTAAATTTATTGAGGTAAACATCACATTTACTTTTCAGGACAAATACAGCATGATGCAACATAACACTGCACTCTAAGTACTACAAGTCACAACAAAATATTAGTGCTGTGAATTGATAATTAAAAAATTAAAAACGAATTAATCAAAAATTTTCTGTAATTAATCATGATTCATTGCAAGTAAAAACATTGGAGTTTTTAATATTTTAATAATTTCAGTTACTCTCCAAATTAACTTATAGACAGCATATTTTAAATGTGTGTTGTAATGGCATCTTTTTATGAATGAAGGCCAATAATCACTGATATTAATGTCTATATGAAACATTGATGACGTTACATTACAATATAACTGAAAGCTACCAATTTCAACATTAGGCTTTAAAAAATAACAACTTTTAATTTAATTGAACTTAAAACAATCTTTACATAAACCCATTATAATAAATGTTATATTTACCTGTGGCCTTCCCTGTCAGACATAGTCTACACAGAAATTGAA
Organism: Romanogobio albipinnatus; assembly: GCA_023566225.1. Taxonomy (NCBI): domain Eukaryota; kingdom Metazoa; phylum Chordata; class Actinopteri; order Cypriniformes; family Gobionidae; genus Romanogobio; species Romanogobio albipinnatus. The sequence goes on from CM042252.1 coordinate 33,845,638, forward strand.
TAAAGTTATCAACACCTTTCTTAACAGCATAAATAATAAGTTAAATATAGATGAATCATCATTAAAGCTACAATCTTCTCTGTTCCCGTTGTTCTTTGAACATTAATGACAGACATTAACAGTGCTACTGTCACTTTAAGATCTACCTCTGCCGAACATGAAGCGGTTCCGCGCATCTAATTTTCTCTCAAGTTCATTTAAGACATTGTTTTCCATACAGTACAGTAAAAACAAGGCAAAATACAACAAGCACTCCCAGCGAGGGAACTGCTCGGCTCAGTACTGAGGGCTTAGCGTTGAGTTTCTTAACTTTTTCACCGATGAAAGCAGAGCCGTGGAGAGCCGCTTCGCCATACTTGTTTTGAAGGGGGAGCTGAAATGACGGGAAGGGTTGTGTTGCCCAGATTTGCTTCCCCCGGTCTGTATTTTCCCCAGACATACGTTCTTCTCCCACACAAAACCGCATTTCATTTCAAATATGTAAAATTCCGGGAAATTCTGCGTTAACAATAGATTCCGCGTTAATGTGCCAATTCCGCGATTCCGTCCGCAATTCCGTGATCGTGGAAATCATAGGGACCTACTCTTGAACAACAGTGTCAGAAGCCTGGGCTAAAGACAAAAAGGAAAAAAAGTGGTCCAAAGTTATGTTCTCTGATGAAAGTAAATTTTGCATTTCCTTTGGAAATCATGGTCCCAGAGTCTGGAGAAAGAGAGGAGAGGCACACAATCCACGTTGCTTGAGGTCCAGTGTAAAGTTTCCACAGTCAGTGATGGTTTGGGGTGCCATGCCATCTGCTGGTGTTGGTCCACAGTGTTTTCTGAGGTCCAAGGTCAACGCAGCTGTATACCAGGAAGTTTTAGAGCACTTCATGCTTCCTGCTGCTGACCAACTTTATGAAAATGCAGATTTAATTTTCCAACAGGGCTTGGCACCTGCACACAGTGCCAAAGCAACCAGTACCTGGTTTAAGGACCATGGTATCCCTGTTCTTAATTGGCCCACACAATCGCCTGACCCTAACCCCATAGAAAATCTATGGGGTATTGTGAAGAGGAAGATGTGATATGCCAGACCCAACAATGCAGAAGAGCTGAAGGCCACTATCAGAGCAACCTGGGCTCTCATAACACCTGAGCAGTGCCACAGACTGATCGACTCCATGCCACGCCGCATTGCTGCAGTAATTCAGGCAAAAGGAGCCCCAACTAAGTATTGAGTGCTGTACATGCTCATACTTTTAAAGCTCATACTTTTCAGTTGGCCAAAATTTCTAAAAATCCTTTCTTTGTATTGGTCTTAAATAATATTCTAATTTTCTGAGATACTGAATTTGGGATTTTCCTTAGTTGTCAGTTATAATCATCAAAATTAAAAGAAATAAACATTTGAAATATATCAGTCTGTGTGTAATGAATGAATATAATATACAAGTTTCACTTTTTGAACGGAATTAGTGAAATAAATCAACTTTTTGATGATATTCTAATTATATGACCAGCACCTGTATAGACAAAACGGATGGATGGATGGATGGATTTACATTCAGATGTATGAGAGATACTGCAGACGAATATGCTAAAAATCAGTATTTTTCTTTTGTCTTCTATGTACAGCAGAAGAGAAATAGGTTTATTTTATCGCACTGTCCTCTGAATACTATGTACCATCCACATTTGACAAAAATCTGTTACTGCACATCACCGTGCATCTCTACAACACCAGAAATGCATCAGTGCTTCAGGTACTGTGTCCCCAAACACACATGCTTATACACACCCTTCTGCTTAAAGTAGATCAGTCACCATGGAGATTTGGGGGGGGGGGGGGGGGGGTCTTAGGTGTAGCCCACATTCACCAGTCATGGAAAACTATGCGGGGTGAGGGGGTGAAGCCCCCCAGCCCCCACCACACTTCGCCCCCATCCAATAATATCCTCTTGAAGGTCAGAGGAATGTTGACACTGCGGACCCAGTTAAAACAATGTGTCTGTGTACATGTGCTACTATGAATGCTTGTTTCAGGTGATAATCAATACAAATCCTACAACAAGCACAAACACTCAAATAACACCTTCCTTTCATCAAAGGAGCAGTGAGGACATCCAGTGGGGAGATGAATGAGACCGGTGATCTACAGCAAGCACAAAGAACATGAACATGAACATTTGGTCCTATAGACCCAAACAGATCATTTACAGCCACCTTAATTTAAAATCGTGTGATGCTTTACAGAATGTCATTTTTTTTTCATTCATTCACTGACTGAATGTGTGTAGTTTATGGAATAATGGGCTGAATGGGAGGGATTGCCTGATTGGAGGGCTGTCATTTCTATCCCATAATTTTCACTCAGTGGTCCGCAGTAACCCAGTGTAAGCGTTCCAGAATGAGGTCAACAGTCCGTCCAATAATAATCACTGTGTGCTGTCATGTTGTGGATGTTCTAGCGTGTGTGTCTGTGTGTGTATACACCGGTATAAAATAAAATCACAAAATATCTCAAATAAATACTATATATACTACAAATATATATAATATATAGTAGTATATTATATATATAATTATACAAATTGATTTATATTTATATAAACAAAAATATGTAATTTAATTTTAATATTAATAAATGTGTATATAATATTTTCACAAACAGTTTCAGTTGAATTTTTGAACTGTAATTCACAGTCCAGCACAGGTGTCCACCTGAACCCCACGTTAAATCACAAAACCGCCACAATTAGCCACTGTGACATCTCAAATGAGCGTGTAAAACAGATTCCGACAGATGGGACACTTGATTTAAAAAGAAGAGATTTTATTTATGAGCAAGGGGTGAGCGGATGGAGAGATGAGGATAAGAGAGGCGCCGGACATGACATGGGGGTGCAGGTCGCCATGGTGTTGCTGGGGGAGACATTGCAAGACGTCACTGCGAAGGACGGCAGGACACAAAGAGAGAATACAATGAGAAGAGGGGTGAAAAAGTGCAAGGGAGGGAGAGATATAGGGGCACTGCTCAAATCGAGAGAAAGGCAGTGAATCTGTAACGGGGCACAGTTATTTATTTGCTTGCTGAGGTGCAGAAGAGTTCAGCAGTGAAAACAGACATAGAGTATTTAAGTAAATAAATGTCAAAAAAATACAAAAAAGATGTACAATTATATCAAGATATATATCGACTAAAAAATTTAATTAAGTCTTTTCAAAATATTTGTACATGTAATGTAATGTATAAAACAATGCAGAATTTAGCAGATATTAAACATGTTAAAGCACAATGTTCCATTTTACAATAGAAAATAGTAAATGTTTATCAAAAGATATAGTTTCTTTATATTAAGCCACAAATTCTTTACTTTTAAAACATTTAAAAATTAATGTGAATCTTTTTACATAATATAACAAAATGTATGCTATTATTATATTTAATAAAATGCTAAACCAATTGGCATTTATTTTACAGAAATGTGTAAATGACGTTTGTTAGGTATCAAATTATTTGTTGGTTACTTTCTGGTTGTCAAATGTTAGTGGACAAATACAGCCATCTCAAGACTAAAATAAAAGTACTTGCAAATATGTTTTTAGTTTTTCTGGTTTGTTAGATACCACTTAGTTTAAAATGCAGTAGAAACAAATTATTAAACAGTGACTTAAGTGTTCAAGTACTTTTGGGGGCCATAGTAGATCCATGAAATCCAAGATCTTGTCCTAATGCTCTCTCTCTCTCTCTCTCTCTCTCTCTCTCTCTCTCTCTCTCTCTCTCTCTCTCTCGTGATTTATTTGCCTCAGTTCTAATATTTGTCAGCACTGTGTTTTCTTCTCCTTGTCTAAATGTCATCCCTTCTTCGAAGACAATATGGAGAGAGAGAAAGAGAGAGAGCAGGGCAGAGGGAGGAAAGAAAGGGGGAGGGGGGACACTCGTAAAAAGAGCAACAAAAGTTTGGGAAAATTAAACATTAGGTAAGACACGTTCACACAGGCCCATTTTCGGGACAGGTCTAAGTACTTATCCTGCTGTTCTATCTATCAGGTTATTTATTGTTACGGCACGTCAATTTCCGCTGGCTTTCACGCACAACTCTTTTGTGAGAGTCTCAGGATTTAAGGGCAACATTTTCTGATGCACCCTTCACTGATACTAGGTAACAGATGCTCAAGTCACATGCATTGACAAAAGGAATTCCCCCTCTCTCTCTCTCTCTCTCTGACTTACACACACACACCTGCAGATGTATGCATTTAGACAGTGATTTGGCACTAGACTTTTGGTCAGTTGCCCTCTTTTTGACGCACAACACAAATACTAACACGCAGTTGAGTGTGTTAGCATTTGTATAATCCCACGAGTTGAAGGCACTGTCCTGCGGGATTCATTAAGCAGAGGTCACATTTTACGTCCTGAGTAAATTGGACAATGAGTGCAAGCTCATCCCTCAATGTTAATGTACTATGGCCGAAACCTTCACCCCTCCCTTCTCTGAGGTCTCCAACCCTCCCACCCTTTATTCATCCTTCCTTTAAAACCCCACAACCATCACTTCATCCACACTTATCTGTTTTTTTTTTTACCTTTGGAATTGCTCACTTAGGTGGACAAATTGGATTACTGAAATGGAAACTTTTTCTCCTACATATTCTGATACAGATCTGAAGGGAATGGAAGTGCTTTCTTAGGATAAAAATTGATTTTTTTTTTCTTTTTAGCTTTTTTAAATTTATTAAAGAATCAAAGAAAATGGGATATCATAAAATTATTCTAATAATCTATCTATATTATTAATACATTTATTTTTCCTGTCCTGATCATTTTACTCAACCAAAGAGATATTGAGATATCGATTTTTTGTTATGGATGAAAATGCCATATGATGAGAGATGAATATCTCTCTTTGTGTGACAATAAGATTACAACTTAGAAGCATTTATCTTCAAAACATAAGTGGAACTAATTACAGTCATCAAGCTGATGATACATTTGGATAATTGACAGATTTGAAACTCGATTTGTGCGGTTCGTCGACAGGAATATTTTGGATTCTTTTGGACCTCAAAGTGGTAAAAATTTTAGATTTATTTATTAGATATTCATTTTTATTATATAAGAAATGTCACATTTGAAACTTCTTTAATACATTACAAATGCTAATTGTTTTGTTAGAATTATTTGAATTGCCTACTATAGATTGTATTATTCTGATTAAGCAACAAAAATACCTAAATATATTCTGATGCCAGTCATAATCTGTAAATGTAATTATACCAGTCATGCATATGCATAAAAGCAGTGATTAAGTATGAGCAGTTCATGTTCAAGTAATTGCTAATGATATCATGTAATAATGTAAAAATTGAGTAATGCAATTTCCTATCTATTGATTTTGACAGATATGAGGGGAACAACCCCAACGTAACAGACACAACTGTAAGACTGAAAGAAACACAGTTGAACACTAATTCAGAGACAGACAGGTAGACAGACAGACAGGCAATCTGATGCCAACGGTCTCCTCCGTGACTCTCACGGGACGACTCCTCCTGCTGTTGCTATGGGCACCCCACCTCACCATGGCAACCAACTGGCTGTAAGTTGGATTGTGTGAAAGCATTTGTTTGTTATGCCATAACTTATAAAAGATGGTGGCATATTTCTTTCTCACTCACTTTCTTTGTTTCTTTTCCGTTTGTTTCCTCCCCCTGCTGTTTTTTATTTACCTGTCCCAACATTCATTAACACAATGCCATCCTTTTATTCATATGCCAACCTTTTCTCTGACACTATTTTTCTGTTTTGTATTTGATTTATCCTCAATGTTCTTCTACTATTCTTTACCTCTCTCTGTAGTTCTCTGGCTCGTCTGCCACGCTCGCGTCCTGTGTCTGGTGCCGAACCATGTGGCCGTCTGAGGGGATTGTCACCAGGCCAAGTTGGGGTGTGCCGGGCACGGGGGGAGGTCATGGAGTCCGTGCGAAAGGCTGCAGAGATGGTCATTGAAGAGGTGAGAGAGCCTGAAACACAATGACTCACAATGACCATTTTATTTATTTATTGGTTTATTCAAGGACATGGCAACAAAAAAGAAAGAATAAAAAAAAAATGCATTCAGAAGGTCCTTTGTCACACTTTTTACTGTTTAGAGAACATTTCTTATTTTGGAATGTCAGTTTTGGTTTATACATATACTGCAAAGTCATGGCTACCAAAAAGCATTGTACATTTCTACTGTCATTGTCCCAGAAAAAAATACAGTTAATTAAATACACATAAACCATTTTGTTCTGTATATTCCTTGTAACCAGAGATGTAAAGACTACCTGAAAACCATACTTATGTAAAAGTACAGATACCTTACAGAAAATTACTATTACCAGTTACAATTATGTGATTTTACCTGTACTTAGGCCTACTGAATATACAGGTCCTTCTCAAAAAATTTGCATATTGTGATAAAGTTAATTATTTTCCATAATGTATTGATAAAAATTAAACTTTCATATATTTTAGATTCATTGCACACCAACTGAAATATTTCAGGTCTTTTATTGTTTTAATACTGATGATTTTGGCATACAGCTCATGAAAACCCAAAATTCCTATCTCAATAAATTAGCATATCATGAAAAGGTTCTCTAAACGAGCTATTAACCATAATCTGAATCAACTAATTACACCTGCAAAAGATTCCTGAGGCTTTTAAAAACTCCCAGCCTGGTTCATTACTCAAAACCGCAATCATGGGTAAGACTGCCGACCTGACTGCTGTCCAGAAGGCCATCATTGACACCCTCAAGCAAGAGGGTAAGACACAGAAAGAAATTTCTGAACGAATAGGCTGTTCCCAGAGTGCTGTATCAAGGCACCTCAGTGGGAAGTCTGTGGGAAGGAAAACGCTGCACAACGAGAAGAGGTGACCGGACCCTGAGGAAGATTGTGGAGAAGGACCGATTCCAGACCTTGGGTGACCTGCGGAAGCAGTGAACTGAGTCTGGAGTAGAAACATCCAGAGCCGCCGTGCACAGGCGTGTGAAGGAAATGGGCTACAGGTGCCGCATTCCCCAGGTCAAGCCACTTTTGAACCAGAAACAGATGCAGAAGCGCCTGACCTGGACAACAGAGAAGCAGCACTGGACTGTTGCTCAGTGGTCCAAAGTACTTTTTTCGGATGAAAGCAAATTTTGCATGTCATTCGGAAATCAAGGTGTCAGAGTCTGGAGGAAGACTGGGGAGAAGGAAATGCCAAAATGCCTGAAGTCCAGTGTCAAGTACCCACAGTCAGTGATGGTCTGGGGTGCCATGTCAGCTGCTGGTGTTGGTCCACTGTGTTTTATCAAGGGCAGGGTCAATGCAGCTAGCTATCAGGAGATTTTGGAGCACTTCATGCTTCCATCTGCTGAAAAGCTTTATGGAGATGAAGATTTCATTTTTCAGCACGACCTGGCACCTGCTCACAGTGCCAAAACCACTGGTAAATGGTTTACTGACCATGGTATTACTGTGCTCAATTGGCCTGCCAACTCTCCTGACCTGAACCCCATAGAGAATCTGTGGGATATTGTGAAGAGAAAGTTGAGAGACGCAAGACCCAACACTCTGGATGAGCTTAAGGCCGCTATCGAAGCATCCTGGGCCTCCATAACACCTCAGCAGTGCCACAGGCTGATTGCCTCCATGCCACGCCGCATTGAAGCAGTCATTTCTGCAAAAGGATTCCTGACCAAGTATTGAGTGCATAACTGAACATAATTATTTGAAGGTTGACTTTTTTTGTATTAAAAACACTTTTCTTTTATTGGTCGGATGAAATATGCTAATTTATTGAGATAGGAATTTTGGATTTTCATGAGCTGTATGCCAAAATCATCAGTTTTAAAACAAGAAAAGACCTGAAATATTTCAGTTGGTGTGCAATGAATCTAAAATATATGAAAGTTTAATTTTTATCATTACATTATGGAAAATAATGAACTTTATCACAATATGCTAATTTTTTTAGAAGGACCTGTAGGCTAAAAGATGCACTAGTCCTCAACACCTGAGAGACATGCCAGTGGAGAAACAAGAAACGGTTTATTTAAAAGGAGAGCAATCACATTTATTTTCTAAAATCGAAAAAAAAAAACCCTCAATATTGCAATAAATCAAGGTCGACACAACAGCCTCTTCAACGTCTATGAGTGTTGCCAACTCCCGCAAGACAAATAAGCAACCGCAGCTTCTAAAACAAGCCCAAAACAAGCCCAATATTATTATATTATTTATTATCATCAATATTAATTATAATAAATTATTTTTTAATCAATAAATGAGCTTCCATATTAAACTGAAACCTCTCGGAGTTTGAAAAGCAAAAACAGATGTGATTTTACAAATTGCAATAAAGGACACGCAATATCCTCCGATCAGCTGTGAACAGAAGAGGTTTGGAGATGGAAAAAGAGAAAAAGTGACATGAAGGCCAATTATGGTAACCCATAGTCGGATTTAGTGCACTGTGCACACATATTAGGGGCAGTAAGTTGTGAACACACACACTGCAAACCTTGAAAAAGATAAGCCCTACATCTCAATGTGCACACTATCTGCCCTAAATAGTATTGAAAATTACTAATGTCACATACTATTTAGGATGGATAGTATGCACATTGGGACACAGGCAAGCACCAAGGGAGTGCTGAAATATAGCTACATATTTATAATAAAATAAATTCGAACCATACCTACTGTTATTATTAGTGGACTTTTTTATATAATAGCCTGTCATTTTAAATACATTACAATTTTTTTTAAAATTAAATTAGGTGCCTCTCCTCCCTGTTTCCTCTCCATCTCTGTTTATCTCTGCTGGTGGCATTGTTTGTAAAAAATGTATAGGCTATTCACGTCTACTAACTATCATTACGTGCATTTATAACGTCACATACCTGGACCCTATAGCCATTCAGTGCAACGATACAAGTGTTGTAGTAATCCGTTCTTTTATATCCCGCCTCCTTCTCCCCTTCATTGAAGAAAACTCGCGTTCAACGTGCAGGGTCCAGACAGTGTCAGTCAATGTATTGGTCAAAACAGCGACCATAAATGTAAAGAAACGAAGTTGCTTATTATGTTTTCCTACATACACATTTTTTTAAATAAACACATTTTTTTAAATAAACCCAAACATTTTTTTAAATAAACCCCAAAAACGCAACTCTCGCGAGACTAATAAGCTCGTGATTTTTTTAACGCGACTTGCCAAAAAAAGAAGCCCAAAGTCGCGTGTTATACGCGGACTTGGCAACTATGCCTTCAATGCCCTTTAGATGGTGGTATCGCTTCTTTTGTCGCAGAAATAAACTGTTGCAGAAAAAGTTAAGGTGCCATGCAAAATCTAACGAGTAATTGCATTACGCATTACAAATGTATTGGAATCTGATTCGAATAAAGTATAAATGTAGTCAAGTAGAGAGTAAAAGTTGCTTTAATACTCAAACTCCAATGTAGCCAAAAAGATAAGCTGCTTAACCCTTTAGGGGACTAATTATGAGATCACAGCTAGAAAAAATAAATGACTTTATATTTTACAATTACACTGCCTTGCCAAAACAAAAGTTGCTGTTTGGATTTAAATTGGCAAATGCTTAAGAGTTGATTGGATCATTTTTTGCAGTGATTTTTATGTTTTGCATGTTAGCCTATATGTTGTGCAACAGTTCTTCCAACCCTAATCGATGGATTGTGTAGCTTTTCATTTCTTAAACCATGTAGGAAGACACATTATGGCCATATTCCAGGATGACAATGTCAAGATTCATCAGGCTCAAATTGTGAAAGAATGGTTGGGAGGGAGCATGAAGAATCATTTTCACACATGAATTGGCACCTCTGAGTCCAGATCTTAAATTCATTGAAAGTCTTTGGGATGTGCTGGAGGAGACATGACAGAGTGCTGGACTCTTGCATTGTCAATACAAGATCTGGACCAAAAATGGATACACCTCTTGATAGAAATAACATCACAACATTTAATTTAATCAAATGTGCATTCATTTTTGGTCAAGATGATGTATTGATAATACAAGAGTCAAGTACTCTGTGAAGTCTCCTCCAGCACATCCCAAAGACTTTCAATGAATTCAGATCTGGACTTAGAGGTGCCAATTTATTTGTGAAAATGATTCTTCATGCTCTCTTGAGCATTTCATCTTGTGCTACTATATTTCATTTGGAACGCATATGTGAAAATGTAAAAAACTCAAAATTCAAATGCAAATTCAAATGCATCTTCACGGTCTGGAAAGTAGTGAAACCATGTCTTGTTTCAAAAACCTTAAAAAAACTTTTTTTCTTGGAGTACCAGCTCAATTATTGTAGCACAAGTGAGAATCTTCTTTTTCAGTGTACCCCACACTTTAACATGCGTAACTAAATTTTGACATGTTTAGTCATTATTTTTGGAGCATCTATGCTTGTCAGAGTAGTGAGGCCAATATGCAGTGGCATCTGACCTTTGGTTGTAGTATGGATGACATTTTACAAACTGGAAAAAATACCTAAATGCCTGACTTCCACAACAATCTAAAGCTTATATTGACTTAAATATCAGCCTCACTGCTTCCATCCTCCTTGATCTTCAAATTCTTTCTTTCTGACGCAGAAATGTTCCTAAATGAGCCTACAGTTTCTCATCTGCATATATCTGACTTATAGCTATTTGTTCTGTTTTAACCACTGCAGTGCCAACATCAGTTCCGCAACCGGCGTTGGAACTGTTCCACCACTCCTCGTGGGATCAATGTGTTTGGACGAGTCATGAACCAAGGTTACAGCAATGATGTCACAACATATCAGAACAGACCATATTGGATTTTGGCATTATTTTATGCTACAACTTTCAAATATCTTGCTATCATTGCTCAAGCCTTTTTAATTAATTTTTTTTATTGGTAAAAAGTTGAGAACCACTGTTATAGAATTTTCTATTAAATTACTCATTATTTACCTACATTCTTATTATATCAAATTACAAAATATGCAATCAATAATCTCAGCTTTAAAAGACAACCCTGTTTAGTCCTGCTCAGTTTATGTGCTGTCTTCAGGCACCCGTGAGGCGGCTTTTGTCCACGCTCTTTCATCAGCAGCAGTTGCCGTGGCTGTGACTCGGGGCTGTAGCAGGGGAGAACTGGAGAGGTGCGGCTGTGACCGAAAGGTCAGGGGGGTCAGTCCTGAAGGTGTGTGGTAAAATACGTCAATAACAAATTTACATTGACAAAAAACATATGCCAAATATGTGCCTCTTGCTCACCCTTAGGTTTCCAGTGGTCAGGTTGCTCTGATAATCTGTCCTATGGCGTTGCATTCTCTCAGACCTTTGTGGACGAGCCAGAGAGAGCTAAAGGCATGTCGTCGGGCCGACCTCTAATGAACATTCACAATAATGAAGCAGGACGGAAGGCAAGCAAGATGTTTCATTTACTGATTGATATCACAACTTATCACCTGCATATTGGTTTTTATGGTTTTCTCTGTCCTTGTTCAGGCAATCCTCCACAACATGCAGGTGGAGTGTAAGTGTCATGGTGTTTCGGGGTCCTGTGAGCTCAGAACATGCTGGAAGGTCATGCCTCCATTCCGCCGGGTTGGTGCTGTGCTGAAAGAACGTTTTGATGGGGCCACAGAGGTATGTTAGAACAGCTCTGTTCTAAAAAATTACTGAGTTGTCTTCTAAGGCAGAATACTAAATGAGACAGAGCCTCATAAGTGACTGATTGGGAATGCTTCATGAAGTTAGAAACTGCACTCGACACTGAAGATTTACTTTTAATAGAGTGCAATAGTGACCACTCACTTTTTTAGAGGCCTTGGTTTCAGGCTCTAATCACCAGGTGAATCACAACAAAATTATAATCATAATTATTTGAAAATCAGACTATATGACAATGGTCAAACTGTGTATTTAACGGCTTTAATGAGGGAAAGAACTACAATTCCATGAAGCATTGCAAATGACAATTTTTTAATCAAATAAAATGGGGAAATATAAAACTATTGATTTAAAGCTGTTGATTAGATATAGAAAGAAACAATATATTTTGTTATTTTGCTAAATGCATATATATGTGCAAATATTTAAGTATAAGGAATATAATCATTTGCAGTGCTTAATTGGTGTGGGTTGCACTGAAGAATTATTTTGGCATGATTTACTTGTAATTTTCTGATTGGTGGAGATTTCTCTGCTGAATCATGGGTAATTCACTAGTCATTTTAGTCGAACATGATTATTTAAAAAATAAGTTGAAATAATGTGGGCTGATGACTTCATCATAACCATATACCATCTATTAACAACCCTGTAGCTCACAGTATGTCCGTTTTTAAAAGTTTATAAGTTATTGTTAAAAATTCATGAGATTTTCACTTCCAGAATCCAGATGTTTCACTCTATAGTTTGATGTTAGGATGTTGCTAAGCTAACACAAAACTCAAAAAATAATATGTTATGCTTTCTCATCAATATTTCTAAGTATTGAATGATATCCACCATCTTGGATGATTTTTGCAGTTTTTCGCAGTGCATTCTGGGATTACATTCTCCATGAAGGATACATGCAATGCTGCATTAGAATTTTGCTATTGCATACTTAAGAATGTGATAATTTGACACGTTCAAGGGTCACGGCCACACTTTCTGCTTAGGTACGGCTGACACGCGTGGGCTCTCGCACAGCTCTCCTTCCACGGGACCCCCAAGTGAAGCCACCAGCCACACGGGACCTTGTCTACTTGGCTTCTTCACCAGATTTCTGCCGCTTAGACCCAGACAATGGCATTCCTGGCACTGCAGGACGACGTTGTAATGGTAAAAATCCAAATTAAAACAAATTTCTTAATAAATCTCTATCAATTCCCTGGATTTTTATATGTCATTTCATCGCTCTTTACTCATCCTTTCCTATTGTCCCACGTCCCAGGAACCTCACGGTTGGCACCAGATGGATGTGAACTGTTATGTTGTGGCCCAGGTTTCCGAGCAGGCCGGGCTGAGGTGGTGCAGCGCTGCTCCTGTAAGTTCTCCTGGTGCTGCTCAGTTCGCTGCCAGCAGTGTAAGAACACCGTGCTCATACACACCTGCCGAGAATGAGACATAGCGCACAACCACACCAGAAGCAGAACCTCATTTCATGCCAACCTGCATTAATGCCCACATGATAAAGAACAAACCGGCTCCATCCAAAACATCCTGCATTATGTCCTGAATTTGGTGACTTCAAATGTGACTGTATATTACAATTGTTTTAATCTTGAACTTTTGTTGAAGGGAACACACAGACACAATTACATTTCTTAAATGCTCAAAAACCATTAACTAACTTGCTCAGACAACGCTCCTAAAGCCGAGATTAACCCCTGAATAACGGCAGGAGAATAATGTTAGTTTAGTCGGAGGCCTTAGCATTAAATTCTAGTCTAGAGTTGCTCTCTCCCGGTTTACTGTATTTATAATTTCATTTCAGTTTTGCTGATTGTGTTTATTTATTTGAGTTCATCATGTCTGTGCGGCATTATCTCTGGATGGAAAGTTCCACCTGCAAACTCTTCTGCTTCAGCTGTGTTTCGTTTCAGCTTGTCCTATTGCATAGAGGCTTGTTTATTACCATTGTCTCATTTTTATAATCTATATGTCATAAAATAAAGTTGTTCGAAATCTTAAATGTGGAAAGTGGTTGTGCTTGTTAACCATGGATGGATACATTTGAAACAAATAATATTTACACTAAAGTTTGGGGTCAGTGACATTTTTTGAAAGTCGTCTCTTATGCTCACTGAGGCTGCATTTATTGGACCAAAAATTCAGTAAAAACAAAACTTTTCCATTAGATTTTTATTTTGAAAATGTATTTTATTCCTGTGATGGCAGAGCTGAATTTTCAGCATCATTTCTCCAGTCCTCAGTGTCATATAATCCTTCATACAATTCTAATATGCAGAATTAGTGCATAAGAAACATTTCTTAATGTTTTTCTGGTCAAATTTTTGTGGAAAAGTATTTTTTTCCAGGATACTTTGATGAATAGAAAGTTCAAAAGAATAGCATTTATTTGAAATGGAAATCTTCTGTAACAATCTAAATGACTTTACGGTCACTTGATCAATCTATGCATCCTAGTTGAATAAAAGCATAAATTCGGTTTAAAAAAAAACAACTTGCTGACCTCAAACTTGTGTGTACTTTTTTTAACGTTTTTCTGCTGACACACACCACACAATCCCGTAATCATCTAATAAGCAGGGTACAAATACAGCTGTGTCAGTCGCACCATTTTTATTACAAATATAGTGAGATTCCAAACACCGCAGAACTTGACTAAGAAAAGGCCACATTTTAAACCGTCATCATCAGTTATCCTCCTCCTTTTTACTCACAGGACTGTTAAGATCAGTTATTCAAAATATTACATTTCAAATTGTTATTTTATTAATAAAATCACAATCAAATGGTACTCTAGCAAAAAATAATAATAAAATAAAATAAAAAAAGTCATAAAAAAAAACTCAAGTTTCAAAATGTGTCACCACTAAACTCATTTACCCAAGAGAAAAACAGTAATACATTTAATACATCATAAAAAGAAGAAAAGCAAAAAAAAAAAAAAAAAAAAAAAAAAAAAAAAAGGGAATTCAGTTTTCTAAACGGCCAGCAGAAGGCACTGCATGGCTCTAGAGTAAATGCACTTAAGAGAGATTCTAGGAGCATGAACCACAGAAGAAGAGAACAGTCTGGCTCATACAGGAAGAAACAAAAGCTTGTGAACTCATAATCCATTGGCTCCCACATAAAGTCCCAAACTCTCTTATAAACCATATAACACATCATTTCGGAGGGGATGTGGCCATAGTGTGAGATTTCTATGGCCATAACACTCTGATCCAACATTAAAACTGTTTTTAATAATTAAAATATCTAAAATTGTTACTGTTTATTTTGTATATGTTCTATCTCAACGCCATTGTCAGTGATTAGAGCTAATTATACGCCCAAACCAAATGACGTTAGCTTGCTTTGTGCCAGATCCAGTCCAGTACGCATTAACAACAGTAAGTGACCACATATAGGACAGAACCTGCCTAGAGGTGTCGTGTGAGTCCAGCGTCTAGAACTGGCAAAGACGCAACATTAAAAACTGAAAGCAGACCCTAACAACACTAAAATGCTAATTTGTCAAGAATTGCTTTTGTGTCCATGGCAATTTTGCAATGTAGCAAAAATGCTCAACTGAAGAGATTCAAGAAAGCTGAAATCAGCTTACTGCACACACACTATCCACAGGTTACAGAGCAAATAGCCGAGTCCTGAAGAAGCGCCCATCAGAGCAGTCGGCATGTTCGGCTTTACACTTTATGAAATGTGCTGTTTCTAGACATTGTGCAGCTTAGAGCAAAGCATGTATCAGGGACAAAACCGGCGTTTGTCCAGCGAAAGCATTTCAAATAATTAATTTTTGATGGCGATCAGAAACCTGAAGCATTTAATCTCATGTATTTGTGCCACTGTCACACTTTTTTTGGGGGGGGATTGATTAACTGACACTTTAAAGCATTAAAGTGAATCTATATGTTGTTCTCTAGGCATCACATGCATAAAGTGCGCCTGTATTATTTTTTTCATAGTTATACTCTTTGTAGGGGTGTTATTGGTTCCAGGGTTCTCTAATTTCTTCTGTTCTTCTAGAAACATTCAGAAAGGCACAGTGTGCATTTATTTGTTTGTAATACCATTTTTGTTGCCAAATTTCTCCAGTATTACGTTTTCTTTTTTTGTTGCTGTTTTGCTCCCATGATTTTTCCCAATAATAACTCTACTCCAAATCCAAGCCCTAACAAACTTAAAAACCCCACCAGAACTTTTCCTTTTCTCTGCCTAGTTGGAGTGAGTGCATCACCCACTGCTTGTGTTCCTACAAAAGGACGCAGCGCTTCTTGGGTTTGGTCTCCGGAGGTTCAAGGGCAGCGAGTATCGCCTCGTCGAATACATTTTTCAGGCCTCTCTGTAAGAAAGAGATTGTAAAATGAAACATCTTTGCAATAGGTCACATGGGTGATGATAAGCGAGGAAGGCTGTTATGTCATCACAGGTGTGTGCGGTTGCTCTTTTAACCTGTGTGAGGGCGGAGCACTCCACGTATTTGACAGCTCTGAGGTCTCTGGCCAGCTTCTCCCCGCTCTCAGGCGATATGGGGCGCTGCTTGTTTTTGGCAAGTTTTTCCACAGTGTTACTATCATCCCTCAGGTCAACCTGAGTGCCCACCAGAAGGAATGGAGTGCGTGGACAGTGGTGAGAGATCTCCGGTACCCACTTAGAGAAAAGAGAAGGGAAAAAAAGAAAGGTGAGACGGAGTATAGAAAGCCATTTATCATAGCACAATTAGAAACAAACATCCCAACAAATTTAGCAGGGCTCGCAAAATTTCAAAAATCGCTGGTATCCCTTTGGGCAGGCACTCTTCAGGTTTTTCCTTGCACTTTTCTTCACTGTAGGCTTATAGGCTTTATTCATTTTTTTGTCATATACATAGAGCGCTTCACATAGGCTACCCAACACTTGATTCATCCTGTTAAACTACTTCACTAAAACACTCCCATGTTACTTAACTTTCCTTCCTTTTGTTTTTAATTTGGTAAAGTAGTACCTGACGGAATTTTTTTTTTTTAAACAAGTTAATATTTCCAATCATTATGTTGGAAAATCCTTATCAGAATAATATCTGTTAAGTTAGCGTATATTTTTAGGTAAAACTGTTAAGTTGTTAAGAAATATCTCATGCAGGGTTTTTCCTTTTGTGTTAAGCAATATCTCATGCAGGGTTTTTCCTTTTGTGTTTTATATACGGTCCACTAGGAGGTTCTCTAGGCATATGTTATCTTTGATTTGTTTTCCCTGAAGAGGCGCTGGTTTTGAAAACTGAAAGAGTGACACGTTCGTTGCGTTTTATATTTATGCATTTGGCAGACGCTTTTATCCAAAGCGAATTACAGTGCCCTTATTACAGGGACAATCCCCCTGGAGCAACATGGAGTAAAGTGCCTTGCTCAGGGACACACTGGTGGTGACCGCTGGGATCGAACCAGCAACCTTCTGCATATCAGTTCCATGGTTTAACCCACTGGACCACCATCTCACGTTTTACAGTGAAATGAGAGTTCCGTGTCTTAAATAAAATCAACACATTAAAGGTCCCGTTCTTCGTGATCCCATTGTTCAAACTTTAGTTAGTGTGTAATGTTGCTGTTAGAGCATAAATAATACCTGTAAAATTATAAAGCTCAATGCCAAGCGAGATATTTTATTTAACAGAAGTTCCCTTTCAAAGCCTACAGCGAACGGCTGGCTTGGACTACATCCTGGTACTTCCTTCATAAATGACGTCAGTAGAACAGACTAACCTCCGCCCACAAGAATACGCGGAAAAAGGGGGCGTGGTCTTGTTGCTGTCCCACGTGGAGAAGAGGACGTGTTGCGTGGAGAAAAGGAAGTGGTGCGTTTGAGTGTGTTTGTCGCCATGTCGTCGAGACGCTGTTATTTTCATCCCGGAGTCAAATCACCTTTGTTTGGCTTTCCCAGGGACGCTGTAGAGATCATTAAGCGCATCTCCCGTTAAGAGGCGTGACCTTTGCACGTGCGCTAAGCTGCTGTCGAATCACAACACAGGAACCGTGCCACGTTCGCTAAGCTGCGGTCAAATCACAACACGGGAACCGCTGGCACAATCAGAACTCGTTACGTATTTCTGAAGGAGGGACTTCATAGAATAAAGGAAGTCATCAGCCGTTTTTAGGACAGTGAAAACAGCGGTGTACAGATAAGTAGATTGTGTTAAAAATACTGTTTTTTTTTTACACGCGAAACATGAACACATGTTATATTGCACACTAGAAACACAATCAAAGCTTCAAAAAAACACGAAGAACGGGACCTTTAATGTGACTATGGGAAAAAGGGGGATTATTGTCATTAATTAAGTGGGGTTTGTGGGAGCAAATATTTTGTTGACCACACAATACATCCAAATATTAACCTTGATCTAAAGAATCATCAGAACTTGCAAGAAATGTTTGACATTTTCAGTGGATTACGAAAAAGTTTCAAGGATGATTGACATCAGAAGTTATTTTCACAGAAGTTATTTTCTTCCTCAACACCTTAGTGGTTTTGGTTCGTTTTTGCTGCCACATAAATAGATGTGAAATATTGATTTGAGTTTTATGTAAGAAGACTGTGATGTGATACAGCAAATATGAAACTACCTCTGCATAGTGGGTAGAAAATCAGTTCCTCAAATAGGGTGTTAAACAGTCATTCTATAAAACTATATTTGATCACAAAATGCTGCAACCGATCAATCACATTTTCAAGATTATATGTACATAATATCATACTGTAATATAATCGTATTGTTCAGAATATAAGATGACAATTTTTGTATTGAAAGTATGGTAAATACTGGTAAATTGTACCAACGATCATATTAAAAACAAACATACTATAAAAATAATTATATAACAATTAAGCTATCCGTCTCAACAGTGTTAATCAATGTGTATCCATCAGTGAAAACCATGTAGCCTACCAAAATTTAATTAACAGTAGAAGTGAAACCTTACGGTATCTTACATTTTAAAATCAAGTACGGGGGAAGTTTGGTACCATCAGTGAGGCACGCAAACATGACAGTCACACGGCTTTAAGACTGTAAGCTTTTCTTAGACTGTTTGTGTTTTTTTTGCGCTCGCAATCTTCTAACATTACACACCGTATTTCTTGGCAAACTCGTTTTACGCGTACTTGACGCCACCTATTGTTGCAGGTGTATTATTGACATGTAAAAGTCTAGACCCTGAATATAAGACAAACCGTTTTTTTCCCCTAGCTGTATTTCTAAGAAGAAGAAAAAAAAACATTGTCTTATATTCAGAACAATATGGTAATAGCAACATATCTTAAGGAAATAGTTAGCAGAAAAATGAAAATTATGCCATAAAAGTTACATTAAATAATATCCTGGCTCTTCCCAACTTTGTAATGGCATTGAATAGCCAATCAGAGTTTTTGAAGCTCCAAAAAGCACATCCATCCATCATAATCCATAAGACTCCAAAACCCTCTACACACACCTTGGCAATAAAATCGCCATTGACTAGTAAATTTTTTAAATGACACAGCTTTTTACATTAAGATACATTCATATGTGATATGATCTATAAGTACATCAGAAATTCATACGTGATATGTTCTAGAAGTAACATCAGTCAATCAAGCATTTATTTTATGATAGAACTTACACTTACCATGTATGAAAATATATGAATGCATTTGTCATTTTAACAGAACTTGTGCGACTGGTGTTAACGCTTGAGACATTATTGGTCTTTCAGTGTTTCTGTAAAAACAACAACAATACTGATACAATAATACAGGGCTCCAGACTGCAACCAAAATGGCATTTTGCGACTAAAATTTGAGTGTGCGCGACTGAATTTTACATCCAGTCGCACATGTGCGACCAGTAAATTTGCCTGCGTCTGTACTTTTATTAAGAAATTAAGAAAATACACTTACTATTTATAATTGATAGACGTTACATCTAGCAAATTCTATCTTTGCCAGCCGTTTCTATATGAGATAATATTAAACCATTTGTCCGTGATGCATTTTTGCTATTCGCAATCCAGAAGAGAGAGAAAGCGAGCGATCTCTCTCACGTGGAGCTACAGCGCACACAACACCACAGTCAGCTTAATGAGTGACGATGGCCAAGAGAACTAAACAAAGGTTTAGTCTGCTTAAACTTTAGGGATGTGCTGTGATATTAATCTAATTTTATTTTCGATTTCGGCTTCCAAGAATTATAAAAAGATATGGGGTAAAACTATTTCTATAGCTGTGTTCCGTCGAGCGCGACATCCTTCCCTTCACAGCCTTGCGCTGTCATTTCTCCCTGAACCTAAACTTAACGTCAGAATCAGTGATTGTTGTAAACTGCAGTCTCTCTACTGTTGCTAAACTGCGGGTTGTGTTTGATAATGAAGAGCTATTAAATGCACAATCTGCACAAGAGACGCGGTTTCCAACTTCAAGGCGGCTTGTGTGTGTGCTGCGAAATGGACCGACTTGCACTTTATATTTTAGGCTTTGTGTGCAAGTCTAAACCATCAAATAAACAACAAATAGCCTGTGTCAAAATGACCAGATTGGAGAGTAGCTACTTTAACAGTTTATATATTAAATGGGCGTATATAGTTTGGAGAAATAGGAAAATATGACGTTATTAGTTCTGCATTCGGTCTTAAAGGGGCAGCGTCTAATAAACCTGCTGACGATTGAGCCATTAATTCGAATCGAACAAAAGGCAAATAGAAAAAATTCACATCTCTTGAATTAATAACTTTAGCTTTTATAAGCATTAATCTATCAATTTATACAGTGTTATTTTACATTTCATTTCTTTATTAGATTTCTTTGTAGGTTTGTTCTTTCTAAGTAATATTAATGTTAGCAGACCTTCCAAATGCCTGTTTTATATTTTTGTTCAAACATTGCCGTTTCTTTTGCTATAGATATTTTACTTTTCAGCTATGTTAATTATGTCCTTAATTATCTTTTTTTTCATACATATATATAATAAAAAGAACCAATAAAGTACCGGATCGATAAGCAGTATCGGCAAGAGTAGTAATAACGTTAAAACGATACCCATCCCTATTAGTAATACAGTGGAAATTAGTAGATTTGGTTAGCATGTTGATTTACAGTGTGCGCCCATACATTTTCTGGTTGTGCCCCTAAAATTTTCAGTTGGGGGCCACTGTGCTCCTAGTGAAAAAAGTTAGTCTGGAGCCCAATAATAATAATAATAATAATTACTACTAATAAAATAAAACACGCTAAATTCTGATGAGCTGCTGGGTTAATGAATATTAATAACGTTGTCTGCATTTGCTCTAACTGATTTGCTGAAATCAAAACAGGGACAGCAATAGGGGACCAGTAGCCAATGAGATTGCCTTTTATACATTAGTTCCACCCACTACAGAAGAAACCGGCAGTGGCTTCTGCTTGTTTTTAAAGGCTGAACGCCATTATTTTGACAGGAAAATACAACAGAGAGCATTATTTACATGTAGCGCATAATTTCTATGTTAGACTGTTATCATGTTATCACTCTCTCTCTCTTTGCGTGTGAGAAACACAGAGTGCTCTCAGCTAAGCGACAGCGAGACGGGCGCCTTCACACTTCAAAACTTAAACACTCGGTCAGAGTGTAAATATATCTGTGTTAAACTTACACTTAGCCTCTACCTCAAACACTGGCCATTGAAATCTAAGAATTTATTAGCCAGTGGCTAATGATAGACATTATTTAGTCACCTAGCATGAAAATTTAGTCGTATATGCGAGAGATTTACTCACATTGTGGAGTGCTGCTCAGTGGGTTAATAAATGCCTTCTGAAGCGAAGCGATGGCTTCTTGTAAGAAAAATATCTATACTATAATCACTGGCTTCCGGCAATGCGTTCACGAGAGTCTCGAGTACCGGCGGAAGGGTGACCTCTGACCCGACATATGACGTAGCTCCTCTACTCTTATATCGAAATCTTCTGACTTTTTACTTTAAAACTTCTCATTTCAGACTTCTAATTTGTGACCAGCATTTTGTTTTGCTCTATCCTCCGTGCTTCCATTTTAGTCAATTCTAACCTAAGCTTACGCTACTCCTATATCATACGTGCTACATCATACGTCAGGTCAGAGGTCACCCATCCGCCAGAACTCGAGCCTTTCATGAATGCAAGTACGGTCGTTGCCGGAATCCAGTGGTTATAGTATAGATATTTTTAGAGATCGACCGATATTGATTTTTTTAAATAACTTTTATTTGCATGTTTATGTGCCCGATAACCGATATATAGAACCAATATTTATTTATTGTGGTTTTTCTTATAATTATAGCAACAGCACTGAACTGAACTTTTTAAACACTGTTATTTTTACAATTTCACTCCCTTGTTACATACAGAACAAAACACACTTCTACATCAATAAATAGTCTGAAAAAGTGCTTTTTATTTTTAAATACAGTGCAACGTCTTTTTAACATTAATGCTGTGGCATCTTTTTATTTATAACAACAGCATATTAACAACAGGCAAAATAAATTTACAAAAAACACGAATACATCATAGCCATTACAGAGTCCATCTCATCTGGCACGTTATCAGAATTATTAATAATGTTTTTGTCGGTCTAGATTATGAAATACTGATGATAGAGTGCTGTTTTCATCTATGCGTTCACACAGAATGTTTCTCACAGAGATAATAATCATACGCTGTTTGTTAATTGGCCAGAGGAGAACTGGCGCCCCGACTGAGCCTGGTTTCTCCCAAGGTTTATTTTTCTCCATTAGGTCACCTAATGGGGTTTTGGTTTCCTTGCCACTGTTGCCTCTGGCTTGGCGTGCTCAGTTGGGGACACTAAATTTTTCAACTAAACATCGAAATAAATCTTATTAATAAACTAAATTAACCATTTAAACTAATTTACTGATCTAATTATTGATCTAAAGCCCACACTGTCACCGTATGGAAATTGAAATGAACTGATGACATCAAATGGCTATACAGCTGAATAAAATTATGCTGCATTATTTTCCTGTTTAACACTGTAAAGCTGCTTTGAAACAATCTACATTGTTAAAAGCGCTATATAAATAAAGTTATATAAATGTTATATAGCAGATGCTAATATAATTTTAAAACAAGAGTTTTAAACAAGTGGGTCTTGTTAAAAGATGCAATTGAATACGGTGACTATGCTGGAGCATCAACCCGGTGAGTTGAGCGGTAGAACGCAACTTCACGAGATGAGCATAAACAGAGAGAGAGAGAGAGAAATAAATTCTGCCCGTTTATTTCCAACATGCTCTTATTCATGGCTGCTTTATTAATTCATGTAAAGTTACGTCTTCATTGGGACATGATGGATTACAAGTTTGTCTCTATTTTTAGCGGCAAGTTTAAACTACATAGTAGCATCTCATAACATCTTATTTGTGCATTACTGGCTGTTATGTTAAATAAAGTTGATTAAAGGGTGCAAGTTATTTGACCTTCGAACAGTGCTTTAATGGCCGGGTTGTACGCAATACTCAAAATGACCACAATTTTCTCTGTGAATCCGATATTACAAAACCGATACCCGATTATGAGAAAATGCTTAAATATCAGGAAACCGATATATGGGTCGATATCTAGATATTTTTCTTACAAAAACCCAATCGCTTCGCTTCAGATGGCATTTATTAACCCATTGGAGTCATATGGAAAACTTTTATGATGGATGGATGGGCTTTTTAGAGCTTCAAAAACACAGACACTATCCAATGCCATTACAAAAGAGGGAAGAGTCAGGATTGTATTTAATATAACTCTGTGTTTGGCCAAAAGAAGAAAGTCATATACACCTAGAATGGCTTGGGGATGAGTATTTTTTGGGGGAACTATTCCTTTAAGGACTTCACACTACAAATCTGAAGAGAAAACCACATCTGACAAACAAACATCAGAAAAAAAGTTTCAACATAAACCTGATGTGTCTCAGTAATGACTGTGCTTTTCATGTATGCACTGATCAGTTTAAATAGACCACAGAACTATTCACATGAGTTCCATTCTCCAAGTCCAGCAGGAAAATCAGGTACTGCTAAAGAGTGTTTTAATGACACCAAACATGTGACGTCAGTGTCATCAAAGTAAAACCTGACTGTATGAAATATACCATGCCGTCAAAGCATGCATCAACACTGTAATGCATCCGTCCATGATACCATGCCATCGATATGGGGTAATAGTAAACTGAACATTTAAACACTAAATAATTCCATAGTATTAGTATACCACCAGTAACAACTGTCAATAAGCCTATCAGAGAAAGAAGGGTCTTCCATGTTCTGATGCCCAAACAGTGAGACAAGCAAGAAAACAAAGCATTTAATAAACACCCACCTTCTCTTTCACATTCTCAAAGGAGGAAGGAGAAACAACAGAGAAGCAAACAAGGAAGACGTCTGTCTGCGGATAGCTGAGAGGCCGAAGTCTGTCGTAGTCTTCCTGACCTGAGAGAACAGAAATAGATGTAGTTCATTAACACCTCTCCTCTACAGTTTTTGAACACAACAACCAAGACTGAAGAGAAATTCAATCCATCTTGAAAATCAGCAAGAGGAAATTATCAATTAATGTACCATTCACAAGTTTGGTGTCTGTAAGAAATTTTTTCAATGTTTTTGAATTCTTTTTAATCAAAAATACAGTAAAGACAGTAATATTGTGAAATATTACTCCCAATTTAAATTAAGTTTTCAATTTTAATTCTATTTTTGGTAACCAGACAGTCGACGGTGGTTACCCTCAACTGTCTGGTTACCAACATTCTTCAAAATATTTTCTTTTGTGTTCAGTAGAAGAAAGAAACTCATACAGGTTTGGAACAACATGAGGGTGAGTAAGTGATGATATAATTTTCATTTTTGGGTGAACTATCCCTTTAATAAACCCTGTATCAGTCTGAACAACCAGGTCGGATATAAAATAGTCATCTTCTTCAGGCTGTGGCATACATATATAACAATCAAATGTGTATTAATGTCTAAAGCCGTATCGGAATACACATTTTCACTCTTCATATTGGGAACTATGTGGCATTCACTAGGTAGTGAATAGTGAACAAGCAAATGAGTCAGCGGGTCTAAACACAGTATGAATTGTTACATAAAATGCCTGTCACTTATGAGTTCAGCACCGTGACAAGATAAAAATGAGCAGAGGCCAAAATTCCAGTTTTCCATCTTTTTCCGACAGCTATTCTCTCATGTCTCTTGGCATCGTGTTGACACTCAAGTCAATTTTAGTGTAACCGAAGTTGATGCACTAGAATAGACTAGATACTGACTATACTGGCTGAACAAATCAGACATCATTACTTTAAAAAATTACAGTGTTGACAATCAAAGCAGATTAATGTCCAGAGTAAACAAAGCCCCAGAACGCATTACCTGCTGTGTCGAAAAGCCCCAGTGTATACGGTTCCCCTCCGATCATTACTGTGACAGCATAGTTATCAAACACCTGCAAACAGAAATATTTAATTGCAGATCACATTTTTTTAAGACAACACTACAGACCTAATACTAAAAATGTTTCTACAATAAATTAATCAAGTATCCTTTGACATACACATACACAAGGCACACAATAGATAACAGCTGCCATTATTACTCAATCATTCGATCACTGTGCCCCCCTTCCCCAAATCTCTGACCCAGAGCCCACCACCCTTTACTCCGTTACCGTGGGAACATATTCAGAGGGGAATTTGTTGGTTGTGTATGAGATGAGAAGGCAGGTCTTTCCGACAGCTCCATCTCCAACCACCACACACTTTATGGTCTGCATCTATATGGCCAGAGAGAAAGGTTGGAAATCACGTTATCACTGGTATTGGGCCTCATGGGATTCAGAAATACCTCATTTAGGAATCATTTGTTTCGTTTAGTTCCAGCGTTCACCGTCTCAACTGTTACACAATTAGCCAGGGTGAAGGCATTTACCAGAATTGTCAATAAGCACTAAGTGATGTGATTTGATTTCATAGACAAAGGCAGGCTTACAGAAAGACATCTACAAGAATGTGTCCGATTTTATTTGCTTCCGCATATTAACGCTGCTTAGAGGAAGGCTTTGTCACTTTGTCATACTCGCACTAACAATATCGCCAGCTTATCAGCTTCATTGCCGTTTCTGAATTAATGTACTCATTTACATTAGACCTAATTTAAACTGTTCGTATTTATTAATTACTATATTTGAAGACCAATTTTGGAATAAAACAAACGAATACCTTATAGCTTACAAGCAAATCACCAAAGATACTGTTTATCGCGGATTCATGTTGATTTTTCTAAACATAACACGCAACGTATTTTATTAATAATAAAAGTCGGATTTTACACTAGAATAATTTAATTCCACTTTCTTCCCCTACCAATAAAGTTAAACACTTCACCTGATAAATCTACTTAATTGAATACTATAGTGAATGGCGAAGAAATTGGAAGTTTGTGGTGGTTATAAAAAACGAAAATAATCCTGAAGTGATTTGTCAGCAGTGAAGTAAATCAAAGTTTTGTGTAAAGAAGGCGACAGGATGCTGCGAGGCTAAGCTAACGCGCTAGCACTGCCGAGAGGGCCACAGATCATCCTAAATCAAAATTACACAACGGTAAAGCCTGACCTAGGACGTGTACTGTTGAACTACAATTTGATCGGTTAAAAACCATCTAAAATAATGCTATAGATTGACAACTGCTTACCGTTCCTCTCCGGCGACTAGGCGTTGGTTACGTCCGGGTTTGAGAGTATCAATCTGACGTGAATGAAAGCGAAAAACGTCCAGTTGTAGATTCTGCAAAAATCAGCCTGCCCACTCTGCGCTCACGCCCAACACAGCCTGCAGTTCCTCTCAAATGGCCGCTAGGGGCCCAGTGACATTTTAGTAGACTAGTCACTAGAGTGCTTTTGGGAGTATCTGTATTGTGAAAATATTAAAAAAAAAAAAAAAAAAAAAAAAAAAAAAATTATTGTGAAAATATTTCATTTATAATTTCAAATGGAATGTATATTTACAAAAAAAAAAAAAAAAAACAAGAAAGAAAAGAAGAAGAAGAAAAAAAACCACACATCCTCTAGATTAGTGAAGAATGGAAACCGCGTGGTCCAAAGGTTTGAGCTAGTAAAATTATATTTTGTCTATTTCTGTTTGCCTAAATATTATATCAATAAATAAAATGTATAATTAAAAAATACGGGGGCAAGTCATGGAGGACAAGTTGAATTTTGTGCAGTCAAAAAGGTATAGCCAAACCACAATGACTAAACATTTGAAGAGAAAAAAGAAATACAAATCTGAAATAAGATCAAGCTTGTCATTCACGGACAATCACGTGACCGAATTTGGAAACGAGTGGAAAGGTGGCTTTGCTTCTGTCGACGAGAGGCTCTGTTTGCGTCCAGATTATACTGCCATCTAGCGACAGACAAGAAATAAACTGTAGTTTATGTTTAATCTTGTAAAAATATACATTGATTTCAAAGTAAAATCAAATGTATTAGTGAAATACGCTCTCCGCGTTCGATTTCAGAACACGAAAACAGAGAACAAAGGCTATGCTAGGAAATGTAAGGATTGTATCACGATAAAAGCCCCTCCCCCTCCTCGTACATATGCATATATACTGTACATATATACTTTAAACATTACAATTGTACTTTTTTAAATTACTTCATATTTTGCACACATTAATCAACAAAGGCACACACAATGACATAAAAGAAATATATATAATACAATTACAAATCATAATAATATTAATTTTAAAAAAAAGAATGTACAAAATAAAGCTAAATTAAAATGTATTGTGTAGTTAATGTCTTTAATGCAACTCTCGTTATTTCCTCACATTTTCAAAACATAAAATTGTATAAAGTCCATAGTGAGCTTATGTCCAACCCAAGCATCACATTAATAATGCTCTAAAATCATTACGATAACCTTCAAATGACCCACGGGTAACTAAAATATAAAAGCATCTGAACCCAATAATAATAATAATAATAATAATAATAATAATAATAATAATAATAATAATTTTGAGAGCAGAGCTTGAACTTTTATCTTGATTCACCGGAATGTGAACAGGGCTGTGTTCCCCTCCTCTTCCTCCCCCTCCCATCTCGCTTTTCTGTTGACGTTTGGCTTTTGTGCCTGCTTTACTAAGTGCACGTAATCTTCCTATCAAAGCCATCTCTTCCTCAGTGGAGTTTATTTTTTAGTGTCAGCGCGTGACACAGCATCGGTTCTGATGTAATACACCCCGAAAAAACCGCGTGAATCTCTCAGAAGCGCAAGATATTCGCCTAAGATCTTCAAGGTTTTGTTTCCTTTGTCATACTGTCTTCCTGTGCTCATCTGCGGCGGTTATTTCCGTCGGTCTGTCTGCTCTGCGTGCTGCTGTTTTTCTCTTCAGCTTGTCATAATTCACCTTGACTCGTACCTCTGAGTCTTGTTGTGGTTTTAAACAAATCATTTCAGCGCGCATGTTATTATGCTAGGCTAACAATCTGAAATAGCTTGCAGGCTGTTTTGGCTTAGCACCTGTCTGGAATATTCGAGAGTATTCGCCTAGGTATAAATGTTCTGCAGAGCTGCTTTAGTATATCAGGGTGTTTTATCGATTTCGCTCGGTAAATTGATGGTTTGCATTGTGGTTAAGTAATTTAACGTGCAGGCCGAATTGTGTAATTCTCCGATTAAGAGTGTTTTGCATATCTGCAAAGGGAGCTTGATGATTGGTTGACCAATTAAGAGCCCCTGCGCTGTTGTTGTGTTGGCTTTTGATTAAAGAGACTGAAGTTTATTTACTGGTGCAAGTTCAACCAACCAAGACCAACAAAAATGTTTCACTACTTGAATGATGTGGATGACAACCCATACATGATGTGAGTATTAGTTATTTTAAATGGACAACATATATTTGAGTGTTTGAAATGAATCCATTTGTGCTTTCAAAAATATTTTATATACATTTTATGACTATCAATGATATGCATGTTATGTTGTGTCAGGGACCCGTTCGCGGCACACAGGCACCAGATGAGGAGTCTCTTTGGGTCATTCGGGATGGATCCATTTCCTCTCACCCCTCAGATCCAGCATCCACGTACACGCATACAGGTACCCATTAGAGCCACACAATCAGGCCTGGTTGGAACATTTAAAAGTGAAAATGACACTAATAGGTTGACTGTCAATTTGATGCAGAATTTGGCATATCTGGCGGCAGTTTCTCTCAATTGTACTCTTATGGGTGATTTTTAGGTTTGTTTTAAAAATTAAAGTGTCCAAATTTTGTCCTCCACCCTTTATAGCCTCAAGCTGGAGCCTTGACCCCCTTCGGCATGATGGGAATGGTATGACACTGTTCTTTTTTTCACCCTTTTGCAATGCAAAACCTGATGCTCATCATGTTCTCAAGCAGGATTAGAAAACAATCCAAAGATCAACTTGTGCTTTAATGGCAACAGAAACATCTTATCTGTCTGTACAAAGAAGTTCAATCATTTGATTAGTGTCAGAAATGGTGCAGTATCATAAATAATTGTGTTTTTTTTCTCAGGGTGGAGGTTTCATGGACATGTTCAGCATGATGAGTGGGATGATGGAGAACATGGTGAGTTTCACGGTAGCCTGGCAGCGGCAATTCAGAAATATTGAAACACTATGGTTTCCCATAACAAGAACAAGGCTTCTGTTTGTTGATTGCAAGGGTGCATTATTGTTTGCGGCTTTTGAGCTGGAATAAGTGCAGACTGTTTCTTTCAAGTATCTACCTTGTTGATTTCACATTAAAATAATTGAAATCTACATACATTATTTGTTTTGCGAGAATACAATTGCACAAATGATTGAGGTCAACTGATCTTAGATCACACTTTCATAACTTCTCTTTTTCTTCAGGAACGAATGTCTGGTACTCCAAACTGCCAGACCTTCTCCTCCTCCACAGTCATCTCATACTCCTCCACAGATCCAGGAGCACCGAAAGTCTATCAGCAGACCAGTGAATTTCGCACTGCTCCTGGGGGTGTAAGACATGCATAGACACCCAGCAGAGTGTTACTATGTTTTACATATGTACAGTATATTATAATATAGACATTGAGGGATTGCGTGTCCATGGCTGATTCTAACTGTGCGTTCACACCGTCGCCGGCGAGAGCGTCAAAGTGGCCGGAAGTCATTCATTTTTCAATGGGAGCCAGCGGCGAGCTCCAGCAAGAGCGGCGCGTCTTGGACGATATGGGCGTCGAGGAGAGTTGAAATCAGCTCAACTTTAGGTAATGAGCTATGACGTGTTTCGGCAGCAACCAATCGGGATGTAGAAGTGCGCCGCTTTAGAGGATCCGAGAGAACGAGTCCTGTAAACTTTGGTTCCCACCACATTAGTTCCCAAAATGGAGGAGAGGTTGATCATTGCTGTGGCAGGTTTGATAAGAATGGCGTGTTGTAGGCAACATTTTTGCAATAGAACGCTTGTATTTCAGCAGTAATGCAATTAATTTGCTCAAAACAACAAAGATTCGACCAATTGCATTAATGTTGCACTTCACCCAGGATATTTATTGTAATATAGGCTGCTCACAAATTAATGTTAATTATAGATCAATGCTAGCAAACGTCTCCTATAAACCGCATGTTGAAATTAGACTAGCACTTAACCATGAACACACAAGCCACACCACACAAATGGCTTTTAAATGGTTTATTTCGTTAGCAAACATGCAACTATAATTGTGAAGTTTTCCATCGATCAGTTTTTTTTTTTCTTTCACATTTAAATGATTTCATGAGGTTAACTTATACGGGTATACCTTACCTGTGGTCAGTCAGCACAAATGCAGAACAACATGATTGTTTGCTTTGCAGCCACTTTAAATAAAGTTTAAGCATTCAATCAACGTCAGCGCGTCCACAAATCTTTCTACCGCGTCGATGGCAGGGCGGCCAGAGCGAAGTTTGACGCTCTCGCCGTAGGCAGTGTGAACGCACAGTTAGGGTGTTTCCACACTATAGCAGTTTTGGTGCGCACCCGGTTTCGATTGACGTCAGAGTTCGGTACGTTTGGATGATGTGAACGCGGTCTTCCAAACTCTGGTGCGCACCCGCAAACCATACCAGAGTCCGCTTAAAAAGGGTGGTCTGGGGTACGATTCATGTGAACTCCAGTACAGTTCGCTGCTGATGTGAACGCAATTGTAATAAATCACGGAAGTGAACCGCTATTAATGATATATGATTTGATAAAAATGTGTTTCACTAATTTTCCTGACGAGCGTGACTGACATACTGCAAGCAGAGAGCTGTAGATCTAATATCTTCAGCGTTCTTTAGAGCATCGCAGTACATTCGCGACATATAGACGCAAGTATCATTACGTAGAAACAAAACCAACGGATAAAAAACAAAAATATAAAAGTGAGGTGAGCAACGCTATGCATTTTGCCACCTTCACGCTCGCTACTAAGCAACCGGGTAAACAGCTGCTGCTTTGATGACGCAAACGCACCCGGTTCGGACCCAAATAATATAATATGAACAGGGGCCGGCAGGGGGAAGATGACACAATCAAACTCCAGCTCGGGCCAGGCAATCGAATCAAGTGTGAATGCACCCTTAAATACCAATTTGAATATCTGGCATGTATCTAAATATGTGCCCATTTATAATGATGTTCATCATTTGCTAAATTGCCTCTGTCCTAATGGATAGAACATGTATGCCGAGTTAATTGTACCAGGCAAAGTGCTGACCTTTGTAAATAAGGTTAAATTTAGGTGAAATTAATCTCTAAAATTCTGAAGTTATTCCATTTAAAAAATTAAAAAAATACCACAACCAAATGATTTTCATGTCATTTGGTTTCTGTTAAAGGTACTCGCATGAGCATTCCTCCATGGATCCGGACTGAACAGCAGATTAAAATACTCTGAAAGGGGTCTATGCATTGCGCCAGGTTCACCCATACTCCGTTTGCGGCGCGTATGTGATGCATTTTTCCCCCCCCTCTGTTTAGAGCATTCACACTGCACACAGATGCGGTCCGAGAATGCATTCCAGGAGCAGTGTGTCTGCAGCAGTGCAGTAATCGGTTACGCACCGAATCTATTTTTTCTGTGCTTCACGTGATGAATTAAAGTGACAGTGCATTGTTTGCATAAAAATTAACATGGATTGATACAAAAATGTAGTAATTTAACCATAAATGCATATAATTAAACAAAACATTGCTTTTTGCTAACTATCACGTTAAGTTGATAAAGCAAGTGGTAGATTTATTTCTTCTATACAGATTTGTATATTAAAGGCTTAGTTCACCCAAAAATTTAAATTCTGTAATTTACTCACCCTCATGTCGTTCCAAACCCATAAGACTTCCGTTCATCTTCTGAAAACAAATGAAGATATTTTTGATCAAATCTGAGCGTGTTTTATTTTAGCTCTCAGATTTCATCAAAAAGATTTTAATTTGTGTTCCAAACATGAAAAAAAGTATAACTGGTTTGGAACGACATGAGGGTGAGTATATTGATGCCAGAATTTTCATAACCTTTAATATATAAATCTGTATGGAAGAAATAAATCTAATTACGCGTTGTTTAAATTTGAAAGTGAATACGTCTATGAAAGATTGTATAACGGTACTGTGTACAAAGAGAATCACAATGCTGAAAAAACATTTTCAGTAACAACTTTTCGATTTAACATAAAATAATGTATAAATGTTTGTGGTATACAGCCGCAGATCAGTTGCGCACTGCAAACACGTCATATGTGAAAGCACTGTGTGCCTGTGCTCCTACTGCCTCGCATACACACTGCAAACGGGAGTATGTGTGAACCTGACTTTGCTATTCAGCACGAAACATACAGAGAGTCCAGTGAAGTCCGATTCTCGAGTCCAATGACTCTTATGAGCTTTTTTTTCCCTGTGTATGAATTTCAAACATACAAAGCAACCATTTAAGTCTGACCCTGGCCTGAAGTGAGTAACTCTTAAGAGTTGGTTTTAGTGAATTAAAAAAAACAAGACAACCAGTGAAGTCCAGTTCTCGATTGAATGTCTCTCATGAGCTGTTTTTTTTATTTTTTATACAGGACCAGTCGAGTCTGGTTCTGAAGCAAACGGCTCTTATGAGGCAGTTTTTAGTTGATTAAAAACATACGGTATGACCAGAGAAGTCAGATTCTTGGGCAAATAACTCTTAAGCCAGTTCTTTTTTACATATACTGACAAGTGAAGTCTAAATCTTCTGACTCCTATAATACAAATGACATTTGAATCACATGTTTGTTTTTTCAATTAACCAAATACTCTGAACCACAAAAGATTAATTTCATCATGTATGACTCCATGACCCAAGAACTAATACTGTTATGATGTACTTTTAGCTTGTGAGACCTAAATCAGTATAGTTTCCACTAACGTGTGGGTTTTGTCAGCAGTATTTTATAAAGAAGAAAAAAAATTCATATATTTTTGTTTTGCATTTTGGCAACAGAAATGCACTTCTCCTTTTCAGATATTTGTTTTTCAAATTTGAATTGTTAAAATGAATTGTTAAAAATGAAAATTAGCCCTTGATTTACTCACCTTCAAGCCATCATAGGACATTCTTCTTTTAGACAAATGCGTGAATGGCGGTTTCCGTTTTGAAGTCCATGAAAGTCCATCTATCCATCATAAAAGTGCTCCACACGGCTCTGGGGGGGTTAATAAAGGCCTTCTGAAACGAAGCAATGTTTTTGTGTAAGAAAAATATCCATATTTAAAACTTCACAAGTTCCAGTGATGAACGTGGAAGCGCAGAGGATGGAGCAAAACAAAACATGGTTCTCATGAGAACTAGCATATTCTCACCGGAGCGTCCTACATCATACACTGGAACGCCAGTCTCTTGTGAACGTGCGTACGACAGTTAGCGGAAATTAGAGATTACAGTTTTAAGTTTTAAATATAAATATTTTCTTACACAGACGCATGGCTTCGCTTCAGAAGGCCTTTATTAAAGGATAAGTTCACTTCAAAATGAAAATGTTCTAAAAATTTACTCACCCTCATCTCATCCAAGATGTTCATGTCTTTCTTTCTTCAGTCGAAAAGAAATTAAGTTTTTTTTATGTTTTGTTTTTTTGAGGAAAACATTCCAAGAATTTTCTCCATATAATGAGCTTAAATTGCAAACTCAGTGCAGTTTCAAAGGGCTTTGAGGGGCTTCAAAGGGCCCTGCATGATCCCAGCCGAGGAATAGGGTTTTATCTAGTGAAACCATTGGTCATTTTCAAAATTGTATATACTTTTTAACCTCAAATTGCTTGACTTTGGTGTTCTGCTTCTTCACGACATATGATGTCATCACATCGGAAAGGTCACATCCGTGACATAGGTGGGAAAATCCTGGAATGTTTTCCTCAAACTTAATTTCTTTTCAACTGAAGGAAGACCGACATCTTGGATGAGATGGAGGTGAGTAAATTATCAGGAAATTTTCATTTTGAGCCCCCCGGAGCCGTGTGGAGCACTTTTATGATGGTAGAGGCACTTTCATGGACTTCAAAACCGAAACAGCCATTCACTACCATTATAAAGCTTGGAAGAGCCAGCACATTTTTTAAATACAACTCTGATTGTATTCGTCTGAAAGAAGAATGTCATATACTCCTAGGATGGCTTGAAGGTGAGTAAATCGTGGGATAATTTAAATTTTTTAAATCCGTTAAATAGAATCATTAAGCAATTAAATTATTCTGATTACTCTTATGATTCCCATCCCTAAAAGGCTGACAATGATAGCCTGGTTAAACTAGTTTGCAGATGGTTCATAAGATGTTTTTGCACTGAAGTACCACACACAGTTGGGGAAAGTTACTTTGAAAAGTAATTAATTACAATGTTGTGTTACTCCCTTTAAAAAGTAAATAATTGCATTACATAGTTACTTTTTCTTACCTGGGCTGTTTTTTTTTTTTTTTTAAATAACAAAAAAAGTTATATTTCTGGGAAAATGTCAAAGTCCCCTTTGACACCAAAATTAGAAAAATAAGGCTAACGGAAATGCTAATTCATGTCTATACTGTAGAGGGCACAGCTTAAACAAACCTTTCAATGCCATTCTGGATTGCAGAAGAATAGGACGCAGGAGAAGAAAGTTTAACACTTACTTCACCAATAAAAAACAAAAGTCTGAAGTCATTTTTGCTTATGGTTTAACTGAATCCTCAGGTTTTAGGCCAGGGTCAGACTTAAATGGTTTTTATTAATGTAATTATTGATGGTTTGAGTTCAGAGTTCACAAATTTTATACATTGAGGAATACTGAATCTTTTTTTGTGCATGTGAGATCAGTAAATGCTTGCGCACATTTAGTCCAGAACTACAATAACCATGTTTACACACAGCGTTTCCGCATTTACTCCTTATTTCTCCCAACATGGGGACTGGAGAGCTGTCAGTCAGTAAATGGGAAAACAAAGTAAATTGTGTTACTTATTTGAAAAGGTATCTCGGATATTTTGTTGTTAATTTAAAAGTAACACTCTACTTTTCTAGTTACTTGAAAAAAGTAATCTGATTATGTAACTTGCGTTACTTGTAATGCGTTACCCCCAACACTGCACAGAAGTGGCACGACTGTTGATTCCCCCCTAAATGTTTCTGTGTATGTTTGTTTAGATCAGAGAGACACGTCAAACGATGCGGGACAGTGAGAGTGGACTGGAGCGAATGTCTATAGGGCATCACATTGGTGAGAGAGGTCATGTGATGGAACGGTCAAGGAACCGTCTCACGGGTGACCGTGAAGAGAGACAGGACTTCTTCAACCTGGAAGAGAGTGGGTTGAATCCTCCTTTCTCTATTCTTTTCTCGTTTTTCTCCTCTTTAACTGCTAGCAGCTGCTTAAATTTCATCTTGAACCTTTGTGAAAAATTTCTCCTATTCACTATTGTTAAACTATTTTCCTTTCAGGTGAGGCAGCTGCCTTTGATGAAGAGTGGAGGAGAGAGTTGGGCTTGCGGTACCGCCCCTCTAATGCCCGTAGTTTAGATTACGGGCGTGACCGGAGTGCAGGGGTTGGACAGCAGCTGGCCCTGACAGCGCCTCCGAGCTCCTCCTCCTCTCCCTCGCCCCGCCACGAGTCACCACGCCACCATCCTCCTCACTCCCGCCCTCGCTACGACTGGTGAGAGGTACGAATCTTACACAGCCCGATTGAAACGCTTCTTTGATTCGACACTGTATATTCAGGCTTCACTTTTTGACATGTTGTGCATCTGTTTACAGGTGGACTTGTCTAGCTGATGCTGTGAAAAGAGAGAAGGGAGGGATAGAGAAGAAAATTATAACCGATGGGTCAAATGTTTGATAGATCTGAACTGTCTCAATATGTGTAGTCAGCTCCTTACAGGGACGTGTGCTGGCATGAGGTATTATAACACAGGTTGAAGTTTTTAGACTGCATCTTTGTTGTGTGGAATTTGGCCTGGCCTGTGTACTTCATACCATGTTACTACTCCCAAAGCATACACACCAGCATTCATCAATTCAAACAGCTCTTCAACCTTGTTATATATACATACACACAGACATCTTTGTATTTAAATGAATTCTCATGCTTCCAATATTTCAATATCCAAATATTTAATGATACACTACACATATACATACATACACACACACACACACACACACACACTGTAAAGTCCGTATATGTTTGTGTTGACACTAGGGTATCTGTGGGTTTAACTGTACAATGCTGACTAATTAAACTTATTAACTAATAAAAAGAACTTCATTGACTGTGCCGTTTTGTTACATTAATGCCTCGTTAGACAGCAATATACTTAGTGTGCCCACTATTGTTCCCGATTCACTCTGGTTATAGCCTATTAGAAGTGTTTATATTTTAGACCTGTCTGAATGGTTTTCACAGGAAATTGCACATGCGTCACTCGCCCATGCGTGTCTTATTATATCCGTAAATATAAAAAAAAGCTGCTCTGGCTACTTTGACGCATGTGTGCTGTGGGAGTGGCATATGTGAGTTGTCACAACTAGCGAGAAAGGTTGATTATGGAGCAGCTAAATCTCGAACCTCCAGGGAATCGGATGGGTTCCCGTGGGGTCTTAAAAAGTCTTAATGTCTCAAATTTTATTTTTTAAATTTAAGGCCTTAAAACGTCTTAAAAACGGCCAGATTTTCACCCGAGGTCTTAAATTTAATTTAGTTAGGTCTTAAAAAAAGTGTTATCCTCGTTCATTTCCAGAAATGCTGGCCGCAGAAAGTTATTAACGTTACACTGTAGCAAAAAAGTATCGAATCGCGAAAGTGGAGCTCAAAACGGAGCTCTAGAGTCTTTCCTGCGCCGCCCTCAGCACATTTGTTCGGTGTGTTGTAGTTCTTTCTGGGGGTGTTGGTACACGTACTCGGTGATAAAACTACAAATCTCGTGATAAATGCAATTACCTGCCCGCAAAATACGTCTACATTTAATAACATTGTATTTTTCTGGACAGAATGAGGCAGACATGCATTGTTTTATATTATTCTAAACAGTGATAAAGTCTGCACTCAATCAGCACTGCATACCTTATTATTATGACAACAGTGAAGGCTTTTAGCCTATTTTCATTTTGGGCCTAAGGTTTTGGGCATTTGGCTCGTTGTTGGCTGTGGAGGGTTACTAACGTCATTGCTTTATTGCTTTTTTTATTATTTCTTTGATTTAAATAATTTTGGTAATGCGTCGTATAGGTCTTAAATTTCAATCTTTATGGTCTTAAAATGTCTTAAAAAGGTCTTAAATTTGACTTTCTGAAACCTGCAAGAACCCTGCATCCGTTTTAAACAAATGCCGAACGGAGCAGAGTCTGTTTGCGAAAACAGAAAGCAACATAGCTCGTAATAAAACAAGAATCAACATTGGGTTTTCGGAGACGGTGAGAACTGATGGATTGGAAATGCAGTAAAAGTGATAGAGATAGCGTTTTTATTACTCAACAGGTAAGGTATTTTATGAAACATAAATTGCCATATGAAGCTCTACTATGAAATCCCAAAGCTGCCGGCAGCTAAAGGGCCTTTAACTAGTGTATGTGGTCCTGGTAAACCCTTTGTTTCTGTGATGGGTAGGTAGGGTTATGGGATAGAATGTACAGTTAAATCATTAAGTCCCCAACATGTGTGCTCTATCTGATCCTAAAACCATAAGACACACACACATGCTGCATCAGGGCCAGAGTGGGGCCCATTTTAACTGCTACGAAGAGCTGTGCACTCAATTCTCCTGATTCTCGCAATGGCCACTCTGGGCCTGTGCTGCATCTCTCCTTAAGGGAGAAGTTGTGTAAATTACACCTGTAAATGGTGACAAGTGACCTTTATAAAATGAATAATTTAATTTAATTAATTATTTACTATAATGTCACACTTATAGACCAATAAATAAATTATAGACTATTATAGTCTATATTATATACTAATTATTCATAGGGTAAATATTTTGAACATGAACACATTTTAGTCTATCAAACTACAACATTGCAACCATATCATAGACATTTATCAGTTTCTACAGATTTATGACGATGTATGAATGTGCCTAATATGAATGTTTTATGTTTTTTAATGTAGACTGTGTGCTCCTTTCTGTCACAAGTTTACAGGTTGTTTATTGAATGGTATCAGATGATGTGTGTGATATATGCCACTCGTGGTGTGTTGTCTTTATTATACACTCACCTAAAGTATTATTAGGAACACCATACTAATACTGTGTTTGACCCCCTTTCGCCTTCAGAACTGCCTTAATTCTACGTGGCATTGATTCAACAAGGTGCTGAAAGCATTCTTTAGAAATGTTGGCCCATATTGATAGGATAGCATCTTGCAGTTGATGGAGATTTGTGGGATGCACATCCAGGGCACGAAGCTCCCGTTCCACCACATCCCAAAGATGCTCTATTGGGTTGAGATCTGGTGACTGTGGGGGCCATTTTAGTACAGTGAACTCATTGTCATGTTCAAGAAACCAATTTGAAATGATTCGAGCTTTGTGACATGGTGCATTATCCTGCTGGAAGTAGCCATCAGAGGATGGGTACATGGTGGTCATAAAGGGATGGACATGGTCAGAAACAATGCTCAGGTAGGCCGTGGCATTTAAGCGATGCCCAATTGGCACTAAGGGGCCTAAAGTGTGCCAAGAAAACATCCCCCACACCATTACACCACCACCACCAGCCACCCACAGTGGTAACAAGGCATGATGGATCCATGTTTTCATTCTGTTTACGCCAAATTCTGACTCTACCATCTGAATGTCTCAACAGAAATCGAGACTCATCGGACCAGGCAACATTTTTCCAGTCTTCAACTGTCCAATTTTGGTGAGCTCGTGCAAATTGTAGCCTCTTTTTCCTATTTGTAGTGGAGATGAGTGGTATCCGGTGGGTCTTCTGCTGTTGTAGCCCATCCGCCTCAAGGTTGTGTGTGTTGTGGCTTCACAAATGCTTTGCTGCCTACCTCGGTTGTAACAAGTGGTTATTTCAGTCAAAGTTGCCCTTCTATCAGCTTGAATGAGTCGGCCCATTCTCCTCTGACCTCTAGCATCAACAAGGCATTTTCGCCCACAGGACTGCCGCATACTGGATGTTTTTCCCTTTTCACACCATTCTTTGTAAACCCTAGAAATGGTTGTGTGTGAAAATCCCAGTAACTGAGCAGACTGTGAAATACTCAGACCGGCCCGCCTGGCACCAACAACCATGCCACGCTCCAAATTGCTTAAATCACCTTTCTTTCCCATTCTGACATTCAGTTTGGAGTTCAGGAGATTGTCTTGACCAGGACCACACCCCTAAATGCATTGAAGCAACTGCCATGTGATTGGTTGATTAGATAATTGCATTAATGAGAAATTGAACAGGTGTTCCTAATAATCCTTTAGGTGAGTGTATCTTTATTTTCCTAAGTATTACAGTTTTTCTTGATTGCTAAGACACATTTCTTGAAAGCTGCTCTCCTTTTCTCTAAACTGTGAACACATAACCCAATTTTGAAGCTACATTCACAAAACCTCAGACTCTTCTTGCGAAACCAAACTTTCACCTCAAAACAGTTCAATCTGTGCTCAAAACTGAACTATGTTGTCAAATCGTGCCCCGAGTCAATCAAAATTAAAAACACTACTGAACAGTCACTAAACACTACGTAGAAAAATAGAAAACACAATGCTCAGGACATGAAGCTGGAGAAATAAATGTTTATTGTTCACTGTAGGCTAAATGCATGTTGCAAAACAAAAAAACTGAAATCTTATGCGTTTGCCACTTGTGTACAGTAAGCCCATGTAAAAATAAAGTACAAAAATATACATGGAATACTAGGCCTACAAACAGTTAGACCAACCCTCCATTACAACAGTATATTGGTACAGTGATGTACTGAAACATACATTTACTTACAGTATACTGTGGTACAGTATATAGTATGTCATAGAGTAATTGCTGTCAACATTTACATACTGTAATATAATGTCAAAAAAAGGTAATTACTTGTTCTCTTCTCTAAATCTTCGGATTATGGTGGACACAGTGAATCTACTGATGTTTGGTTGTACCCTTTGTCCTGCCTCCCTCATGCTCATACCATGGACAAGAACATGGTCAATCACAGTAGCTCTGATTTCATCAGATATTACTGTTCTTTGTCTTCGCTGACCACCTTGACCTCCTCTCACAAACTCTTCCTCTCAGATTTCTATCCATTGTAGGGCCTCACAAACCAGTGCTCTCTGAACTGGCTTACTGTATATGTTCCCTCACATCATTAGCCACAAGTGTGATCAATTTTGAGTTGTTGTGTTCAAGTGGTGACATCTGTGCTTTAATTGTGTTTGACTTTTGTCACCTGTGCTCACCATTATGCAGCACGGGTGCATCACAATGAAAATGTGTTGGCAAGTTGTGTTTAAACAGGTGAAAAGTGCTTATGGTTTTGCCAAAAGAGCGATTGATTCAATCAGTGGGTTCAGGCAACTGAGCATTTGGTTCAGACAATAGGGTTTAGTGTTTTAGCAATTGAGAAAAACTGTAAGCCTAAACAGCTAACTAGGAATTACTAAAAGATATTACAATGTGCTGTAACAAACTCCAACCAGTAGGCCTAAGTGAACACCGCTCCCTGTTACACACCTGCAACAGTAAATCAATGCAAAGTACCTCTGCAGCCAGACTCTACGCCTCTCGTGCTTCAAACAGTAGATGGAGCGCTTACAGTCAGACGGCAGACATGATAACGCACGCGCACTTCTGCAAGGTCGGTTACTATGGTTACAACACAATGGGAGCCGACCGAGGTCTATTCGAGAGGGAAGAAAAAAACTGCAGGAGAGAGAGAGTGAGGGAGACGGATTGTGTGTGTGTGTGTGTGTGAGAGAGAGAGAGAGAGAGAGAGAGAGAGTGCTTGACCGTGTGTGTGAGAGAGTGAGAGAGAGACAGAGAGAGAGAGTGCTTGACCGTGTGTGTGTGTGTGTGTGTGTGTGTGTGTGTGTGTGTGTGTGTGTGTGTGTGTGTGTGTGTGTGTGTGTGTGTGTGTGTGTGTGTGAGAGAGAGTGAGAGAGAGACAGACAGATTGCTTGACTGTGTGTGTGTGTGTGTGTGTGTGTGTGTGTGTGAGAGAGAGAGAGAGAGAGAGAGAGAGAGAGAGAGAGAGAGAGAGAGAGAGAGAGAGAGAGAGAGAGAGAGAGAGAGAGAGAGAGAGAGAGAGAGAGAGAGAGAGAGAGAGAGAGACCGCTTGACTGGTCACTCTATTGCAGTCTTACAAGAAAGTACAGATTTGGGGAAGCTCTTTTATTCTAATGCCATTTTACAATGCAAAGGCCAGAAGCTGCATCTAAAGTGTCTTATATTCCACAAAAAGGTGCATCTAAATGTTAAA
This sequence comes from Romanogobio albipinnatus, assembly GCA_023566225.1. Classification (NCBI taxonomy): domain Eukaryota; kingdom Metazoa; phylum Chordata; class Actinopteri; order Cypriniformes; family Gobionidae; genus Romanogobio; species Romanogobio albipinnatus. Next base: position 33,887,292 of record CM042252.1, read on the forward strand.
TGCTGCACAGATGCATGATAAATGCATTTACAAAATAATGTTATGATATTATGTTTTAAAATAATATAGGCCTAATGAATATAGAAACATTACATAATTAAATAAAATATATAAAAAAATATATGCTCTGTCATGACAATGACAGACAGAACCTTTTTTAGTATCTTTTTTTCAGTGACATTGTGTCTTTGGAGCAGGCCCAAAGCCTACACTGTCAAAAGACGTCTTAAAGCATGTGGGAATTGCTATTTTCAGTAATGTGACATATTTCCAAGTGAAACTTTTGAGAATGTATAAGTCAGAGATGGTCCACTCATACAGTGAGAACTCATGAGGGAGGACGCCTGTTTATTTACTCTAGCCAATAGGAGACATTAGCTGGAGCAGCCTAAAATACAGTTTATTAAAATTGTATACATGTGATTTTGTCTTCAGAAGTGCAATTTTCTATAGACTACTATTGTTGTGAAATTGTATGGATGTTGGTGGGACTTGGATGGAGAAAAGTGGGTGTTAGCTATATCAGAATGAAGCCAGACCTATTGAAGGTAATTAGTTCATTTTATCCAATAGCTGGTATGGCCTTCACGACACCAGCAGAAAGAAAAGTTGTTTTAGAGGTAGAGCGAGACATTGCATTTTGACTATCTATTTTCTTGTTTGGAATCAGCCCTTCACATTAAGACCAGATAGGCTACTTGTTTTTAAGAAAGTAAACAGAGTCCATTTTGATTTCATGTTGACTTTAACTGAGGGAAATCTAGGTTTTATTTAAAGCCTCAAACATGGATGCTCAGTTTTTGATTAATAAAATTGCCTATTGCAAATAATAACTTTTCAGGAGAAATGAACCCCCTACCTCATTAGGGTACTAGCCTAATTAGTGCCCATTACCTAATCAAGCAGTTCTAGGTTAATGTCCTTAATGAATTGTAGTAAATCGACAATTAAATAAGCAGTAATTTACATAATGAATAAGTGCCCTTATCTCGACATCTTTCTTTTTTCCTATTTATTCTGCTTTCCTTTCCTCGCCGCTTTTTTCCCTGAAGAATAAGGAAAATCACGCCCCTTCTCACCCTCGAGTGGTCGTGCGTCCCTCGCTCACCCCTCCATGAAGATTTGTGCCCGTACAGACTGCAAAAGAGTGCAAGTCGTCTTGACAGAGGAGCGGGAGAGGGGCAGAAAGAAAAGGGGGTGGGGAAGAATCAAACGTACGCATCAATTTGTACAGTCTTCAGCTGCACCCCGTTTTCTGCGCCGATTTCAGGGGGAGCGGCTGGGAAAACACTGCGTTATTCGCAACAATGTAAATCTTTCCGTGCATCGAGTTGCCTGTATGTTTGAACGCGTGTCGGTCAATGTACAGTACGAACGGCAGCAGGAGAGAGAAAGAAAGGGAGATACGCATCGCTGGATATTATAGGTAAGAAGGGGGAGAAAATGGATGCTCATATTTGACTCATTCTTCTTTGGACATGTTCAGATGGTTCCTCTTTCCTCGCACCCCCGTCTTTTGTGCTTTACTTGTGTCTATAGATTGGGCTAAATCATATTGCAAATCGGGGTGCGTAACCACGCAGGTCTCGAGTGCTCACATTCCACGGAGCTCGACAAGAATGCCATTCGCCATTCTGATCCCAAATCTTCCACATATGAGAAGGAAAAGACCGAAAGGGGGGTAGTTGCGACCCTCTCTCCTCGTCTTGTCAGGCTCGAATGTGCAGTGCATTGTCCGAGAACTGTAATCCAGAGGTCGTCCAGTTAGTACAGTAGTGCACTGCCTCTGCATGCGTATCAATAACAGGCAGCAGAAGAATGGAAGAAAGGAACGTTGCGGTGCGTGGCCGAGAGATGATGCACGCTCGGGTGTCTAACTCACCCCACCTCTTTGCATTGTGCATTTGCGTGTTGAAGAATTCAAAAATAAAGCCAATCATGTCTAATTATATATATTTTTTGCCAATGTGCATGTAAAGGGGACAGTGTATGATGTGCTGTGTGTGTGGCAAGCCATTATAACGTTTATTCCTTCACTAACTAGTTGCCTATCTGTTAGCTAATAGTAGACCTACTTTTTGCATTTGCATTACTAGTAAGTAATCCAATATAGTGAACAGTATCATTTTCAGTTTTGCTAGTACTACTAGTAATTATCCATTACTTACTAGTATTTATCATAGCAATGACAAGCAACTATTCTGTTATTACCGGGGTTTTTTTTTCTTTTTTTTTCTACCATTGTTTCTTTGGAGATCTGCTGTGGTTCTGTGCTTGCATCTAGTATGTTATTTCAGTTGTTGCTGGTACCTATTTCAGTTTTACTAGTAGCTATTCATTAGGTACTAGTATGCATTTAAAATGATTTCATAATTTTTCTAGTAGGATACCTGAATATGCACTAGAACATATTTATTAGATAGGCCTAATGTACATTTGTCACTTGTAGATTTTAATTTGAACTATAAAGTGGCCATTCCTACTAGTCATTACTGACTAATAAAACCAATGTAGTAATGGACTACATTCTTATAAATGTGTACTAGTAAAACTGAAACAAAGTAAATATTACAATAGGCACTAGTAGATAAAATTGCATACTAGTCAGAAGTGAATAATTGATATCTAAACTACTGTTCCATATAGAATTCAATGACAAAAACAAAATGACTAACGTGTACCAGTAACTTTACAATGGGGAATGTGACTAGTAGCAAAAGAAGAATAATAACTATTTTAACATATATCATAATGAGTAAACTGAAAAAGATACTATTCACTAATGATTATTATAAATGACCAAACTAAGAAGGTACTAGTAATATGGAATAGATACTAGTTAGGTCTACAAAATATATGTTCTTCAAACTGCTTGTCATATAGTGTGTGACTGTATATACTTTAAGTGAAGGTATTGCTTGATTGCTTAGATGCATGTGTTTGCAGTGGGAGAGTGGAAGGCTTTTGGTATGCATGGAGGCCGGCCAAGATTTGGGTAATGGACTCCTGATGAATGAAGGTTCACCTGTAGACAGAGTGCTGGCAGCCTATATTGTTTGTCATTTGGATATATTACCTTGTGTACACCGTAATTGGATCACAAATATGCTGATTTTACATTTATGGGATATGCACAAGGTGTAGTCTTTGTATGTTTGGCACTAGTATTAATTCTTGTTTTACAAATGAGTATTTTGTTAATTGTTGTCATGATGGAGTAGCCTGAGTATTCAATATGATGGTTGTCAGCAGCCTGTAAATCTGTAATATTTATCAGCACTGTGGTTTTTCTCTTGTGTTCAGTGGTTTGGGTGTAAATGTACATTTTGCAGTTTTGAAGGTGGCGCTAAATACACTCACTGGGTTCAGTCTGTTAGTGTGCTATATATAGTCTCATTCACAATAAATGAAGTGTGTGTGTGTGTGTGTGTGTGTGTGTGTGTGTGTGTGTGTGTGTGTGTGTGTGTGTGTGTGTGTGTGTGTGTGTGTGTGTGTGTGTGTGTGTGTGTGTGTGTGTGTGTGTGTGTGTGTGTGTGTGTGTGTGTGTGAGAGAGAGAGAGAGAGAGTAGAGGCTGACTTGAAATACTGGAGTGACATAGTTAACCTCTTAACTACACTATGTCTGGCAAAGGAGTTGTATTTCCAAACTCTATCTAATTTTTTAATTATATTTCTCTCTCAAGCAAGTAGTGTTAGCTGGTCTTTGTCTTGGAAAACAATTAGTGTTTCTCATGGTTAAGTTTTGAATCTGTTTAAAATAAAGGCCAACATATGCCTCATAATCAGAAAAAAATTATTTACTTCAACTGTGATGAGGTTAATTAGCAATGTTATTGTATGTCAGTGGATTATTGCATCACTGCTAAGCGATTGTGTTTGAATTATCCCAATATTGTCAGACTATAGTTGAAAAAGAAAAATAGGCCTCAAAATTAAAAAATACATTGCTGTTAGTGTGAGGCGGTGAAGAAATGGAAATCATAAGCAGGAAATAGATGAAAAGATGGAAGAAAAAAATAACAATATAATATGTGCTATAAAGAACCTTCCAGTCAACATATCCTCTCTGGCAGTAGTAAGAATTTATGCACAGAGAAAATCAACATAGCTTCTATGACATTGAAGGGGTGTTTGAATTAACGTCTAACACCTGAAATGTAAATTAAACTTTTTCTTTGACTATTTTTACATATAAAACATGTATTCATGACTATGTATGCACATGTATGAGTGTGTTAACTGAAAATATTAAGTAGCCTATACATTTCTGTGCATGTTGCATTTAGAGATTGTTGATCTTGAAAGCAGTGCGTCTCCCTATGTTGGCTGCAGTAGATGATTTTTGCAGAGCTCCATTCAACATTGATGACTAAAGCTCAGCTTCAGAGTACCACAAACCTTCTGAAGTACCATGCAGTCAACATAAAAATATATTTACTGTAGAGAGTTAGATTATAATTTTGCACTGAGCTAGTTTAATGAAGAACAGTGGACTAATCTCATCACCCCTTCACTTCAGAAGGCAATTAAATGAACAGTTTACTTTCCCCCCACTAGATCAAGACAAGAGATTAATAACTTTACTGATTAAATATCTTATAACAAATTGAAATACACGTATTTAATATATTTATGCTATGGTAACGTTTATTTTGACTTTAGTGGCATTCACTTTGTTTCCCCCAGGTTTTAAAGATTCAGTGCTATGATAGGCAGCCTGTAGGCCAACCATCCCATTTGTGGTCACGCTCCCGCTTTCTGTAATGGCTGACTGGAAGGAATGGACCACATAGAGAGTTAGTCATGAAGACCCGAACCCACAAAGAATCGGTGAGGGCATTACTGCATACTGAGATCAGCCTCAAAGGTGGACTATGTGTAGATTTAAGTCTTTACTGATTTGTGCCATTATAGAATAAGTCAGTCAGAACCATTTTAAGTGCACTTATATGTGTTATTACAAAGTATTTGGATATGCATAGTAGATGTCCCCTTTATTAAAATGGTATTTTAATAAAAATACAAACAAAATATGCTTTTATTTCTTACTTCTTTTCCGTATTTGTCTTATGCTTTAATTTTGTCATGCTGTCTTTCTCCCTCTTTCTTCTGCTTGTCTTTGCCCTCCCTCGGTCATGTCGGGCATTGCCACAGATGCCCGCTCGCAGTGGACGCAGGAGGGGGGGCAGCGAGGAAAGGAGGGGTAGACGTCCGCACCCCAGCCCCTCTCGAGCAGAGCGCAACGAAAGGCAAACAGTAAGAATTCTTGTATTTTTCCTCCCTCTCTATTTCTTCTTATGTATTTATTTTTTGTGATCTTCTCCATTGTTGTAGTTTATTCATATTTGATGTCATCTCTTTTTTCTCATCTCTATGTCTCATCTTTTAAGTTTAGATTATCTTTTTCTGAACGTTCATGATCAGTCTTTTTCCCACTATTCCACACTATTTTGCATTTAGTGTATGTGTTGTGTGTTAAGATATTTGGTTGGCTATTTTTGCATTCTCTTGTAGGGAAATGTGTTTTATGTGTTAATTATTTTTTTAATACTAAATAGAAAAATGCAAATGCCTCACATCATGATTAAAATTATACTATTAAGCAGAGAACCTCTGGAGAAGAATTGGCTGTTGGACGTTTCAGCCGACAATCTCAAGGCCATGATTCATCAGAAAGTGAAGGGGAGGAGCATGTGCCGCCGCCCAAAAGACAGAAAGTCCAGGTACTGGTAAAATTCATAATTTTAAATTATGAATACAATTGCATAAGAGTAAAAAAAAATATATATATATATATTGATATTTAATTTTGCCATCAGGACTCCTCCAATCCCCCAGCCCCACCCCTTTCAACTAACACTCCGACTACTGCTCCACCTCCAACGTCAAGCAACAGTCAATCAAGAGAAAGTGACAATGAGGATGGCCAATCACAAGGCAGTCGGAGCTCAGTTGGAGGCAGTTTAGCCAATAGTAGCAGCAGCATAAGCAGTGGTCGGGACATTGACCAGGACAATCGATCCTCTTCTCCGAGTCTCTCTGCTTCCCCCTTAGCAAGTTTGGATTCTGAATCTGACTCTCCAGATTCCCCAAAGCAGGGTGATAAAAACAAAGATGGCGGGGCATCAAAATGTGCAGCAGAAGACCGGAGAGGCACAGGGAGGGGTGAGGATGGCAGACCAGAAGACCAGAGGGACAGTGAGGGAGGAATTGAGGGAGATATGTCTTCCTTGAAGTCCTCCTCATCCCTCTATACATCTCATTGTGCAAGGGTGGATAATGCAAGTGATACAAGTAGCAATAGGAAGTCATACTTCCCTGTAGATTCCAAACTTGCAAGCAAAATTGAGTATACAGGTCCCGGTGGTCCAGAGACGCTACTCACCTGCAGCCGCATCTCTTCTAAAGCAAGCCCTCAATGTGGGAAACCTGGGGTGGGAGGAGCTGAGTATTCCCATGGGAATTCAAATGTGAGCCATGCACCGACTCTCCCACCTCCACCTGCGCTGAAACCTCTAGAGGTGGGGCAGAATGCACCAGGTGGGGAAAGTAAAGTAGACAAACCAGAGAAAGTTGATAAGTCTGTTCCACCCTCCTTGCTTCCACAAACTAGTAACGTTCCTCAACAACCTCCTCCTCCAAACACTCACCATTACACCCCTACCAGCTGGTCAGGGGGACCTCCCTCTAGTTGTCCTGGCAACTGGGGATATGTACGTTACCAAGGTAACCACCATGCACATCCAAGTCAGCAGCCCCCAGTGCAGCAACAGCTGCCCTCTGTGTACAATTCTCCTTCGTCCAACCGACACTCCTCCCACCCACCTTACCTATCTCACTCTCATCCACACCCACACAAAGAGTATCTGCCCAGGTATGGCACTACGGCTGAGCGGGAGAGGGGTGGGAGAGAGTTTGGCAACAGAGACTTCCCTGCTAGTAATAGCAGTAGCAATGCAAACAGCAGCAGCGTTAGCATCTGTGGTAGCACTTCTGGTGGTGGTGGTGGACCCAACTCTAATGTCGGCCGGGATTTTGGGAACTCTTTACCTGGACAAAGCAGAGAATATGGCTCAAACCGGGATGGACCTGCAGGACCACCAAGTGGTCGGGAATATGGACCAGGGTTTAGAGATAGAGAGCGAGGAACTGGAAGGGAGTTTCCTTTGCAAAACCAGCAGCTTCAAGCACAAGGCCGAGAGTTTGGACCTGAAAGCACTGGAGGGGGAGGATGTCATACAAGAGACAAGGACAGTAGGTGGGGAGAGTTAGCAGGCCAAGGTAGGGAGGCAGGGAGTAACAGTTATGCTGGTAATGCCAACCAAGCGCCTGTAGGTCCCCCATCATCTGGTTTAACTTCGACATCCCTGGTGACCCGTGACCCAGCCAGTTCACCACAAAACAGCTCTGGTCATCCTCCTTTTTCCTCTGCCAATTCGATCCCCCCAAGTAGAGACTATCCCTCTCCATTGGAAGCAAATGTGCAGCAGACACTGCAAGGACAGACTCCCCAAGCACCCTCCAATGCTGCAGACCTTCCTCCCCCTCCCCACTATTTAAGAGAGTACCCTCCTCCAGGGACAAAGGATCCCTACCCACCCCCTGGATCGACCGCTTCCTCTGTCCCACTTTCTGGTGTACCAAGGGAGTTCCCAAGCCCACCTGGATTGGCCCCAAATCTTACCCGGGAGTATCCTGGAGGACCTCCACTTCCGCATCACTCTCACTATCCTGGCCAGACACCATTGCCTATGCAGCACAGAGACAGAGAGAGGGAAAAAGACAACACTACATCTGCTCTTCATTCAAATCGCAGTCACCCTCCATCACTTTCTCCTTCATCAAGTGGTTCTGGCCATGGGCATCCCCCCTCTACTTCTTATCCCCCTCCACCTCCTCCACCCTCCACTAGTTCACATGGTCAGCCCCCACCCATTACATCCCTTCCAGGCAGTCATGCTCGACAGGGCCCATATTCTTCATCCAATCAGACTCCACCAACCCCGCTCTCACCTCTTCCCAGTCCCTCAACCAATCCGATGGGAGGGTTTACTCCTTTTCCATCAACCTCTGCTCCTTCTGTACCACTTCCTGCATCAGGTGTGTCCACCTCTTGTACGTCAAGTTGCAGACCTACTCCTTACCATGGCACTGTAAGCAGTCATACTCCTTTCAGTAGCTCTTACCATGGCAACAGTAGCCATGGAAATAGCAATGCCAGTGGCAATGCGCCCAACAACAGCACTAGCACTCCATCACTATTGCACTCCCCTCAAAACACTAAAATACAACCACATCTCAGTAACCCCGGCCATAACAACACTGCTTCAACCCCCAGCACATCTGTTGGAGGAGATGGTCACTCTGAGTCATCTTCTGCCCCAGTACCACCACCTGTTATCAAGGAGGAGCCAGTAGAGGAGAGGGAGGAGTTGGAGAGCCCACCTCCAGTTCTCCGAAGTCCTTCCCCAGAACCTAAACCTGTTGACATTCCAATCCATGCCAGCCAATCAGCTCGGTAAGACCAGCTCACTAAAATTAAATCTATTGAATCTTCATAAACATGTAAATTGTGAATACAAACAGATCAGATCTATCATGCCACTGATATTAAAATTAGAGATGCACAATATAATGGTGTCATATATGTTATTTGTCGATATTAGGGATGGTTTTAATTTATCTGTAACAATATTGGATATTTACTGTAATTATTTATTTCATTTTTTACATATAGATTGCCTTTGCCATCATACACAAATCTTGTTTTGCACAGGTTTACACTCAAAAAAAATTCAGCTCTGTCTGCATGGTTTCTTGTATACTAGATGAATTGCATTTATTAAAATACACAACTTGGTTCCACGTGATAATATAAATGTGTTGTGGAAACGATAATACATCTTTTCTTTCAGGTTCCACAGGGTTCTTGACCGGGGCAGTGGGAACTCTTGTGCCCGCAGTGACGTTCTGTTTGTTCCACTTGATGGTTCTAAGCTTTGGAAGAAGAGAAATGAGGCAATAGAACGTGCTCGTAGAGAGGTCGAACAGCGAGCGAGAGACCTGCGAGAAAAAGAGCGGGAACGAGAGAGAGAAAAGGAGAGGGAGAGAGACCTGGACAGACATCTGCAGGTAAAAAAAAGACATTAAAGCATGTTAGTAGCACTGTAAAGAAAATCATTCTTTTTATCTAGTTTTAACATTAACATTCTAGATACATTTACTTAAGAAGCTAAATTGCATAGGATATTTCACCTTGTTTTCTAACAAAGAAACAAAGAAATCTAACAATTTAGTGAGGTTTATGCTTAAAAGTTTTGAGTGAGTTAAAATAAGCTTTATTCAGACGAGGAAATGTTGTTTTCTGAGCAGAAAGTATGGCAAAAATGTATTGGCATGGCAGTGGAGGTTGTGTTTTCCTTGTAGTTATTAGATTCTTTACACATGACTTGTCAGGTTCTTTACAAACATTTCTCTCTTTTTTCAGCAAAAGGACAGTGGCGCCAGTGCAGGGTTAGGATCTGCAGGCACACGCCAGGGCTCTTCGCTCTTCTTTCCTTCTTCATCCTCCATCCTTCTAGACCCTTCATCATCTTCCTCGTCCTCTGTGAACCCTTCGCACCAAGTAGCCCATCCACAGCACCACCATGCCTCACACCCCCACTCCATTCACCCCTCTCATCCTCTGCATCCCTCTCTCTCTCACAGCATTCCTCATTCTCTTCTCATCCCTTCCATGGCAGGGGGCTCTCCAGTTGTCGGAGGTCCTCAGGGTGCTCTAGGCATCGGGCTTGGGGGTCCATACTTGGGCCCTGATACCCCAGCCCTCAGAACCCTGAGCGAATATGCCCGTCCACATGCCATGTCTCCATTGGGTGCTGCCAGCCGTGCACAGGCACACCATCCCCACCTTCACCACCACCACCCTCACCCACATGCACACGCACATGCCCACGCACATGCACATGCGCACGCTCACGCTCATCCCCATGTGCACCCTTCATTTTTTCTGTCCCAATTCCAAAACCCAGCCCTCGCACACCCCCACCACCTTCCAGCTGACGCTGCCACGGCTGCTGCCATTCTGGGCTTTTTGTATGGAGGCGGGCTGGAGGGAGGCCCCGCCCACCCAGGGCATGGTCACGGGCCTGGTGGGTTGGCTGGAGCGGGGCTTGGAGGAATGGGATTTCCTCATGCTGTAGCAGCTCAAAGAGAGCGTATGAAGCCAGGATTTGAGTTTAAGAGCGAGGAGCGTGTCTACACAGCTGGAGCCTTAGCCGACCCGGCAATAGCTTTGTCACACGCACACTCGCACGCACACTCACACTCCTTGCTGCTGGGGGGTGGAGCTGGAGGCGGGCCTCCTGGTAGTGAGGTTGCCCTTTATGGTACAACTCCACCTCCTGCACCACCCCCTCAAGCTTTAGCTGCAGCAGCTAGGAATCCAAATCCCGTCCCTCCACCTCTGTCAGTCCCACCCACCTCTTCTATTCTCCCAGCCTCACTCCCCACCCACCAGGCTCCTGCCGTAGCCCCAGTGACACCAGCAGCCCCTGCCCCTCCCCCTCAACCTCCTCCCCCACCACCACCTCCTCCTCCTCCAACAGCCTCAGCTCATCATCACCCCTCTCCACACTCTACCTTTCCAAATACACAACCTTCCTGTCAGCCCCCACCACTCCCAAATCAGGCTCCGCCTTCAGAACGATATCCCACCCCTGTTCGCACTCCTCCCAGCACTGAACGTGCAAGGAGCGTGGAGAGGGAGAGAGTGATTCCTGCCGCAGAGAGGGAGCGAGAGAGGGACAGGGAAAGAGCAGGGACAGGTGGAGGAGCAGCAGGAGGAGGCACAGCTGCAGCAGGAGGCACCGGAGGTGGAGATTCTCTCGGCCGGCTACAGATGCTGAACGTGACTCCTCATCATCACCAGCATTCACACATTCACTCTCACCTACATCTGCACCAGCAGGACACAGGTATTCACCATACACACACACACTCACACTTTACACAGTTCTCTGCATTACAGCATAAACATTACACCAAATTCAAAATGGTTCTGTCACTATTAGGGGTCAAGGTGGTCAACACCTGTTTTTGATTTCATTCAAACAGTGTTAACTGCCGAAACTGTTTGTTAAAATGTGTTTGTATTGTCAACAAATAACAAAGACAAGCTGAAAAATGTGCATCATGATAAGATAATTAACCAAATTAAAATTAAAACATACTGTCAACAAAATATGATGAAGGAAAAACAACACACAAGATTAACAGTGTACAAATATTCACATATGTTCGTTAAAGCTGCTGTCCGTAAGTTTTTTTGTTTTCAAGATTTACAAAAATTATATAATGAGAATGTACATGAATAAATTTTCCAAACCGTGTTTTTGTCTTACCCTGAAACATTATGGTACACTTATAATAAGTGTTTATATTGTTACTATTTCAGACCAGACTGGTAGGAACCGCTGCGGAGGAGCACAGTTCCTGCGTGACTCGCCATAGACATAAACAGAGAGAAGTAGCTCCGGCTGCAATGTTCTTCTGCAAGACTCATGCAGTTCTGTTTATTAACCACTAGAGTGCAAAAAGTTACAGACTGCAGCTTTAAATGTTGATACATATTTTAATATATACAATATATTAAATACTTCGTTTAACTTCGCACATTCTTATTAACTACAATAATTTTTTTCATTGATTTTATAAAAATTGTGACTACAACAAAATAATTAAACAATATCAGATATAATGTTAAATGGCTACAATTACTCTAATTACACTAATTACAATTACAATTAGTGTTTATCTATATTTACTTTTTAGTTTTTATAATGTATTTAGCAGCAATTAAAGGGAATTAATTAAAGGTTCAATGTGTAGTATTTATGAGGATCTATTGACAGAAATGCAATATAATATACATAACTATGTTTTCAGTGGAGTATAAAGACCTTACATAATGTACCGTTATGTTTTTATTACCTTAGAATGAGCCATTTCTATCTCCATACACCGTGGGTCCCCTTACAGTGAAATCGCCGCCGCCATGTTTCTACAGTAGCCCTAAATGGACAAACTTCTCTACAGAGCACTAGTCGCTCTTTGCTCTCTCCTATAATGTCATTTTTGTCCTGTGTCGGCCACCGTAGCTTCTCCATGTGCTTTAAAAGGAATTCACAACCTCACCACTATATGCTGCTAAAAATCACACACTGCAACTTTAAATGGATTGTCCACCCAAAAATGTAATTTACTCACCCTTTCCTCTTTCTAGATCAATATCACTTTCTTTCTTCTGTGGAACACAAAAGAAGATCATTTTAAAAATGTCTCAAGTACTTTTTAGTCCATACAACGAGATGCAGTGGGGAACAGTGTTGTATTGTACCCCATTAATCATTGTATAGACAAAAATATGATATAGATCTCAAACAAAGTGAATGAAATTTTCATTTTTGAGTCAACTTTTACGCTGTCAGCATCACAAAAGCAACACATCTGTAACAAATTCAGCACTAACCATCAACAATACAATTATTGTCAGCTTAAATGTCCAGTTTCATTCAGAAATACGTCAGGCTATAGAAGTAAGATGGGTTGCAAACGGCAAGAATAATGGCAGCACTGTTCCTGTACACGCCAAGCATTTTTACCTACAGTGCCATTGGGAAACTGTGCTACTCTTATTAAATTTCCCACTTTTGTTTTGTTACGTATTTGGGTGGCAGCCGCGGGAGGGGTACACCCCCTGATGGATCCGCTGGCATCAGGGTCTCCCCTGGCCCGTCTGCCGTACCCAGGGGCTGCTCTTGGGCCTCCCATTCTGGCACACTCCCTCACTGACAGCGAGGTGCTTCGACAGCAGCTCTTTGGTAAGAGGTGTAATGATGTTCTGTTGCAATATATTTAATCTTTCTCTGTGTTGAATGATTTCTGCATTTGCTTGCATGTTGTGTACAGGTGGTCCTTTCCGTGAGATGCCCCAGTCCTCGTCTCTGGGTGGGTCAATGTCTGCAGCACACCAGCTCCAGGCAATGCAGCAGGCTCAGAGTGCCGAGATTCAGTTCCAGAGGCTCGCCCTGGAACAGCAGTGGATCCACCACCACCATCATCACTCCCTTGCACAGGACGAGTACTACAGGTGAATGCAAACACTGTGTACATAGACATGAATGAACAACACTAGCAATAGGCGATACCACTTTTTTCCACTGTATCACTAATGTCAATACTTAAATCCCTTTTTTTTTTCATAGAGAAATAGATTTTAGCAATAACGTATAAACCTTTAAAACAGATCTAACATGAGTTCTGAGATTGAACGGTAATACATGCTTCTGTGGAAGCCACAAGTCAGCGAGATTTCAGTCATTTTTTTCCACTCATAATCCTAAAGAGAGATCCTTGCATTCACCAGGTAAATATATTTCTGTTGCCATATAAATGGGAACTGCACAAAAATAGATCAGCAGTGAACTCCCATTCATATTAATTACTGCAAATGTAATAGAGTCTTCCTACGCTATAAAACAACTTATATATTTGAACATTTTCCATTAAACTTGCATCATTCTAAAAATCAGTGACTGTAAGTCATTTTTTTATGTTGATTATTGAGCAACTTTTAGAAATCCCTGTGGAGAAAATAAATGGGAAAAGTCAGCTGAAAAAGAGTTTTATAGTGATGCCTATAAAAAAAATTCTGAAACAAAATGGGTAATTGTTGACATTTAGCATTATATTTGAAAGCCGTCATATTTAATATTTATGTACAAACTATTATTCCACACTAACACTTGAAGGATTAGTTAACTTTAAAATTAACATTACCCCATGATTTACATACCCTAAAGTCATAACGCTTGAGCTATGTTCTAGTGATACATCGCACCAGTTGCACTTTTTTCTTAAGTTGAATACGGCCTGGCAGAAGCTAGATATTTTACTTCATAAAGTTTTAGATATGGACTCTAAGCTTGAGTCACCCGTCCCCATACAAAATTGCAAATTTGAAAACTTCATTGCAGTCTTTAATTTCTTTCACCTTTGACCTGATATAACCTTTGCCTTCCATTGCAGCCACCTAAAGAAAGAGAGTGACAAAACGCTGTGAGACACAGAGGACATGAAGACAAGAAAATGAAGAAGGGATGAAGTGCAAATAAAGAAAAATAAAACAATCATTTCAAAATTCAGCACTGAATGACAACGAATCTGGATACAAGCTTGGATGTGACATCAGAACACATATCATTAAATCTGAACTAACCTAAATACAGGAGTAACAAACAATATGTATATTCCAAAAAGGTGAGATGTATAACTCTGGCACACAGCCTAGACACTGTGTCACTGAATGGATATTCCCAAACGTCCCTCCTGGAGGATTCCTCATTGTGTTGTTTCACACACCAGGCAGAGGCGTTTAGGCTGTGGTTCAGTCTATGTAAACTACATTATGTCAGAGAGAATGTCTAAAAATCAAGCTCACTTTTATGTCTTTGCATGTAGCTAGATATAAAAAGCCCAATGGGCTAAAATTCTTAATCTGTTTTTATTTGTTTGTTTTTGGAAAACTTTACTGCTCTGAAAGAGTGGTTATGAAAGGGTGCATGAGATAAACAGCTTACCTTCATAATGTTTCTTTATCGTGTTCTTATTAAAATTATTAATGTTGTTTGTTTGTTAATAATTATATGCTTATATAAACATTATTTTTTATTATTTTTTTACATTTTCATGGTACCGCTGTTTATTTTTAATTTTTTATGTTGAATTTACCTTGTGGGGGGGGAAATGCAAGATAAAAAATAATGAAAAAGAAAAATCTGGAAATAAAATACCATTTTTTTCTATAAGTCTTTATGTGTGCAGTTTACTGTTTCACTTTGTCTGTGCTGCATGTGCAGTCATTTGAACAGTTACTGTCAAAGTGACCCCAAAATTATTTAAAACTTGATTTACATTGATTTTACTCATAATGAAAATACGTATTTTACCTCGTCCATAATTGAAATTGTAACATCTGACTTATAAGAATAAAGTATAGCCTAAGTTTTAATTTAACATTGTTACATTTTGTCAGTTGTTAGGTGACGCAAACCCAATGTATGGTTTCCGGTTCCTGTTTTGAATTTGTACATTATAGTTGCAGTCTCAAGAGCCTCGAGAGATACTGTAGTAAAAGAACAGGCCTTTTCTAAAGACTAAAAAATATTGCGTCCTTGGGAAGCTCGTGTCTTTCTCTCTCTCTATTCTCTTTCTCTCGCAGCATACGCATAAGGAATTGCATAAGTGTGGCTAATAAGAGACACGTGCAGCAAGCGCGAGGAAGGCTCGTATCGCTGCAGTGAGCAATGAGCAGTCAGTGTAGGAGGAAAAGCATGCAAGACAGCGGAGTATGACATGTTTTACAGTTATTTAATTCAGCTTTAAGCTTTACACTGACTAAAAGTGACTTCCCAGAAAAGCACTGATACAAAAATCCACTGGACATCTTGAAAAAGTAGACATACATTTGGCAGTCCTTTCCCTTAGTCATTTTACTGCAACGGACATTATCGTCCTCGGATGTTTAGTTGCTTAAACTAAGGTGTACATGTGTGTTTTGTGTGTGGTTACTCTCATTTTATGGAGGAAGACCAAAATAATGTTAGGGTAAGTAGGGCTATGTATTGTGTCACAGGCTCACACGATCAATAATTTTTTTTTTTTTTAATTAGCCTACTATCTCTGGCAATATGTTTTCCTTACAAATATGTAATTTCAAATCCAAAATCTGTTTTATAATTCTGCCCAGCTAACAGGAAATTAACTTTGGCTTACATTCTGGCAAAGTCCCCTCAAAGCTATATAGGAGCAAATGTTCTTCCAGCATAACATTTGTTCTAAATTATCTAGTCTTTAATAATCTTCTCAAAACTTTAGCTCAAAAACATTATTTAGCCATACATTGTTCTTGAGGAAAAAAATAGTTTCTTATGGACGTTGGTCTTAACGCTTTTTTAATGTTATTCGTTTCAGAACGTTCTGAGAACATTAAAAACTATTCCCATGTTTGCAAAATTATAAAATGAAGCGTTCCCTTCATGTTTCTTTAACGTTCGCATAAGCCAAGAAAAAAAAGTGTTTGTAAAACATTTAAAAAATAAATCGATATTTTGAAGTCCTTATTTACACAAATTGGATGTTTAGTTGTTGTTGTTTTTTCACTTCATAAACATTAAGAAGGCCATTTGGACATACTCACATCATATGACATTTATGAGCCTCGGGATTTGTGCTGCCCTTTCTGTGAAGAGCAAACTGAAAAGTGGGTCATTCAGTTCTCAGTAGCCTAACCTTGAATAAGTGTGTCAGAAAGCCCTACATACTCTACATAGGTGTATCATTAGATGTCTGCACCTTTTTAGAGAAACAATCTTTTGTTCTGTGTTAGTGAAGAATTTACAGAGACCTCATTAAATTCACAGACTTGAGATCAAATCATGTAGACTAGAGCAAATCTTTAAAACCTTTATGCAATGAAACATATTTAATCATCAGGCTTTCAATTGAGAGTGACTCAGTTGAGAGTGAAATGTACACATAAACAACAGACAGAACTGCTTGACCATGGTGAAAAACACACCCTTACAAACCTCTTTAACAGTGAGAATACCTTTGTCTTGATCTGGATCATCCCATGATACTTATACCACTAGATGGCATTACCACCCCATTACGTAGAAGCAAAATCAACTGCTCATTATTTTGATTATCATAAACTTTTCTTGGGATAATACTATTTGACAACATGAACAACCTTTGCCATTTCATAAAAGGTCTGATGATTTTTTTTTAGACTTGCTTTGTTATTTGTTTGTTTAAAATACATGAATTTTAATAACATTAAGCGAAACATTTTGTCATGAGTTTCATAATTTGAATAGTCTTTTTTTCTTTGTTATGACCTCATGTAAACCTTGACATTTTCGGCTTAATTTTCATTACGAAATTAAAATAATTTTTATTAGAAAAGTCACTGTCAATTGTGTTTTAAATATTTTTAAACCAATTTAAAAAATGTACATGAAATTAAAAAAAATTATACTTTTTTACACCCCAGGGTTTTTTTTTAAACGCACACACACACACGTAATTTAATATTACAACAACAACAAACACTATAGTTTGGAAAAACCTTTGAACATTTTCTCTGAAGTAGTTTCCTGAAATCCGAAACAAAGAGAAATGCAGACTCACCGGTTCCTCTCATTTTAACTTGTATGTTGAGCAATACAGATACCATATTTGTTTGTTTGTTTTTTCCTTTACAGTAACTGTTAATTTGAGTATGGCTCATTATCATTTTTTATTGTATGTAAGCCTTTTGTATGTAGTTTTCATTTATTCTTAAATTTCTTCATGAAATAAGTAAAACCATGACTCTGACTGTGGATGGTTTGTTGCAGTGTCACTACCAAGAAATGCATGAGTGATTTATTGCCTTCTACAGAACACACACATTCATACACAGTTGAACTTGAATTTAGATGTGTAAGAAGACATTTATTTTGTATTTATTTTTTTTGGTATGCATTGCCCATAATCATATTATAGTACACATGACATATGGGGTACTTTTAAAAACAATATTGATGTCTGAAGTCTTCCAAATGGAGCAGGGTAAATCTCTAAACATATATCACTTAAGACATATCTATTTTTCTTTATTTTGTTAAACTAACCTCTTTTGATTAATCTTTAAATTGCAATTCGTAATTTTCACCCTGCACTGTTATTCTAAATGAACTTCCTGGGGTGTGGTCAGTTCTTCTCAGAATCCAGCTCGGTAAACAACCCTGATGCTCTTTTTTCATAACTGATTAAGCAAATCATGCCAAACCAGTTGCTATTTTCGGTGCTCCCAAAAACACTTCCTCCTCTACTGCCTTCCAGGTGGACATCTCCATGACGATGAGACTGTGACTTAACTGGCAGTTGAACCACAATAACAAAGTTTACAGAAATGTGTGGACTTAAGCTTATAGACATCGTGGGCTCAACGTCATTGTCTTTCTTGGAATTAATGCTTTTCTGACTCAGCTGGTACAAACACATTCTGTACATTCTGTAACCCCTTGTGAAAAGGGTGTAAAATAAATTATGACATAAAATGCATGGACGTACAATAATGCCAAACGTTGAAATGAAAATGTGTGAAATATTTTGAATTGAAATATTCACATCTTAAATATACAACCATGTTGAATTTCAGCTCATAAAAATGCAATGCATTAAAATGCAAGCATGGTTAATGCAATTAATATTTATAAGTATTTATATTTATATATTTATAAGTAGTGCAATTCAACACGTTTTTTTTTGTTTTTTTGTTTTCAAAAACATATGGCATTATTTTACTTCCATAAAATGCCACATAAAAAATAATGCACATCAAAATAAGTGAACTTTTTCGACAAAGGATTATTAAAACAATCATTTAAAATGGACTTTAAAGTAAAACCTGACATTAAAAGTACTTGTGTTGCTGAGTTGCAGCACACACTACAAGAAATGACATGTTAATAAGTAATTTCTTTTAGTGTACCTTAGCCATGTAACCGCAGGGCCGTTCTTGTGCAGTATGACACATCTGGCTCCTGGAAGTGGCCATTTTAAAGGAAATGAGCACACCCAAGGAAAGCCCAGTGATTATCCTGATAAGGCTACAGTATCTGCAGCAGAGAGAAAGACAAGTTTAAACTCCCCCTGTAGTCAATAATAGTATCCCTTAAAACTCATCTTTGATCACCAAAAGTATATATTTAAACGTTTTTCCTGTGAAAAAGAAATATTCATGAAAATCCATGAATATGCATATAAGCCCCGCCTCATCTTTTTTCCCTGCAGTTTTAAAGAGAAAATGCTCAGCAATAGCGATGACTTGCACACGGTTTGAAACTATTTAAAGGGGTGGTAAAACACATTCTTTCGAAGGCTTGATTGTGTTTGTGGGGTGCACTGTAACATGTGTTCATGCTTTGTTTAAAAAAAATTGCATTATTTTTCATATATTTTACCTTTATTCTACACTGCTCTGTCTCTCCTTGTAAAAACGGTCTGATGGTTTCCGGGTTGTATGAAGCTGGTCCCTCAAAAATACGCAATGGGCTCAGATTGGTTAGCTGGCCCGGTGTGTTGTGATTCGCTAACCGCCTAGTGCACGTTTGTCGGAAACGTCACGCCCCTTATATTTACCGGTAGACTGTGCTTTGGGTAGTACAATGGCGTCAATAAAACTATACCAATTTGAGCCCGAATCAGACCCAGACAATTTTAGTGAAGATGATCGAGCAGAACCTGTTCAGTCCTCAAGAGTAAAGACTGCGGATCTATAGTGATCGCTACTGAATGGCACCGTTACTTTTGTATTTTTAGACCGATTTGCTAAATATCTGTCGCAAGAACGAACACTAAACATTGGCTTTACTATAGTAGCCAAATCAAACACAGAACCATGTTTAGCATGCCTGTAGATAAACAATACATATAAGCTCTAATCAAAGAATAATTTACACTAATGCCAAGTTCGCTGTTGAGATTTAAGAAAAAGTTTGTAACGTTAGGTGTTTGTCAGATAACGTTAAGTGAATGAGCATTTAACAAACTGGTTTGCAGAGCCAAACAATGTTGTCATTTGTTTACTTCCTTGCTACAGCGTACAATTAACAATACAAACTATTACAGGAAAACACATTGACGAAAAATAAATCATACTTACAGGTTGTGGCCCGTAAACAGCTTCTGTTTTTAAATCCATCTTTCAGGACAAGCCGTTGTGCCAATCCTTCATTGAACTCGTGAAGATTGTGGAAGCTTTCCTCCGTGAAATGTGCAGCGGGAGCCACGCGCGCCCGTCTCACGCTGGCAGTGTTTGTCTCGCGCAGCTGAACCGCGGCTCATGTATTGCAAATACAGACGAATATTGTCCATTATGTCACATTTTCCGGTCTTCTCCTCTGACCCCTGTCTGTCTCGTGCTTTGATTTATGATGGGCAGCATATATCTGCTGCAAATGCGACCTGTTCTCCTCTGTCTCATACACACATGCATATAACATGTTGTATGTTAAACGCACTGCAACGCACCCCCATCCCTAGGAAGGCTGAACAAAGTGGACCTGCAATCCGGATGAAAATAACAGCGTTTCGTCGGCATTGGCAACAACACTCCAGCCTACTAACTAGCCTACCACAACAACTATTCCCCGCGGCGATACAAAATGGCCTCGCCCCACCTTATTTAATATTCTCGGAGGAGGGGTTTATGTAAATATTGGGACTGGTGATGTCAGCAACCCTGGAGGAATGTCTAGTAGTCCCTACTGGCCGTTTGCTGTAGTCCTTAGAAATTGATTTCTTTAAAAGCAAATATCTCCCTTTGCTTTACACGTTGAACGTTGTAACTTTGCAGATGTTGTTTATGCTCAAACAGCAACATTACACACTAGCTAAAGTTAGAAAAGTGAAATTGTGTTTTACCACCCCTTTAAAGAACAAAAGAAACTATTTTCACCTTAGGGAGTATTTAAAATAACCAAAACAAAAATGTTATAGCATCAACTGTTTGTCAATTACCCCCACACTGCACAAACTGAAGGTTATGCAATTGCTAGCATACAAAACTTTACTACGTTTTCTATTATTTGTAATATAGAATGAGAACACGAAGTTCTGTTACAATATACAAGTTACAAATTGTCTATTGTGATGAAAATATGTCCAACGTTGCTACGAAAAGTCTCCTTTCCCCCAGGCAATTTCATTCATGTATAAAGATGTAGGCTACCACTCCCTTAATTTCTGCACCTGTGGCTGTAAGTGTTTCCGCGGGCTGGAATTGTCCTTTTAGCAAGGTCCAAACACAACAGGCAGTTGTGAGACAGAATAAACAAGTACATATATTAACAGTGATTAGATTCAGATTCAGTTACAAGTACAGAATCATGACCTTACATGACCTGCTCTGGTCATGTAAGGTCATGATTCTGTACTTGTAACTGAATCTACAGCCACTGTTAATGCTGACAGAGCAGTTTATTCTGTCTCACTACTGCCTGATGTGTTTGGACCTTGCAAAATGGACAATTCCAGCCCGCGGAAACACTTTCAGCCACAGGTGCAGAAATGAAGGAAGTGCTCGTGTGAGGTTAATCTGGGGCTGCACGATTGACTGAAACTAAACCAAAATCGAGATTTGTCTTTGTGAAATTATGAATCGCTTCAATTTTTAAATAAATAAATATATGTGCAGATGAAGCGCAGCGTTCAGGGCGGATCGATCGGTTCACAATAAATGCTTCTCTATCTCTGCATGCACTGTGAGATGGAGTCATTGGCATTTTAGTTCGAAAAGGGGCACGTTTTGCATGAAAAATTGCTAATAAAAGCTGTCAATGGCTCTGTGCGCACCGGGGTACCGAATCCGAGACTCTGAAGGAGGTGGCACTCGAACTGTCCCGCGATTCACGTGAATGTGAAAGCAACACGGACTCGGGTGCGCATTTGTTCAGGAAGAAACGTAACCTGCATATGTGTTTTAGCATATTATGATGTATTTAGTTCAATAAAACACGTGTAAGGGATGATGGTGTTGATGATTTACCTTGGATACTAGTGTATTCACGCATATGCGTGCAATCAGGGCAACAAATGAACTTCATGCAACGAGAAGCGTTTACAAACCTGTTGTCCGACAAAAGAGAACATTTAATCGAGTGTTTGAAATAACCTACTTTTGTAATCTGACAGGCTTCACATCACAGAATGAGTCAGAAATTATATTATTTTATAATATTCTGTAGTACAGTGATAGATTTGCGGTGTAGAGACGTGTACAGTACTTTCTCAGTGAATACATAAGATAAAATAAAACAAAAAAGACATTAGTCACACATTTTTTGATCATAATTTAATATTTTTTTTATAAAACCATAGACCTTTCTAATGATTTATGTTTTCTGTAAAATATAATAATAATAATAATTATTATTATATTATTCTTTTTTATTCTTAAATATTTGTATTGTATAGCACTTTTTTTTGCATTTTTCAGACATGGTAACAGACGTTTTATACATGTGCTACAATTTTGTGGGCTGTGCTACAAAACTTTCAACCTCTGTAGCACCAGTGCAATGTGCAAAAAAAGTTAACGTACAGCCCTGCCTAATAAGACCTTGATTAGCTGGTTCAAATGTGTTTAATTGACCTATCTGTAAGCCCTTCCCCTCGAACGCAGATGAGCCAATAGCAGTTGAGTATCAGTTGGTACCGGAACTCGGACATCTTTAGGTGTCAGTGCCATAGAGAAACATTGGAAAATCCTAAGCTCTCATCGGTTTGATGGTGTTTATGCTACAAAAATGCTAACATGTCGTGCCTGAGGTACTGTAACACCGATTCCAGGGATCCTGAGAGGATTTTCTGTTTGTTATACTCTCTTTAAGTTACGATTAAAGTCCCTGCTAACATACAAACCAAACTGTTCTCAGGTCATGTAGGTCAAAAACACGAAGGTCTACATTTCAGTGCCTCTCCAATTAAACTGGTTAACTTATGTAAATTAATTTTAGATATGTTTATGGTCTACATTATCTATCCTATTAAGGAGGACTCCTATTTTGATGGGTATTATAGTCTAGGGGTAGTGAAAGGGAAAGCTCGCACGCAGTTTATCGGAGTTGTTTTGCAGATACAAAGTTTACCAGTTATTAACTGCACCCCCGAAAAGTCATAAGCTCTGTGTATGTTTGTTACTGTTAGTTGTATGAGTGTTTTTGTGTAATTTGCTGTGTATGTTAATGGTAATGCAATGCAACGGAGTGAGATACTTTGTGAATGAGACGTTAATGCACTTCTTAATGAGGCTGAATCCAGCTTCTTATTCACACACTCTAAGAAGAAAAGGTTCAGAAATGAACCTTTTGAGGTTCCTGGAAATTGCAACTGTGGGGGAACCTTAAAGGTTCATTTTTGAACCTTTTGGAAAAGGTTCTAATTGGAACCTTTACTTAAAGGTGCATTAATGAACCGCATGGGTTCCATTTTGAACCTTTTTAGACACGCTTTTAGCATGCATGCATGTTTGTTGTTGTTATTATTATTATTATTATTATACATTACTTTAATCTCATTTCACAACACATACCAAACATATTATTCTCCATTAAATATTTATTTTATATAGGCATATACAATTTTTAGCACTGGATACAAAGTACAAACAAAGACTTATTAAAACTAATATAGAATATTCTTTCATTAAAAAATAAAAATAAAAAAAATAACTGAATGGAACTGAATATTCACAGTATTTAGGGGAAAAAATACAACCCATTTCATGTATTTACATGCATTTACACACCCACACACTTTTGGTTATATATGTATATATATATTCAGAAAATATTAATGCTTACAACAACCCATTCCATGTATTTATATATTCCAATATATATATATTCAGTCAAACAAAAAAATGGCCATTTTAATCACGGTGGGTGGTATTTTGGTTTCTGCGTTATGCCACATTAAAAAACTTTTCAACAAATGTCAGGGTGTTTCTCATCTTTGCAGCATACTCAATGTTGAAGATGAAGTGTATTGCCATTAAAAAAACAAGAGCCATGGTCAGATCATCCACTTCACAGACCTTCTCCCCTTCCACCCAAGACACCTCCCTTTATGTACAGCACAGGGTTGGGTGTACAGGATTCCTAAACAAAGAGAGGATAATGTTATATTAGATATAACGATATAGCAGTTAAAATACCATCTGTAAAACAAAACATTGAAAAAAAAAAGCAAACAAAAAAAAGGTCATTAAGAAATATATGACTTTGTGACATCATAACTGGTAAATTTGCCCAATGTTAGAATGTTTTTGTCAAAAAATAATAATGAATGTTTTGGTTGCAAGAACCCTATTATAGTCTGTGCAGGTATGACGTCAGAACCCAGAAGAGTAATTTGCCAAAAAAAAAAAAACATTGTAAAACCCCATAGGAAAATCTCAAGGGAACCAGGGTGTGGGGTTTTGACATCATACCTGCACCACTCTATAGTGGGACCTGCACACATTCAAGGATAAAGGGCATGAAAACGTACTCGGTTACTTAACGTAACCTCGGTTCCCTGAGATAAGGGAAGGAGTACTGCGTCTTAAGACGCCATGGGTAGGTTCTCCTACTCTCGAATATACTGAAGTAATTGTAAAATCACGCAGTGCTACTGCCCAGTCAAAACAGTGTCGAGACATCTCGCACGCTATTGGCTGGCCAGTGGGAACTGCATGAACCAATGGCAGAACAGCGTAATCTGAGCGAACCAAAGGGCACAAAGCCCGCGAAGCTGAGCGCAAGAGCCCGCGAAAGGGGCATATAAAATACGCTGTAACTGTCAAAAACGTCAGGTTAAATCGACTGAAGCGACGATCACCCGAGTCAGCGCCATAGCACGGCCGTCTACGCAGTACTCCTTCCCTTATCTCAGGGAACCGAGGTTACGTTAAGTAACCGAGTACGTTCCCTTTCGAACGGTCAGTTCGTACTGCGTCTTAAGACGCCATGGGAACCTGTAAAATCCCGCCGTGCTATGATAAGCGCAGTGACATGTACTCCCTCAAGTTTGAACACTTATTAGAAAGGGCTCAAGACTAGAGTTACTGACACATCATTTATATTAATAATATATATGTACACACGTCTTATACTACTGGGCTCATAGAGGCCGGTAACTATAAGGAATGTGTAAGCATTGAAGCATATGAAGGCCCCAATGCCAACTTATGACGGGGACGGGCTTACAAGGCCGTCTGATATTCGTTAGGCCGTCTTAGTATTTTTATACAGCGAGGACTTGTGCCTGCAGTGCAGGGACATCCAGACTGAAGAATCTGGTTAAAGTAGATGGTGAGGACCAACCTGCCGATCTACAAATGTCACCCATAGAAAACTCCACTAGACCACGCCCAAGAGGAGGCCATGCCTCTGGTGGAGTGAGCTTTGACACCTATGGGGCATTGGAGGCCCATAGTGTCATATGCTAACGCTATCGCGTCCACTAGCCATCTGGCTAGGTTTTGTTTGGTGACCGGAAGTTCCTTAGTTCGGTCACCAAAACTTACAAAGAGCTGCTCCGACTGTCTAAAGTGGGAGGACCGCTCAATGCTCTAAGCGACCTAACAGGGCCGAGCAGGTGTAACTGTCTCTCATCCTCCGAAGTGGGGAGGGCAGAGAGAGTGATTACCTGTGCTTTGAACGGTGTTGAAAGCACTTTAGGTACATAACCATGCCCTGGTTTGAGGATGACTTTAGAATCGCCTGGGCCAAATCTAAACATGATGCGTTCACAGATAACGCTTGAATGTCACTGACACGCTTAACAGATGCCAGTGCTAGTAGCAGGGCAGTTTTCAGCGAAAGTGGCTTTAATTCAGCCGTCTGCAGCGGCTCGAAGGGAGGTCTTTTTAGTGCTCTTAGGACCAATGAAGGTCCCAGGATGGCACCGTAGGAGGGAGAAGGGGGTTAAGCCTCCTGGCTCCTTTTAAGAATTTTATGACCATGGTGTGTCTGCGTACTGATTGGCCAGCTATAGGCGTATGAGATGCGGCGATAGCTGCCGTGTAGACTTTGAGTGTGGATGGAGTGTGTCCTGCATCCAACATCTCTTATAGAAAAACAAGAATTGTGATATCTCGCATGACACTGGGTTATAGTTCCTGACTGAACACCAGTCAGAGAACACTGACCATTTAAGGGCATAGAGACGTCTAGTAGACGGAGCTCTAGCTTCACTGACGGTGCTCAAGACACTCACTGGGAGGTTCTTGAGCCCCCCTTGAGTTGCCAAACATGTAACGCCCACAATTTTGGGGTGGGGGTGCCGGATTGTCCCGTTCGCCTCAGAAAGGAGATCTTTCCTTAGGGGAACTGGCCATGGGGCTGCTGATAGTAACTGAATCAACTCGGGAAACCTGATGTGGGTTCGCCAGAGTGGAGCCACTAGCAGGACTGTGTGCTCTCATTCCCTGATCCTTTTTAAAATTTGGGGAATGAGCGGTACTGGTGGAAAAGCATAAAGTATGCAGCTGGGCCATTTGTGGGCCAGCGCATCCTTGTTCTTTGAAAAATAGATTGGGCAATGACAGTTGTCTTCGGAGGCGAAGAGGTCGACCTCTGCCCTCCCAAAAACACTCCATATCATTTGAACCATTTAGGAATGGATGGCCCATTCCCCCGGGGACACGAGGCCCCTGGAGAGCATGTCTGCTCCCTGGTTCAGTCTGCCTGGCACATGCACTGCTTTTTAGTGAATGTAATTTGCCTTTTGCCCATAGGAGGAGATGTCTGACCTGTTGGTTGAGCCATCTCGACCTGAGCCCGCCTTGGCGGTTTATGTAGGAGATCACAGTCGTGTTGTCCGTGCGGACTAGAACATGGTGACCTGAGAGACGTGGTAAAAAAGTCTTGAGGGCTAGCACTACTGCCAGCATTTCTAGGCAGTTTATGTGCAACCGTGACTCCGTGCTCGACCATGAGCCGAAGGCCGGTTCGCCCTCGTACAGAGCGCCCCAAACTGAGTTGGAGGTGTCTGTGGTGACCACCACCCGTCTGGAAACTGTTTCCAAGTGACCACGGGGCCAGGGCTTTGACACAGCCGCGGCCCACTTTGATCCAAAGCTGGCCTGAATGCCACGCTTGGGAAGGAACCCGTGATTTCAGCCAGTACTGCAGGGGGCGCATGTGCTTCATACCCAGCGGAAGTACTGGAGAAGCTTTTGCCATTAGGCCTAGCATTCTCTGAAATTTTTTAGGGGTGTGTTGGTTCCCATTTTGAATGAACATGCAAGCTGCTGTGTAGTCAGAGCGCGTTCGTCCAATAGCCACGCCCTCATTTGGGCTGAGTCTAAAATCGTTCCCAGGAAGGAGGTTCTCTGCCTGGGAAGCAATAAGCTCTTGGCTGTATTTATTCTGAGACCCAGGCATTCTAGATGGCTGAGTAGCATAGATTTGTGAGATTTTATTTCTTCCTCTGACTGGGCCAGTATGAGCCAGTCGTCGAGGTAGTTCAGAATGCGCATTCCCGCTTGTCTTAAGGGGGAGAGAGCTGCATCCATGCACCTCATGAAAGTGCGGAGGGCCAGGGACAGGCCAAATGGCAGGACTGTGTACTGATAAGCCTTCCCGTCGAACGCGAATCTCAAAAGACTCGCCTTTATGGCGGTAAAATGCAGGGAACACGCATTAAGCAGACTCGTAGTTTACAATCATTGCATGAAAAAAAAACATTCAGAACAGTATGTTTTTCTCCCTGACCGGAACAAAAAACGGGCCGTGAGGAGACTCAGAGTCTTTTGGGAGGCGGACCGGCTTGGGCGGGACTCAAACCTCCTCTCTTCCTGATCAGCCTGTCAGGGCTGCTTTCTGTGTTCAGTTTGTCAGCATTCTGAAAGCTATTTGATAAGGGCTCTGTTCAGATGTCCGCCGGTTGGTTTGTGTTTGTGACACTGTGCGGACAGCACTTATGTGTAGCGGAGCACACTTGTAGTGGGCGCGCGCTAAAGAGCGAAAATCTGTGAGAACAGTGCTTATGTGCAAGGTGCACGTATTTTAGTAAGGTCGTTGTTAAAACAGCATTGGTGTACAGGCGAGCATGTTTGACAACAGGCTAGTTGACTGCAATATTTACATCTCCAGTCGCCTGAACTGAGGGGATTGAGAGAATGTAAAGGAAGTCTGTGGTGGTAATCCAGCCACAGCAGGACTTTTGAGTGGTTCTATAGCGCTGAATTAACAGTGCATAGGGGTACACCCTATGTAGGGGACACACTGCCTGCAGTCATAACAGAGGAAAAAACTCTTAATTGTTTATTAGGATCGCCGTTAATACAACGTTTTGTGTACAGGCGTGCATGTTTTATAACAGGCTCGTTTACTGTAATGGTGAACCTCTCCATTCACCTGAATAGGGGACTGAGAGAAGTGGTGGAGTGCTTGGCCACCATTCACTAAATTGAGACTCACTGAGAAACCTGTGAGAGCGGGGCTCGAACCGGCAACCCTGTGTGCAAAAGTGCACCGTAACAGCAGAGGGCGTGGCTATGACGTAAGTCGCGCTCTCAACTGTGTTTGGTATGTAGGGTGTGCGTGCTTCATAACAGGCTCGTTTACTACACTGTTGAACCTCTTCAGTCGCCTGAATAGGGGACTGAGAGAAGTGGTGGAGTGCTTGGCCACCATTCACTAAATTGAGACTCAATGAGAAACCTGTGAGAGCGGGGCTCGAACCAGCAACCCTGTGTGCGAAAGTGCACGTAACAGCAGAGGGCGTGGCTATGACGTAAGTCGCGCTCTCGGCGGTGTTTTGGTTTGTAGGGGGGGCGTGCTTCATAACAGGCTCGTTTACTACACTGTTGAACCTCTTCAGTCGCCTGAATAGGGGACTGAGAGAAGTGGTGGAGTGCTTGGCCGCCATTCACTTAATTGAGACTCCATGAGAAACCTGTGAGAGCTGGGCTCGAACCAGCGACCCTGTGTGCGAAAGTGCACGTAACAGCAGAGGGCGTGGCTATGATGTAAGTCGCGCTCTCGATGGTGTTTTGGTTTTGTAGTGTGGGCGTGCTTCATAACAGGCTCGTTTACTACACTGTTGAACCTCTCTAGTCGTCTGAATAGAACTGAGAGAAGTGGTGGAGTGCTTGGCCGCCATTCACTTAATTGAGACTCCATGAGAAACCTGTGAGAGCTGGGCTCGAACCAGCGACCCTGTGTGCGAAAGTGCACGTAACAGCAGAGGGCGTGGCTATGATGTAAGTCGCGCTCTCGATGGTGTTTTGGTTTTGTAGTGTGGGCGTGCTTCATAACAGGCTCGTTTACTACACTGTTGAACCTCTCTAGTCGTCTGAATAGAACTGAGAGAAGTGATAGAGTGAAAAAGGCGCAGGGCTTGGCCGCCATTATGCGCTAGACAGCAATGACGTAAGTCACGCTCTCGATAGTGAGCGCGCGCTGAGAGAGAGAGAGGGAGCACGCGCTGCCGCTGTAGAAAGCAGAGTCTGTAACGGCCGCGCTCTCAATATCTCCAGCAGTCTGAGAGCGAGTAATGCGGGAAGCTCCGGCATTAGTTCGCTCGTCCACTCTGGCATTCTCTGTCCGCGGCGCTTCTTAGCGCGGCCCGAGTGAGAGAAGAGGAAGAGCGAGACGTTGGTAATCGTGCGGATTCGTCTTCCTCATTGCCGCCGAATGAAACCAAGCCCTCAGCGTTGAGCGGAGGGAGCAGGTCCGATCGAGGGAAAGTCACAGGGGAAACGTCTCTCTGAGGTGAAGACGAGTCACGCGGGCACTGGGCCGACGTGAACTCGCTAGCCTCGGTATACTCAGCCCTCTGGCTCCGCCGTTCTTTCCCGCCGCGGCTCGGGCGGAAAGGGGAACGGGAGAGCGCGAGGGCCGGGGTCGCGCTCTGAAAAGAGCGCTATCCGCGAACGGAGGGAGGAAATGGGCATACCCTCGCAGTGAGAGCAGCCGGACCCGGCGAGAGCAGCGTCCGCGTGGGCCTTGCCCAGACAGATCACGCACCCGTCGTGGTTATCCTCCTAGTGCAGGTAAGTACTGCACACAAGTGATATGTTTTTCTCAGTATTGTACAGAAAGGATACACCGTAGTGTTTCACCAAAGAGCGCAGGGGAAAGGCGTGACAGCTCGCGGGATCGCTGGCGATTTGAGCGCGCTGAAAAATACAGCAGGCCGCTGACTCTCGCAGGACGTCCGGGCTGGTTAGTTCGCTATTCCGCTGCAGGCTCGTCAATTCACGGTGAAGGTGGTGTAGTTCGAGTTTATCAGCGAGGACCGTAGATCGTCGCTGAAGGAGATTAATCTGACGTTTTTGACAGTTACAGCGTATTTTATATGCCCCTTTCGCGGGCTCTTGCGCTCAGCTTCGCGGGCTTTGTGCCCTTTGGTTCGCTCAGATTACGCTGTTCTGCCATTGGTTCATGCAGTTCCCACTGGCCAGCCAATAGCGTGCGAGATGTCTCGACACTGTTTTGACTGGGCAGTAGCACTGCGTGATTTTACAATTACTTCAGTATATTCGAGAGTAGGAGAACCTACCCATGGCGTCTTAAGACGCAGTACGAACTGACCGTTCGAAAGGGAACCTACTTTTATAGGTATAGTGTACCTCATTGATAAGATATAGAGATCTCGGACTCTCCTTGAATAAAAGTGGAAGCAGCAGGACAGCAACAGCCATTGAGAGACCTTAAATATAAAATTGTGACAATATCCATGGATATTATGTTAATTGTGAATTGTATATTTATTATAAAACAGAGATTCAGTATACATTTTCATTCATATTAATAATCATTACCTTTGTGTGCCAAATCAACATGGGTTTTTTTTTCTGCTTCAGCCAAACTCAGCTCAAATATCCACCCCGACTTCTCTTCTGTTGCACTCATTGATAACTTTC
Organism: Romanogobio albipinnatus; assembly: GCA_023566225.1. Classification (NCBI taxonomy): domain Eukaryota; kingdom Metazoa; phylum Chordata; class Actinopteri; order Cypriniformes; family Gobionidae; genus Romanogobio; species Romanogobio albipinnatus. Next base: position 33,917,821 of record CM042252.1, read on the forward strand.
TGTGCCACCAGGGCAAGATTTGTCAGAATGTTCTTTTCAATATTTGCATATATGCTTTCCAAATCTAATACAAGCTATTAACAACAACAACAAAAGTATTAACAAAAATGTACAAATGTTTTGAATACATATTTGGAATTCAATTCTACTCACAATAGAGGGGATTTAAAGGGCTGGATATCGTGATTTATTTTGTGGAATGCTGTTTCATGTCTGTCCTCTCATTCCTTGTCCGTCCCATGTAGTCTTGTAAAAGTCTGACATTTGGTGTCCTCTTCAAGCATTCTGTTTTCATTCTCTCCAAGTGGATCCCATGCTGTATTCATCTTCTCCTGATTATATCATCATGCTCTAAAATGAAAGTATGCTAAATTAGTTAATTAATTTAGTTTATTATGCTAAATTAATAATTCATTATGCTATATACAATTACCATGTATATGTGCACATATGATTAAACAGTGTTTGAATAATTGTTTTTATCTCCATTTGCTCCGTCCTGTTGAAGAAAAACATTTTTTATTGCCATAGGAAATTTGGGTAGCTGATAATTTGCTGGCCACACTGTTTGGGCAATGTTATGTGTTGAGATGTTGAAACCCCTGTGAAATAACAAATTAAGTCCTACAGAAAAAGACGTAACGTTAATACTGGTTGGACTTTAGATGGCTCTATGGTGTAATTTTCCCTGAGCAATTGCGCAAAAATAACGCTAAGGTGTTTACAATTAAAATGAATAAAGTAAATTAGTTAATAATTTTAGTTGAGAACCACTTGTATCTTAGGCCTTCAGTTATAGGCTATCCATAAGCCAAATCATAACTCGTTGGCCTATTAGCCTACTATCTTGTTATTTAAATAAATATATCTTACTGCTAAGAGTCACATAATGAGCTCCAACCTTATTATTACACTACACATTATATTATCACAGATATCAAGAAGGTTTATAGATATTTTGACACTTTATTTTGTCTTACCTATATATTCCCGTCGATCCTCTCGTCCATCTGATGACGTCACACGCATCAAAGTAACGGTTTTTGCGCGAGACAGACCATTGAAGATTCAGTGATTTACGTTGCACAGACAGAAAAGCTTTCACAATTTAATTAGCAAAAAGAAAATAACATGAATTTAAATCACATTTTTGATTGATTTTTTATTTGAATCACATTTAGAAACTTAAGTGAAATTAAATTGCTAATGAATTATGTCAGTATTAGCAGAATTAAAGTGGCTAAAAAACATAGATGAAAAGGTTATTAAGGTTTATGTGTTATAGGCTACAAACAAAACATTAAATTGTTACAATTTTCAAAACTTTTCATAATAATAATAATGGGTATATACATATTATTATTATTATTATTGAAAATGTAGCAATACTTTTTTTTGTTTCAAATAACCAGAACAATATTGTTTTTGTTATGCATAATACAAATAATAATAACAATTATTATTCATAATAATAATAATAATAATAATAATAATAATAATAGGCATAATAATATTAATAATAGGCCTAATAATTATTATTATTAGGCTACCCTATTATTATTTTTGATAGGCCTATTATTACTACTTTCTTGGATGGCATTTTGCTAGAATAATCCAAAAATGTGTGGATTATTCTTTAATTAATAGCATGATGTTGCAATAGACTATGCTATATCTTTATATAAAACACTGTAAAAAATTTAAACAATGTAATAAGAGCGAAGGTTTGTAGTAGGGATGCCACAATTCTCAATATAATATTGAACCGTTTGGTACGGCATTCACGGTTCAATAGGAGCTTGTGAATTGCGTTTTTTTCGGTTTTGCATTTGCATTTGCATTTTGTACGTTAGTGGTAGAGTTATAGGCCTACTCACGGAACACTATAGTTATTCACAATCACGAAAGTTCATTATTTGAATGCGTTTTAACAACTTGCCGGTTATCATGCTCTTTTCCGAGCTGGCACATAAACGCCTGTCAAACACGTGATTACTGGACTAATAGTCGTTTTACTGCGCTAATACTGTCAAATACACACAACGTTAACATAAACACAGTCGGTTATGTCTAAAGTGAGAGTAAAATCGGCGTGTGTCTCTGTGATGCGGGCAGGTCTAAAATTGACAGCTGGGGTGAACACGCTGTCCTTAAAGGGACAGTTCACCTCTAAAATTATGTCATTATTTGCTCACTCTCATATTATTCCAAACCTGTATTCATTTCTCCTGTTGAACACAGACAGTTGAATACCAGACAGTTGATGGTAGGCATTGACTGCATATTATTATTTCCTACAAAGGGGGCCAGATCTGTTTGGTTTCCAACATTCTTCAAAATATATTTTATGTCCAACCGAAGAAATAACTTTATTTAGGTGTAAAACAACTTGAGCGTGAGTAATCGATGACAGCATTTTCATTTTTGAGTGAACTATCCCTTTAATGTTAATACAACATCAAGACAAAGAGAAAATCACTCACTGCTCTTGACTGAAAAACTTTAATAAGAATCAATGTATATTTTATAGAGTATTGCAATAAAATTTTTTTATTTTTTCTCCTTAACCTCTTGCTGTTCCTGTCGCCTAAGAATAGAATAGTAAAAAACTGATGTGACAAGCCATTAGAACCGAACCGAACCGAACCGAAAACCGTGGTTAAAAACCAAGGTATGTATTGAACCGTGGACTTGTATCCCTATAGTTTGTAGTTACACTTTACAATTTACAGTTAAAATCTTCTTTGAAGGTTTACTGATTTATAATGTATTGACTTCTCTACAAAAAATGTTGCATTTAGCAACCTGAAAGCAGTGTTTTTGTTTCAGGGCTGTAGTGTTGCTTAAAGTCTTTTTGTAAACTAACAGGTAAACAATTATGGAGTGGCTTAAATGATTCAAGTGCTTCAAGGCAATTTTTTAAATCTGAAACTATTAAAAAGTTCATTCTTGTGCATGTTCAGTATGTTCAGGGGCTAAAAGCAAACCAAATCTTTACAGTCCATCTAAGGTTCATAAAGGAACCTTGATAACAGGCCAGGTTCTTATATGAACCCTTCTGCCACAACAAAGGTTCTAAAATGAACCGACAACATGTGCCAAATAATCAGTGGATCATTATAGAACCTATAGGTTCAACTTTGAACCTTTATTGTAGTTAGAAGTTCATATTTGCACTTTAAAGTTCCTTTTTGAACTCCAAAGGTTCAATCTCTTCTAAGAGTGCAGCTTCTTATTGATGCTATCCGGTCCACCTTAAATGTCCTGTTCTTCGTGATCCCATTTTTCAAACTTTAGTTAGTGTGTAATGTTGTTGTTAGAGCATAAATAATACCTGTAAAATTATAAAGCTCAAAGTTCAATGCCAAGCAAGATATTTTATTTAACAGAAGTTCCCTTTCAAAGCCTACAGCGAACGGCCAATTAGGACTACATCCCTCTACTTCCTTCTTTAATAACGTCACTCGAACACTGAGCGCATGCATCTCTGGTAAGAGGCGTGACCTTACCGTGCAACGTGCGCTAAGCTGCTGTGTCGAATCACAACCTATGATCACAACACAGGAACCGCTGGCACAATCAGAACTCGTTACGTTTTGTGAAGGAGGGACTTCATAGAACAAGGAAGTCATCAGCCGTTTTTAGGACAGTGAAAACAGCGGTATACAGATAAGTAAATTGTGTGAAAAATACAGTTTTTTGCGATACATGCGAAACATGAACACAACATGTTATATTGCACACTGTAAACACAATCAAAGCTAAAAAAAAACAGGAAAAACGGGACCTTTAAAAGACGCGAGGCTTCCGCGTCTTTGGTTTCTTATTCACGCTTAACTCAGGGATCGTGCGGTTTTTCCTCTTTTTCAAGCATTTTAAGGGATTGTGTTGCTTTTGTGTCCATTTTCAGAATAAAAGAATGATATATTAGCGAAGATTGACTGTAAAAATATTAAGGCACATACAATATAATTACAGTGTGCCTATTCTTTAATTATTGTACATGCCATCAGCTCAATTTAGGGACCATGTGTTTTTTCTCTTATTCTCTTTTGATACTATTGTGTCTATTTTCAGAAAATAATAATAAACTATTTTAAAAGATAATTAACACAGAAATATCAGTGAAGATGACTGTAAAAAATACAAATGTACATAAAATATAATTACATCATTCTTTGAATGCATTAATAAATCAATAAAAGTTAAGGTAACTAGAGATTAATGCCAGCTCCAGCTTGGATCCAGCCTCGGAAGACTTCAGATAAACCAACACCAGATGACACCTACCAATGGGCGTCGGAAGCAAAAAAAATGTGGGTGGGTCCTCAGAATTTTTTTACTGGAGTAGATGCCAATTACATTAAGTACAAATATACAGTTTTGCTTGCTAAACGTATAGTCCGGAAAGACAAAGTTACGGAAATCACCATAGCATTGAGAGCGGTAGTAGTGTAGGGGTAAGATGCACAGTATCTAGTTTTGACACAAATCGACTCGCGGTTCGAGTCCGCCTTTCGCAGAGCTCAATCTTCTCCATTTTCCCATCACATATCAGATCGGAAAGGCATCTATTTTCAATAAAAAGGACGAAAATATTAGAAAAGTGGAAATAAAGCGTCTAATGTGTTTAATAATAAGTGTTTATCGATTAGGGGTAGGTAAACAGACATGTGCTGAATGTTAGAGACGATAAAAGTGAGTGGGTCCAATATCATTGATCGTAAAAAGTGGGTGGGTCTTGTCCCACCCACATACAATGGTTCTGACGCCCATGCACCTACCCCTGCAAGGTCTCCAGAACATCAAATATGGATGAAATACAAAATGTATAATCATGTTATCATTGCTTTGAAATGCAAACTAATTTAGCTTAAAGGGTTAGTTCACCCAAAATTGAAAATAAAGTCAGTAATTACTCACCCTCATGTTGTTCCAACCATGTAAGACCTTCGTTCATCTTCGGAACATAATTTAGTATATTTTTGATGAAATCTGAGAGCTGTCTCACTCCTCCATAGGCTTTCAGAGGGACTGAAACTTGATGGCCCAGAATAGTAAGTAAAAACGTCATTTAAGGAGTCCAAATGACTACAGTGGCTCTGTATTAAGTCTATCATGCGACGAAAATACTTTTTGAGCGGAAAAACAACAAAAATAACGACTTTATCCCACTATTATTGTTGTTCAATTTGAGCCTCTGACGCCACGACGCATGCGCGAAAACGGCGTTCTTCTTCTACTACTACTAATCTCAGTTTTCGCGCATGTGTCGTGGCGTCAGAGGCTCAAATTTTTCCGCTCAAAAAGTATTTTCGTCGCATGATAGACTTAATACAGAGCCACTGTAGTCATTTGGACTCCTTAAATGACGTTTTTACTTACTATTCTGGGCCATCAAGTTTCAGTCCCTCTGAAAGCCTATGGAGGAGTGAGACAGCTCTCAGATTTCATCAAAAATATACTAAATTATGTTCCGAAGATGAACGAAGGTCTTACATGGTTGGAACAACATGAGGGTGAGTAATTACTGACTTTATTTTAAATTTTGGGTGAACTAACCCTTTAAATGGATATATGATATTTGTCAATACTGTAATTTGTAATATCTTACAACATTTGGGGATGTAAAAAATTTCACAGGCGCTTTATACCCATCGTGCTTGAATATCATCATTCAAATTTTCAAAGATTTTTACTGTAGCGTTATGCATTTATGGACCAACAAATTTGACAAACGACAGTACAGTAAGAAGAGCCTTTGCATTAATGGCACCAGTGGCCCAATTGGAGGCACTATATCTCGGCTGCCTTTATGGGTGCGTTCACAGTTCTACTGGGACATTATACCCAGTGTGCTTGACTGTCACCATGAAAAATTCCAGACATTTTTACTGTAGAATTTTGAAGTTATGGATCCATGAATTTGACATATATGACAATACAGTTAGAAAAGCTATTGCATTGTTGGCCCATTTGGAGGCGCTATATCTCGGCTGCCTTCATGCGTGCGTTCACAGTTCTACTGGGGCATTATACTCAGTGTGCTTGACTGTCACCATGCAAAATTCCAGCCATTTTTACTGTAGCATTTTGAAGTTATGGATTCATGAACTTGACATATATGACAGTGCAGTTAGAAGAGCTATTCCATTGTTGGCCCATTTGGAGGCACTATATCTTGGCTGCCTTCATGAGTGCGTTCACAGTTCCACTGGGGCATTATACCCAGTGTGCTTGACTGCCACCATGCAAAATTCCAGCCATTTTTACTGTAGAATTTTGAAGTTATGGATCCATGAATTTGACATATATGACAGTACAGTTAGAAGAGCTATTGCATTATTGGCCCATTTGGAGGCGCTATATCTCGGCTGCCTTTATGGGTGCGTTCACAGTTCTACTGGGGCATTATATCCAGTGTGCTTGACTGTCACCATGCAAAATTCCAGACGTTTTTACTGTAGAATTTTGAAGTTATGGATTCATGAACTTGACATATATGACAATACAGTTAGAAGAGCTATTGCATTGTTGGCCCATTTGGAGGCGCTATATCTCGGCTGCCTTTATGGGTGCATTCACAGTTCTACTGGGACATTATACTCAGTGAACTTGACTGTCATTATGCAAAATTCCTGACATTTTTACTGTAGCATTTTGAAGTTATGGATCCATGAATTTGACATATATGACAGTACAGTTAGAAGAGCTATTGCATTGTTGGCCAATTTGGAGGCGCTATATCTCGGCTGCCTTTACGGGTGTCATTTTTTAGAAGTGTATTCTCAAAAGACTGTACTGTGGGTCACATCGTGCTTGTAAGGGTAAGTAACCACTTTAATACGGCAAATGTAGTATTTATTCTAAATTAGCTATACACTTATTATTAGGGCCCAAGCACAGATGATGTGAGGTCCCTTTTGGAATTGCTCAGTCTATTATTATTATTCTCCCAAATTAATTACATTTTTGAGGGCCTAAACATGCTCGAAAACACGCGTCAGAAGTGGCAAAAAGTGCCCCTCCCACTACGTTTCACGTACAGGTATGAAATTTGGTAGACACATGTAAAAGCCCAATAGCTACAAAAAAGTCTCCTGGTATGAAATCTGGAAACCAACAGGAAGTGAGATATTTTCAAAATTGTTGCAAATTTTGCCTTTTCTAGACGTTGTACTTTAATCAACTCCCTTTATGGGTGCAACACAATACCTTAAAAAGCTTGAAAAAGAGGAAAAACGACATGGTCCCTGAGTTGAGCGTGAATAAGAAACCAAAGACGCGGAAGCCTCGCGTCTTTTAAGGTGGACCGGATAGCGTCAATAAGAAGCTGCGAATAAGAAGCTGGATTCAGCCTCGTCACTTCTTATGGTTTGTTTGTTCAGCTCTTACGATGCTTTGAGTGAAAAAGGACATAAATCATCAATAAAATTTAGCCATCATTCGGACGGGGTATACGCTACATTCTGTGTCCAAAAACATCTTGGGATAAGGTTTGACAGCTGTCATTGAAGGTTAGCTTGTCATTACACGTTTGTGTTTAATTTGTCCATTAAATAAATTAATTTACTCATTAAAGTGTGACAATAAAATAGGCTATAATATGAGCTTATATGATTCAATAAGATTCTCTCTCTCTCTCTCTCTCTCTCTCTCTCTCTCTCTCTTTGGTTATCTAAATGTAATATATTGATTAACTTTCAAAGTACAGCACTCTCCTCACAATCCCATTTACCAGACTGACTGAGCCAACAAGGACTCTGGGGTTCGAACCTTCTGACACGCAAAGCGAAATGCGCACGGAAAGTGAAGCTTCATTTGTTATCGATCACGTGACTCTGGGAAAAACAAAGGCTTGTTCGACTTCACCGAGCGATGCGCAGACCGATCGGCGGCTGACTTGAAGCAGTGCATGCCGGTTAGAAATTTTGTCCGACTTGATACAGTGCCGATGCCACGTGACAGTGACGTATGTCAACAAAATGCCGCGAGAGCGATTCGAGAGCAGTCGGCTAATACAGCCGGTGCAGTTTCTCCAGAGCAGCTGCAAGAGGCTGCATGGACTCTGATGACGACACAGCTGTTCCTCGATTGGCTGGATTCACCGCATGACAGCGATCACGTGTGTTTCGTGTTAATTCCAAAACCTTCAGCTCCACTAATGCTCACAAATCTGTTTATTTTTATAACAGTAAAACCTCCTTTCATGTAGTTGCGATTATATTGTCATGTTTATCAAAATAAAACTGATTAAAAACATAGACCCCACTTCATTGAGAGTGTAGACTTATATGTTGAACTTTATTCTTGTACAAACACACGCTGTATTAAGCAGTACATAAAGTATTACATGACAATAATGTCTCTGAAACAGCTGTGCATTGCCAAATATTGCATTTATTTCACTTCAGCTGATAAAGTATGCAAACACAGCGCGAGCGTCACTACGGGAAGCAGAAAGTGTCCGACTTCACGTCTCCGTTTGCAGCTCCTCCCCATCTGCACGCGGCTACTCTCGCCGATCAGTTGAATCCGACCGCAGCCGATGTCGAACACACCTAAATACACACCCCGAAACGGAGCTTCACTAGAAATTGTCTCGCATGCATGATACGCGCATCGAAGCTTCAGTGTCATCCGTAACATCACTAATAGCTATACTGAGTTCTGTTGTTACAACCTACATATCAGGGTGGGTTGTACAATTCGAAAACTTTTGTGCACAAATTTATTGTGTAATTAAATGTAGCCTACTTTGTACAATATTTATTATGACGACGAATTATACAATTGGCCTCCCCTGGATTTACTGTCAACCCATTGGATCAGAGCACTGTCAATCACTGCTTGATTTGCGACTCACAAAGAGGAATCATAGTTGCGCTTTTTCAAACAGGACCACAACATATCCGTGTATACGGCATGTACCATAGACAAAAATATGGACGTAGTGTAGGATTCTAAAGATCCCATAGGATTCTAAAGAGCAGTTTTGAAGCTTAAAGTAGGGTCGAGCTGGCCGTTGTCATCTTGGCAGCGAGTCACTCCCGGATAACTGAAAATGGGCAAAGAGGCGGGACGTGGGTGGAGCTGAGGTGACAGCAGCAGATAAATGGCATTCCACCTGTCACTCAAAGTGAGTAAGAAACTGAAACTGGCAGTAGGTGGTGGTAAATGTCTAATGGAGTAATTGAGTCATTCAGTTCAAACGGCTGATTCATTCAGGTGTGAAGTAAATGGATCTCTTTATGAAAATGGTACAAGTAAATGGTAGGCCTAGGGCGGGGTAAGTGCGTTAAATGCGTTAATAATTTTAACACGTTATTTATTTTTTTACCACAACTAATTAATCTAATTAGCGCGTTAAATCGACAGCCATAATATAACGAGCATATATATACAGTGAGGAAAATAAGTATTTGAACAACCTGCCATTTGCAAGTTCTCCCACTTAGAAATCATGGAGGGGTCTGAAATTGTCATCGTAGGTGCATGTCCACTGTGAGAGACATAATCTAAAAAATTAAATCCAGAAATCACAATGTATGATTTTTTAACTATTTATTTGTATGATACAGCTGCAAATAAGTATTTGAACACCTGAGAAAATCAATGTTAATATTTGGTACAGTAGCCTTTGTTTGCAATTACAGAGGTCAAACGTTTCCTGTAGTTTTTCACCAGGTTTGCACACACTGCAGGAGGGATTTTGGCCCACTCCTCCACACAGATCTTCTCTAGATCAGTCAGGTTTCTGGCCTGTCGCTGAGAAACACGGAGTTTGAGCTCCCTCCAAAGATTCTCTATTGGGTTTAGGTCTGGAGACTGGCTAGGCCACGCCAGAACCTTGATATGCTTCTTACAGAGCCACTCCTCGGTTATCCTGGCTGTGTGCTTCGGGTCATTGTCATGGTGGAAGACCCAGCCTCGACCCATCTTCAATGCTCTAACTGAGGGAAAGAGGTTGTTCCCCAAAATCTCGCAATACATGGCCCCGGTCATCCTCTCCTTAATACAGTGCAGTCGCCTTGTCCCATGTGCAGAAAAATACCCCCAAAGCATGACGCTACCACCTCCATGCTTCACAGTAGGGATGGTGTTCTTGGGATGGTATTCATCATTCTTCTTCCTCCAAACACGTTTAGTGGAATTATGACCAAAATGTTCTATTTTGGTCTCATCTGACCACATGACTTTCTCCAATGACTCCTCTGGATCATCCAAATGGTCATTGGCAAACTTAAGACGGGCCTTGACATGTGCTGGTTTAAGCAGGGAAACCTTCCGTGCCATGCATGATTTCAAACCATGACGTCTTAGTGTATTACCAACAGTAACCTTGGAACCGGTGGTCCCAGCTCTTTTCAGGTCATTGACCAGCTCCTCCCGTGCAGTTCTGGGCTGATTTCTCACCTTTCTTAGGATTATTGAGACCCCACGAGGTGAAATCTTGCATGGAGCCCCAGTCCGAGGGAGATTGACAGTCATGTTTAGCTTCTTCCATTTTCTAATGATTGCTCCAACAGTGGACCTTTTTTCACCAAGCTGCTTGGCAATTTCCCTGTAGCCCTTTCCAGCCTTGTGGAGGTGTACAATTTTGTCTCTAGTGTCTTTGGACAGCTCTATAGCTGTGTCTCATTTCATTTAATTTTGAAGGCTGCATCCTCTGGAGGACACATCCTGTGAAGGATGCGGTATACGGAGTGTCCTTAATCAGTAATTAAGAATTAAACGAGACGTCCTCCGTAGGACACACAGGCAGGAAGTATCACGTTGCTATGCCAACACGTTCACCGTGGAGTTGCGCTCTCACACCAGTTATATGAATGAAAATTATTTATAACTTGAAAATGACTATGAAATGTTTTGCCTTGACAGCAAAGCACTGTTCTAAAAGTTTAAAAAATAAAATACAATATCACAACACTTGTAATGCTGTTTACCACAACTATCTATTTGAGGTATATACAGCTTAAAAACAAAAACAAGCTTTAAACTACTTAAGTTTACACCACATCTTCGCTTGCATGTATATCTGCCGGCGGCGCCATTTTTTCAAATAATATTTAAAAAACATGACGGTTGTTAATGGCGACGCAAAGAATTGTGGGTTATCTGAAGCAACGAAGGATACATCTCATGCACACTCCGAATTCCTGAAAAGAAGGGCGCATTTGAAGGTCGCATTCGGAGTGTCCTACTTACTTTTTTGAAATGAGACAGCCTTCAGACGCATGCACCCTTCAAATGCGCCCTCCGGAGGATGCAGCCTTCCGAAATGAGACACAGCTTCTGTTAGTAGTTGGATTCTTACTGATTGTATGGGGTGGACAGGTGTCTTTATGCAGCTAACGACCTCAAACAGGTGCATCTAATTTAGGATAATAAATGGAGTGGAGGTGGACATTTTAAAGGCAGACTAACAGGTCTTTGAGGGTCAGAATTCTAGCTGATAGACAGGTGTTCAAGTACTTATTTGCAGCTGTTTCATACAAATAAATAGTTAAAAAATCATATATTGTGATTTCTGGATTTTTTTTTTTAGATTATGTCTCTCACAGTGGACATGCACCTACGATGACAATTTCAGACCCCTCTATATATTATGTCAATATAATGTTATACTAATAATTATTTTATGTTAACAAGTGTGCTAGTATATCTGTTACAAAATACTTCAATATTATTAGTATAGGTTAATTATTATATAACAATAATAAGTGGCAAAAGATAATTAATATTATATAATATATATATATATAATATTTAATATATAATGTATATAATAAATTATGATATAAATTAATAATATTATTTTTATGAGCTTCCACAGCTTTTACTATAAATAAAATAAAATAAATCACTCATACCTATGAGTAAGTGAGCAAGAATTGATTTTTGCTTTTCTTATTTAGTGATCATTAATAGTACTTGTGCTGGTGGCATCAGTGACCAAGACAGTCAGGGTTTCATTCTAAGGCACTGCTTTCCAAATGCACCTGAAAACATTCAAAATAGCAGAACTCAGGACATAATATACAGTGGATAAAATAAAATAAAAAAAAACATACAGTTCTACATACCCCAGTTATCTTACAGTAACTGCTGAGATTTATTTGCAATTTATTAGTGTCACTTCAGGTAAAGACAGGTGTGTAGCCTACTATTCACACTTATGCTGTAGGTTTTTCTTTCTTTTTTTAGGTTTTCAGTGGTATTGCATAGGTAATATTTTTTACATTCAAGGTGCAAAAGTTCTGAAATGATTTATCTTTTATTGTGAAATATTGTAACAGTCTGGTCTATCTAAGATCTTTTTTAATTCTCTGTAGTGATAATATAAAACCAATTTTTACCTTGAAGCTTTGCACTTATTTCTTTGGAGACAGATGACAGTGATGATGATGATGATGATGATGATGATGATGATGATGCCGACAATGATATATATAATACCATGATCTCTACCTGTTACTTGAGTGGTGCCATTGGCTAGAGAAGATATATAAACTGGGGTTTAGACTAAACTTAAAACTTACAGCTCTAAGCATACAAAACGAATCTTATTTATTTATAGCAAAAAGCAACAACAAAAACAAGTGTAAAATATTTAACAACTGGTGAGACTAAAATTGGCCTAAACAGCAGGAGATTGGTATTGCTATTGACATTTTTAAATCACTTTTCCCTGGTACCACTGGAAACAGATCCTGATAAACAACTTAAATTATCTGAAAGATATACAAACAGAAGCACAGTCCTCTCCTATTAAAAAAAACAATGCTCAATCAAAGGAATAAAAATGTTCTAGTATAATTATTACATTAGTCTGCATACAGTATAAGGGCCGGGACTCGATTAAAAAAATGTATCAAATTAATTAGAGGCTTTTTAATTACTTAATCGAAATTAATCGCATATAAATATTTGACCTGAGAACAGTGAGAAGTAATTTTTCACATGGATTTTTTGTATACCATTGAATAATGACTGAATACATAAGCTTAATCAACAAAATATTGTTTATTTATGTCAGTCCAGCAGACCAGTGACTTAGTTACCCTGGTCCTGAAACCAGTCATCTGGTGGAGTGTGGGTCCTTTTAACTTTACTCGGAGTCGGACTAACGTCCACGCTAACTCCTATGTGTTTTGCTTGAGGTGATATTTGAGGCTCGATGTGCTGCGGTGATACGCAAATTCCTTGTTGCATAGCTTGCACACAACCATGCTTTTGTCGACGCTTCCATCCTTTCGTATTTAAAAAAATAAAAATTCCCATCCACGGGGCCAAGCAAAGCGGTCTCGTTAGCTTCTTCGTTCATGTTCACTGTGGTTTGTTGTTGTCGGAAGTCAAGAACGCTAGTTGGTGCTCCAGTATAATCGGTCCGTCGCAACTCATTCATTGAAAAACGTTCCGCGGTGCAAAAATAAGTGTTACATTTTTTTTTTGTTGCGTAATTAATCTTAATTAACGCGTTAAAGTCCCGTAATTAATTCATCTTAATTAACGCGTTAAAGTCCCGGCCCTAATATATATATATATATATATGACTCGGATTGTATTTCCTGAAATGCTAAGAATTTTACAAAGCCACAAAACGCCTGTTCTCTAAAGAGCCTCAAACAACTCATAAATCCAATACATGTAACTTAAAAATTATTATTATTTTTATGTTTTATCTCACCTGGAGTAGTTCTTGGCACATCCAAAGCATCACACGTATCTGGCATGCAAAACAGAGATTATTATTGAATAATAATGATCTAAACTTTTAAACGATCTAAACGATGAATCTAAACTTTTATCAATCTATAGAAACATTATTATTGCCGTAAAACATAAAAACCTTTCCAAACACGCCAGAGCAAACTCTTTATCAGATCATAAATGGAGACACATAAACTAGTGAAGTATTTTTACTCAAGTAAATTTTTCAAGTATATTTACACTATATTGCCAAAAGTTTTGGGACACCTGTCTTTACATGCGCATGAACTTTAATGACATCCAATTCTTAATCCGTAGGGTTTAATATGGAGTTTTCCCACTGTTTGCAGCTATAACAGCTGCAACTCTTCTGGAAAGGCTTTACACAAGGTTTAGGAGCGTGTTTGTGGGAATTTTTGACCATTCTTCTAGAAGTGCATTGGTGAGGTCAGGCACTGATGTTGGACGAGAAGGCCTGGCTCCCAGTCGCCGCTCTAAGTCATCCCAAAGGTGTTCTATCAGGTTGAAGTCAGGACTCTGTGCAGGCCAGTCAAGTTCCTCCACACCAAACTCGCTAATCCATGTCTTTATGGACCTTGCTTTGTGCACTGGTGCGCAGTCATGTTGGAACAGGAAGAGGCCAGCCCCAAGCTGTTCCCACAAAGTTGGGAGCATGAAATTGTCCAAAATGTCTTGGTATGCTGAAGCATTAAAGGGGTGATGAATTAAGAAATCAACTTTCCTTTGAGCCTTTGGTATATAAAGTTCATCGTGATATAAGAATATCCTGCAAGTTTCAGAGCTGAAAACAGCTTTTATAGACACCAGGCCCAGAAAACGAGAGCTCTCAGAATATCTCCACCACTGACGTAGTAGGACGCAGAAGCACCTCCTCAAGCCCGCCCACAGACTCGTGAAGCTAAACGATGCGGAATCGATTGTAAACAAGATAGAGGTCGAGACTGGATTTGCAGACATATTGAGATTAAAACACAATGCTGTGCCTTTTATATTGGATCCGACAGGAACGGTGCAACACACTTATGTGAGTAAAACCTGTTTTTTATATGTGTTAGTATTGCATTGTTACAGATTGAATGATATATATTGATTACATACCTTAGCACGCTGTCACAGGCTGGAGAAGGTGTTATTGGTTTATTCGTGATCGGACTTGTAATGCCAGCTCGCAAAGCCCAAAGTCCCGGGGCTATGTGCTTTTCAGACGGGCTTGCACGCGTGTGTGTGTGCGGTTCGCAGTTATATTCACTGATGATCGAGCGAAATGATACAGAAATAACATTACAAACAATCGCAGGTGGATGAGAGATTAATCATTTTGCTTGTTTGATAAAGACATTTTGCGAGCCCTGGCTGTGGGCTGGGTGATTCATTCCGGTTGCCGTTTGCTGTCACTGACAGGGGAGCAGAAGCTCATTAAATATGCAAATCTTATCCAATCCTAGCCGTGGGCGTTTACTTCCAAGTCTTCAGTGCGGCACACACGCCCATCAAAACCGATCGTTTTTCAGAGAGCCTCAAAACGAAGGCAGAAAGTAGCCTATTACTTATTCATTATGATGTTTTTGAATGTAAAAACCATGCGAACGTCATAAGTTGACCTCAGACAACAGTATAAAAAAAAATGTAAGAGACACCTTTAAGAGTTCCTTTCACTGGAACTAAGGGGCCAAGCCCAGCCCCTGGAAAACAACCCCACACCAAAATACCCCCTCCACCAAACTTTACACTTGCAACAATGCAGTCAGGCAAGTACCGTTCTCCTGGCAAACTCCAAACCCAGACTCATCCATCAGATTGCCAGACAGACAAGTGTGAGTCATCACTCCAGAGAACACGTCTCCACCGCTCTAGAGTCCAGTGGTGGTGTGCTTTACACCACTGTATCCGACGCTTTGCATTGCACTTGGTGATGTAAGGCTTGTATGCAGGTGCTCGGCCATGGAAACCCAATGCTCTGTGGGCCTATTTTACGTGGCCTACCACTGAGTTGCTGTTGTTCCCAATTGCTTCCACTTTGTTATAATAACACTAACAGTTGACCGTGGAATATTTAGTAGTGAGGAAATTTCACGAATGGACTTATTGCACAGGTGGCAACCCATCACGGTACCACGCTTGAATTCACTGAGCTCCTGAGAGCATCCCATTCTACTACACATGTTTGTAGAAGCAGTCTGCATGCCTAGGTGCTTGAATTTATATACATTTGGCCACGGAAGTGATTGGAACACCTGAATTCAGTGAGTTGGAGGGGTGTCCCAATACTTTTGGCAATATAGTGTACTTTATCTGTGTTTTTCTTTGGAAAACTTTTACTTTACTACATTCCAAAGCATAATGTCATACTTTTTACTGCACTACATAAGTTTAAGTTTATTATATATTTGACAGGGACCATGTGCAAGTACATTAATCTTACACAAGAAAAGATGCTTTACACCAGATTTAGCTACAGCTAATTTCCATCCGCTGGAAATTGTCACAATCAGTCACATTTAGTTTCAGTTTGATTGGACTTTCAGTTTGTTTGTATCTGTCTCATGTTCCTTTGTTCTGTTTTTCCACTAATCTGTTACCATCGTTATTAGTTACATCATCACCCTCATTGTGTTCACTATTTAGTTCCTCCTGTTCCTTTATACTGTGTCCGATCTACGTTGCGTTATTAAGTTGTGTTCTCCCTGCCTGTGATCTGATTTATATTAATCTTGGAGTATTTAAAAGTAAATGTACAAATATTGCAATATGCTCTTCTCTAGCTAAGTTTTCTAGCAAGATGACACATTGTTCATATGGGGTTGAAGCACTGATCGGGCATGAGAGGTGATAGCTATTTACATTTTGTAATAAAATAGTAATAATTTATGAGCTTAGACTTTGCTTAATCAAACATATAATAGTGTGATGGTGGTGTGGTTTTAATGTTGATTTGTTAAATATGATCCTAAAACATGGAATAAAAAAACATTATAACCCTTATATTAAGACACATGAGACCAACGTACCTTGACATTCTGCAATGTCAGCTTCCTGTTGAATCAAAAGAAAGAGGAGCAAGAGATAATAAGAGAAACACAATCTCTGAAGACTAAACAACAATCACATTTAATTCAAAATATCATATTTAGGCTAGGCCCATTATGCTGATGTTTACCCCAGTGCGTGGACAGTCCTTTCGGTATATGACCTGTTTGACCTTTTCATCCCCGTTTCCTTTGAGAATTAACTTCTGGGGTTCAAGATATACTACCTTCGTCTCATCCACATTTCCATGTTCATCAACCACAGTATATTCCTACACACAGAGACAAGCAATGCTTAATAGTCAGTGCCTCCTTGTATTCTTTGCATATACTTCCCATTCTGTACCGCTGACTATATATACACTTCACAATGTTTTTGATTGTCTTTTGAAATGTGTAGAAGTGTTTGTATCTGTTCTCTGTATCTTCTATTGTACCTATTATATTCTGTCTGTATCTAAAATTCTGTCGTGACTTACTCACCCTCTTGTTATTCTAAATCTGTATAACTTCCTGAATAACTTTCAATATTCAAACCTAGGCTGAAAAGCCTAACCAATCCTAGACCAAAATTACACATAATCTGTGCAATAAATACATTGGGAGCTGGCAAATTGTTTTAAAAGATGAAGAAATTTAGTTTGTCATGTGCTTGCAAGGAAATTAGCTTAGTTTCATAATTCTAATTTATGAGGGGGTTTTCTGACTTTTAACAAAGGTCATCCTTTGGACTTCTTTTATCACCGTGAGTGGCACAGCAATTGCTGTGGCTTTTTCAAACCAATTTTCAGACTATTACAAACTAAAATGTTCTAAAATGCAGGGATAGTTCACCCAAAAAGAGAAAATACTTTTTTTCTTTTAAACACAAATGAAGATTTTAAAATTAAATCTGAGAGATTGCTGTCTCTCCATTGACAAGTCTACGCAACTACCACTTTGATCCTTCGAAACATTCATAAAGAAATTGTAAAACGAATATGTTCATCATATGAAGCGATCGAGTCTCTTCATAAAATTTGGACTAAACCACTCAATTAATTTGGATTAGATTTACGATCTCTTTATGAACTTTTTGAAGCTACAAAATGGTTAGTATAGTTGGTTAATGGTTGCGTAGACTGTCAATGGAGGGACAGATATCTCTCAGATTTGAACAAAAGATGTCTGTTTGGAATGACATTTTTATTTTTGGGTGAACTAACCCTTTAATGCATGCCACAATGCCTGGCAAGCAAAATGTTTATTAATTAATATTATGAGATTTTTTGTACAACCTTAAGATATTGAGATTTTCTGACCATGTTGGTGTGCAGAAGGCTCCAGGTGGCTCGCTGAGCTGATAGGAAACCGAGTTGTTTCTCAAAATCTCAAAACAGCACTTCAAGCTTGAACCATATCCCTTCATTGAGCAATTCAAGAAAATGGAAATAAAGCCTGTTTATGGAGAAATGGAAAACGGATAATGTCCTTAATGACCCTCATTTTTACAAAAAACAAAAATTATCAGAAAATAAGATTTTAAAATGTGAACATATTCATAATTTCTATTATCATGTTTCTGTGATTAAAAACACATTTAAAATACCTTTGGATTTAGGATTAATAGAAAAACATTTGACTGATTACTTTTTATATGCAACATATATGATTAATTTATTTAAAAGACCATTTTTAACTTATTTTTAAACATAAAACAACTAACCTTGATTAGAACAAACATTTTCCAGTCTTTTTTTTATGTGAGTGTAGTGTTATCACACATACTGTTAAAGAGATGCACTTTAAATTTGCTTCTGCCATATAAATAAATGTGTAAGGGTAAGGGTGTACCAGTGAGTTAAATGTATTTGTTTTTAATAGAATATGTTGTTCTATGTCAATATGTTTTTATTTAAAAAAAAATATATAGGCCTACTAAATCTCAAACTGCAGAATATAAACTGTTTATTTATCTGCCCTTACGAAAATTAACCATGGTTTTACTACAAATAAAATCTAAAAAAACAAAACATGGTAACCACAAATTAACCATGGTTTTACTCAGTGTTGGGGAGTAACTAGTTAAATGTAAGTATGTAATTTAATTACAAAATAAATGTAACTAATCAGTTACAGTTATACTGACCAACATTTTTTAAATTAAATTACAGTTAAAATGTTAATGATTACAAAGGGGGTTACATCTGAATATTTTCTGAAATATGGATTTCAGAAAAAAACCTAGGATATGTTGAATATTATTGCTTTGTCTGTTTTTGATGTGCACAATGCCTCCTACCATTTAAAGACCGTTTAGCAGGGACGTGCACATGAATTTTGAGGGGCAGTTGCTCTGACCTAAAAAAAAGGGCACTCCCCTACCAACCACCGTCCCACACCCACCCGCAGTAAAAGGCAACAATGTGCAGCTTATGTTCAAAGTGAAATTATACTGTAGTCGTTCTACATTTGTACAAAATACCACCTGCTATTGATAGACCACACTTGTGAGTTATTGCAAACAAAAATATATCTCAGTCTAAAACATTATCTTTAAAAAAAAAAAAAAAGGGTTTTTTTTGTGAAAAATTTTACTTTTGTCCCTAGCCTAGGCTGCTTGTGCAAGCTATCTGTCTGATAATTTAGGCTAAACGTGGCAAACTCATCCTGGATTTATGAAGATTTTAATTCATTTCATAAAACTTGATGATGATGATGATCGTACGTTTGTTATACCTTTCCGACAACGTTAAGTCGTCTCACCCGACAACCGCGAGTCCGCGACAATCTCCTTCTAGTGCCGCTCATGCAGGTCGCGTGCAACCACGGAAACAGAGTTTGCCCTCCCCCCCTAGGTCCCCCTTTTTATCTAGGCCTACGTGAAATTCTGCATCCATTGTACGATTTTTTATTTATTTTTTTCCACCTCTGAAGGGCAACTTGAGTCGAGAAGGGCATATGGGCAGTTGCCCGGGCAACCTGAGCAATCCCCCTGTGCACGTCCCTGCCGTTTAGTAAAGCTATGCTTTCAAACTATTTGTTCTTTTTTTGTAGAGCACTACGTCTGCCAATTACATTAATCCACATTGCCACCGAAAGCTTAGACTATAACCTGTCTGAGAGTTGCCACCATACGAGTGATAAAAATGTGTTCCAGTGCTGGAAATTAGAAAAGTAATCTTTAAAACTTTAATAAAGTAATTGAAATAGTTACACTACTTTACATCTTAAATAGGGTTGTAATCTTTACCTTTTCTTTTACCTTTAATTTTTAACCTTCCCAACACTGGTTTTGCTATAGGCTACTAGTTTAACCGGTATTTGTAGTAAAACTGTAGTTATAGGGGAGAGCGGGGATCAACCCAGAAAGAATGGAAGTGAAATGTGACAACATGCCCCATAATACATTGTAGCATGTACATTGTAACATGACCACATGACATGACAGCTTAAAATATTATCTGATATAATAGACAAACTAAATTATTTTGTCAATAAAATACAATTATTAACTTTTTCAAATAAAATAATGGCATTTTTAATCATTAAAAATAAACACATTTTTGAGTTTGAAAACAAAACACCTCAAAACACAGTTATACAGCATAGTTCAAAAATAATAATAATTAAGCATTTATGAACATTGACTCTCAGTCATTATTCACATTTTTCCTCATGGTTTCTCAATAGAATTCATAAAAGTATAGAATACAATAGCGTAGTTCTAATAGGGGCCCTTACTGTGTAACGCAGTGACAACAAGCCCCATCTGTGCAAATAGAATTTAAACCGCGACATTAAAGAACTATATCAACTGTTAAATAACAGATATAATATTAAAATAATATCAGATTTGTCTTATTTTAAATAAACACACAAAAAACAGATATGAAAAATGTAGAAATTTATTTTCGCTAAAATAAATGTTCAGTGAAATCCTCCAAAGATTTTTTAATTGTTTCGTCATCCTGGCATGTGTGGAAAGTTAAGCCATGTGTGTTAGGCCTACAACTTAACCTGTTCACAAGAAGGTTATTTTTTTCTACCCGGTTCTGGTATGGAGCCTAGTGTGAGAATATGAAAAGACTGCTTACTTCACAAATCTTCCGCACATTTAGCCTATAGTGCACGATTACATTTGCGCATTACAATTTGGTAGGCTATAGCGATTACATATAAAAGTATGATATAGGCTACTACATTGGTGATTGATTTTATATTATTTCCTAAAGTAAAGGACGCAGTGGGGACGTCATGAGCTCCCACGCGACACCGATACCATTAATGTGATTAGTGCACAATCGAGTCACTTAGATTAAAATAACTGTAGAATAACTGTAATTTAATAGGTAATTTAATCTAATTGGGAAACAATTTCTTCGACGAAATGGCATAACGAAATCCCTTTCACTTTATTCAAAATAAAGAGCTACTGCACGCAAAGTAGCCTTTACGATAAAGTTCATTCTAACAACAAAATATAGAATCTTAAGGTACTTACAGAGTATTTGCACTTCAAAATCCTTTGGGTTCATAGTTTGGGGTTGTCGTAGAGTAGACGATGCGAAACAAATTATTAGCCAACAGAATAGGCTTGTTTGAGATGCGCCTCGCCTCGCCTGCAGTTCAGCCGAGACTAGGCGGCTGCAGTGAGGGGAGGAGTGAAAAAAGTGCAGGCAAGCCGGACAGTTCTCTCTTCTCGTAGTGGATCAGACACCTGCGAGATCAAAAGCGGATATCGCGGGATTCACACTCGTGCGCTTTGTTGCTGATAAACTGGATGTAATTTAACTTATGTTACTTTTATATGAAAATAAATATTATGAACAAGACACCCAAAGTTTGTGTTATTTATTTCCATTCGAAAGACGTGTTTATCAATCATTTTTACTTCAATTAGGCCTACATACACGTTTATATATATATATATATATATATATATATATATATATATATATATATATATATATATATATATATATATATATATATATATATATATATATAATGACAACAATCACATAACCCACAGAGAGATCGCCTTTGTTAGAGAGTTTGGGAATAACCCCATATGATATCAGAGTTTTAAAATCAAACATTTTAAAAAAGAACCATACATCACGGTTGTTTAAACCAATAAGCATTAAGCTGTGTCGTCAGCAAGTCGTTTCCCATCCAAGCGGCAACCTCCCGCAGTTTCTCTTGAAGCCAATACGGAAGTGCCTCAAACTGCAATTCATCGACTGGCCGCTAGGGACAGGCTCCAGAAGAGAGCAGAATCTCATTGAGCCCCATGTTAAAATGGCCAACTTTAGAGCAGAATAAAACATGTTTACAGCCTGGTACAAATTGTGCTTTTGGTCTATACGGCTCATTTTGCCCTTCATGACAACTGTGAGGGGGGTGAATTTTTTTATAACTCATTCGTTTACATTATATAAAGCCTTAAAATTCAGCATAATTAAGGGCGTGGCCATTTCGAGTGACAGGTGGATAGCCATTTATCTGCTGTCTGTTAGTCACGCGTCACTTAAGCTCCGCCCACGTCCCGCCTTTTTGCCCATTTTCTGTTATCCGGGAGTGACGCGCTGCCAAGATGGCTCGTCCCTACTTTGCGCTTCAGAATATGGAAGGCCAACAGGGCCAAAACGTGTTGAAAATGACGTGTAAACACGTAATACGTGTTACATTATCAGAACGGCTCATCAGAATCCTATGGGTGACGTCACGGACACTACGTCCATATTTTTTTACAGTCTATGTTCCCATCATGCTTTTGCTCCGCGCAGTCGGTGGAGAGCAGCTGCGCTCAACTGCAGAATCCGACACATCCGCCTTTCGCTCGCGAGAGTTTTTTGACATACGTCGGCATGACATCAGAGCAAGGCGGACCGCCCTCGGACACTTTTCTAACCGGCATGCATCTCGCGCTGATCACCGGTGATCGGTTCTGCGCAGATTTTGCTCATCTCAAACAAGCCTATTGTCTCCGATCACGTTTGATAGCAAACTGACTCTGGAACGGATCCGCCCCGGAGGTATCACAAGCTCCGGAACGGATCCACAAAACGGGGCCGGAACGGAGTCCACTTGCACAGCGCAGCGGATCCGGAACAGATAAGGATTGCGGATCCAAACCAGATCCTGGGCGTATCTGCTGATAAAGCTGCTCATCCGCTGCGGATCCAATCTGGACCCGTTCATTAAGTGGGTCATTCGGTGTGGATACCTTTCAGATCCCTCATTCAAAACTAGTATTCTGGCAAAAACTATAGCTACACGGAAATATTTAAAATACAATGGACCAACATTAGATAGACTGGATTGCTCTATAAAAGCTTGAATATTTAATATCTGCTTTTATTAATATTAATAAAACATGACTAAATCATTCAAAACTTGAAAATCATAATTAATCCTATTTAGCCAGTAACAATAAAACTATAAAACATAGGTAATTTATACAGACTATAAATGTAAAAACAAGTCTGTAATTACCTATTTTTATAGTTTTATTATTATATTTATTTTTTATTTAAGGAAAAAGAAAACTTTTTTAAAAAATGTTGCTGAAGAAACAGTTACTTTAAACAATTATTGCTTACATTTTTTTAAGGTTGATGAATATTTTTTTTTTAAATACATAAAACAATTTATTTAAAACCTTGATTTTATTTTAACTGTTTTTAAATGAACATTTCAAAACACAGAAGTTAACGGTGAAACACTGAAACGCAACTGTTGGGTGCTGGCAGTGGGACGGCTCCTTGAGCTTCTATCTGCTGCCAGGCTGAAACACCACCGTATTACATGTTTTGTAATGTCACCAGTGGCGGCAGTGACAAGCAGATTTTCATTAACCTCTTAACTGTCACCTCACAGGTGGGACGCCTGGTGCTCTTTTTTGATCGCCTTTTTTCGTATCATATATTTAAGTAATTATCATAAATTAGATATCATTTGAAAGCTTACAAACTCAAAATTCATCCTGTGAAAACCGTTTTGAAATCGGACATTGGGTTACCATGGAAACGTTACTCTAAATTATTCTAGCGGGCTCCTCCCCTAGTGGGCGGTGTCATGTTTCATATTACAACATTTATTTTAACTACTTTATATTTAAAATCTTTTCCAATCTTGATAAAACGCATATTGTCGGAAAGGTCTGAGTCTCAAGGGTCCATATTTGGCGACTGTTTTGTGATGGAAGTGATATTTGGACAGAAATTTAAAGAAAATGCATCAAAAAAACAATAAATGGAATTTGAATGACACCCGGTGGCTATTTTTGGTACAGCACCTAAACAACATCTCATGGGAACTTCAATTTTTGTGATATCAACTTCAAATTTGGAACACAAATTGGTTAGACATATGGCTTTGATTTTATAGTAATTTTAGAGTAAATTCTTTTTTGTAAAATATATATTTTATATGAAATAAAAAATATTTAGTACAGTATTTTTCATTTACAGTAAATTTAAACTTCCATAACTCTTTCATACTTTCATATTTTGAATTCCTTTCACTTCAGCAATAATCTGCAGAGTGTCGTCTTTAAAACGAGACCAAACTTTGGTCTATATTCCCAAGCATTCTTGAATTACAGCCCTTTAAGTTTGGATAGTGCATTTTCATGTGTATTCTCAAAAAGGGGGGTGACAGTTAAAGGGTTAAATTACATGAAATCACATTGGAGCTACCTGTATACAAATAGCCACTGCCTTTAAAACAAAAGTGTACAATCTGACATTTATAGGTACACTATGTTACTTTCGGCTCTCTAGCGGTTAATAAACAAACTTGCGGTAGAGAAGTAGCTCTGGCTACAATGTTCTTCGCTGCACACAGAAAATTTCATGCTCAAAAGACAAACCCATATCCACCATGTTAAGAACTAAATTAATGAGCATTAAAGTGATGGTTCACCCAAAAATGACAATCATTAATCATTAATTCCTCACCCTCAAGTCGTTCCAAACCCATCAGATCTTCGTTCATCTTCAGAACACAAATTAAGATATTTCTGATTAAACCTGAGAGCTTTCTGACCCCTCCAGACAGCAATTTAATGAACACACTTTTAAGCCCCAGAAAGTTAGTAAAGATATTGTTAAAATAGTCCATGTGACTCCATGGTTCAGCCTTAATCTTATGAAGCCACGAAAATACTTTAGTACGCAAAAAACAAACTAAAATGACTATTTCAACAATTTCGTTCTAGCCTGTGTCAGTCTCCTACGCAGTTTACATTGTAAATAGTGCAGCTTTCGAGTTCTATGGCAGCTGATGCTGTTCACGTGAGCATAGACACAGGCTAGAACACAGTTGTTAAATAAAGAAGTTATTTCTCTTTTGCGCACAAAAATATTCTCGTCACTTGACAACATTAAGGCTGAACCACTGGAGTCACATGGACCATTTTAACAATGTCTTTGCTTCCTTTGTGGCCCTTGAAAGTGTTCATTACATATCTATGGAGGGGACAGAGAGCTCTCGGATTTCATCAAAAATATCTTCATTTGTGTCAGAAGATGAACAAAGGTCTGATGGGTTTGGGACGACATGAGGAATTAATGACAGGATTTACATTTTTTGGTGAACTATCCCTTTCTAACGGCTGCTGCAGTGATGCAATGACTTTAACAAGCAGCGATTGGCTCTTTTAACTTTTTTACAGGACGTGTTCTGCCATATTGCACGTTGCTGTTTCTCCCATTCATAGTAATGGGAGTGAATCATCTGAATAATTTCTATATCTATAGTCTTTGGTTTATTTAATATAATTGGTTTACGAATGTGCATGTAAACGCATATAAATGGTATTAAAAAAGTATTTAAACTTACTTTACTCAGACGTTTGGGAAAAGATGAAATACTCCAAAAACAGACTGGTGGCATTGGAATGAGCTGTAAGCTGCAACAGAACGAACACACACACACACACACACACACACACACACACACACACACACACACACACACACACACACACACACACACACACACACACACACACACACACACACACAAACACAGTATCTTAATATTATTTAATAATATTAATTAATTATCTGAAACATTACATGTGGAGAATGTATGTCAGCTGGCTAAATTAAGTTTAAAACAATCTTACTTACTCAGACGTTTGGAAAAGTTGATGTGGCGAGCAGCGAGGCTGAGGGACCGTGAGAGCGGGACGAGGCCGCGGTCATTAGTGATGATGAGCGCCAGCTGCGTGCCGTCGGCCTCGTGTCTCACGGAGGAGTGACGGGAGTATAAAGGAGGAGCGACAACAGTGAAGAACGAGAGAGGACCAGGCCTGGATTTTAATTTGTGTTTTATTTATGTTTATGTATATATTTTGTTTATGTATGTGCGTGACAGTCGTCCGTGAGGGGCTGCCTCCCAGCGGAGATACCGACGGACCAAGGAACTCCCTTCATGTCCCGGCTAATGGCTGACCTCTGCCGGCTGCTGAAGGTAAAGCAGCTCCGGACCACAGTGTACCATCCGCAGACAGACGGCTTAGTAGAGCGCTTCAATCAAACCCTCAAGCAGATGCTCCGGCGGGTGGCCTGCCGAAGACAAGCGAGACTGGGACCTGATGCTTCCCTACGTCCTGTTCGGAGTCCGAGAAGTTCCCCAAGCCTCGACTGGTTTCACTCCCTTTGAGCTACTCTTCGGCCGTCAGCCACGAGGGCTCCTGGATGTGGCCCGTGAAGCCTGGGAACAGCAGCAGCCGGCACCTCTCCGCTCCGCCATCGAACACGTGAGGGAACACTGGCCTCTGTCGAGCCCCCGGTCGTGGACGTGGGAGCACAGCTGTCGGCCCCCCAGAAGACAGAGTTGAATCATCTGGTCCGTCAGTTCTCTGATGTGTTCTCCACACGTCCCGGGCAGACCAAGGTCATCCAGCACGACATCCGCACACCACCCGGCCTCGTCGTGAGGCAGCGGCCCTATCGGGTCCCCGAGGCTCAGAGACAAGCCATCGAGGACGAGGTTGGTAAGATGCTGAAGTCGGGGGTAATCGAGCCATCACGCAGCGCCTGGTCCAGCCCCATCGTCATGGTACCGAAGCCAGACGGCACCCTCCGCTTCTGTAATGACTTCCGCCGGCTCAACGAGGTCTCGGAGTTCGATGGCTACGCGATGCTCCATGTCGACGAGCTGCTGGAGCGCCTGGGGAGGGCTCGGTATATTTCGACGCTCGACCTCACCAAAGGCTACTGGCAAGTTCCCCTCACCGACTCCGCCAAGGAGAAGACGGCGTTCTCCTCACCCAGTGGGCACTGGCAATACCGAGTCCTCCCCTTCGGCCTGCACGGGGCCCCCGCTACGTTCCAGAGGATGATGGACATTCTTCTGCGTCCCCACCAAGCGTACGCGGCGGCGTACCTCGACGACATGGTCATCCACTCCAAAACCTGGCAAGACCACCTGGAGCGGCTGCGGAGGGTGCTCCTGGAACTCCGACGGGCTGGACTGACCGCCAACACCCGGAAATGCCATCTCGCCCTCGCCGAGGCTCAGTACCTGGGTTTCCGGGTGGGTAGAGGACTGATCCAGCCCCAGCAGAAAAAGATAGACGCTATCCTGTCGACACCCTGCCCGGAGACCAAAACTCAGATACAAGCCTTTTTGGGGTTGGCGGGGTACTATCGCTGTTTTATCCCCGACTTCTCCACCCTAGCATCTCCCCTGACAGACCTGACCAGGAAGGGGCAGCCGGAGAAGGTAAAGTGGGACCGCACCTTGGACAGGACCTTCCTGGACATCAAGACCGCCCTGACCACGGAGCCGGTCTTGCGGGCGCCCGACTTCAACTGCCCCTTCCTGCTGCAGACGGATGCCTCAGACACGGGCCTGGGGGCGGTCCTCTCCCAGGTCCGGGAGGGTGAAGAGCATCCAGTCACGTACATCAGCCGTAAGCTGATCCCAGCCGAAACCAGGTATGGGGCGGTGGAGAAGGAAGCCCTGGCCATCAAGTGGGCAGTCCTGGAGCTCCGCTGCTACCTGCTGGGACGCTGCTTCACCCTGATGACGGATCACACCCCGCTGCAGTGGATGGCCCGCCCCAAGGACACCAACGCCAGGGTGACGCGGTGGTTCCTGGCGCTCCAGGACTTCCACTTCACGGTGGTACATCGGGCCAACTCCAATGCCGATGGACTCTCCAGGCTGTGGTCGGCTTACGCAGGTCTGTCAGGGCGCACTCCCCGCCCACCCCTATGTTCCCCAGTGTGTGTGACTAACTCTCGTTACAGGACCAGAGCGACGCTTGGGGGGGGAGTGTGACAAGTCTCCCGAGCTCTCGTCAGCGTCGCCCTGGAAACAAACGAGGATCACTTGCCAGCACTCAGCACAGACCGGACTATCACAGCTGCAGGCGATCAACACCCACTATAAGACACAGCACCAGGGGACACCAGTTTGAGCACTACACTCCATGAAGCAGCGCACTAACCTTCTCTCTCTTCCACCCAGACAGCAGCCTGTGACACTCCGGCCACACCGTCCCACTGACATCACCGCGAGGCACCCTGCACTACCGGAAGAAGGAAGCACAGCGCACCTGCACAGCACCGTATCTATTTATTCACCTGTTCGCCATTAAAACCCACCCTCCGGGGGCTTTTCACTTTATCCTGTGTTGTGTGATTCTTCACACTGCCACAATATAATTATATATATATATTAAGAAATGACAATCAAAGTCACATCTATGGAAGCTTGTGAATAGTTTTGAAGTAGCTGCGTGCAAGTTAAGTGAGAATCATACTCGCAAATGTAATGTCACTTATTAAACCAAACAAAATACAGAACCTTAAAAAGCAATGTGATTATTTTATTGAGTGATAGGCAGTAGGTTTAATCAGACATTATTACTAGATTTGCTATCGTCTTACCGTCACCTCCTCCTGTTTTTACACCTAGAAAAGCGGAAAAGTGTATTACATTGTCCAGTTTTCCACCTGAAAGATGGTGTGAGTTCATATGGCAATTCTCGATGCAACATGAATGACTTACAATGGTGACATTTTTCACAATTACGAGTCGACAGAAAATCAAAATAACCTAAACTCACTAGCAGAAAGGCAGCGAGATATAAACAAACCAGACCAGAACAGCGTGACGGCAGCTTCACATTCTCTAACTTAGTTATATCAACCGTCTAGATGGCAGGTAAGTCTTGCAATTCAGAAGAAAAATCGCTCCTCTTCATAACATAAGGATCACGTCCAACATATGTTGTGATTTTTCGGTTTATAGCTTTCTAAACCAGCACTTTACAGACTTTCCTCCATCTCGTCCATTCTGTTCTCTTACGAGAGGTTCTCTCGTATTGCGTAAGTTGCTTACGCTACGGGAAAGTATTCTTTCTTCGAGATCTGAAGCCACAAAATTATCCTAATTTTGCATTTATTGTCAACGCATGGCGGCAGCCAGCAGACCATAGCAGGCTGTATCAGCGTGACCATTGGCTGGCAACTGCTTCAGCCTATCGGTGAGCCCCGCGTGACGTCACGTCCAATGACCTACAGGTAGGGCGTGGCCAGTGTGTATATAAGCAGGGCTCACAGGCTGGAAATCCGATTTTCTTGTCTTCAGCGAAGCCCTTCGCATCGCTGGATCTGGGAGCCGCCGCCATCGAAACCAGCGACCTGCAAGCTTAGGACAGTGCCTGCCTTCGCCGCCTTCAGCCATCCGTGCCTGCTACGCTATCTGGCGACTATATCCTTTTTGCACGTGTGCTCGCCTCGCGACACACTCTCTCTCATAGAAGAGCACGAGGCGTTTTTATCAAAATGCCTCATTCTTCCTGCGGCTCGTGCCATGCACCGCTCAGCAACAGAGACCGCCACCTCATCTGCGCTCTCTGCCTGGGCCGCGACCACGCAGCCGCCGCCGCACTCCTCACGGGCGGATGCCCTGAGTGCGAGGAACTCTCAATGTCGACCCTGCAGGCTCGACTTGAACAGTTCGATGACGCCATCACTCCGCTCGTCCCTGCCGGGCCGCGCAAAAAGAAGCGCCGCTCGCAGCGACCGCCGGAGACTGAGCTAGCGCCGAGAAGCTCACCGGAGCCTCTCCCTCCAGCTTCTCTCTCGCCTCCCCCCCACCCCCGCCCCCCCCCGCCCGGCCGCCATGTCTGCCGCCGCCTTAGGGGATGAGGCTGAGGACTGCCGCACTACGTTGACAAAAAATGCAAAATCAGATCCCGAAGAAGAAAGAATACTTTCCCGTAGCGTAAGCAACTTACGCAATACTCGTTCCCTCATCTAGAGAGAACCGAGGTTATGTTTAGTAACCGAGTACGTTTTACTCCATGGACTCACTATTTTGTTTTTAAGGTCAATATGATACATTTTCTGTTTGAACCTATAACTGACCTATAACCGAAAATGATTATTATTAATGTGTTTAGCATCTGTATCTCTGTAAATAATTACCATGACAGTACAGGCACAAACCTGCAATTTACCTTGTCAGCTCTAGACCTCGGCTAGATGGTTAAAAATATTTAGAATAAGCCCTGTGTAGCTGAGTTTGTAAGCTACACGTGCAGTGTAGCTAAACGTGTAGTGCAACAACCATACAAAGACTAACTTATTTTAAACAAAACTAGGTGGGATACTTTCAAACGGTATATCAATCACTGTCTAAAGTTAGATAGCTATAGGGTTGCCACCTTCCATGCATACTAACGTTAGTTGATAGTTGTACAGGAGGTTGTATATGATGAACAAACAGTTACTCTTCAGGTGCTTTGAGGCTAGCAAGTGCAAAGGTAGAAACTAGCTCACTACTCACTAAATAAGGCGTGAAACTATCTAAATCAAAACATTCATTTGGCATTTGATTTAAAAATAGTATATAAACCAGGTGAGTTTGCAAGGTTACCTAGCATGATGGCTGGTTAGCGTTACTAGCGATTAGCAAGCAAATAATATAATACACACTCATTCCTGAATATGAGTGCTATTTTTTAACGTTTAATCTTCAGTGATGCTGAACTTGCTAAGCCAGCTGTGTGTCATCATCTTACCCAAACATTGGAGTGTCTGTGCTCAACTAAACTAGCCATAAGGCAGAGGCGGTATCATGCAGGTGAACCGAACAATGGTGTAATGATTCAGTTCGACTCCCAAGACAAGACGATGCTCACCCGACTGGCCAATAGGAACGTGGCCCCGCCCATGACACAATTCTCACAGTGAAAGCAAAATCTGACACGAGAGCAAGAAATTGCACCGAGAGCAAAGAAAAGCGTTTCGAGAGAAACACTTTGTAGTGTATCTTTGTGTGGTGGAGGAAGGAAGAAGACGGGGTCGGCGTGACTGGGACTGTGTATTTTATTACTCAGAATTGCTATAACACAAACCACGCACGTAGGCGTGGACTCAACGAACTCAACAATCGTTGACTCAAAACTTTTCTCTCAGATACTGCTTTCTCTCGACAGGCTCCTCAGACACGTGTGCACAGTCCCAGTCCAGGTCTCTCTCCCCCATCTCTCTCTCTGCTGCAGCTTATAAGCAGTCTCTCCAGCCAATTACTGCAATCAGAGACAGGTGTTACTCATTTGCACTTAACCCACTTAACAACCGCTCGGCTCTGCTCTCTCTCTCCCGTTACAGACCTCGCAAAACCACGCCCCCTCCGCCACATACCCCCACCGCCCGACTCAGGCCGGGGAGCCATCCGGCCTGCAGCCCCCCCCCCCCCCCCCCTCCTGGAGAGGAAGTCAGCCACAGCCATCTGAGCACCCGGCCTGTGGACCACCTTGAACTTAAATGGCTGTAAAGCTAGATACCAACGGGTGATCCGCGCGTTGGTATCCTTCATGCGGTGGAGCCACTGCAAGGGGGCGTGGTCCGAACAGAGGGTGAACTCCCTACCCAGGAGGTAATAGCGAAGGGTGAGAACGGCCCACCTGATGGCCAAACACTCCTTCTCAATGGTGCTGTACATCGTCTCTCTCTTAGAGAGCTTGCGACTGATGTACAGCACCGGCCGCTCCTCACCCTCCACCTCCTGGGACAGGACCGCGCCCAACCCTCTGTCCGAGGCGTCAGTCTGTAGAAGAAAAGGGAGAGAAAAGTTAGGAGCCTGCAAGAGCGGTCCACCACACAGAGCAGCCTTTATCTGAGTAAAAGCCTGCTGGCACCGCTCCGTCCACTGAACCGTATCTGGTACCTCTTTTTTAGTTAGATCAGTCAGCGGGCTAGCGAGGTCCGAATAATTAGGTACAAACCTCCTGTAATATCCCGCTAGCCCCAGGAACTGTCTAACCTCCTTTTTGGTCTTGGGTCTCAGACAGGCCGCAACAGCTGCGGTCTTGTCAATTTGGGGACGCACCTGACCATGACCCAAGTGGAAGCCCAGATACTTTACTTCCACCCGCCCAATTGCACACTTCTTCGGGTTGGCGGTAAGCCCCGCCCTTCTCAGCGACTTCAGGACAGCTCGCAAGTGCTGCATATGACGCTGCCAGTCTGCACTGTAGATGATGATATCATCCAGATAGGCAGCGGCATATGCAGCATGCGGCCGGAGAATTCTGTCCATCAGACGCTGGAAGGTTGCGGGAGCCCCGAACAGGCCGAAAGGAAGGGTGACGAATTGGTGTAATCCAAACGGCGTGGTGAAAGCGGTCTTTTCTTTGGTCATTGGAGACAAGGGGATCTGCCAATAACCCTTAGTCAAGTCCAGCGTCGAATAAAAACGAGCAGTCCCTAGCCGATCAAGCAATTCGTCAATCCTTGGCATTGGATAAGCATCAAATTTCGACACCGCGTTCACCTTACGATAATCCACACAGAAACGGACAGAGTCGTCAGGTTTAGGCACTAAAACAATCGGGCTCGCCCAGTCACTGTTGGATTCTTCTATCACACCCATGTCAAGCATAGCCTCTAATTCTTCCTGAACCACTTTTTTCTTATGTTCAGGCAAGCGGTACGGCCGGCTGCGAACCACAACTCCCGGCTCAGTCTCAACGTGGTGCTGGATGAGATCGGTGCGACCAGGTAGGGGCGAGAACACGTCAGCGAATTCCGCTTGTAAATGTTTTACGTCAGTGAGCTGCGAGGGCGAGAGGTGGTCTCCCCCCGGGGCCAGAGCAAGAGATTGAGGTTTTTGAACTGCCTCCGGCCCGAGATCATCCTCTCCGCTCACCACCGTCGCGAGCATCACTGACTCCGCCTCAGACCATTTCTTTAGCAGGTTGAGGTGGTAAATTTGACGTGCCCCGTCCCTATCTGATCGAATCACCTCATAGTTGAGATCGCTAACTCGCCGTGTGACCTCAAAGGGTCCTTGCCACTTTGCGAGTAATTTCGAGCTCGACGTAGGGAGTAATACAAGTACCTTATCTCCCGGAGTGAATTGACGAAGCCTAGCGCCTCTGTTGTATAGCTGTCTCTGTTTGTCCTGAGCCTGTAACAAATTCTCCATTGACAGCCGCCCCAAAGTGTGGAGTTTTGTTCTCAGGTCCAGGACATACTGAATTTAATTTTTACTCGCTGAAGGTCCCTCCTCCCAAGCCTCCCTAAGGACATCCAGCACCCCCCGGGGCTGGCGCCCATAGAGAAGCTCGAAGGGGGAAAACCCTGTGGAGGCTTGCGGGACCTCGCGAACAGCAAACATCAGAGGTTCTAGCCATTTATCCCAATTTTTGGCGTCCTCGTGAACGAACTTACGAATCATGGATTTCAACGTGCGATTAAACCGTTCCACCAAGCCATCTGTTTGTGGGTGATAGACGCTTGTGCGAACCGATTTAACGGCCAACAACTCGTAAAGTTCGCGAATCGTTCGTGACATGAACGCCGTGCCTTGATCGGTGAGAATCTCTTTCGGGATTCCCACCCGGGAGATTAATGAAAACAGTGCGCTCGCAACACTTTTCGCCGAAATAGTGCGGAGCGGGACTGCTTCCGGGTATCGCGTTGCATAGTCTACCATAACTAATGCAAAGCGATGCCCGCGTGCTGACCGCTCTAATGGCCCGATGAGGTCCATACCAATTCTCTCGAAGGGGACCTGCACTAGCGGGAGTGGGCACAATGGTGCTTTTGGGGTGGCCGGTGGATTTACCAACTGACATTCACGACAAGACGCACACCATCTGCGTACATTCTCGTGAATGCCCGGCCAGAAGAAACGGGCCATTAGACGTTTGAGTGTAGCCGTTTGTCCTAAATGCCCGGCCATAGGATTACAATGAGCCGCCTGGAAAAGCATTCCCGGCGGCTCTTAGGTACTAATAACTGGGTTGTATCCTGCTTTGACTGGGCGTCTTGGGTCACCCGATACAACCTATCCTTTAAAATACAAAAATAGGGATAAGAGAGCAGCTGGTCAGGCTGGAGAAACGCGTTTTTCAGCGACTCATCCCGGGACTGTTCCAGGGGAAAGTCATCGCGGTCTGTGAGAATGGGCATCTCCAGACCCCTCTGTTCCCCCGGACCGGCCCCCGGAGGTCCCGAATCCACCTCTCCCGACTGAGCAACCGTCTCTTTCCCCTTTACACGTTTTCCCCAAGAAGCATCCGCACACAAATGCCCCAACAATTTATTAAATGCTGGCCAATTGGTCCCCAAAATTAGCGGATGCCGGAGATGCGGGTTAACTGCGGGTTAACTTTCGCTTGTCCCCGAAATTGAATATCCACGGGCAACAACGGATAGTTCACCACTTCCCCGTGCACACACCTCACCTTAACCATGCGGCGGTTATCCAACACCTTAGACCGAATCAGGCTTTGATGGATGGAGGTCTGGTTACAACCCGAATCCACCAAAGCCTGATAAGTACCCCCCTCGATACGTACAGGTATCTGGTACAGGCCAGCTTGATCGGGGGCGGCTTGCGGCGCGTCGGGGACCCGGATCAGTGTCCCCACCTCCATCACCGGACACCGATCGATGAAATGGCCGGGGTCCCCACAGCGCCAGCAAGCCGGCCCAGGCTTCCCCGCCGCTCTAGTGGCTGGCAGTGGGTCCTGTAATTGGCGTGGAGATAGTGCCAGAGAAGATGAGGGAAATTGGTCAGTCGTCGCTCCCCCTCCCCGGGTGCCGGTCTGGGAGCCGCCGTAACGTCGGGCGGAAACCCCGACCTCCACCTCTGTGCCGGTCTCGGCAGCAACAGGTTTGGGGAGAGAAGGGGAAGAAACAGCAGGAGGGCGAGAGAGAGAGAGAGAGAGAAGCCGATGGCAGGGGCTCGCCGACCCCGGTGCACGCCACCATGTGGCCCTCCGCCAACTGGATGGCCTGGGTCAGCGACGTCGGGCGGTGGCACTGGACCCACTGCGCGGGCTTCTGGGGAAGCCGCGCAACGAACTGTTCCAGTACCACCCTGTCGATGGCTCCCTCGACGTCGCTTCCGCCGGCCATCAGCCACTTGCGGCACGAGTCCCGGAGCTGGTGCGCGAAGACGAAGGCCGGCCAGAGTCATCGAGGGTCAGGGTCCGGAACCGCTGCCGATGTTGTTCCGGACTCCGGCCGACCCGCTGCAAGATGGCGCGCTGCAGGTCTTCGTAGTCCAGGAGGTTCTGGACTGGCAGTTGGTGGGCGGCTGCCTGCGCCTCCCCAGACAAGAGCGGCAGGAGCCGCATTGGCCAGTCCGACCTGGGCCACCCCCGGGACTCGGCGGACCTCTCGAAGAGGTCGAGGAACGCCTCCGGATCATCCTCCGGGCCCATCTTCGAGAGGCTGATGGTAGCGGCCGAGTCGGTGTTACACGGGGGGTGGCCGGAGCCTCCCGGACCATCCAGCTCCGGAACAGCTCGCGGTCTTCATGCTGGGCCCGGATGAGGGCCTCGAAGCGCCGGTCCTGCTCCGCCCTCACGGCCAGCAGGTCCTCGTGGGTCTGTTGATGAAGACCGGCGAGCGATTGTACCAGGTCCGCAAGCAGCGTCTTTGGCGGGGTCTGCATCGCGGCGGCACTCTTCATCCTATCCCGGGTTTCGGCACCAGTGTAGTGTATCTTTGTGTGGTGGAGGAAGGAAGAAGAGCAGTCTCTCCAGCCAATTACTGCAATCAGAGACAGGTGTTACTCATTTGCACTTAACCCACTTACCAACCGCTCGGCTCTGCTCTCTCTCTCCCGTTACAGACCTCGCAAAACCACGCCCCCTCCACCACACACTTTTTTTTTTTTTTTAGAGAAAATGTTTTCACACTGATAGCAAAAAAATATATATTTGAGAGTTTTTTTCAAAGTATTTTGAGAGAGATTTTTTTTCTCAGAAATAATTTTAAAAAATTAAAATGTATATTTTTTTATGTTCTATGAGAAAATACTTTCTCTCAAAACTTTTTTTAGTCTCAAATATTATTATTTTTTGCTATTGGTATGAAAACCTTTTCTCTCAAATATTTTTTTTTCTCTCATGAAATGCTTTTTTGCTATCATTGTGTTAACTTTTTCTCTCAAACTTTTTTTTTCTCTCGGATCATTTATTTTATCGCATGTAATAAAGCTACTGCAGATGTTTACCTCGCAGCCAAAGAACCGGTATATCTACCCGCTCGCCTGCGCGCAACCACCGTTCTCACAGTGACCCAGAGAAATCTCAAAAAGTGCATTATGTCTGGTTACACGGCTCGCACCGCATGTGTTTCAAATGCAGTGAATGTGCCCACTCTTCTGTGTTCACCCCTGCACCCAAGCACTATAAACACCGTGTCTCTCACAGAGCCCACTCTCATAAAGCAGCCACCGGCCGCTCGAGTGTTAGAAGTAGGTCATGTGTCCGCTTCACAGTGCCCACACCTACTCACTGCCTGCTCTGTCACACAGCCCCTCACGACCGGTCATGTTCTAAATACAAATGCTGTGCCCGCTCCCCTGCGCTCACACATTCTCACGAACATCACGCCGCCCTCGCGCGTCGAATCTCACACTATATGTTCCCCGTTCAAAGCGACCGAGATGCGATGTGTAAAACGGCCAGCTATCGCTGTGAGCGATCTGCTGGGCCCAAGCACAGAGAGCGCGCGCACTGCGCCCGCCCCTCCGTTTCGAGCTCTCGAGCCCGCGAAGCGTGGTGATCAGAGCCCGGAGGCCATTCTTCCCCTGGCAGCGCACGCGAAAGCGTGGGAAGCGATCCCAGGCGCGTCAGAATGGGTGCTGAGCACAGTAAAACTGGGCTATACTCTGCAATTCGCTCGTCGCCCTCCGCGCTTTCAGGCGCGTACCAAGACGAGAGTGAACAGGGAAGTAGCACATCTACTTCAAGCTGAAATAGCGACACTTCTATGCAAAGGGGCTATAGAACCGGTTCCCCCTTCTATGAGCGAGTCAGGCTTTTACAGACGTTATTTCTTCGTTCCCAAGAAGGACGGAGCTCTCAGACCGATTTTGGATCTGAGACGTTTGAACAAAGCTCTTATGAGAAGACCGTTCAAAATGTTCACGGCCAGACAGATCCTCGCGCAAATTCGCCCGAGAGACTGGTTTATCTCCCTCGACCTGAAAGACGCATACTTTCAGATCCAGATAATACCCTGTCACAGGCCATTCTTGAGATTCGCCTTCGACGGTCAGTTATATCAGTACACCGTCCTACCATTCGGCCTGTCTCTAGCACCCCGTACATTTACAAAGTGCATGGACACGGCCCTCTCTCCCCTGAGAGGGCAGGGAATGCGGATTTTGAATTATTTGGACGATTGGCTGATTCTAGCACAGTCAGAGGCCAAGCTCCTCGCCCACAGAGCAGTGCTTCTCAGCCACTTGGACAGCCTGGGGCTTAAGGCCAATTTATACTTCTGCGTCGAGTGTACGCCGTAGTGTACGCCGTAGGCTACGCGCGTAGCCGACGCCGTCGTGAGCATTTATACTTCTGCGCTGTTGTCTGCGTCAATGTGCAATTCCACATGCAGACGCTAGTAGGCAGTGTCCTCGGGCATGTTGGTGTAATCAAGAGAACAGCCGAAGAAGAAGCAGCTTCGTGTGGAGAATCTGTACATTCATGTCGGAGTATCAGCAGCAGTGAGAGAGCGGCTTTTCTTGCAGCTTGAGTTGTTGTATCTAAAGCAAATTAAGCATCTCTAGTTGATTAGTAAAGTTAAATAAGGCGATCTGGCGCTGGAATGTGTTTGTGAAATCATGCGGAGCTCGTGGCCGCTGTTTTCTTCATCAAATGAGACTTCATTCACGAAATATACCCTAATGTGTCCCTGTTCTTGATATACAATTACTGATTAACATCTTTGGTTTTAATGAGAAAATAAATAAACTATACTCAGCGGATCTATGTATTTATTTACTACCATAAAGAATCGCTGGACTGCAAAATATTGTGTTATAGCAGACGTAAGGAACTATCATCCAATTTCTGGACACACACACACACACACACACTCCTATCGCAGATTTTTTATTTATTTATTGACCTGAGGGAAGGGTTCTGGCAGACCAATCACAGCGCTTGCGGTCCGCGTAGAATTGACGCGTTGTTACATTTTTGGAGAGGTGCGCGTCAGGGTACGGCGTAGGGTACGGCGTATCCAACGCGTCTATGCGTAGGGTACGCCGTACCCTCTGCGTGCACTCGACGCAGAAGTATAAATTGGCCTTTACGGTCAACTGGACCAAGAGCTCATTAGTGCCCAGTCAATCAACCTCTTTTCTGGGTTTGGATCTGGACACTGTGGCAATGTCGGCCCGCCCGTCACCACAGCGCACGCGCCACATTCTACGCTTGGCCGCGTCCTTCCAGCCGGGCAGCACCGCACCTCTCAAAGCTTTTCAGAGGATGCTGGGGTGTATGGTTTCAGCTGCAGCAGTGCTTCAGCTGGGTCTATTACGTATGCGCCCGCTACAATGCTGGTTGAATGCCCGAGTGCCTCACAGAGCCTGGGTTTCCGGCACTGAAGCCCTGGTTAGCAGCCGACTGGTACCAGCGGGAGGTGACAATGGGAGCCATCTCACACCGCAATCTCGACGGACGCTTCCACCTCAGTTTGGGGCGCTCTTTTCGAGGGCAAGCTGGCCTTTGGCCTGTGGTCAGACCGGGAGAAATGCCTCCACATAAATTGTTTGGAGATGATTGCGGTCGAGAACGTGCTCAAAGGTGTCCTATGTGAACCGACAAGGCGGCGTCAGGTCCAGGAGCCTGGGCAAACTGACAGAACGCCTTCTCGTGTGGGCTCACCGCTCGTTGCGCTCACCTGAACGTCGGCCCAGACAGACTGTCCAGAGACATCATTCCCCGGGGGAATGGTCTCTGCACCCTCAGACAGTCCAGGCCTATGGCGCCTATTCGGCAGAGCGGAAGTCGACCTCTGTGCGTCAAAAGACAACGCTCACTGCCCGATATTTCTATCGAAAAGTGAGGAAAAGCGAGGAAAAGCGAGGAAAAGCGAGGCCCAAGCCTGGCCCAGCCTCCCACTTTACGCTTTCCCTCCGATCTCCCTGTTGCCACAGGTCATAGCGAGAATCAGGGAAACATGCCGCCCAGTGCTTCTTATAGCACCGCGCTGAGAGAACCAAATCTGGTACCCAGAGCTAGTGGAGCTGTCGCACTCACCCCCATGGCCGGTCCCACTGAGAAAGGATCTCCTCTCTCAAGCCGGAGGATCGATCTGGCATCCCCATCCGGAGCGTTGGTCTCTGCATGCATGGGTGATCAACGAATACCCGTTGACCTTCCAGAGGGGGTTGTGAACACGATCGCGCAGTCTAGAGCTCCCTCTACGAGGCGGCTATATGTTTCCAAGTGGTCTGTGTTCGCAAAGTGGTGTGCTACTAAAAGCTTGGATCCACAGAAATGTGGGGTCCCGCGGGTGCTCTCCTTCCTACAGGAGCTGTTGGATTTGGGCAGGTCCCCTTCCACACTCAAAGTGTACGTGGCGGCTATCGCAGCGTTCGCTCAGACGACGCTCGGCCGCACATTAGGAAGGAACGAGCTTATTATCCGTTTCCTCAGAGGAGCCAGACGGATGAATCCCCCGCGACCCCCCTCGGTTCCTATTTGGGATCTGTCCTTGGTCTTGGAGGCCCTGAAGGCTTTTCCCTTTGAACCACTCGAATCCGTGGAGTCTAAGTATCTTTCGCTCAAAACCGTTTTTCTGATAGTTCTGTCTTCAGTAAAACGCGTGGGGGATCTGCACGCGCACTCTGTTAGCCCTGCATGTCTTGAGTTCGGACCGAATGACTCAAAAGTCATCCACAGACCGAGGCACGGTTACATCCCCAAAGCGATCGGGAAATCTTAAAAAGCAACATGGTATTACTGGTATTAATTTGAATCCTTATTAACAAATACATACATACATACCATGTTGGACCTGTAATCCTTATACGAATATAATTTGGAAACTACGTATAAAAGCTGTTCCAGTCAGAATAAATATTGATTCAGTGCGGTCTTTGTTTCTCATTGACGCTTGAACTTCCCCTTTATAACGCAACGCTACTGTAGTGTACGACACTATTAGAACTGAATGAATCGATTCAGCTTTCAACACCACCCGTAAAGATACATTAAATTCGACAAAGCGGTTTAATAAAGGATAATAAATATTGTGAATTAGCACATTTTATTATACTATTTTTAAATTGGCCGTTGAAGTTTTATATGGGACAATTACACACTGATCCTTTAACAATGCATTAGCGCAAAAACACACCTTTTGGAGGTGCAAGTAAGAGAAGAAAGCTTAATAGAGTCTAAATATAATGATATCATGAAATGCTAAAGTGAATGTGGTTAGCCTACATCTTGCCTTTATAATACACACAAGCAATATAACACTATCTGCCCATTTCACAGTGTGATTTCTCGACCCTAACAACCCTTTTTTTTTTATTGGCCTTTGAATTTAGCTTTATTGTGTGGTTAAAAAAAGCGTTACCTTGCCAAAGCTTTGACCGAGCTCTTTGATCTAATGGTGTTGAGCGCTCCAAATGCAAACTTTACATGCAACATTCAGACAGTAATTGACAGTACTCTGATCCAATAGTGTTAGGGGAACCAGTGGGGGCGGCAATCATATTTCAGGGTGGCTTTGACACCCTTTACACACATCCCTGATATGCGTTCATTGGCGCCCCTTCAGCTGATGGCGCCCTAGGCAACCGCCTATAGTTCGCCTATATGCCTAAAAATGGCCCTGGTGTCATGTATTGTGTACTGTACTCTATATGAAGTGCTTTCAAGTACACAGCTCAGGGCAGGCTGAAGTATGACAAAAGATTAATGAATTAGTCAAGTCCTAGACTTAGCCCTAATGTATGTCTATTTATTTATATAAAATGAACTAGTTGAAAAGAGGGGAGAGCATCCAGTTGGTAGGTAGTGCTGCTGCATACATCACAATGTGTGCTTTAAATATTTAAAGGACACGAAAAGTCATATTATTGTAGAAATAACATTTTATTTCTATTCAGATTTCTTGCATCTTTCTCTATTATTTTTTTTCTCGGTTCAGATACGCTTTATTGACGCTTTAAGAACCTGTTCAACCTTTGAACAGTATGCAATAACAGTAATATGAACATTATTTGGTATGGAGATATATAAAATTTTGTATCGTATATAATGCTCTTTGAAAAATTTAAATTTGAAGTTAAAAATTATTGAGTTGAACAAGTTCACTTTTATAAAAAACAGATTTGTACGCATTAGTGGAGCTGAAGGTTTTAGAATAAACACGAAACACGCCTGTCATACGGTGAATCTGGCCAATCGTGGAACAGCTGTGTCGTCATCAGAGTCCGTGCAGCCTCGTGCAGCTGCTCTGGAGAAACTGCACCGGCTGTATTAGCCGAATGCTCTCGAATCGCTCTAGCGGCACTTTGTTGACATACGTCACTGTCATGTGGCGTCAGCGCTGCCTCAAGTCCAACAAAATTTCTAAGCGGCATGCACTGCTTCAAGTTAGCCACCGATCGGTCTGCACAAAGCTGG
This sequence comes from Romanogobio albipinnatus, assembly GCA_023566225.1. Lineage (NCBI taxonomy): Eukaryota > Metazoa > Chordata > Actinopteri > Cypriniformes > Gobionidae > Romanogobio > Romanogobio albipinnatus. The sequence goes on from CM042252.1 coordinate 33,959,491, forward strand.
GTGAAGTCGAACAAGCCTAATATCAAAGGACCAGCGAGACTTCAATCCGTCTCCATGTGCTCTACTTCTATTGGATAGTCGCGTCGCGTTCAACGGAATAATTTGCATGAAGTTGAGCTTCAGCCAGCTTTTTTGACGCGCGGTTTCAAAAGCCTTCCCGGAATGTTCAAAAGCCTTCCCGGAATGCTTTGCGGGCGCGTTAAAGTCGCTTGACGTCACCCATAGGAATAAAGTGGAGTGCGGCGCGACAGAAGTATTGCACGGACAAGTGGATCAGCACCTGTGCCTGCATGAGCGGCACTAGAAGGAGATTGTTGCAGGTTTCAGGTGAGACGACTTAACGTTGTCAGAAAGGTATAACAAACGGACGATCATCATAATCAAGTTTTATTAAATGAATTAAAATCGTAATAAATCCAGGATGAGTTTGCCACGTTTAGCCTAAATAATCAGACAGATAGCTTGCAGACAAGCAGCCTAGGCTACTATTTTTTTGGTAGGCATTAGGCAAACTAAGCTACATGTCTGCTGATAGTTAGTTTCTCACATTTCGTTTTAGCAAGAAGAATGAATGATGGAAGTAGGGGAGTGCCCTTTTTTTAAGTCAGAGCAACTGCCCCTCAAAATTCCTGTGCACGTCCCTGCTCGGACTTGAACTCCTGTCACTGCCTCGTGAACAAACCTCTGTGGCTCTGTGGTTTTCACAAACAATAACGTACACAAAAGATTATAAAATAGTTGTATTTTTGCATATATGATTAAGGAAAAGGCGCATACACATATGCCCAGTGAAAAAATACAAATATCATACCTTTTAATCAGCTGGTTTGAATATTATAGAAAAGGCCGCTTTTTACGCCGTCTTTGACAGACTGAAGCACCGTAAATGACGGCGTAATATGGAACGCCAAACGGCGAAATGAAAACTGCTGATATTAACGACGTTTCTGCGGTGAAAACGCCGTCATTTGCGCTGCTTGTACTACAGAACGTCGTATTTTGCTCCATCTTTTCGTCTGAAACGCAGCAAATAACGGCGTTTTCTATAAACCAGGCATTTGGTTACTGGCGTATTTTGACCCTTTTGGCGTTCCATACGCTGGTGACGTCATTGTCGTTAAAGATGATGCGTGGACGCATCTGCTCTCCACTGAAGTTAATGGGAAGGATTGGCGTATCATATGCACGCAAAATTGGACTTTGGCGTATGCATTACACGCACTTGGAAAGTGTAAAGTCGTGTCATTTATACGCAGACTGATGAGAACGGGTTCAACATGATAATGCATCAGCCAATGTGTTATTATAAGATATAAATAGAAACATTTGCTAATTTAGTTGTTATTGCACAAAATGCCAAATATTAAAAGAGTGGTAAGAAAACATGAATGTGTCCACAAAAATTATTATTTTTTACTAAATCTCACTTGTGTTGATATTTAGATGAAACGACAAAATTAAAAACAGCATATTCATGAGATTTTGGCTATATTCACATATAAATGATAACTTTATTAATGACAAATGATAACTCAGATCCTCTTGACAAGTTACAGATATGTTTAGCACAGACTATTACCAGTGTTGTGGAATGGAAGTGAGCAGGTTGTCAAGTTTCTAGCCTCTCAAAGTCATTACACTTTTAATGTTGCAATTAAAACCCACAGACGTGGTCAAAAGGGAAAATGTACTTAAATTAGCATAAATAAATGTAGGCTTAATCTTTATTAAAGATAAGCAGGTTGTTTACGCAGAGAGGATAATCCATTTCAAAAGAAGAGGGTGGGAGTAGGCCATAGAATTTACGCAGTGCTTTTTCACAGCATTCCAGTCTTGGTGCTTACTGAACACTATTACATCATTGCTATTACTATAAATATTTTTATGTTCTTTTGAGTCAGCAATTTGGTAGGCTATAGGCTTTCCCCTTTTGTAGCCTACTCGCAGAGTGGTAAAATCCCCGGGTGCTGCACAGCACTCCGCCTGCAGGAAGCATGATTAATAACCAACTCAAACCAGCTTCAAGTGTAGCCTAGAAATCAGATTAAAATAACATACAATTGTTGTGGACCCTGTTATGTGAAGCTGTATTCACGCAAGAGTATTGTATCCTATTTTAGGACCTCAAGTATCAAGTATTTTAGGACCTCAAATTGCTTCCTGTGTTCATTGTAGCTAATAAGTAGAAACTGTTTTATTTCATTCTCTTTCAACTAATAGGTTACAAGTGGTTAATTTGTTGAGATTTGTGACTTTGTAGGCTATTGTAGTTGCCTGCATATTGGAGATGTCTGGTGACCAAACTTTGGTCGTGGTGACGTACGTTGTGGCCATGCACGGCGCCAGAATTTTTTCTCTACCAGTGCTAAGGGGGGGCTAGACCAATATGTGGGGGTGCTAAGAAAATAATCAGTATTCTTGACGTCAGAGTTACTTCATAAAGAAATTGTCGTTTTCTTTTCCTTTTAAAAAAAAATAAAAGCAGCTATGGTACACACCACATTCATCAGAAGTGTAGTTTAAAATGATATATGGTCAAAGAATAGGCATATTTAACAAAATAGATTTTTTTATTTAGGTGACCACAAGACAACTACAAAAACCTTTTACATGCAAAGGTGAAAGACCATTGGAAGATAATTTAGCTTGTTTTAAGCAAAAACAAAATTTTGAAAACAAGAAAAAAATATATTTTGTAATTTTACTTATCTAGTAAATGCATCTTGATTTAAGAATGTTTAGATATTTAGACTAGAAACAAGACAAAAATACTAAGTAAGAAGAACATTTTTTGCAGTGCGATTGCGTTTAGATGAATAGCCTATGTGAATATGTGCTGCGCACTTATTTAAAAAAAAACACACAACAAATATGATCTATAAGAAATGTAGGCTATTAAAAACAGAAAGACGTAGCCTATCATTTCAGTCTTAAAAGGCAGTGGAAACAGGCAGGTTTCGTTACGCACGTCAATCCATTGCTGACGTTCTTGGTTGGTTTGCTTCTTTATTGATTAAATTAAATATACAATTTAAACAAAACGAAATTCACTTTAAAGAAAGGCTTTCTGCAAAACATAATCATGTCTGATCCATGTCCCCCAACATATTGGGCATCTTATGATATGTCTTATGTAGTGATCTTGCTCAAGCGGTTCACTTAACATAGATTAAATATGAAACTAAATAGGCTACACATTTTCTTTAACCCTGTTAAAGAACTGCACTGTGTGTAGCTACATGTCTTTAGCCTAATGGCCTTCGATAAGGGCATTTCTCTCTCTGACTCCTCTTTCTTTTCTCCTTTTGGACCCCATCAGAGACAGAGTTTCCTACCTGAACTCTGTATTCTTTATCAAAAAACAGTCCATCTGATTCTCAACTGCTTGGGGGGGCTAAACCGGGGCTATTCAAAAATCTGACGGGCTGTAAATCCAATCTTGGTTTTGATCTAGATCAAGTCATCAGTTTATGTTGTTCAAAACCTTTTTAGTATGATTACCATTATCTTTTATTATCACAGTCATGTATCCTGGTTCTTGTCATGTGACCTCCTTGCCCTTATGTGATCATGTCATGTGTTACCCTAGTCTCTGTATATAGTCCTCGTGTTTGCCTTGTCATTTTGTTGAGTATTGTTCCTGTAACCTCTGTTGGTGAGTTTGTCAAGTTTGCTTATGACTCATGTTCAAGTTTGTTTTAGTCAAGTCATACTAAGTTCAAGTCAAGTCATAATTGGATTCTGCTTATATCACCTTGTTTAAATAAAACTCCTCTTGAGGTCAACTACAACTTGCCTTCAGTGGATCTCAGCGTTACCTACCTTTGATCCAAAAAAAAAAAAAATCAGGATTATACTGATCCCAGCAGAACTAATATTCTGCTCAATGATCAGACACAAATCTTAAACATCATTAAACTCTTTTAATGTACAGTTCAGCCACAGAGTTAGAGCTTACACTTTAGTGAGTTGGAAAAATAATAATAATACAGCAATGACATCATAGGGTCTTATAATGGATGTGAGATAAAAGAATAATCAAGCTGTCTGGAAGAAAGAGAGAAAAAAGAGAAGGAAATGATTAAGTGAACTAAACTAAAGAAAATAAACTATAAATAACACTATGAAAAATGCACAGGAATCTAAAGGATAGGTTAAATGCAGAAGCAGAGAGGAAGCGAGGAAAAAGAAAAAAAGAGAGGTCAAAAGAAAGCAGACAGGAGAAAAAGCTGAGGGACAAATTAATAGGAAATCAGCTATAAGAATAATAAATAAGCCTTATAAGCATAGTGAGAGAGTCAAAGTGAAAGAAGAGCTTCAGAAATATGTATGAGTGAAAGCACACCAAGCAGCCAAAGAAAGAAAGAAAGAAAGAAAGAAAGAAAGAAAGAAAGAAAGAAAGAAAGAAAGAAAGAAAGAAAGAAAGAAAGAAAGAAAGAAAGAAAGAAAGAAAGAAAGAAAGAAAGAAAGAAAGAAAGAAAGAAAGGAAGGCATGGAATAGTTCCCTAGAGAGAGAAAACATCTAAATGGTCTTAAATAAATTTTGATTCATTTTTGAATCAGTAATTTGGAATTTAAAAAATGATATTAAGCAGACATTAATGCACTTAGCCTTTAAGAAAGAAGAAAGTCATTGAAAGCAGAAAGTAAAGGGAAGTAAAGCACACAACAGGATCAAATAAGCATTAAAAAAAAGTTGAAAGTGGTAAAAGAGAAGAATAAAGACAGAATAAGAATACAAAAGTTATATTGCTGAAGCAAACAGCATTTGTACCACAGCAGAAAATGAACAGAAAAAAGAAGGTGAATGGACAAGATGAACATAACATTACAGGAAATGACAGGAGAAAATCAGAGAGCAAAGCACCTCAGATTTAAAGATAGATAGATAGATAGATAGATAGATAGATAGATAGATAGATAGATAGATAGATAGATAGATAGATAGATAGATAGATAGATAGATAGATAGATAGATAGATAGATAGATAGATAGATAGATAGATAGATAGATAGATAGATAGATAGATAGATAGATAGATAGATAGACAGACAGATAGATAGATAGTTTTGAATAAAGAGATGTTTAGCTTAGAGGTAGATTACATTGTGAGAAAAATATCACCCACCCCAGTGCCATTGCTGTATCTCACAGTATTGCTTGTGACAGCAGAAAAATTACACACACTCGAACACTCCAAAGACACTCCAACAAACACGTGCACACAGTCCTATACATACTAGACAAGTTCAGAGATTTGTATTTCTCTCTGGGGGAAGTTCCACTAGAGGTATTTGTCTTTGTCTATTGTATATCATCAGCATTCAACAGTGCAACAGATCCAGTGGTGGTAATAAAAATACAGTGTTGGGTCGCTTTTTGAGGCCTGTCATCTACCTGTGAGGCTCTATAAGCACATAATGACTTCCATATGGCACTATTATGATAGTATCAGTATGTACTGTAGATAACAACGACACCATGATATGCTAGACCTGACTGTGCAGTGTGATAAGTATGTACTTTTCTTTTTTGGTGGGATATTTTCATAAATTAGGAATTCAAAGTCCTTAAATATAAATAATTATATTTTCAGGTTGGATTTGTCTTTTTTCCTCTGTAAATATTGGCAGTATTTACAATCTTAAGGTCAAACGGTTCCTCAGAAAACAGTGATTCACATAGGAAGTGACAGTCTCATCATTTCCCAGCCAATGTAAGCAGAAGTGAGTCAAAGTGCTGCTTTCGTTCAGTACGGAGTAAAGCGGTTGTAGCCTCCACGGTACAAACTTGCCTGTAAACAAACAGAATAAATCAGACATTCTATCATATCAACTGCTGTACTCGCCATGAGCAATTTGTCACATTGTAACTTACCATTGTTCCAACTCCATAAGTGGTGGTGGGTCCCACTGAGTGATGGTAGGGGTCTGTTGCTGTGGCATAGACTCTTCCGTATCTTAAAATTAAAATAAATAAATAAAAATAAGGATGGATGGATGAATAGATGGATGAATAGATGGATAGATAGATGCTCTTACCCATCACTGTATGTGGCTGTTGCAGCTGCTGAGGCCGACTGGGCCACTCGATATGTAGCTGGATATCCTCCCTAAAGACCGGAAGTTTGAAGTATTGCATTACATTTATTCATTCAGGAAACTATTTGAATTGCAAAACATGTTTGTTAGAGGGACAGTCCTCATGGAGAACCCTGAAGTATGGATTTAAAATTTCCAGGTAGGTTTATGGTTGTTTGTGTAAATTATAAAAAAATAAAATAATATAGGTTGATTTTAAGAAGTCAATAAACTTGGATCAATCCTTTCAGTGGACATTTCACCTTGTAGTAGTCTATATTTAGGCTTTTGTGGGATCCTGGCAGTGCATGATCAGTCACATTCTCTGCTTTTTGACCAGCTCATAGCTTTAACCACACTCAACACTACCATTGGGGCTGAAACGCATCTTGTGACTTTTGTTTTGATCAATCAAATTTCAGTTCTTTAATGTTTCAAGAATTTCAACTGGTGGTCGGTTGAGCACTTTGTTTAGGCTAGATTTGACTATACCAAGTCACAACAAACTCTTGGAGATGTGCTGGTAAATAAGTAAATGTTGACTGGTAACGTACGTAGACCTCAGCACCATACAATCCGTCCTGATACACCACTCTGCAGGAGACAGAAAGTAGGCACATTACATAATGCCATAAATGAATGTATATGTATATTGTATAATAATAACAAGTTCAAGTTTTTTTTCAATCAACATTTCCAGTATAGTGTAAATCCTAACTAAATGTTTTGTAGTAACATGCCCACTGAGAGAGCAACTGACCCTGGATAGGCTTGTACTGCAGCTGGCGTGGCTGCGGCAGCAGCTGCAGCTGAGCGGATTGTATTGTAGACTGCCCTACCACGTCCACGGAGGCCAGAGCCTCTGTACGCCAAAGTCGGCGTGGGAACAGGATAAGGGAAGCTGGCGACTATTAAACCCAAAAAGTGAAAATTAGAGGGCCAAACAACAAATCACATATTCTAAACGTGATTTAGGACAGGACATTTTTGGTAACTGTTATGGAATAAAAGTTAGGATTAAAAATACCCATACCTGTGTAAAGTTCAGGGGCGTACATGGCCCCCATTACTTGATTGATTTTCCACCCAGCAGCTACAGGAATAGACATATAAATTAGAGTTCTACCAACCCTTTATTTTCAGTATTTTGTTAAGTTTAAAGTGTAACATTTTGGGCAGGAAGCTCACCGTTCACTAATGGCGTCTGGGGCTTTTTTGTAACCACCCTCGCTGTGGCGTTGTTCACCTGAGGATCAGAGTCATTTAGTTGTTTAGTTGTCTCTTCTCCTTAACACAGTAACTTATCCTCATACCTCAATCTTCCTTCCCTCGACGATCGTTCCGTTGAGCTTCTCTCTCGCTCTATCTGCCTCCACTGCGCTCTCGAATGTCACAAATCCAAACCCCTAAAGAAAGGATTGAAATCAAATTGAATCACAGATGAAACTCAAAATAAAGAAGTGACTAACTCAACACAACTGTTAAACCTACTGACCTTTGACCCTCTCTCATTAAAGATGATCTCCACATCTAGAATCTTGCCAAATTGCTGAGAGATAAAAAAAACAACATATTATTTAAACAGTTACGCATTGAATGGGGTTAGCTGAAGGGATAGTTCACCCAGAAATGAGCCTTCAGTTATCATTTACTTATGTTGTTCCAAACCTGGAACATCTTTTCTTTTGCTGTTCATTCTTCTGTTAGGTGCAATCTTAGTATACTATTTTTTTTTTTTTTTTGCCCAAAGAAAGTCAGGTGGTTCAAATGTTGTTTTGAACCTCATTGACTTTAAATGTATATGCAAAATGTTGAAACATTTCTCAAAACATCTTTTGAGCTCTGCAGATGAAAGTCGTACTGATTTGGAATGACATGAGACTGAGACAATGATGACCGAATGTTCATTGTTGGGTGCTCTCTTTAAATGTCAAAAAAAGGCCAACTAAGTAATGCATTACATTTACGATAAACACAAATGCTCTTACCCCAAACATCTGCCTCAGGTCTGGGTCTCGAAACCTAAAAGGGATATTGGAAACGTGAAGCCTTTTGGGTTGGGCCTTCCCAGCTCCTTCCTCCTCACTTCCACTTCCTGTTCCACTTCCAGATGCCACAGTAAGAGACTGTGTGTCAGACGTTACAGGTGCCAAAGAATCATCCTACGAGGGTGACAGGAATGAAAGATAGGGAAGGGAGAAAATGTTGGAGCAGAAAGAGTGAGGAGGAAGTTAAAGAGAAAAATAGAAAATGACAGAAGAAACATTAGTATGCATTTCATGACAACAAACCTTTAGTTCTTATATGGTAAGATCTCTTATCAAACTTACTGCAGTCTAACATTTTATTGGGAGAAAACTGGTTTTATAAAGTGACCACAACAAAATGTAAAGGAGCATTCCTCATCCAGTGATTCCTCTCAAGCAAAAGTGAGGAAATGTGAACAAGTTCCCATTTTAGTGAGCTGTCTAAGTACATGCCTGTTAGACGTAAAAAAACACAATTTGCATTGAAAATAGAGCACAGTCATATTTTAACTTCAGTGAAGTCAATACCAGCTTAAAGTCATTAACGTGTAACTTTCTGAGCGCTGCAACTGAAATATTGTCATATGTAATGCATTATTACACAGCATTTCCTATTGCTCTGAATGTACATGACTGTGAATAAAATGCCCCCATGCAGATCAATACATAGGAGTGTTTTGTGCTTCAAACCCAACACATCAACTATCTCACAATGCATCACGATGCCAGTTCGTATGTCTGCACAGCCTACCTCACCAAACGGCACAAAACTGTTACCATTAAAAATGGATTAAGAAGTAAAAAAAAGGTGTATTAAAAATGTTCAAAAACAGGAAGAGCCAATAGCTTGAAGAAAAAGAGTAGTCGAGCATAGCGTGACAGAGTAAAGAGGAAGGGAAAATGGTGAAAAAGGTAAAAAAAAAAAAAAAGGTATAAAGAAACGAATCATGTGAAGTGACTCTTAAAGCAGTGGGGAAAAATGTTATGCAAATGATAAGAATGGTCATTAGAACGAGAAAGAAGGACAGACAGATGGCCAATTCCATATCTATTTTATAATGATGGAAAAAGTTGAAGCAGAAAGTTACCTCTGCTTTAACTCATCCATTACAGATCTGTAATACTAAAGGGTAAAGGGCAACAAAACAGCTCTAATCTGGGCAGAAAAAGGGGGTGCATTCGGTTCATCATGTTCCCTTCCTTTGATTCCACATAAAAGTTTTCATTTTTATTATTATTTTATTATTTGCAGTTTTTCATCCCAGAGGTCCCTCGTCCAGAGGACTGATTTAGACTTCTCAAAAATCTATATTTAATTTTTATTTAACACTTAAACATGTTTAATTTTCTTTTTTAAAAACAAAGTGCAATAGACTTTGTATATTGTATTGTATTATTTATAATATCTGCCATTAATCGGTTGTGGCCCATAACACAAAAATATTTTATGTTTATCTGTCTCAGCCAAAAATGATTAAATCAGTGTATCACTATAGATTCAACTATGAGAAAGAAGAATTGAATTAATCTTAATTCATCGCCAGGAGTTGCATAAATCCTAAATAGTTCAATTTCTATCAATAAATTCCACTGTAATGACTATCCCTCCTTAGTGTTCCCTCATTGTACAATATAGAGAATCAGCAGCACAATAAAAAGAGCACAAAAATAGAAATGATGGGTGTTGATGATCCTAAATAGGGCAAGAAGGTAAGGAAGGGTCTAGAACCGAGTGAACCCCAAAACGGAGAGTAAAAGGCAGAAGCACTGGGGAACTGGGGAATTCAAGCAGCTTACGCATTTCAGCATATAACTTTACAGTTTGATTGCAAAACTGCAACAATGTGCCATTTTTGGAACCAAGACAGGGCAGTGTATTAATAAGGAAGAAAGAGGTAGGGGAGATTTACGCAGACACACATGTACACACACGCACACACACACACACACACACACACACATCCACACACGCAAACAGATCATGGTTATGGTTAACTCTGAGCTGGCCGGGCTGATTGCTAGCTGTAATGACTACGACAGCAGACAGTCAAACAGAAAATACTGTTGAATCATCATCATCATCATTACATTCATCCAGAGACACAGGCCAGGGAGGGATTTTGGGAGAAGTGACAGATTGAGGGAAGGTGTGATGGGAAGGTATGTGATGATATCACGTCACGATGCAGAGTGCTTTTCTGACTGGACCTGGGAAACATAGATGAGGGGGGAGGGGTCCTCCCGTCTGACTCCCCCCCTTGACCCCTCCCTCCACGGCGGCGTCTCATAGTCCCAATATCTGGCGCTCTCTAGTGATATAAGCAATGTGGACAGAAGATGGTGTGACAGAGAAAGAGAGAACTCATTGCATGAACTTTTTCAGTGAAAAAAATACTTTCATAGTGAAGTTATTACTCTCAGTCCTTCCCACAATTCCTTTGTTCAACTTAAAATGGCCTTCTGCAATTACTGTACCCGATAAGCCATTAATAATGGCTTAAAACACATTCTAAAAAAACACAACAATAACAATCATACGCATCCATGGCGACACATTAAAGATATGGCATGGGTCCAAAAGACAATATTTCAGCAATTACAGATTGTTATTTAAATACAATATTTACATCTGGGTTCATGACTGGCATCTCAGTACTGGTGCCTTCAAAACATTAGTAAATATATTGAATTGCATTTATAACACTGAAAAACTGTAAGTGTGACAGAAATAATCATTTATTTGAGTTCATTAAGTCTCTCAGGTTGATTCACTGCACATATGACAATACTTATTTTAGGGGTTTTCAAACTTTTTGATGTACCCCAAAATATGATTAAATACAATACTAAAATATAACAATAGGTATATATTTAAAATATTACCCATCATATTATATCTTGCAACATGTACACAATGATATTGTCAAAAGCACATTATTAAAATTTTATCTGGAGAATATTTGCCAGTTATTATTATTTCTTACTGTTAAAACTAGACTAAAAATCAACTAAACTAATGCATTAAATTACAATTTAATAATGGCAATTCATCTAGGGATTTTCAACCAGACTATAGAAATCTTATTATATATATAATCTCTATCTTAACTTGTTAACTTAAAACCTAACCTAAAATACATTTTGGTCCCTGGACCCCACATTTTGAAAACCCCTACAGTATATAAACTGGGAAAACACATGACTCTGAATAAAAATGTATGTAATGCAGTTTAAGAGTAATAGCACCCTGAAACTTCAAACACATCCCTGAATTTCTGCTTATTAAATCAAATTTGTATATAAACATTTAAGTTTAAAACGTATAAATTCAAAAGCTCTTTGAAAAGAGTACTAGAGAGCAGAAAAAAAAGTAAGGAGAGGGAAGTTTGAATTAGTGTTTCTTCCATAGTAAGTTTAAATACTCCTCTATACGGTGCCCTGAGCCAGCTGAATTGCCATACATGGACAAGGCAAAGGAAGGATGTGTAAAGGACATAGAGATATTTTTAGCTCAGACAGGAGATCCCAGAGGACCGAAGCATGAGATTATATATCAGCAGCCCATATATATTCCTGGCATACCTTTTCTGACGCAAATACATCTGATTTTACTAATTCACAGCAGTGTTGGCCACTGTAAAATAATATTTTTATACTCATATGGGCATTGCTCGACTAGGTGAATTAGATTATTTCAATAAATGTTTGTGCTTGATTTAGTCACCTTTTTTGTGTAATATTGACATTTTTGCATATACTAACAAATGCATTTTCACTTTTAAGCTCAAGTAATCTAGATACTCCCCTGTGTTAACTGATATTTAAGACCATATTCTTCTCTAAAACACTCTTTATCCAGTCATTTATTGATCAGGTAATCAATCTTACCGTGTTATTGGCAGGTATAGTCTCTGTCCCGTCTAGCTGAGAGCCCTGATAGACTCTCAATTGATGATGATCTGCATATTCAGAGTTTGGATGAGCAGCAGTGAAATCGAGGGGTGGCAGTCGGGCTGCAGGTACAGGTGGGACTTGTCCAGGTGGAGGGTATGAAGGGGGTTGGGCATAGACCTGAGGAAGTGAAGGGTCACCATTGCCTGGCCCCGCCTCTTGGGCGGTGGCACCCTGTAATGAGATAGAGATGCTGTTTAATAACAGAAATATTAGTTCTGTGAACTGTTCATCATAAACTGTTCAAGAATAAGGCATAATTAGAGAAAAGATCTGTCTGTGAATAAATGCTGGATTTTTTCCTATTTTGAAGTAGGCCTACATATTTGATACTCTTTCTGGAAGATAGTGAAAAGGTACGTATCTAAAAAAAGAAAAAAAAAAAGCATTGCAACATAGGGTATCATATCAAACATATCAACATATCATATCAAATACTAAACAGCTAAACCGGACTTCGCATAAAAGTCTAGACAAAGATATGTATAAATATATATGAGTATAAATGTAGTATAAATGATGCGTCTCACCCCTTCAGTGCATTCCACAGGCGGCCCAATACTCACCAACAACTGACGCATGCTTTAATGCAACGCTTTCACCCGCCCACCTCGCCATAAGTCCCTCGCACCCACCAATCACAGAGCACCAAATCTGTCTCAAGGGGGGTCTTTACACCAGCTGTGTTCATTTGTTCATGTCAATCATCCCATTTCCCCCTCCTACACTGTAGATCCTCAACAGACACACGTCTGTTTGGATAAAAGTTGATTCTTACATACACACACCTCAATGTTTATGCTCTGTAAAACTCAGTGATCCTAATCATGTATTAAAATACAATGATCTTGATTTATTTAAACCAGACCAACCAGATTCCTAACTATTGAAGTGTGTAGGAAACAAATCAGGTAAACAGGTAAGATCACTCAACACATTAAAGAAACTGTTCACTTCACTCATAGAACAAAAAATGCATGAAAAGTGGAAACTTAAGATATTAAAATTCACTCAAATATAAACTATAACACATTTAATGCAGACAATTCTAATTATATTGTTAGTGTTGTGACATACAAAAAGCTTTCTGAAATCGAAGGTTGTAGGTTTAAAAAAAATAAAATGGGCTCAATAAAATTATAGGCAGAATAATAGATATAAAACTTATATGAAAGCTCTTCACACACTTTCTATGTGTTTACTCTTTATCACCAGGCAGATAAGGCAGAGTAAATTTAGACTTCACAGATAAACTGTGACACTAAAAGACACGGCTCTGATTAAATATCACAACCACACTTAGATTCCTTCAGCAGAAACAAAAGTATCATGCTACATCAGTATCTGTTTCTCATCACGGCTATTATTCAGCATTGTTGTTATATTATACACCATAATTAGTTACAATATATAATATTATACACCACAATTAGTTACAATAACCACTGTTTACAAGAACATGGCATATCTTACTTTCATTCTTTAAAAAAACAACAAAACAAAAAAACAAGAGCAACTTGACACCCCTGTGAAAGATTTACGAGACGCAAACAGGTGTTGTCAGACCTGCAAACTGAAATACTACTGCATGCTGACTCAAAATGCCACTCAGTGTGCCGTTGCTGCTGGCCGCAAATGAAATATTTTTCACACTTTCTAAACCCGTAAGACCTTTGTTCATCTTCGGAACACTAATTAAGATATTTTTGATGAAATCCAAGAGCTCTCTGACCCCTAGACAGCAATTGAATGACTACTTTCAAGGTCCAGAAAGGCAGACATTGTTAAAATAGTCCATGTGACTCCAGTGGTTCAACCTTCATTTTAAGAAGCGACAAGAATTCGTTTTGTGAATACTTTTTGAATTAACAATCTCTCGTCTGTGCCAGTCTCCTACAATCTAAAAAATGCTGGGTTAAAAACAACCCACGTTGGGTTGAAAATGGACAAACCCAGCAATTGAATTGTTTTATCCCATAAGGTTGGGTTAAATGTTTGCTTAAAACAACCCGATTGCTGGGTTTGTCCATTTTCAACCCAACTTGGGTTGTTTTTAACCCAGCATTTTTTAGAGTGTACGCTGTTGACGTAGTAAAAACAGTGCAGTGCTTCCAGAACGCAGGCTTACCATTGGCCGACACTGTTCACGTGAGCACCATGACGCATGCGTGTGATGCTGACGCAGGAGCTAGCCAATGGTGAGTCATAGAACTCGGAAGTGCTGCACTGTATTTAGAAAAATAGTAAAAATAGTATTCTCATCTCTTCATAAAAATAAGGTTGAACCACTGTAGTCACATCATGGACTTTTTTAACGATGTCTTTACTACCTTTCTGGACCTTAAAAGTCGTCATTAAATTGCTGTCTAGGGGTCAGAGAGCTCTTGGATTTCATCAAAAATATCTTAATTAGTGTTCCGAAGATGAACGAAGGTTTTACGGGTTTGGGACTACATGAGGGTGAGTAATTAATGATTTTCATTTTTGGGTGAACTAACCCTTTAAGAGTGCATGGCAGACCGTGACTGCCTTTAGACTTTAAACTTTGAAAGCTTTATTCAACAAGTACACACAACAAAATAACTTAAATAAACAATACCAAGCCATGTTCTGGTACAGCGGATATGAAGAACAATCATAAACATGATATTGTTTGAACACATTCCATTAGTTATTTTGCGAGATCTGAACATTAACTATTCAGTTTGCCATCATAATTCTTTATTACTGTGAGAGTACTTAAATAATGCCTCTATCTAGCTGATAAAAGGTCTTTTTCAGGCACATTGACAGATACGAGATTTCCTCCCCCTCACACACACATTGGCCTCTTCAGCTGTCAGTTTGGGGTGAAAGATCAGAGGCAGGATGCCAGGTGCCTCATCTGACAGCTGCGGGATCATTCAAACACACACACACACACACACACACACACAGCCCTGATGACAAGAACTGCTTATGTAGTCTATACTCATGTATTACAAGGCTCTTTGGAATATTTGATTCTGGTTGGCCAGTTGTGGGATTATGGAGTCAGAGCTTTCTATATTGACTGCTAAACAATACATTATTTCTATACTGTTAGTATTTATTTTGAATTGGCTTTTATTTGCACATTTTTATTTTATTTGTAGTAATTTTTATGTGCTATACAAAACTCAAACTAATATATATTTTAAGTTAAGATTACATTTTTCCTCAAATATTTATATTTTATTTTTCAGCTTTATTTCAATTAACATGTTTTTAAATGGTTTTAGTTAACAATAACAACAATGATCCAAAGCAATTTAAAAATTATTATTTTTTTTTCATGAAAACAGTTTACATAGTTTCGCTCTCTCAAATTCAAATAAGCATTTTACCTACATTTATTTGTTTATTAGCCATGTAATGTTGGTTGCGCAAGTCATTATTAAAAAAAAAATGTTTTTAGGGTGATACATTACTCCTCAGATTTACATCATTTGGGGGGGGGGGGGGGGGGGGGTATTTTATGATAATGAACATACATTATTCCTAACATATTCATTGTTCCATTAATAAATGCACATGCACACACAAAAATATGGCAAATAATAATATTTGTACAAATGTTTGCTTTTATAATTTTGCACCAACACACACAACTATCAAAATAAGAAAAATGAAAATTCTGTCATTTCTGATGGGCCCCATTGACCTTCCATAGTATTTTTTTTTCCATATAATGGAAGTCAATGGCTACCGTCAACTGTTTTTTAATTGCCGACATTCAAAATAGGTGTGGAACAAATTGATGGTGAGTAAATGACAGAATTCTCTATTTGGGTGCACTATTCATTCAAGGGAGCAGGAGCAACTAAGAAAATGCCTCTTTTAAGTCCTATGCTTTAGATGACAAAATCTGTCCCTGTGTATCACTTTAGATAAAGTCAAGAGATCTTCTGACTCTACATCTATTTCTATATCTCTAATCTGTGTGTTTGAGGCAATCTGCAGTGAGAAGAACAGACTAAAAATACAGCGAGTGTGACAGAGAGAAAGAGCAGGCACACCGTTTATCAGCTGTCCTGGAATCTCTCTCTCTCTCACACACACACACACACACACAAATACGCTGAACCTGTTTTCAGTAGGCCACCTCGCAGGGACAAATATAACTAACAGTGGGACGCAGCGTCCTTCGCTGACAGAGAGAAACCCATTGGTGGACGACCGTTTTTAGTACATACACAAGCCTCTTGCTGCCCAGTGATTGGTCGATTTGTTCAACATTTTACCAGACATGTGACAGGGACTGCACAAGCAAAGTTCTTAAAATGCTTAAAATAAACAAATTGATTACAATTATAAATAAATAAACAAGTATATAGATAAACACACTATTCCAGAGAAAGTGTGAAAGAGGAAGAGGCAGAGAGAGAAAGGGACACGTTTACCTGTACAATGCTGGGGTAGCAGGAGGCTGTCTGGGGGTAAACAGGGAGTCCGTAGGGCTGAAGGATCACAGTAGGGGAGGACAGCATGGTGCATAGCCAGAGAAAAGGGCAGAAAAAAGGAACAGCCACAAGGGATGGGAGACCAGGAGGAGAGAGAGGGGAAGGAGAGCTTTCTGAATAAAAAAAAGTACCAGACTGAGAAATTATAGGATCCAAACAGAGGAAGAAAAAAGATCCAGGGGTATGAAAAAGAAACGGAGAAGAAGAGTGTGTTTCTCTGCACTAATGGCTGGCGTCACAACTTGTAAGCGATAAACAAAACGAGAATTAAAAAGAAAGTCAAAAATAAGACCCTCTCCAAAAGTTAAGAGTGCAGAGTTAGTCTGTCTAACAAATGGCAGAGGAGATCAGTACTGAAAGATCTCTGGGGGACACCGCATATGTGTGTGTGTGTGTGTGTGTGTGTGTGTGTGTGTGTGTGTGTGTGTGTGTGTGTGTGTGTGTGTGTGTGTGTGTGTGTGTGTGTGTGTGTGTGTGTGTGTCAGTCGGTACATTTGATAGACAGAAACACATGCACAGAGTTGTGTTACACTCCTTTATAAATAGGCCCCATTCCTCCTTTAGTTGAGCTGGTATCACCAATAGGAATTAAACATCAAGTCAGGCAGTAGTTCATAATTTAGTCCAAACTTTAATAACACGGATGTTTCTCATCACGTCTTGCAGAAAAAGACACAAGCAAGTGCATAAAAGAACAAAATGTAAAGCCAGTGACATCACTTTGTTTTGACAATCTGACGTATTCGGTTATGGTGCTGTCGTACTTGAAAAAAACAATGTGCCTGAAAAAATATGATGTGTGTGATAAAAGTGCATTTTAACTAGCACTCTACTCCATCTCTAACCATAACTGCATATTGAAAGCATGGAACATAAATGAAAATTAAAGTATTTTACATTATTATCAGAACAACATTTTTTCTTTTTTGTTCTTTCAGCACCACTGTTAAACTAATATCATATTTAATTAATTACTATTAACGTCTATGGCTCTAATGCTGGAGCCAATCTGTTTTATCATAAAGTTTAAGAATAGGCCTTATAATCAATTATTTCACAAGAATACTGAACAAAGTGTCATATTCAAATCACTGGACTATTATGCAAACCCATGCACTCAATATATGTTTATAATTAAAAGTTTTTCAATTGGAATCAAGTTTTGGATAACTAAAAGTAATTCAGGCAACACTTGAGAGATGTAGGCTATTGTGTGAATGTTAAAAAAAATGTTTGTTGTAAAAAAAAGAAACGAAAAAAGTTAGGCTTACCCAGTTGCAGACGTTTAAATTTGTACAGTGTTGTAATAATAACAAATATATTTTTTGCCTTTATGCTAATCGTATAGCTTATATTTATTGTTATTATTTAAACATGGTATCTAACAAAAATATTATCTTCATATAGGCTACTACAGCAAACAGGGAAGCAAGAGTGACTGACATTATTAAGCTCTTTCGTACATAGTGCCTACCACATTACCTACCAACGTCACAGCAGTTCGGCAACACGTAAATCAAGTTCCCCTAGAATCCCCACTTGTAAATATCACGTTGAGTCATGCATGTGCTTGGAAAACTATTTCCACTTAAAGACCGATTCTTCACGGGTCATTGTCTTCTGTTCGCCCAGTTCTGAACAGAAAGGCGTTTTAATTTATTCCTTTGTAAATAATCGACATCAAATAGTTTCTCTGTTGTTTGCATTTTATAGAAATGCTCCTTTTGGCCAATAGGGGGAAGCAAGTAATTCATAAACAGTTATTTTAACGGAAGACGCAGAGCTTTGTGGGTTCTGTAGTTTGAAATACGCATATAAATTTCCGGGAAGGCTGGGAGCACGTTCTCTTTACTTTGCGAGCCTGACACAGACAGGTAATGGCGGCCTGGACCTCTTTACTTCTGTCATAATTTCTCATTTTTCTCACTTTGAATGTTTTTAGTTCAACATTATTAAACTTGTGCTTAATAAAGGACTGTTTTACACGTCCAGTTTTTTAGTTGGTTACAGCATGCGGAGAAATTAGCTTTATCTCGCGGTGCAGGGCAACGTGTTTCCACAAGGCGTTCCGGCCTAGTCATGAAGTGTTATGTTCATATGTTAAAATTAATTTCCGCTTCTGTTGAATACATTAAGGTTCTTCAAGTAACGTTAGAATTTGGATGGTCTAGAATAAAATGTATTGAAACGAAGGCTTCTGCTATAACCAAGATAAGAGGAAACGCTGCTGGTTACGTGTTGTATATTAAATGTATTACTTTTATTTAATTTTTTTTGTTAATTCTCAGGCGTCCTTAAGTCGCCATGCCGGTTGCCAGGAGTTGGGTTTGTAGTAAGACATATGTCACCCCCAGACGTCCCTTCGAGAAGTCACGTCTCGACCAGGAGTTGAAACTCATTGGTGAGGACAAAATGACGGAAAAATATTTTATGACTTGTGTCCATAATGTGGGGTGAGGGGTAATTTTTAATTATTTTTTTCCACAGGTGAGTATGGACTCAGAAACAAGAGAGAAGTCTGGCGTGTTAAGTTCACTCTGGCCAAAATCCGCAAAGCCGCCAGAGAGCTTCTCACTCTGGATGAGAAGGATGCTAGACGTCTCTTTGAAGGTAGATGTTTGTTAATTGTGGCTTTAGGTTGTATTTAAAACCGAGAGGCCGATGATTAAAATAATTAAAGTCAGATTGTCAGTGTTGCCAAGAATTCCTCGTGAATGAGGCCATTTATTTGCTTTATATCTTAGTGAGCAGAATGTAATGGATACAATACTGAACATGTTTTTTTGTGTTCATTTTCATTTTAGGTAATGCTTTGCTTAGACGTCTAGTGCGCATTGGAGTGCTGGATGAGGGCAAGATGAAGCTCGATTACATTCTGGGCTTGAAAGTGGAGGATTTCTTGGAAAGGAGGCTGCAGACCCAGGTCTTCAAGCTTGGCCTGGCCAAGAGCATCCACCATGCACGTGTGCTCATCCGTCAGAGGCACATCCGGTAAGATGCAGGATGTGTAGAACCCTCATAGTTCAGGACTTCGTTAACTATTTCCCTGAGAACTTGTGCATTGAGGTGTTCTTCCTCTTTCATTAGCTGACCATGTTTAAACTCCTCCTGGTGAGTGGGAATGAGATTCTGCAAGGTCAATTCGGTGATTAAACCGTATACCTTTGCTTATAATAAAAGCCCAAAACCCCAGAGCTTTCCGTGACGTCTGGGGTGCTTTATTGCACAAAACAGAGTCTACCAGGTAACGTATGTGTGCACTTTGAGGTCTTCTACTGTAATATAGCTACATTTCTCTTGGCCAGTGATTTAAACCCAAAACCGTCAGATTGTCAGTGGTGTCAAGAATTCCTCGTCAATGAGGCCTCGAGTTCAGCAACATCAGTTCCAGAAGTGAATAACCTTCAGTGCATGTGGCTACATTATTTTTTTTTTTGCTGTTCTGCAGGGTGCGCAAGCAGGTTGTGAACATCCCCTCCTTTGTGGTGAGGCTGGACAGCCAGAAGCACATCGACTTCTCTCTCCGCTCACCATACGGTGGTGGACGCCCTGGCCGTGTGAAGAGAAAGAATGCCAAGAAGGCCCAGGGTGGTGCTGGAGGCGGTGATGATGAAGAGGAGGATTAAACTCCTTCCCTTCAGTGGGGGGTGGAGAGACTCAGCAGTGTTTGCTCTTTCCCCTCAAGTTTTCAATAAAAATGGTTTCTTCCCAATTATTGTCTCTTCTTGTCCTTTTCAAGTGTTACATTTGTTAACATGTTATCATTTAGAATTGTAAATGATTTATGGACTTGATGAAATGACTAAATTTTCCTGAATGCAGTTTACCCAAAGGGTTTCTAAATGGACCCAAACTAACCTAAAGGTTCTGTTGCAAGACTTCAGTCTTCTAGTCTTCTATTGTG
The DNA here is from genome assembly GCA_023566225.1 of Romanogobio albipinnatus. Classification (NCBI taxonomy): domain Eukaryota; kingdom Metazoa; phylum Chordata; class Actinopteri; order Cypriniformes; family Gobionidae; genus Romanogobio; species Romanogobio albipinnatus. The sequence goes on from CM042252.1 coordinate 33,979,935, forward strand.
AATGAGTTGGTGTTCATGTGGTATAATTCCAACTCCTGAATCCACCTTATTTTTCAATGCTAACGTAAGCTTTTCCTGTGACTGAGATTTGATACATTAGCAGTTACAGGTAAATGACTAGAAGAGTAACAGCGCAGTAAAGCTATTTGTGCTACAAACTATGAGGGTCCGTCTAGGCCATAATTATTGAAAAGCCTCTTACAAACTAGTGAAATGAAAAACATTGATCAACCTAAGTGAAATCATATGCATAACTGAAACGACTCAAAACAGAGAACATTATTTCAGATAAAATGTTCTTAAACTTTAAATTCGTCAAAGACTCATGAATTACATCAACCTGTGTTTGCATAAAATAAAATCGGTTTGCAACACTTTTGTACCACTAATGACAAAGTGACTGACATCTTGTGCATAAGGTGTATAGATTTGTATATTTGGCATAGAAATATCAGAATTTTCCCCCAACCATGAGCCTGGCGGGTTGAATACATAAAATGTTCTAGTCAGATTTATTGGGTCTCTTGTTACAAATCAAACAAACATATTTCAAATATACACAGTTGGATGGCTGAATTGCAGAAAAATAGTTTGTTCAATTCCAGAAATTAAACCCACCTTCACTGGGGTACATCGGTTATAAGCAGCCACTGAATCTAAAATGTCACTTCAAATAAGACATTCAAATATAATATACAGTATCTGAAATCTTACATTTTCATATCTTTATGATTGCACTTGAAGCTAGTCACAACTTACCTTAATACATAAAGTTTTAGTTAAATTATCTATTTACTTAATTGTGCTTTGTACTCTTAAATAGATAGTAAGCACCTATCTTGAAGTCTGTAGAAGTCTTGTGCTTAGGCCCAAAATGGTGATGCATCCTTCGTCTATAGGTCGTCCTGGGGACTGGTTTGACCTCTCATCTCAGTGTATCCCACGCTGCTTGTCTGCTCGCTGTGAGTGAGGTAAAATATAAAACTATACACAACTTGTGTGAGAAGTTGCATTGCACTTAACATCACAGAAATCTTTTAGAATATTTAATATATTTGTTTTTACCTTTCACCATCCTTTTCCAGTGTTTTAGCAGTGAGGGAAAAAAAGAAAATAAGGTCATGCTTTAGCAAAATCTCAATAAAATATATTATGTCAAATGTAGGAGAACATTAGTGTGTTACTGGTATTTGCTGACCTTTGGTCGCAGCCCTGCTACACCACCTGCCTTCTTTGGTACACCCAAGGTATCGAACGAGTGGCTACGCACTCTAATAGCTCTCTTGAGATGGAGAGGGAGACATAAAGTGATTGATTTGATGCTCATTTTAATGTCAAACAGTAACAAGCCCAACAATATCATAACAATATCAAGGCCTAATGTCTATTGCTCTGAGGTTATCTACCTTAAAATTCTCAATGAATCCTCCACCACCATCTGGAACACTCCTCCCCCCTTCAACGAGGGGGATGCTGGGCAGTGACGGCTCTCCCAACATGCATTGGGAGCGGGAAGACAGTTCAGATCGCAGTGCATCCAAAAGAGATGAACGTGTACGTGACTGAGATCACAAAAGGAGAGAAATAGAAGCACACGTGTTATACAATGAGGCTGTGATATAAGTGAATGGTTAGTTTAGGTGTTTTATGTCTGGTTACCTCCAGTCGACTGAATTTCTCGGCCTTGTAACATGAGATTTCAGCGTTTATAAGTTTGGTCAAAAGGAACTCTCTTAAAACTGAGCCCTGGAAGTGGAAATTCAGAGCATTGTCAGGGACTAATTAAAACGTTTTTCTTTTAAATAAAATGTGATTTGCATGTTTTTGTTGAATGTATATTTTATAAGCATTCATATATGGCAAAGGAAATGTAGTAGGTCTATCATGTTTCTTATTTGAGACCAAATGGTAAATAATTGTGATGTAAGAAAATTGAAAGTGGTCTTGCTGAAACCTCTGAATTATTATAACTTATATGATCTCACCTCTGTAAAAATGGGCGGAGTAGGAAGGGGTGGGCCAAATGGAGGCACATCCTCCCTAGCAGTGACAGATACCTGTCAATCAAACAAGAGGTTTTGAAACTTGGTACACAGTGAGTGCTGATAAAGCTTTTTCACTGATGTTTCTAAAAAATAAGGATCTAGATGATACATTAAATCTAATTTGTATGTGGTGTCTGGTGTGTAAACACCACACTGACAAAGCAAGATACCCTCAATTTAAACTGTAAAATATTTGCTTCTGATTTATGTTTACTATTATCATCACTTCAAAAAATCTCCTCCAATAAAAAAAAAACTTCATCCCGTATTATAGTACAATTTTAAATGGTAAATTCTGTTTTATTTTTGATTGAAATATAAATCTGCAAATAATAAAAAATGTTTTTTGAGATGAAGCAAAATGTAGCAATTTTTATGTTTTACCTGAAATGATCCTCCATCTCCTCCTCCCTCATTTTCTCTCTTTATTCTCCGTACTGCAATGAAACAATGCAAGAAGTGGGATCTGATCACATCCGAAATAAAGGGAGTGTGACCCTCCTGGTAAACCAGAGCAACAATATCATTCCCAATGTGTCTCTTTCTCTGCAACTGGGGGGGGGGGGGGGGGGGGGGGGGGGGAACAGAAGAGTAGAGTTGTAATTCCATGCAAAAGAGTTTTTAAGTTTGTTTGTTTTGATTGTTTCATTCCAGGATTTCAGTGAGCTCTTTTTGCAGGTTATCCATACACTAGTAGGCAGCATTGTAGTGAGTCTAGCCAGTCTAGCCGACAAGTGATTTTTTTAGTGAATCATTCATTCATTAACTGAACTGATTCGTTCCTGAACGAAACATGCAAGTGACTCGACCGATTCGTTCAACCACACTGATTCATTCGGAAACGAATCACCACTAGTAGGCTACTGTGTGTTAAAGGTCCCGTTCTTTGTGTTTTTTTGAAGCTTTGATTGTGTTTACAGTGTGCAATATAACGTGTTCATGTTTCGCGTGTAAAAAAACAGTATTTTTCACACAATTTACTTATCTGTACACCGCTGTTTTCCCTCTCCTAAAAACGGCTGATGACTTCCTTTATTCTATGAAGTCCCTCCTTCAAAAATACGTAACGAGTTCTGATTGTGCCAGCGGTTCCCGTGTTGTGATTTGACAGCAGCTTAGCGCACATGGCACGGTTCCCGTGTTGTGATTTGACAGCAGCTTAACGCACATGGCCCGGTTCCTGTGTTGTGATTCAACAGCAGCTTAGCGCACGTAACTTGCATGGAAAGGTCACGCCTCTTAACGGGAGATATATGCGCTCAATGATCTCTACAGCGTCCCTGGGAAAGCCAAACAAAGGTGATTTGACTCCGGGATGAAAATAACAGTGTCTCGACGACATGGCGACAAACACACTCAAACGCACCACTTCCTTTTCTTCACGCGACACGTCCTCTTCTCCACGTGGGACAGCAACAAGACCACGCCCCCTTTTTTCGCGTATTCTTGTGGGCGGAGGTTAGTCTGTTCTACTGTTCTACTGACTGACGTAATTAATGAAGGAAGTACCAGGATGTAGTCCAAACCTGCCATTCGCTGTAGGCTTTGAAAGGGAAATTCTGTTAAATAAAATATCTCGCTTAGCATTGAACTTTGAGCTTTATAATTTTACAGGTATTATTTATGCTCTAACAGCAACATTACACACTAACTAAAGTTTGAACAGTGGGATCACGAAGAACGGGACCTAATGGGAGACGCAGATTGGACCTTTTTTATGGAAATACAGGGAGTGCAGAATTATTAGGCAAATGAGTATTTTGACCACATCATCCTCGTTATGCATGTTGTCTTACTCCAAGCTGTATAGGCTGGAAAGCCTACTACCAATTAAGCATATTAGGTGATGTGCATCTCTGTAATGAGAAGGGGTGTGGTCTAATGACATCAACACCCTATTTCACCACTGAACAAGACACACAAGCTGAAACGTCAAGACTGGGCCAAGAAATATCTCAAGAATGATTTTTCTAAGGTTTTATGGACTGATGAAATGAGAGTGAGTCTTGATGGGCCAGATGGATGGGCCCGTGGCTGGATTGGTAAAGGGCAGAGAGCTCCAGTCCGACTCAGACGCCAGCAAGGTGGAGGTGGAGTACTGGTTTGGGCTGGTATCATCAAAGATGAGCTTGTGGGGCCTTTTCGGGTTGAGGATGGAGTCAAGCTCAACTCCCAGTCCTACTGCCAGTTTCTGGAAGACACCTTCTTCAAGCAGTGGTACAGGAAGAAGTCTGCATCCTTCAAGAAAAACATGATTTTCATGCAGGACAATGCTCCATCACACGAGTCCAAGTACTCCACAGCGTGGCTGGCAAGAAAGGGTATAAAAGAAGAAAATCGAATGATATGGCCTCCTTGTTCACCTGATCTGAACCCCATTGAGAACCTGTGGTCCATCATCAAATGTGAGATTTACAAGGAGGGAAAACAGTACACCTCTCTGAACAGTGTCTGGGAGGCTGTGGTTGCTGCTGCACGCAATGTTGATGGTGAACAGATCAAAACACTGACAGAATCCATGGATGGCAGGCTTTTGAGTGTCCTTGCAAAGAAAGGTGGCTATATTGGTCACTGATTTGTTTTTGTTTGGTTTTTGAATGTCAGAAATGTATATTTGTGAATGTTGAGATGTTATATTGGTTTCACTGGTAAAAATAAATAATTGAAATGGGTATAAATTTGTTTTTTGTTAAGTTGCCTAATAATTATGCACAGTAATAGTCACCTGCACACACAGATATCCCCCTAAAATAGCTAAAACTAAAAACCACTTCCAAAAATATTCAGCTTTGATATTAAGGAGTTTTTTGTGTTCATTGACAACATGGTTGTTGTTTAATTATTAATGTTGTAAAATTAATCCTCAAAAATACAACTTGCCTAATAATTCTGCACTCCCTGTATTTTCATTGGCGAAGCAAAAATACATTAAGCAACTATCAATGTTGTGTCAAAAATGTAAGTTACTCAATATTAACTTCTTGTTTATTGTTGAACTGTTGCTTAAAAGCAAAACAGAGTCGTGCTGTTGGTCTGAATATTAGCATACCGGTAGTATAACATGCATTATGATACAGAGGTTTGATTAAAGAGGTTAATTGATTATTTTCATTAATTAAAAAACACGTTCGTTAAATTTAACCTGTTGTGTATCTCCTTCTGTGAACGGCAGTTTAGTGACAACATGGAACATAATCTCTCGTCCATGGAAGGAGGTGAAAACGGCTTCATTTCCTGTCTGGCCATGAGAGACATCCAGACCTCCCCTGAACCTAAGAGATGGAAAATGTTTATGTTCTTTTGACAGGAGATGATAACACATTTTAAAGTAGTGTTTTGTTATTGATGATATCAATCAATACCATTAGGAGTGAGTCCTACTCTCTTACCCAGTAAATCCTTGCAGGTTGACTGTCTGCCCGAGTATTGATAAAAACTCCAAAAACTCCTCACTTTCCTCATTGTTACTGAGAATATCTTCCTCTGTTAACTACATCACATACATCGAAAACAAAATAATGTAACAGTAACAAGAAATTACAAATATATCCATTTAGGCTATTTATTCGTCAAACAAGACCTACAAAGCTGGCATTAGAAAACAGGTAAAAGCAGTAAAGCATAATTTTTGTTGTTGTTGTTGTTGTTGTATTTGCATACCTGTCCTTCTCTCTGGTATAAGACACCAAATTTAAAGTTTTGAGACACTCTGTGTTCATCAAATGCCATTATGACCTCTGGGGCCTTTTGATGCAGAAAGAAAAGAGAAGATGGATGACATTTGCATTTATTGCGTCAGAAATGTTGTTACTTTATGGAATTTGTCAATTTATAAAAAAATAATTGCAAGTTAGCACTTCCGCCAGATCATAGTACAGACAGATTGACAAGTGAAAATGTACCTTTAAGTAGCTCACAGCCTCAAAACATGACACACTGACACTGGAGCACAGCATCTTGAATAAAAAGAAATCAAATCTAACCTTCTATTCACTTTCATTCAATTGTGAATCAAGTTTATCCGGTTGTGAGATACCTTTGCCAGCTCCACCGCCGTGGGAAATTGTTGAAAGAGAGAAACAGAGAATGTGCCATGAATTGAGCACTCCTTCATTCTGATAAAAGAAAGAAAGAAAAAAGTTATTATTGCACATCATCATAATGAATTACATTCAAGGTGGTCACAAAATACACACCTCAGAATGACTCTCAGGCGATTTTCCTCTTCCTCAAGACAAACAGATAAAACTAGGGGCCCAAGAGAAGGGTCACAGGCAGTGAACGAATGATGATACTGCAGCAAAGATGAAAGAAAGGCATGAAAATAATAAACAACAGAAGTATTTAGTTTGTGAGGGTCTCTTCAAAAGAGTTGGAAGTTTTCCAAAAGAAAAAAAAAAAGATCACTGACTCTGTGGCGGAAGAATTCCTGATAGACTCTAGCTTCACTGTCTCTCTCCATGATGTCATAGCTCTCCAGACCAAATCCCCCCTGTGAGAAAGTAGGGCTGGTCTCCACATGTCTATCCAGGGGAGGGTCGATCCAATAACCTCCAGATTTAGGGGGCAGGATGAGAGGTAAGCCATCTCCAATCTTTAACAGCCGTGTCTGAGTGATCAATAGTGATTGTGTAAGTGGGAACTTGAAACTATATACACTATGGTTCAAAGGTTTGGGGTCGGTAAGATTTTTTTTTTAAAATGTTTTTTAAAGATGCTTACTAAAAAAAAACGTTTTCTATTTGAATATATTTAGGACCCTATTGGAATTGGTCTGTTTATTTAAAATGTATTTTATTCCTGTGGTGAGTGACAACGCTGAATTTTCAGCAACCTCCAGTTTTCCTTCAGATCCAGATCCTTCAGAAATCATTCTAATATGCTGATTTGGTGCTCAAGAAACATTTCTTATTTTAGCAATGTTGAAAACGGTTGTGCTGATTCATATTTTTGTTGAAAACCGTGATACATTTTTTTCAGGATTCTTTGATTAATAGAAAGCTCAAAAGAACAGCATTTATTTTAAATATAATTTTCTTTGTAACATTATACATTTATTTATTGTCACCTTTAAGTGTCCTTGCTGAATAAAAATTATAATGTCTTTCAAAAATCTGACCCCAGACTTTTGAATGGTACGTTTGTATTTCAAAAGTACAAGTATGGAACGTGCACATGCATATGAAGGTGTTTCTTCATCCACTGGCATTTTTAGCCTTGGACTATTAGAAAATAAACTAAATCATGCATTTTACTCTCTCACTAAATATTTTCCTCTAACAGTGTATATACATGCATCACTAAAAGTGTGTCATCTTTTTAAAACATAATTTCCACCACATCTCAAAGTGTGTACCATGTTTAATAGCATTCAGTGATGAAATTACATTTCTAAAATTTTTCTAATAAAGGTTGTTAAACGCTAAATATTAGATTAGATTAGATTAGATATAGATTAATATATATTATTGCTAAAATATATACATTAAAAAATTGACATTTTTATAAATATAATAAAACCTGGGACACAACACCCCTCATGATTTGGTTAAAATAGTTCCCTATAGAGTGAAATTCGCATAAACAAATAGTTTTGGGTAACCACCCCTCATTTATATTTTTTAGGCAAAACCCCTACCCTCAAAGGTGGTGGGAACTCACAACGTTGTTCATCCAATCTGCTACCCTGCAGACAAACACAACCACAGAGAAATCATCATTGCGACAGAACAAGCCGACCAGACTGTACTTACACTGCGCTGTATACTCTGACAAAGAATGTGGAGCGAAAGAGAGAAAGATGAGGACGTTACCTGTAGCTTTTCAATAATGGCAAACAACTCCGTGACCTGCAGAGAAATGACGAGATAATGACAGAAACAGTGAATGTTTCAGATAAAGCACCCTACAAGGTATAATCAGAATATTATCAATATAAAATGTAATTTGTCCAGTTTCTCCTCAATGTTTCTGTGATTTGTTTACTTTCTCCATAGTTTCATTTTCAACATCTTCAGAACCTCTAAAACGGGAGATTTCTTACCTTCTGACTGGACGGTGCAGAAGTGAGTGGCTTAGCCTCACTGGAGGGGGAATCCAAAATATCCAGTATGCTGTGACCCACAGATTCTGCACAGCTGTAACAGAGACAAGCGTTCTGGAAAAGTCTGCATGCGATAACTTGAGTTCAAACACCTGAGCACAGCAACAAACCCAAACTGTAAGCTGACCTGCTCTCATTTCCAGTGATGAACTTGTCAATCCTGCGCACAGAATAAAGACGGAACATGACAGTAATCCTTATTTTAGACAGCATTGTTTTTAAATTACAGTAGTGTCTGAATGCTATTCATCATATCCACTCACCCTCCATAAGCTCCGAATGTGAAACTTCTTTTTCTAGAGAACAACTTCTCGTTTCCACCCTCCATGGTAAGTGTTTATTACAAGCAGCCACAGAAATATGCTAACCAGGCATGCAGGCCATCACTCCTGATAGGGAATTAACTGCTTCTCTCTGTCTCTGTGTGTGTGTATGTGTATCGCTCTCTCTCTCTTTTCTCTCTGCCCCCTGCTACTCTCTCATTTAATCTCTCCCTACATCCTTCCTTGTCTCCTGCTGCCTGTTGACTGACAGGAGTAACTCTTGCATGCCCATCTCCTGCCACTGACATCAGAGGTTGGTGAACTTCTGGACATATCGGACCAACTAAAAGGCTCTGAATAGATACAATGGTGAATATTCGCTCTCTGAATTCGTTTAAAAGCGTTTGTGTAGCGTTTATGCAGCCTCTCAAAAAACCTGCTCTGGGAGGAGGGAAAGATACATGAATGGGCAATTGACTATTGCTATAGACCTGTTACCCTTTCAGTAAGCAAGATTCATCAATTATTGACCAAACTCTCTTAGAGAGAGGAGGCAAGGCAGCAGGGGAGAGAGGGTGGGAGCAGGAAAAAGAGGAAGAGAAAGAGAGAGGGAGGTCAAGAGACTTAACTGACAAGAGAATAGAGAAATGAAAAAGTGATGTTGAGAAGGGGCAGACACTCAAATATGGGTTGTCTGACAGGGGAATCTTTATTTGTTTCTGTTATTGAATTGTAAAGGCATACCATTTTTTACTTTAATCAATCTTAAAGCAATTTATTTACATATTACTTAAAATGTACAGTGGAAATCTCATACAAAGTGATTACAATGCATTTTATTTTGGAACTGTAGGCGGTTTATCGGTTTATGTCAAATCATAACTTAATTTGCTTAGAAACATAATAGTTTGATAGATTGGAACCCTAAACCTAAACAGCTGCAATAATCAATAATCAGCGAAAAGAAATCTTACTTGAGAATATTGTCTATTTCTTTATAAAATCTCAAAACTATATTATTCCATGGCTAGTATGTGAATTACTGGCCTAGGGAGAAATAAAACCATATGTAGCGACAATGAGTCAGATAAAATAATAACTCAACGGGGAATTTGAATTAAAATAAAAGAGACTCGAATTACGCTATAATTTATAAATAATTCAGAATTAATGTTTACACCTTAATTTATTCGTCCACCGATGTGTAAGAACTTAAAGGGGAGTCTGTTAAAGGGAAACAAGTCTATGTAGCTCAAATGAATGAATTAAAGGGTTAGTTCACCCAAAATTGAAAATAAAGTCAGTAATTACTCACCCTCATGTTGTTCCAACCATGTAAGACCTTCGTTCATCTTCGGAACATAATTTAGTATATTTTTGATGAAATCTGAGAGCTGTCTCACTCCTCCATAGGCTTTCAGAGGGTTGAAACTTGATGGCCCAGAATAGTAAGTAAAAACGTCATTTAAGGAGTCCAAATGACTACAGTGGCTCTGTATTAAGTCTATCATGCGACGAAAATACTTTTTGAGCGGAAAAACAACAAAAATAACGAATTTATCCCACTATATACTCTCTGACGAGAGTTCGCGGGAGTGCCAGCGCATGCGTCGTGGCACTCCCGCGAACTCTTGTCAGAGGCTCAAATTGAACAATAATAGTGGGATAAAGTCGTTATTTTTGTTGTTTTCCGCTCAAAAAGTATTTTCGTCGCATGATAGACTTAATACAGAGCCACTGTAGTCATTTGGACTCCTTAAATGACGTTTTTACTTACTATTCTGGGCCATCAAGTTTCAACCCTCTGAAAGCCTATGGAGGAGTGAGACAGCTCTCAGATTTCATCAAAAATATACTAAATTATGTTCCGAAGATGAACGAAGGTCTTACATGGTTGGAACAACATGAGGGTGAGTAATTACTGACTTTATTTTCAATTTTGGGTGAACTAATTCATAGGGAATTTTGCGAGTCTAGTGTACAGCCGAGCAAATGAGCGTTCATTTGAACGGGCCGTAGATATCAACTCTGCAGCGGATATTAATATCCGTACAATAGTGAAACACTATTTAACAGCCAGGTAACTTAGATCGGCAGTTCAAGACATTAAATTCATAAGCACATAACACAAGAACAGTTATCTTTGACTACAAACGAAACTTTATTGATTACTCTAACACATCAAACTAATATCTAACATAAACACACGCACTCGCACATTCACACGTTGCAGAAAGGAAGAAAGTGAGGAAAGAATAAGTCTTAAGAGAAAGAAAAGAAATTATGAAATCCCAAGCAATATAAATTTATGACACATGACCTGAAGAAACCATTGATCAGTAATTTATCCTCCTATCGTTTCTTAGGCGGGGTTATTACATTTGATCTAATGCACCATTTCAGCTTGAAATCTAGAGGTATTATTTGCGTTTGTCTCACGTGTGTCGTCTATGACAAAGGGGGATTCCCTTTTCCTCCTGGCTGGAGAGGGTTTCCCTCGGGTCTTTGATTCGCTGAAGGTCTGGTCGTGTCTTTGATCGACGTCTTGGGAAGCCAATCACGTGGCGTGTTTGGCGGCTGGATGAAAGTCTTGTGGGCGTTGTCCGAAGTTGAAACCCGCTGTTGGAAACTTGTTGAGTAACTTTGCGGCGAAATTTAACAGAACCCGCGACTTAACGAAAAGAAAATAAACTTTAAGCAAAAGAAAGGAAAGTGAGAGAAGAGCAGATGGCCTGAATGAAATCTGTTAACCCATTTTCTTTGATGGTCTGCCACGATCGTCCGATCGTCGCTTTGCCGGAACCGAGCTGCGGACAGCTCTTGACTGAACAATGAACAGAAAGTGAACACCCCTCGTGAACACCAACGTGAACACGCGTGAACACCCAGCGGTGAACGTCTCGCGAACAACACTGAACACACTCTTCGTCTGTGAGAGAGGTTAAACTCAAAAACTTGCCCATCCCCTGGATGGATTCTGGCCAATTAGGGTTCAGGGGTGACTGGGTCTCCCCCCTCCCATAAGATTCGTTCCTTTAATTTCCTGCTCTTAAGCAGAGAGTAAAGTTAGACCTAATTTCTTACTATAAGGACATTATTAATTCTATAAAGATTTCATTCAGCTCATCTGTTTTATCATATCCATACAAGCACAAGGGTATCAAACACGGTGTCTTTTGATCCACTCATTCAATAGTTACATAATTGCATGAATTTGGGAATGATCTACATGCATAATAGTCACGTGTATCAGTTGTAAACACACTAACAAACTATGTCGAAGGCTATTTGAGTGAAAGTCCAATAATCATAATCTTATACATTCTAGTATGTAACATTTTCTAGGAGTTTGCTTGAGTTTTAAACTGTGTCGCTTGGAGTTCATTTAGCAGCCATTGAAAAGACAGAGATCTGTTTGTTTCTTTGTCTAGCGATCACAACGAGTCTTTTGTCCTCTTTGTGAAGTTTTGGTCAAAAGTCCATAGGAAATCACGTAATTGTGATATAGACGTGGTAGCCCAAGGCCAAATGGAGCCTCGTGATAAATGATCGATTTCCTGGGGTCTGGAGCTGAATTAGGGCTTTGTGAAAGGGATTGTTCATCTAATGAATCATTTGGAAGATTTATTCAATGTCTGCGACCATAATCGTTACACATAAGTAAGCTTTTTTTATATATATGGTTCCCTATTCTAATAATATCTATTTTAGCAACATCATGCTTTGTAACATGTCATGTTTCTACCCAACACACTGTCCTTACAAGTGCTTTTAATTTGGGAAGTTCTCATGAATGCGTTCATGCATTGCTACAGCACTGAGACATAACTTGTAGAAGTTCTTCTGAAGTTCTAGAGCTTCATGTTATGCGGCTTTCTGGAATACCAGATTCAGAACAGCTAGGAAACAGGCCAGAACCTCTTCTTCACAGAAAGCATGCAGTTCATCAATTTTCTGCTGTATTGCTTCATTTTTTCTCAGGTAATTCCAGTAGAAATCTCTGGGTTCTTGCCCATTCTTGTGGTAGTGTCGGATCACCATGACAGCCCTGTCAGAGGTGAAGCCTTTTGTTTGTTTTGCTGCCCTGTTTAAGATGTACATGTAGGCCTGAACTTGATAGCAGTACTCATGTGTTTCATTCAGGTGTGCACAACGACCCCCATTTTTTGGTTTAGTGAAGACTTTGCTCATCATATCTCCAGTGGTTCCTTTACACTCAATCACCATTTTTTCACTTTTTTCCCCTTTTACTTCTGCTAAGAAGTCTAGTCTTCCAGAGAGGAATCCGAACTCTACTTTGTTACCTTTGGTGTACCTCACTGTCCTGTTTGTGCCATTTTCATGCAGCTCATGGTAGAACTTGAGGCATTCACGTTCATCTGCTGGGTTCTGCAAATATTTGCCGAACCTTTGTGGAGAGGAGGTCGTCCAGAGAGCTGACTCGTCACAATAGTCTCTGTTCTCAATGTCACGGACATTCACTGTCACACCTTCAGAAATGTTTGCAAGATTGTCTCCAACGTCTAAATGTCTCCAGCTCCTTGTCTGTGTTGTTGCATACATAGCGGGTGTGGAGATGGCCATTGTCTTGTATTTGTCTCTGAACCTGAATCCACTGCTTGTGTTTGATACATTCTTGCTCCATTGTACTCTTAGATTTGCTTCTGAATCTTCTCTTTTATCAAAGAAAATCATCACTGTGATTTCAAGAACATTTCCATTGTCTTTCAGTGACAGTGAGTTCTTAAGTTCCCGGCAGCCAAGACGTGGTATGCTGTTAAACTGAAGCTTGAAGTTTTCCAGCTCTTTTACAATTTCTTGGGCTTTCTGAATGATGCCTGCATTCTGTGATAGCCTGATGACTTTAGGATTCAAAACACCTTTGGGCAGGTTAATGTGGAGTGACTTTAGTAGTACTAGGTAGTCACTTACTGATATTCCACTGGGGCAGGTGATAGAGCTGGTCACCAATCTGGAACCAGGCTGCGCTTTTTCATGCAAAAAACCGCTAGACTGGTGCCCAAATCCTGGTTCCGAACTGCTCCCAACTTTGGCATCAGTCCCATTGGAAAAATTGTAAGTGACATCCAGTTGTGGTCCTTTAGTAGGCCTTTTTACACTCACATGTTCTTTTGGTAAGTCTTCATTTCTCCATTGTCCCTTTGCTTCATTGTTCATCTGTTCTTCGGAAGTTGTCTTTCCACTCCCAGATACCCACACTCTTGAATGCTTCATTTGACTTTGTCCCTTTGTAGCATGTCCTAAAGCCTGATTTTGTGTTCGTCTTTCATTCTTTCCACATGTATTTCCAGAGTAGCCGATCTCCATCTTTATTTTCAGTTCTAGCTCATCAACATTACTCCTTCCCTTCTGCTTTTCCAACCAATTTTCCATTTTCCATTTCCCATCTTTCCCTGCACCAGCCTCCGCTTCCGTACAGCACACCCTGGATTTTATCAGCTCCATGTTTTTTTGTTTTTTTTTTTAATTCTTTACACCTAGAAAACACATTGTTATATTTAATTAATTATCTGAATAATTTGAAATAAATAAGGAATACAACATATATTTTATGATAAAGATTAAATTATAATGGAGATATAAATGTCTATTAAAAACCTGATTTAATGTTGTTAGGGGAAACTAACACTTAATAAAGTCAGAGGTACTGAATCATCATTGGATCCAAATTATGACACCTGGAAATTTGTGATCTCTTGTGATCTTGTGATCTCTATGCTTTATTAGTCCTAAAATGTAGTCTTCTTTTAAAACGTTAACACTTCGCTTTTGTTCAGTAAATCATGTTAATGTATGTTAACCATTTGTGTGTTTTTGTAATTATATCTGAAGCATTTGTGTAGGTAGACTACATCTATTTTCTTACTTGTCCTGACAGTACTCATATTGCTTATAATTAACATATATAATATGTGTCTTCTCTAAAAAATAGAAATGGAGAAAATATATACTTACTGAGGTTTTCATCTGGTTTAAGCGGTCGAATCATGTCGAGACTTCATGTGCATTATGGCTACATGACTACCTGTGTTTGTGTCATCAGGTGATCAACGGAATAACAGGTCTGTCCAGATTGCAAATGAGGCTTTGCCACGTAAAAGTCTTTTTCAGGCACACTGTCATTTTCTATCCAGCTGATTGCATGTGTGTTCAAATTATGTTCTCCTTTTTGTAAATCAAATATCAGTGTGAGTCATACAAAATAACTTGCATACATTTCTTTAAAGATGGAATTTCTGTAATAAAACTGCATTTAAAACATCTTAAATAATAATAATACTATTTTAAATACATTGCTTGGCCAAATCAAAGTCAGTGAGGCATAACTGACAGAAATGTGGCTTTCAAAATAATCACATATTTAGAACTTTTATGTTAAAAAAGGTATTTTATTCACCACAATTGTGGTAAGAAAATGATACTCTTAAAATTCAAAAATGCATTATAAATTATAAATAATTACCTCAAAATATTTAAAAACCTTTTGTAATTGTTGTGTAATGTATATGCTATAGCATATACACACATGTAGAAAGTGTTTTAGGCTTTTGATTAACTAGTTGATATTTTTATAAATAAATAAATTCAGTACAAAGATAATATATTATATTTACTTGTTATTTGATGTATCAAAATATTTGATTTCAAATTCAAGAACTTGGCTCTGATAGTTTCCAATTCCACGCCACTGGATTTTTAAATCCAGTTTTAATCTCTAACATTAACCTATGTATGTACAGAAGGCAGATAGATAGATAGATAGATAGATAGATAGATAGATAGATAGATAGATAGATAGATAGATAGATAGATAGATAGATAGATAAATAGATAGATAGATAGATAGATAGATAGATAGATAGATAGATAGATAGATAGATAGATAGACGGGCGAGACTTTTATTATGTAATTAATACACCACTGCAGACTTCTATCTGTAACGTCATTTTTGGCGCCGGAAAAAGAATAGTAAACAGTACGGGGGGCGGGGCGGTGTTTCATCGCTTTTTTTAGCCTCATTACAATCACCGTTGTTTGAAGAATTCCAGCAATACTTAAAAAATAAAAATAAATAAATAACGGAACTATATTACTTCGATAACAGGCACTGTGGACTCAACGTTTCCAGGTGGTTGTTTCCATCACGAGAGGGGGAAGCAAAAACAGTGCCGATCGCAGAGAGGTAAAATTCTGTCTGTTTGGCACTTTGGGAGTCGCCAGTTCGCCAACATTTTTGCAGCAGCAGATGAGATACTGGGAGTGGACATTGTGTTTATTTTCACCCTATGCAGTACGTCTGCTCATAGACATAATTCAGTAAATGCTTGTGCGTGGTGTTATTTTGTCTAGTAATCTTCGCAACTTGCTAAGACGTGAATGTTGCACAGAACTAATGCAGCAGCACATCGATCAGCCGCAGATGACAGATAACTAAAACCGATGTTTATTCGTTATTAATGTTATGTATATTAAAACTAGTTGATATCGGTGCATTGTTTTAAAGATGTTCCATCTAAAAAAAATGTTAAAGACTTCGGGGCTCTTACAAGTTAACGTGTCTGTGTGAAAGTGTTCAAACGACTTCATTGTTTTTCATTATAATCAGCTGTTTTAATTCATATTTTATTAAACAGATAAACATAAGATTGTTTCCTATTCTAAATCGTTTGTTTATGCATATTTTTCTCTGGTATTCTATTACAAAGTTTGATTGACTGGTCGTCCATCCAGTGAGCATGGAGACAGGAGAAGACCAGACCAACTCCAGCTCAGCCAATAGCACTGCAGCATCAGGGGGGAACTCCCGCCCCCCTCAGATAGCTCAAATGTCTCTCTATGAAAGGCAAGCTGTGCAGGTGGGTCACAAAGCCACTGCAAATGAGACTTACAGCCAAATTAAGTGTAGTTTAAATCACTAATTCACCTCAGTGCATTGGTATGACTTTGAATGTCTTGCTTTTTGTGAAATGCAGTAAAAAATGTAGTAGTCTGTACTCTTAAATATGTTTCCAGGCACTGCAGGCATTACAGAGGCAGCCCAATGCAGCTCAGTACTTCCAGCAGCTGATGCTGCAGCAGCAGATCAACAGCGCTCAACTCCACAACCTGGCTGCTGTGCAACAGGTCTGGCTAATTCAGTCAATCATCTCATGCAAAATCCACACAAAAATTATTAGATATATTAGCCCTGGTGGATTTTATAAAACAAGCAAAATTATGCAAAGATTATTTTTTTTAAAAATTGCATCGGCTTTGTAAAATTAAAAGTAAAATCTCAGCCCTAT
The DNA here is from genome assembly GCA_023566225.1 of Romanogobio albipinnatus. NCBI lineage: Eukaryota > Metazoa > Chordata > Actinopteri > Cypriniformes > Gobionidae > Romanogobio > Romanogobio albipinnatus. The sequence goes on from CM042252.1 coordinate 33,996,653, forward strand.
GTCGTTTACTAGAGTATTTATCATCTTTACCTGGTCGGGTAAATTAAGTAGACTACTATTCAGAAGTTTGGGTTCATTATTTAAACTATTATTATTTTTTTTTTTTTTAAAGAAATTAATACTTTTTTCCCAGGAAGGTTGCATTAAATTGATCAAAAGTAACAGTAAAGACTTGTTTAAATATTTATAAATAATAATTACACTATATTTCTATTCCAAAAAATGTTGTTTTGAACTTTCAATTCATTGAAGAATACAGAGAGCAGCACAATAATTAAGTAGTTATTTAAGCAGCACAACTGTTTTTAACATTGATAATAAGAAATGTTTTTGAGTACCAAATCATATTAGAATGATTTCTGAAGGATCATGTGACACTGGATGCTGAAAATTCAGCTTTGCCAAAAGAAGAAAACTGTTATATTTAAACAATTTCACACTATTACTGTTTTTACTGTATTCTTGAATTGAATAAATTCAACATCGGTGAATATGAGACTTTCAAAAACTTAAAAAATCTTACCCACTCCAAACTTTTGAATGGTAGTGAAGATCATGTTTTTCATATGTGCTTTATTGTGAATAAATATATCTCATATTCAATATGTTATATATAAGCATTGTTTTGCATCAGATGTAATTATTTTACATGTAGCATTGTAGTTGTATAATTTCCATACATTATTGCAAAAAAGTAAAACATATTACTAATCATGATTACCATTATTATCATTCAATGAAAAAAATATTCTTTATTTTAGGACAGGTTCTTATGTGTGATGTTGCTAATTAAAATGCACCACTCTTTAAAGATTTGATACTGTTTGTAGTGTCGTTCCACAAATGTTGTTTAGAGATGTCCTTTTTACATTATCAGGCAACTCTTGCAGCCAGTCGTCAGTCCAGCTCTCCCAGTAACAGTGTCTCTCAAGCTACAAGCACAGCGCAATGCACAGTGAGTCTCTGGTTTTAAATCTATTAAATAAGTGATGGAAATAAAGTCAAGTCACCTTTATTTTTATGGTGCTTTATAAAATACAGACTGTTTCAAAGCAAACTGAGTTCAATTAGTCTGTAAAGCAGCTTTAAAAAGAAAATAAGTGTCATTCCTCAGCTGAACTCAGTTTATTGTTGATTCAGTTCAGTTATAAAGATCTTCAATTATTAAATTAGTTCAAGCTCTGCAGAAAACGGTGATGTCATCCTTCAGCTCATTTCAGTTCTCACCCGATAGTGTCAGTTCAGTCAGATCAATAATATTATTGAATATTAAGTGTCCCCAACTAAGCAAGCCAGAGGCGATAGTGACAGAATGGAGAGAGAAAAAACCTTGGGAGAAACCAGGCTCAGTCAGGCGGCCAGTTCTCCTCTGGCCAACAAATGAACATGGTGTGGTTTAATCACAAGTCAGAAAACGGATAAGGGATTGGTATCATAACTATGTACAGTATGTATGAGTATCTAAGTCTAGTATCTAACTAAGTATGATAACTATGCTCAGTTTATGATTCTCTGTTTGTGCGCTTGAAGGATTAGTTCACTTTAAAATTAACCCATGATTTACTCACTTGCAAGACATCCTAGGTGTATATGACATTATTCTTCCTGATGAAGACAATCAGCTAGAAAGAGTTCTATTAATAAATATCCAGACACTTCCAAGCTTTATAATGGCAAGGAACAGGAATATCCATATTTAACACGTTAAGTAAAATACTTAGCTTCCGTCTGACCACCTTCTGAATTCAGCTTATGGAAAAAGCATAACTGATGCAACGTATGACGTAGCATAAGCATTTTGAACTACGAGAGGCATTACACTTTCTGCGCAAGTTGAATACGGAAGGGGGTCTGGCGCAAAGTTTTAAATATGGATATTTTTCTTTAAAAAACCCATCGATTTGCTTCTTAAGGCCTTTATTAACCCCCGGGGCCATGTGGAGTATATTTATGATGAATAGATGCACTTTTTTGAGCTTCAAACTCGTGAGCCCTGTTCACTGCCATTATAAAGCTTGGAAGCGTCAGGATATTTATTAATATAACTCTGATTATGCTTATCAGAAAAAAGAATGTCATATACACCTAGGATGGCTTGAAGGAGAGTAAATCATGGAGTCATTTTCATTTTAAAGTGAACTAATCCTTTAATGCTTTTTACGATCATTTTGGAATGTTTTATTAAATAACTAAAAGCTGACCTATGGTGTGTGTTTTTTTTTTAGGTGAACTTAAGTACCACCTCTGGTGGAGGGATCATGTCAAACCCCCGTCCAATAGGACCTGCCACCTTGGCAACATCAACAGCCCTTAGCCAGTCAGTTTTGTTAGGTGGAAACTCTGGTGGACAGGGTCAGATGTACCTCAGAGTAAGTGCCTTGTCATAGTGCTTAAATCCAGACCTAGACCTAATTCATTTTTTTTACAACATGTCATAACAACAGTATAAAACTGTTTACCTGGTGAATGTTAGTATAATGTTTATCCAAGCTCTCTCTTTTCCTAAGGGTGTAATTTTATTGGTCTTTTCACCACACAGGTAAACCGCTCTCTCAAGACACCTCTTGCCCCTCAGCTCATTTTCATGCCTGGTGGTACAGCAACAGCTGCTGTGGCAACGGTTGCCCAACCCCAGCCCCAGCAGCAACCCCAGCAGACGCAACAGGAAACGACTCTCACATCCTCAAGTAACCAGTCAGACAATGATCAGGTGTGACATTTGGCCTTCTGAGTCATATTTGTCTCTACTTTTACACTGTGTCCTAGGCACAATATAGTGTAAATCCTATTTCCTAAACATCTTCACCATGCAACAAGGTCGCTTGGTTTTTGTGTCTTTTCTTTTCCAACAGTGAAATATCATTCCACCACAGTTATCAACACTACAAATCTAGTAGTTTTATATATTTTCATTTTGTGCAAAAAAATGAATTAATGCTGCAGTGAGGGTGTTTCTAATACAACGGCTGAGGGATTGATGGCAAATTTGACATCTTTCTCTCTTCTGACTGCTGTTTTTTGGAACTTTGGAAAGTCATGGAAACGCTATAACAGATTTTGTCTTTTGCTACTGGAGCAAATGGAAATACAAAAATTATATTTGCTGTCCCGTTTACCGCTATAAAAGCTTACCAAACCATGACGACATCCGCTTCTTTGAACCCCAGAAATGGGAAACGGGTTGTTTTAAATGTCAAATATATTCTTCTTGCCTGTAATTCTGTTTTGGAAGATTAATTACTTGTCTGTGGAAACCTGTCATATTAGACCATAGTGTTGAGATTGTTGTTCAATTGTGATGTTGGTATACACATCTCCATTTCACTCTTTTCATTGTTTTGCCTCTTGCATAATTTCTTTTGTCTCTCTTTTTTTAGGTACAGAACTTGGCAATGCGTTGCGTGTCCACACCAAGGGTTGCTACTGTGAAGACAGAGTTTGCAGACAGGAAGGAGACGAGTGGTGAGGATTAAAATTATTCCATGACAGAAATCATTTTTTTAATGCATTTAAAAAAAAAAATTTAAAATAGAAAAGTTATTTAACAGTTATTTTCATGATACTTCAAAGTATTAATGTTTTATTGTATGTTTAACATTTGCTCTTGGTGAGCAAAACAATTCTTAATGATACTACCAAGGCTATCACAAGTCATTCTTTCAATTTCTCTCTCTCTCTTTCTCTCTCTCTCTTTTTACAATACGTCAACCAGCTAGATCATGTTCCTTATCTGACAAAATATTGCATATTTCAATATTGACAATTATTGATCATGTCACAGAAAAGCAAATGTTTGTTTGCAAGCTATAAAAATGAATGTACACGATCAATCGTCATTGTTTTTCCTTTCCATGCGTCTCCTGCAGTATTTCCTAATGCACTGACTATGAAATTAACTGTAGTTTCTCTATCTTTCTCTGACTTTAAGGTTCATTCCCACTTAACCAGCAGCCTCAGACTCAGCAGCAGTTTGGTCAGTCAGCCCAGCAGATCCAACCACAGAATCAACCGCTCGCCAACACCAAACTGCAAAACTACTCCACCACCAATCCCAGTATGTCTGGCCTCACCATGAAGGGCGCTAATCAATCCGCTGTCACCCCACAGCAAGCAGGAGGTTCCTCCAACCCTCCGTCCTCCTCGCCCTCCACCTCGCTCCCTCTCTCCCAGCTTCTCCTTTCTCAATCTGGCTTGTGCCAAGCTCGAGGAGTACCAGCTGCTGCAGCCACCGTAACCCACATCCTGGTGCCCACATCCAATGTTCCCACATCATCTCAAGGCTATCCGATGGGCACTGTGGCAAAATCCAACATAACTGCCCAGACGTTAGTGGTGCAACCACTCCAGCAGACGGGAGTGAATCTGAGCTCAGAAAAACTGGGTCATGGAACAGGGCATGTGCCCATTCAACCTAAAACAGCTCAGGGGCATCGCCTGCCAGTGCAGATGCCCCCTCGTCACCCACCGCCCATTCTCCCAGCACCACCCAACAACGGCCAGGCCACAGGGGGCCATCACCCTCCCCACGTCCCAGTTCAGCTGGTCGGCGCAAGGCAGAGCACGCTAGGAAACTCCCAGGCATTAGCAGTGGCCCAGGCTCGGACCTGTTGCGGCCAGCAAGACGCCACAGCTGTCGTACTTGGCAATAACTCGGGTAGCAATGTTGTTACAATGATGACTGCAGTGGAAACAGCCGGAACCGGCATGTGCCTTAAAACAACCCAAAGTGCCCTCCCAATGTCTCAGATGCAGACCAATCAGAGCGCAGGGATGAGTCAAGGAAATTCTGCTTCAGTCGCACACTCAATGGATGGACAGAATAACTCTGGAGACTCTGTGTTCGTTCAGTCTGGACCAGCTCAGGTTTGTAGATAATGGGTGAATTGTATTTCCTCATGGGTGTGTCTATGCTGTGACACTTGTGTGATCTTCTTTCTCTCATAGACAAAGCCTGTGATTAGTCCATTAAAAAGGAAATCAGAATCTGATTTACCCCATGAGATGTCAACCGAGACCATCAATGCAAGTTCATTAATGCAAGACACCGCCCCTCCTCTTTCACCAGCGCCCTCACTAGATACAGGTGAGCCATAGGAAAGGGATAGTATGCCTGAGATGCAGTGTTTCTTACAAAATGCTGTTTTTGTAGTGGTAGAGCCCCTAAAATGCTCAAAATTATACACTATCCTTGAAAAAGTTTCGGGTCAGTAAGTTGTTTTTATTTTATTTATTTTTTTAAGAATACTTTTATTTAGCATGGACACATTTAACATTAAATTGATCACCAATAAAAGTAAAGGCTTTTTTGTTACAAAAGAAATTCTACTTTAAATAAACGCTTTCTATTCATCAACAAATTCTGAAAAAAATGTATCACGTTTCTCACAAAAATATTAAGCAGCACAACTGTTTTTAACAAAATTATTAATAATAATAAATGTTTCTTGAGCTCAAAACCAGCATATTAGAATGTTTTCAGAAGGATCATGTGACACTGAGCACTGGCTGCTGAAAATTCAGCTTTGCATTACAGCAATTGATCATTTCAAAATATATAAAAATAAGAGTTATTTTAAATTGTAAATCTTTTGAACGTTTGTGTTACTTAAAGGGCATATTGCAGGTTAAATTTTTTTCTAGATTAATTTATAACCTTGTATGAAAATACCATATGAAAAGGTAGTGCAGGATTTAAAATGTTTTAAAAAGACATAAGAGCACAAATTTAGTAGATAAAGTGGCCATTTCGTTGGCCGCTTGGAAAAAGCACTTTTTTTTCAACATCGCGTCATATTACGTCACGAGAGGGAGTGGTTCGCCGAGCTCTGCGTTGGCTCAGTGCAGAATAGGTTGGTATTCAGTAGAGTCTGTGTATTTTCGGTAGTTTTTCTATTCCAATTTATCATTGTCATGGTAAATTATTATCCAGGCTGTCAGGGCATCGAGTCCACAGGTTTCCTAAATAAAAAAAAGTTAGGAATTCTGCATGGTGGCGTTTTGTGCAGGTGAAGAAACGGAACTTCCCTTCATGCATCTGCTTGGAAACACGCGATGGTGTGTGTAGTGCTTTAGACCGGAGGATTATCATCCCAGCGATGTGATGGAGTCAAACATTGTTATACTCGTGTAAGGCCGGCTACACACTGGCTGCGTGACGTGAGCGTGGCGTTTTCTATCTGTAGACCGGCTACACACTGCAAGCGTGGCGTTTCTGTTGCGTTTCAGCTGCGTGCCGTTTTCTGTGTCTTTGCACCGCTTTGCACACCCGAAGCGTGTCTGACGCGGCGCTGCTGCTGCTAGGTGACGTAGTGGAAGGCCTATACTTCATGTTAAACATAAAATTATATATAAATAAATATTTATATAAATATATAGCCTACTGATACAGCAAAGACAACGTCAGCACTCGGCAGTATTGACGGCCGAATAGGCAACAAAATATTTTGCTCTGCATTGGCAGGTGCAATATTTGAAAATCGATATTATATATATATTTTTTAATTACAATTATATCTGCATTTATGTCAAAACCTAGAGACTTTCACACATAAAAATGTCATTTATTAATATGTATTCGTGTCAAAATGACAAACAGCTTTTCCTATTCTATTTTGCCTGGAAACGCTTCCAACACACTTGCGTTTCGCATCGGTTCTATTTCTAGCATGTGCTTTCGGCATGGCTCGAGCCGCACGTGTCACGCAGCCAGTGTGTACCTTGCCTAAAGGATGAATAAACATCCACACGCGATGCTTCTTTGCCGTCGTGTTTACATTAATGAATACAAAGTATGTACATTAACACAAATTAATACAGTCTCACACTTTTTCGAAAAAAAGTTCTGTGATATTTTATTCATGCCATGTATGCACATTCAAGTTCACTCAAATACATAACGTCATATACATCCTCACACTAGCGGTGAATCGGCACGAAATAAACCCATAATACAGAATTAATGAATAAAGGATAAACACAATAACACAACGTTACTGTCTGTGGTTCGGCGGCCGGCGGGAGATGTGACGGTGACGGTCCCGGATCCGGCGGGAGATGCAGCTCGGAGAAAACGTGAACTGTGCTCCGTGGCGTGAGTCTTGTAAGTTACCAAATCAGTCGTGATGAGAAACCGCTAACGTTTTATCACATAACGTTTAGCCTTTAGTGTGGACGGATATTAACGAGTGTGACTTTTCCTGATGGTCAAAGCCTATAAGTTTCTGTTATTGGTAAGTAAATCAATAATTTACTAGATGACAATAACGTTACCAGCTTTGCTATTGCCTGATACATGATAATAATCAGTACAGTGTTGTGATCTGAGCACAGTGATCATATCGTTAGCTAGCTTTATCTAGCTAACACTGGTCTCTCTCCGAGACACCTGCCGCTGTTCTCCACTGTTTCTCCTCACACAAATACTCAATCTGTCTCCTGTAATCGTTGTTCTGTCTAATCCTGGTCTGTCCCTAATTGTGTGTCATAATTGTATGGCTGTGGTCGGCCATATGAGTATTAATAAACATTTATAATGTCCTCAGCGTCCGAGCTGTCATTGCGATCCATTGTTTTCCTATCGTTGAAATTCACCGCACTCCCTCTCGTTATGTCACGTCCGGTTTTGGCATTTTTAGATGCGGAAGTAAAATTCTCTCACAAAAACGACTCCAAAAGCCTTAATAGTGTATTTTAAAGTATATTTTAAAGAAAATCTAGTTCCTACATTATTTTTCAATACATTGACTCACTGGAGTCTCTAACCTGCAATATGCCCTTTAAAAAAAAAAATTTGGTCACATATTTTAATGGATAAATGTTTAATTTATACTTTTTAAAATGTATTTTTAAATATCAAACTAAAAAAACAAACAAAAAAACCTCCCTGCAAATTTGTATCTTAGCCTACATAATATCAAATGAAAGTCATGATTACAGACGCGCCATATATCGGTTCCATATTGGTTATAATCCATCTTAATGGTTGATACTGGATATTTAATGGCTCATAGTAAATTCCCTCGTATTTTTATATTTAGATTACCTTTGCCATGATCTAATAACACTCACTTAAAGTTAATCTTTAAAAACACTATTATAACTTATTACTACTATACTACAGTATGAATAGCAGTGTTTATTCTTCTCATCTGTCTTTTTATTAACATTTTTGCTCTTCTGAACAATCTGTTTCTCCCTGTTTTTGTTTTGTTTTTTTCTTTAGTCCCAGAGATGGCATTCTCCTCTCCTCCTACTCTCTCTCTTTCTCTCCCTCTTCCTCTTCCTCGTGGAGGACATGGTGATCGAGCACCAGTCCCACAGGCTGTGGTCAAACCTCAGGTTCTCACTCACCTCATAGAGGGCTTTGTTATCCAGGAAGGAGCCGAACCTTTCCCTGTGAGTCTCCCTGCTTAATACAAATCTAGTGTTTTATGGAGAGGGCAAAATATGCTTTCAGACCACTGTAGAAATATAATAAAGCATTAAAACATTCATTAATTAAAGGCCAGTGGTCTGGCAGAAATAGAACACGCATTAACTTTTCCTGCTGATTGACAGGTGACTGGGCCAGTGAAAGACCTTCCTGTGGCTGTTCCACCCATCCTACACCGAGAGAACATCCGTTCTGATAGTGAGTGGTTGTGTTTCAAAGCTTTGTGGATTTTTTTTTTAAGTTGTTGAGTAGGGCTGCAACGACGCGTCGACGTCGTCGATGACGTCGACTACGAAAATACGTCGACGTGCGTGAAATGCGTCGACGCGTCGGCGGCACATTATTTACGTTCTAGAATGGAACAGAAGATCTAGAATAATGGCGGCTTCTGCTCCCGGGCATAGTGAAAATGATCATTTATCATATAAAGCCAGACCGCGACATTCAAAAGTGTGGGAGTACTTTAAACAGAAGCCGAATAAAACTGTGCTTTGTTCGCTCTGTAACGCCGGTTTCACACTGCACGCGGTGGCAGAGCAGGAGCTGTGCGCGTGGTGAGCGGGAGCTTTCACACTGCAGTCAGTGTTGCCAAGTCCGCTTTCTTTCCGCGGAATTGGGCTACTTCTACACTGTTGCCGCGGGCTGTGTCTCATGTCCGCGGGTTGAAGCAAAAAAACACACATATTTAACCCCCCGAACGCGATGTTTACCAGAGAACCTCCCCGAAACGCGATTGGGCTTGTTTTGGGCTAGTTTTGAGTAACGAATGGGTGGGTTTTGTTGTGTAAACCTGGCAACCCTGCTGCCAGCGTTCTCTCGCGCAGCTGAACGCGCCACGCGTGTATTGCAACAGACGGTCACATTTTCCTGGGTTCTTCTCCGACCCCAGTACGTCTCGTGCTTTTATTTATTATGGGCTGCATATATCTCCTGTTAATGCGACCTGGTTCCCCTCTGTCCCAAACACATATGCATAATAACTTGCTGTATATAGGTAGTTTACATGATTAAAGTAACATTAAAGTTAAGATATTCCTCTAGCTTTAATAATTTAAATGTGTCTTTGAAGTTTGGGCAAAAACTTCTGGCAGCTTTAGTCGTTGTTAATGCACATGTATCTTCAAAATAGACGACTAGTTATACATTAACACTATGCTGAAAGCTCCTGTATGTGAACCTTTTGCTGATAAATACAAGTGCATTTTCGTTTACTATTGACACAAATCAATAAGTAAATCATACTCAACTACTATAGTAAACAACTTTTCCTAATTAGGCCTACTCTGTATACATTTTATGATGAATAGTATCATTATATATTATGTTTAAAAAGCTTCTTGTGTTCATATATTTCATTATAAAATGGCATACTATGTACACTACCCTTCCTGAAATACAATTAATATTGTCATCATTCATTGATTTCATGTTAAAATAATATACAAATTCACTACCCTCTTTGAAATACAATAATCAGTAAAAAAGAATAATAAGATTAATCCGAAAAATAATCGTTAGATTAGTCGACTAATCGAAAAAATAATCGTTAGATTAGTCGACAGAAAAAATAATCGTTAGTTGCAGCTCTATTGTTGAGACATTATTTATATTCTCTCTCTCTTAAGTTACACATAAGGCTGCAACAAACGATTATTTTGATAATCGATTAATCTAACGATTATTAGAACGATTAATCAACTAATCATCAATTATTGTTATCGGCGACTAATCAGTAACTTTTGAACAATTATTCAGCTTTCCCAATTAGTTACAACATTGAGTTATACATATTCTAACTATAATGTATAAAAAAAAGAAAATCACTTCAGCTTTTGAAATGGAAGTTTTAATGAACTTTGAGCCAAGTTCTCAGAACTCAAATCACACACAAATGCTCTCTAAGCATTGTTTAAATATTCTGTTCTCTTTCAATTGAAAAAATTATAATAATAAATAAAAATTTGCTGCATTGCAGACAAAAATATATATATTTTTGAATGTAAACATCTCTTGGCAGCAATATTAAAGGCATAGTTCACCCAAAAATGAAAATTCTGAAAATAAATAATTTACTCACCCTCAAGTTGTTCCAAACCTGTACGAGTTTCTTTGTTCTGCTGAACACAAAGGAAGATATTTTGAAAAATGTTTGTAACCAAGCAGATTACCATAGTAGGAGAAATATACTATGGTACTCAATGGTTGCTCTATCTGCTTTGTTACAAACATTCTTCAAAATATCTTCCTTTGTGTTCAGCAGAACAAAGAAACTCATACAGGTTTGAAACAACTTGAGGGTGAGAAAATGATGACAATTTTCATTTTTGGGTGAACTATACCTTTAAGAGCTTCATTTGGAAAACAATAATAGGCCCACTGCTTTTCTTAGAACTGAAACAGAAAAAGAGGACATTTACTACAAAGAATGGTAAAAATATTAATCTGCAAATAACATTGCAGACAAAATTACCTATTAATCTTATATGACCTATTAATCTTATATACCTATTAATCTTATATGACCTATTAATCTTATATACCTATTAATCTTAAAATTAATTAAGCTTATATGACAATTGAGCTGACAGATTCTCATTCACCTTTTAATTAACAGTATGAAAAAAGTAACTGACATGCTATTCTTCCTAACATCGCCTTTTGTAAGTCTTCATGCATATGAAACAAAATACAGGCAAGTGATGAGAATATAATACCTAATAGTGTTATAATAATAAAAACAGTCCTGACTCCAAGCTCGATCAAACTTTATTCTATGCTAAATAAATCATCACATTACTGTTATTATATTATTATTGTTAATATTATTACAATTATTAGTAGTATTGTATTCTCTAATAAAGAGATTTACCTCTAGTTAGTTAGTTGTTTCCTCTTTAAGTGCTCCAACATGCACGTTGTGCTCCCGTGAAAAGTTCCTGGTTCAGTAGTCAGAGCACTGATCAGGACACGAGTCAATGGGCTAACTCCCTGATCAGTGCCCTGACTACTGAACTAGGGAGCTGATTGAGACGGAGCCTTAGTTTGAAGTTTTGTGAAACTTTCCCACATCTTGCTAGTTGGGATTTGCTTGCAGTCCGTCATTTGCGCAGTTTTTCTTCTACCGCAACATTTGTAAGGGCTGCATTACACTCTAGCGCTACAGCGCCGTAGCGGCCAAATCGCGATATTGCAGGCCCTTACATTAGGTCACATGAGATCAAACGACTACTCGACAACAAAGATATTTGTCGACACTTTTTTTTATTGTCGACAATGCCAACTAATCGTTTCAGCCCTAGTTACACATTGTGTCTATATATCGTTTACAGAGTTAAAGTGTGAATACTGTCTAAGGTTTGCACCAGCCAATCAGTTCAGACGATCCAAGCGCTTCTGTTCCAAAACCTGTGCCAAGAGGTAAGACCAAACTCATCCCATTTCATTGATAGATTATTAAAAAGATTAATTTTTTTTTTTTAATAGGAAAAAAATAAAACCTTCCGGACTTTTTGATTTAGGTACAATGTCAGCTGCAGTAATCACTACCGTGTCAGTAGGGGTCTTGAGGGTGCAGAACGGCCACCAGGGAGCCCTGTGGTGCAGGATGTTATTCCTAGACGCAGGGGGCCTCGCAGGAGCAGCTCTGAGATTGCCTGTGCTAAAATAGCAGGCAGACATCTTCCCGTAAAGGTGAGATAATGGACATTGCCTTTTCAGGTCTGTATGATTTTTGTTTTTATAGATTTTTAAAAATGTTTTATTATTCAGCAAGGATGCATTGAATTGACCAAAAGTGACAGTAAGGACATTTAAAAAATCTTAATATTTCAAATAAATATTGTTTAAACCTTTAAACTTTCTATTCTTCAAAGAATCCTGAAATAAATGTATCAAAGTTTCCACACAAAAAAATAAGGAGCACAGTTTTCAACAATGATAAGAAATATTTCTTGAACACTAAATTAGCATATTAGAATGATTTATAAAAGATCATGTGACCCTGAATACTGAGTAATGATGCTGAAAATTCAGTTGTGCCAAAATGTATTGAAATAGATGATCAATTGAAATCATATTTCACATTATTATAACTTTTTCTGTATTTTTGATCAGGTAAATGCATACGAGACTTTCAAAAATTAATAAAAGATAAACCCTTACTGACCCCAAATTTTTGATCTGTAGTGCAGACATTTTTGCAAAGTAACCTAAAGGGTGCTGAAATTAAACATTTATGGTTTTACAGCTTCGTTTTTTTAATGACTTTCTATTTCTCAGTGTCGTTCAGAATCTAGTCGATCTGAGGACATCTCCAGCTGTGAGGAAGAGGAAGACTTCTTCTCACTCTCTCCCAGCTCATCCTTCTCATGCCCGAGACCAACCCACTGTGGCCCTCAGTTTGATGACACGGCACCAAGTGGCCTCCCAGTAGATGAGAATCACTTCTTATCTGGCAACCCTGCACGCTGGAGTGTGGAGGAAGTGTGTCAGTTCATTTCCTCTCTTCAAGGTCAGTGTTCTGATGCCACACGTGATATGTGCTTTGTGTTCTCCTGTACATTTACGATATTATTTAATGTACTCCTCCATTGTGACATGTCTTGTCAGGTTGTGAGGACTTGGCATCCCAGTTCCTATCACAGGAGATTGATGGGCAGGCGCTGTTGCTTCTCAAAGAAGAGCATCTCATGTCCACTATGAACATCAAACTCGGCCCTGCCCTCAAAATCTGCGCGTCTATCAACAGCCTGAGGGATTGAACGAAGGTTGAAGAGAAAGAGGAGTTGCAGGATTAGAGCTTTATACTTCTGTCACCAGCCTGAGAAGTTGAAACTGATGAAGATGAAAAGACTTTAGATTTGGGAGGGAAGAACAGGAGAAAATGTCATCTGAAGGGTAAAATAAGTGATGCCTTATTAAAGGGATAGTTAATCCAAAAATGAAGATGTTGTCAGAATTTACTCACGCTCATGTTATTCCAAACCTGTAATAGTTTTTCTTCTTCTTTTAAACTCAAAGTTTTATAGAATGTTTTTAACCAGATAGTTGCCAGCAGTTACCAGGTAGCCATTGACTTCCATAGTATTTTTTTTCCTACTATGGAAGTCAATGGCTACCTTCAACTGTTTAATTACCAACATTCTTTAAAATATCTTCTTTTGTGTTCAACAGAATAAAGAAACTCATACAGGTTTGAAACAACTTGAGGGTAAGTAAGAGATGACAAAGTGTTCATTTTGTGGTGAACTATCCTTTTAAAAGCAAATTATGTACCTTAGTATTTTTTTTTAGATGCGAAAGCCTGCATTATTAATGATATTGTTTTCAACGATGGCTAGATTGTACCTGACTAGTTCTCATTTTAATTTGTCCTGTTTTCAAAAACTTTGAGAAAGAATATTGGAAGTGATTCTAAAGGAAAAATAGCACAAATATGACCATGTATAATCTTTAAATGACTAAATTGCTTTGTTTGGAGATATAATACTTCTCAGTCCTGGATTTTGATTGTGCTACATATATAATATTAGGGACTTGTTCGAATGGGCATGTGAGTTTTGCGTCTGTTTTCTTGCTGTCACTGTAAATGTGTGGTCTTAGGTCAGTATGTTTGTGTCCTTTTGTGATTGACGGTTATTTTATACATATTAGTAATCAAAGTATGACTGATGATGATACTAGAGACAATAATAAATGTTATTCCTGTAGTGTTTTTGACTATCAGCGTCAAAGACGGGAATAAGTTGCCTTTCTAAAAATAACAGTATGTTGCCTCTGACAGCTGCATCTTTTTCCAGGTCTTCCCTTTTTACCCAATTAGAATCATCTGAGCATCGTTTCACTTCTTTTCTTTGGAACATCTGTTATTTTCGGTTGATCAGCACTTGACTAAGGGATTGTCAGTTTTCTTCGCTGTGCTGTTTAGGAAGTTATTACAATTAGATTCCCATACACTAAATAACTTTAGTGGAGTATGTGACTCCTGCAGTCACTATGGCAACATAAATGGACATTTCAGCCATTAGTGATCTCATATTGCAGCTTTCTGTGTGTCCATTCCTGTTTTACTGCTATTGTTCAGAGACTGAGAGATGGAAAATCTGGAGCTATGTACTTATTACACAGTATTACTGAATGGAAGTAGATTTAGTTTCTTTTTTTTAAATCACAGACTGAAGGAGTGCTTGGATAACTGATCCGAGAACAACAAATTGTTTATTTTTATTTTTCAGTAGATGGTTGTAGGAAATGTTTTATTTGTATTAAAAATAGCATCATTGTTTTTGGGTACAGTTTACCAGCTTCATAGACAAGTATTAGCAGCTTCACCTGAGAGCCTTGCAGCACATGAGAGCAAGTATGATGAGGTAGTGTGAGTGTGTATAAAAGAGAGAGAGTGCCTGAGAAAGCTGTGTGCAGGTGCTCCAAACATATGGCTGAATTTCTTTGTATGCATAAATATGAATAAAGAATGTGCTGTGACATTCACATCTCAAGTCTTTATTTCCTGTTTGGCTATGTTTCCCCTGTCTGTTCCAAATGTATTGACGGCTTTGTTCATGGATAATGCACATTTTCTAAGTATTTTTCAGTGAGTTTTTAATAAATATTGTGTAAAAACAAGGGTTTCAATTTCTGCATTTGCTATTATTAAAGAAATATCTTTAAATGTATGTCTAATGTCAGTCTGTATTTATTATGGTGATTTTTCAATGACTGTATCGGCAGGTTACATCGTTATGCCAGTAGGTGGTGTAAACAGGTAATTGAGGAAGTGAGTCAAGTTGTTCATTTACGATTCGTTCAAAATCAGATTCATTTAGAAGAGACTCCACGCGCGTCAATTTCGCCTTAGCTTTGTTTGGAGGTTTTTTTCGTTGGAAGTTATCTAAAAAAAGTAAGTTACTCAATATTTAACTTTTATTTATTGAACCGTTCTATAAAAGCAATATAACACTCCCATTGTTGGTTTGGTTTAAATAGAAGTATGGCTGTTATTCGGAACAATCGTGTTCGTTTGGTAGTGCTTTAAAAAAATATCTAAGAATCAAGTAGTCAGTCATTTTCCAGTGACTTCCACAACACTGTTATTTATTATGATAGAGTAAATGTGCAAATGGACCTGCTATGTGTCTTTAATCAAGACTGCATCATAAAACTGCTCTGGTGGAGCTCACTTTTCAAATAAGGTTACATCTTGGTTCATTTAAATTCTAGTTTTCCACAGCATCAGCAGGTTCAAATATCTTACTGTACAATAAAAGAGCCATTTGATGACATAAAGTCAGAGAATTTGGCAACATTAAAGAAAGTTGGCTTATATGTAAGCAATTCTTCAAAATACTTTACTTTTTTAACATCAGTATCGCTGGTTGACAGTCAATTCACTGGAGATGCATAGTGTTAGTGTACACCCAAAACAAAATATATATATTTTTTTTATGTGATGTATTTGTATGTAGAGCCATCTGTAGTTCAGAAAACAGTGTAGTTGCTGGATTCTGCATATCCCGCCTCCTTCAGATACTGTTCAAGATTGATTGGCTCAGGCACACGAAGAATACTGCTGTCATTGGCACTCTTCTCTCCAGATTGGAGTTTATGCCTGACCTCAGCCAATGAGGGGCGGTCGTGCTCCTTCCACTGACAGCATGCTTTGATAATGGAGTAACTGGAGAAAAACAGTAGCAAATTAATATTTTGAATGTACAAAACAAACACTGTATGAACAGTTTATTAAAATACAATAAAAATACAATATTTCACAAACAGAATTACAGTGAGTTAGAGCAGTTGTTTGGTTTCTTCAGTGTTTTGGCTCTCTGATGATACTGTAGAAGTTCCTTTGCAGGGATTTCAGCAAAAGGGGCCTCACCTGAAAGTATGGAAAGAATGTAAAAAATGTGAGAAAGAAATTAAGGTAGATTTGTTAACCATTCTATCAGTATTTAAATCATATCAAAAGAACCAGACCACAGACGCACCAAGAGTCACCATTTCATACAGCAGCAGCCCAAATGACCAACTGCAAAAAGAGAAAAAGCACAAAATACAGATATTTGAATTGAAAACTTCAAAGTTGCTTTTCCTCATGACATATATTGTGCTTTTTACTTACACGTCACTTTTTGGAGAGGCAGGTCTCTTGGCCAATATCTCAGGAGCCTGCCACTTTTTTCTTCCAGGATCTTCACTGTGATTAGCACTTTCTGCTGTCCTCGCATACATATCACCCAAACTCCAGAGTTTTGCCGTACAAATCCTGCTGACCAATACGCTACGAGCCTTGATGTTGCAGTGGAGAAGATCTTTGCTATGGAGAAAGTCCTACAGAGAGAGAAGAAAAAAAGATGAGAAGATGTGTAGCCACATGTGATATCCAACCTACACCATAATTGGCCAACATTACTCACCAGTGCAGAGGACACATGTGAGGCCATGGTGAAGATCTTTCTCTCTGTCATCTGATACATGCCGTCTGGTCCAACATTATCCTGTTTGAGACAGGGTTATTATCGTTAAAAACTAAACTAACTACTTGTTAACTTTTTTATTTATTTAAATAAACTTAATTTGTAATCAATTGACTCGTCACTGGCTACTGACTCGTCACTAATTTGCACCAAAATACCACGAAGTTCATTCAGATGCACAACATTTGAGGTCAACTATACAGGAAGCATTTTAAAACTTAAATATAAATACATTTTAACGGCAAGCAAAACGTTTAAGTCATTAAGCCAATTTATAGCATCCCTCGGTTGAACTAAAATGAGGAAACAAGTTATTATTTCATGGTAATAATATCTTGTTTTTTCCCCCGTATGTCATGTGCAGGGACTCATATCAATTTATTTTATATAATAAATTTTTAATATTATTTTATTGCTTTTTTGCGCTTTGTTTTTTTATTCCGATTATTTTTTCTTGTTGCGTGTCATCTGCAGGGTTAAATATCAATTTATGTTTTATATTATTTTTTGTTAATCTGTGCATTATCTGAATCAGGATTGCCCGTTGTCAGTGACCTAGTCTCAGCCCACGATACCAGACCTGTAGTTTAAAGCTGTTACACACCAGTTGAGAACCACTGCTATAAAACATCCTGGTCCAACCTCTCACCTGCCTACACCTCCACAGGAATTCGAGCAGATCTCTGTTCTCCATCTCTTCAACAACAGTAATGAGAGGAGCCCGCAGGGATATTACTCCCAGAAGCTCGGGCAAGAAGGGATGAGGCCCTAACTGGGAAAGGAAGGCCGCAAAGCCCAAGAATGACTGACTTTCCTGGTTACTGGCTGAATCTAAATATGAGAATGAAAAAAAGGAGAGTGAAACTGGAATTCAAGATCTCAGTCAAACATTATGATCATGTCATAAACCACTCGGGTACCTTTAAGTACACGCAGCACCACATTTCTGTTTTCCATACGAGCCCTGTAGAGTGAGACGGAGCTGTCTGACTTTAGAGAGTATGATGCTGGGAGAGGAGACACCCCTTTGAAGTTCTCTGGCAGTCGCTGGCGTGGAAGTTCCCTGGGCTTTGAGAAGGCTGAAGCTGCGGCCCCAAAAGAGCCTCCACCATCAATAAAGTCCACATTGTGTTCATTTAAGGAAGCACGGTCAAGCCTATGGGAGTCTCGAACTTGTGATGTGGGTTTGAACGTCCTGTAAGATGTAGTGTCCAGCGCTATTGGCTCACCTTCCAGAGCATTCAGACCCAGCGGAGCTGCGCAAAAGGAGATAGAAAGAGGGCGAGAGAGATAGTTTAGATGGAATGTGATGAATCAGAAGTATTAAAAAAGCAGAATAGAATTCTTAATAAAATATATTATTCATCAAGTGTCATGTATGTTTACTTAAATGAAGTCACTGAAAATCAAACCCATGCCATTTTGTGCAAACAATCTCACTGTGTAGAAAAGAGGTGTGCTGAAATGCAGCATCAAATATTTTCCTACGCCCTTGCTACGACACACGTAAGCACAGTAGTTTGCATGCAGCAGTTACATTTAATGCTTGTATTATGTACAGACATTATGTCATGTTATTAAGAAATATGTTTTTTTATCAACTTTTTATTAAGTTGTGATATGTACAGTACACTTCCCTTTTGTTATGCAACATACAAGTAACAGTAACATGTATGTATGTATGCATGTAATATAAAACAATACAAACTATATACAATAGCCAAAGCCTCATAGAACATACGAAGTGTATATATATATAAACATCTGCAAAAAAGCTCACCATCAATGCCTTGCAAATTTCTCTTAGTCCTGGTTGCTCGACTGGATCCGGGTTTCAGGCGATCCACCTTCTCAGGACAGAACTTCAGCAGTAGCAGAAACACCAGCGTGATCAAGAAACCCATCAAAAACAACACCGGTACGATTATCACTTCCTGTTCATACACACGGATCTCTGAGGAAGCAGATCACATGTTGGCAAGGAATATGAGTGAGATGTTTGAAGTTCCAGCTTACAACTTTGGCGACATAGTTGACTAATGGTGATGATGCCTTTTTGTTTTATCTGACAGACATGACCTACTCACCACAAAGTGTATCTCCAGTTGGACATTCTGAATATGCAGAACTGGAAGAGGCCGCCATCCTGTGCAGAGACAGAATGTGGATTTAAAAGGTTGGAGAGTTTTTTAATTGGCCATCTACTTGTTCACTAAAATAGCACTGTTGCAGGTTGATTTCCAAATGCGGAGAACATTGAAACGATATGCTGTGGGTTTGACCATTTAAAAAAATGAAAGCCTCCTTAGGATTTCTTATAATGGCAGTTTGAAACATTATGCTGAATTCTGGGTCAGTGTAACATGATCAGCATAAAAAGCCTTTGGGCACTTGAGACGCATCTTTCTCATCATCAGTGTTCTTCCCATGAAAAAAAAAAAAAAAGGGTTTCTCTGGAATAACCACAAAGAGAATGAGGAAAGGAAATACATTTCACATGTAAATATTTACTGTGTACACAAGTCAAATTATATGTGTACATGATGATGGTATCTTTTAAGTATATTTTCAAACACGCTACACTGCACACTTGAGCTCTGAGTGCAATATGAGTGGCACTCATTTGTGAACAAACAGTGAACACACCCAATCTATTTTCTTTTTCTAAATGTCAGTACAACAGTACATTTGCCATAGTTTGTGCTCATACCTGTAATTGTCATCTGTGATGTGCTTAAAGGTGAATGTGTTCTTTCTAGGCCTATATGTGTGACTACTGTGTTTTCAGACTGTAAAGTAAAAGGCCACTGTTTTGGCTCCATTTCTGACACACAGACGGAACAGCCTTTTTGTTTGGATCATGATGCTCAACCAGTTTGTCTGCATTTTTCATTTTCAAAGATTGCACAAGAACACGTCATATACATATAAAAACTCACGAAAGCAAATTAGATGTATTGTAAATTAATATCTTTACTTAAGTGTATTTTAAAAGTGTATTTTAAATAGTGTGTTTAAAAATTGTCCAATACTTTTATGCAGCAAGGATGCATTGAATTGATCAAAGGTGACAATAAAGACATTTAGAATGTTAAAAATAAATAAATTCTGTTCTTTTAAACTTTATATTCATGAAAGAATCCTGAAAAAAGGGTATCACAGTTACCACAAAACTATTAAGCAGCACAACTGTTTTCCACAATGATAATAATAAGAAATGTTTCTTGAGAACCAGCATATTATAATGATCTCTGAAGGATCATGTGTCTGCTGAAAATTCTGCTTTGACATCACAGGAATAAATTATATGACACAATATATATGTATATATATAAATATAACGTTTTTTTAAAGTGTAATATTCCACAAAATTACTGTAATTTGATCAAATAATTGCAGCCTTGATGAGACTTCTTTTTAAAAAACAGTTTGTTTTTTGAACAAATTTGTACTGACCCCAAACTTTTAAAAGGTAATGTATCTCTATAGTGCCTTTTGTCCTTCGTAATTTAGGGATGTTTTGACATCATCAAATTTGTTCTGTGCGCTTTATAATACAAACCAATTTGCAATAAATGCATGAATTCGACACATAGGCCTGCCTTGTAAACACAAGCACTAAAGTCGCGTCTTTCTACTAACCCATAAGCACTGTGGTCATTTTGTTTGCAGGTCTCTACTGGCCTACCTGCTGGTCACTGTGATTGTAGTTGATCTTACTCCGTGATGTTCAGTTTCAGATTGTCTCTATTCAGATAGTTTTCCATGATGAAAATAATATCCCATTGCTGAATACATCACTGCTGTATTCCCAGTGTTATGCAGTGTCATTTGTCCCTCTTATTCATCCCCTTCCTTGTTTTTAGAGAATTTCCTTACGGTGTACTGTAGTATGTAGTACTAAGTCTGCTTGTGTTTGTCTATGTCACACCTTTGTTGGTTACTTAACTCCACCCTCCTCACCTGTGCTCCGTCTCTACATTTGCTGTTGTTGTTAACACCCTCCTTTACTGTATAGGGTTGCCAAAAACATAATTTACTCGTCAAAGGTTATATGCCAAGCCCTTTTTAGTGTATCACTTTCAGCTGTTAAACCCTGTGAATATGCACATATCTAATGATTAAATGCTCAGAACCTGCCTCTACTATTTTTTGTATTAACCTAATCATCTATCATGTTAAGCATGTGTGGCATTTTCTTCTTCCTGCATCAAACCAAACCAAAACCTGATTATCCAGCTCTTCAAGTTTTTCTAGGAGGGTCAGACATCCAGACACAACTCCTGACTCAATCAGTGTGCATTAAACAGCATTAAAGAGGACCTGCGGGTTTACCTTTCACTCACTGTTTATACACAGTGTTTATTTTCAACCATTGCATTTGGTGTATGACAGCTGATGGCTTCAAGTAGGATTTAAAAACAATGTGAATTTGCACCACTTCTATTTAGAATGAATGACATATAGAGAGTGGTGATCACATTGTGGGCTTGGTGGGGTGAGGCTCCATCCACTTTTCCCCTGGAAGACAAAAGAAAGAAAGATTAGACAATGAACAATTTGTCACCTAAAATTTCAATATCCTACAGTTGCTTAGGAATTCATGGCTAAAAACATGTTACAACGCAATAAGTCATCACCATCTATGGTGTAACCACTAGACTATAAAAGATGAATAAATGTGATAGGAATATACCATTCGGTTCAATCATCAACCGGTTAAAATTCCCCAAAACAAGTCTTTACTGACAGATAATTCAAAATGCTTTCTGTCATTTTGACAGAAAAAAGTGTTCAACTTTCCATAGAAAAGTAAATATGCAGCTGTGATATTAGCCCTTCAAATAAGGTCCCTTGTTTGAGGTAAAGCCTTTCTGTGTTCTCCCCGTGTGCTCAGGTTTCCCCCCACAATCCAAATACATGCAGGACAGCTGAAATGAAGACACAACATTTTCCGTCGAGTGTGAATGTTTACAGAGTGCGCATTACACAGTGACCTCTGTGGTGTTTTATTGCGTGTCGTGGCGTCGTAGCGTGTCTGTCTAGGACACGCTGTTCTTGTGATGGACTGGCCACCTGCCCATGGTAGGGTTTTCATGCCTTTAGACCGAGACGCTGGGATGGGCTCCAGCATCCCTGCGACCAAACACAGGACAAGCGGTGAGGAAAATGGATAGATGGACCGATATGTTCCTCAACACTAGGTATTAATAAACACAACACCTGTTTCTCCGAACTCGTGCTTGTCAGTCATCCACATTTTATCCATTCCCAGGTTATAGCACTAAACATAGACTATGACTGAAAATTAAGCAAAACATTCCGTTCATCGGGCGGCAGTGGCTCAGTGGTGCATGTAGGTTGTCTACAAACTGGAAGGTTGATGGTTAGATCCCCGGTTCCATTAAGTGCCGAGGTGTCCATGAGTAAGACACATAACCCCAGCTGCTCCCGACGCGTTGGATGGCGCCTTGCATGGCTGACACCGCCGTCGGTGTGTGAATGAGTGTATGAATGGGTGAATGTGAGGCAAAAATGTAAAGCGCTTTAGATGGCCGTAGGTCTGTTAAAAGCGCTATATAAATTAAGTCAATTTACCATTCTTATGTCTTGCGAGAGGACATTTTATACGCGTGCAGTGAGTGAAAGAGAAGCACGCAAGACCTGATGTGACACTTCACTTGCGCAGCAAACGTGTGTGTGTTATTGAAAACTCAAACAAACATGTGAAATGAAGTTCCCTTTCGAACGGTCAGTTCGTACTGCGTCGAAGACGCCATGGGAATTCTCATATTCTCCAATATACGGAAGTAATTAGTGATGTGTCGTTCATGAACAATCCTTAATATGACTCGGGAATGACGAGTCGTCTTAGAGAGCGATTCGTTCATTTTGTATTGACCCGTGCATGCGCATGGCGCAACATCTCATAGGCTACTACAGGAATCAGAATGATTAGTTCATTTAACAATAAAAATAGACTGACAGGAACAAGATGTCACTTTGTTATTTTTCAGATGTTTGTTGCAGATATCTTTTGATAATTGTATGATCATTCATAAACAAAAAATAATATACAGTCAATAATACGACTGTAATGTTGTATATGTTGCGAGACACTGAACCCGGGAAGCGGTCACGTGACAAAAGAACGAGACTAGGACCCAAAGACTGACTCGAGAGATTAACTAATCATTTCTGTTTCTGCATTCAGCCTATGGGGACTTGAACGAACGACTCAAAGACTCGAGATGAACTGATCAAATCTGTTTCCGGTGACTGGGACTTGATGACTGGGACTTGATGAACGAATGACTCAAACCCGAGACTCGAGATAGTTAATTTTTTTATTCCAAAAGTACTAAATGTGTTTAAAAATGAAAAATGTAACATTTTAATTCGATTCTGCTGAAATGAACGAAATGACTTGAAAAAAGATTAGTTCATTTTGCTGAACGAGATTCAAAGATCCGAGTCAGTAAAATGATCCGAACTTCCCATCACTAGAAGTAATTTGTAAAATCACGCAGTGCTACTGCCCACTCAAAACAATGTTAAGACATCTAGTACGCTATTGGCTGGCCAGTGAGAACTGCATGAACCAATGGCAGAACAGCATAATCTGAGCGAACCAATGGGCACAAAGCCCGCGTAGCTGAGGGGCATATAAAATACGCTGTAACTGTCAAAAACGTCAGATTAATCTCCTTCAGCGACGATCTACGGTCCTCGCTGAAAAACTCAAACAACACCACCTTCACCGTGAATTGACGAGCCTGCAGAGGAATAGCGAGCTAGCCAGCCCGGACGTCCTGCAAGAGTCAGTGGTGTTAAGACCCTAAGGTATCCTGTTTGTTTTCATCTGTCATTGTCTGTGTATACTTTTTCTATATGTATAGTTGTGTCTGTGTTCCAGGTGGGCGTGGTTTCCACTTACCGGTTGGGTAACACTGATTGGTCCAGCTAAGCACCTGACCAGTACTTAAGGACCGCCCCAACACTCAGCCTTTGCCTCGTGCCTCGTTGACTTTGTGCTATATCGCCATCGTTATTTGCTTCCATTGACTTTCTGATTATACTGTTGGTTTCGTCATCGTTTGTTTGAGAGTGTCGTGCCAGAGAGATTGTGAGTGTATTAGGAGGTTGCGAGTGTTTGTTTCTTGTTACTATTTCTGATTACCCAGTTTATTTGATCACTGCCTGTTTGACTACGTTTATTGAATTCTGAATCTGATTTGTTTGCCCAAAAACCCTGTATATACTGCTGTAAAAATCATTGTATATATTATTTTCACTTTAAGGGAGGTAGGGGGTTTGATGGCAATTTATTTATGGTTTAATTTCACTTTGTTTATGGTTAAGGGAGATAGGTAAGTTAAGCTGTTTTTTGTTTTCTTTATTTTTAGGTGAGGTAATTTAGGTTCTAAAAGAAGATTGTTTTGTTTATTGTTTTGGCTGTGTCTGCCCCTGATGCGTAAACCCTTATTTTCATTGTAAATAAACTTTGTTACGATTTTGACATCTCTGGTATTGAGACTCGCTTCTTTTTTGTTAGCGGTCGTAACAGTGGCCTGCTGTATTTCAGCTCGCTCAAGCCAGCGATCCCGCGAGCTGTCACGCCATTCCCCTGCGCTCTTTGGTGAAACACTACGGTGTATCCTTTCTGTACAATACTGAGAAAAACATATCGCTTGTGTGGCATGTGCAGTACTTACCTGCACTAGGAGGATAACCACGACGGGTGCATGATCTGTCTGGGCAAGGCCCACGCGGACGCTGCTCTCGCCGGGTCCGGCTGCTCTCACTGCGAGGATATGCCCATTTCCTCCCTCCGTTTGCGGATAGTGCTCTTTTCAGAGCGCGACCCCGCCCCTCGCGCTCTCCCGTTCCCCTTTCCGTCCGAGCCTCGGTGGGAAAGAACGGCGGAGCCAGAGGGCTGAGAATACCGAGGCTAGCGAGTTCATGTCGGCCCAGTGCCCGCGTGCCTCGTCTTCGCCTTAGAGAGACGTTTCCCCTGTGACGTTCTCTCGATAGGACCTGCTCCCTCCGCTCGACGCAGAGGGCCTGGTCTCATTCGGCGGCAATGAGGAAGACGATCTGCACGATTACCAACGTCTCGCTCTTCCTTTTCTCTTACTTGGGCCGCGCTAAGAAGTGCCGCGGACAGAGAATGCCAAAGTGGACGAGCGAACTAATGCCGGAGCTTCCGGCATTACTTGCTCTCAGACTGCTGGAGATATTGAGAGTGCGGCTTACATTACTGTTGTCACTGCAGCTTGCGCTTTCTACAGCGGCAGCGCGCGCGCCCTCTCTCTCTCCCAGCATGCGCTCACTGTCGAGAGCACAACTTACGTCATTGCTGCCTCGCTGTCTAGCGCATAATGGCGTCGTGAATGGCGGCCAAGCCCTGCGCCTTTTTCACTCTCTATCACTTCTCTCAGTCCTATTCAGACGACTGGAGAGGTTCAACAGTATAGTAAACGAGCCTGTTATGAAGCACGCACGCCCTACACACCAAAACACAGTACAGAGCGCGACTTACGTCATAGCCTGCACTTTCGCACACAGGGTTGCCGGTTCGAGCCCCGCTCTCACAGGTTTCTCAGTGAGTCTCAATTTAGTGAATGGCAGCCAAGCCCTCCACCACTTCTCTCAGTCCCCTATTCAGGCAACTGGAGAGGTTCACCATTACAGTAAACGAGCCTGTTATAAAACTTGCACGCCTGTACACAAAACGCTGTATTAACGGCGATCCTAATAAACAATTAAGAGTTATTTCCTCTGTTATGACTGCAGGCAGTGTGTCCCCTACATAGGGTGTACCCCTATATATAAGCAATGTTAATTCAGCGCTATAGAACCACTCAAAAGTCCTGCTGTGGCTGGATTACCACCACAGACTTCATTTACATTCTCTCAATCCCCTCAGTTCAGGCGACTGGAGATGTAAATGTTGCAATCAACTAGCCTGTTGTCAAACACGCTCGCCTGCAGCCCTGACAGGCTGATCAGGAAGAGAGGAGGGTTGAGTCCCGCCCAGGCCGGTCCGCCTCCCAAAAGACTCTGAGTTCTCCCCACGGCCCGTTTTGTTTCGGCCAGGGAGAAAAATACTGTTTTGAATGTTTTTCATGCAATGAATGTAAACTACGAGTCCGCTTTAATGTGTGCTCTCCTGCATTCTACCGCCATAAAGGCAAGTTCAATTAAAAAAAAACAAAAAAAACATGTTCAACAAATGAGTCTTCTTTCTCTTCTGCACCACACAGAAGTCGGCGCCCTGCACAGCGTGCCGCCTTCTGACACTATAAAACCCCTGTGCGATCGGGTAGAGGCTTGGAAAGCCATCCCAGGTGTGTCACAGTGGGTATAAAAACAATTCAACAAGGATACTCGCTCCAATTAGCTCGCAAACCCCCCATTTCGCGGGCATAACGCACACTTCGGTGGAGAGCAACGTGACTCATGTCCTCAAAACCGAAGTAGAGAGCTTATTGATAATAAAATAAAAGCGATAGAGGCAGTGCCTCCAGCTCAGAGTGAGTCAGGGTTTTTACAGCCGCTACTTCCTTGTTCCCAAAAAAGATGGCGGCCTCAGGCCCACCTTAGATCTCAGACAGCTGAACAAGGCTCTATCAAACGGCCTTTCAGAATGCTGACATTAAAACAAATCATCGTGCAAATCCGCCCGATGGACTGGTTTTTCTCAGTGGATCTGAAAGATACTTACTTTCATATCCAAATTATCCCACGTCACAGACCGTTTTTGAGATTCACGTTCGACGGGAAGGCTTATCAGTACACAGTCCTGCCATTTGGCCTGTCCCTGGTCCCCCACACTTTCACGAAGGGCATGGATGCAGCTCTTTCCCCCTTAAGACAAGCGGGAATGCGCATTCTGAACTACCTCAACGACTGGCTCATACTGGCCCAGTCAGAGGAAGAAATAAAATCTCAAAAATCTGTGCTACTCAGCCATCTAGAATGCCTGGGTCTCAAAATAAATACAGCCAAGAGCTCATTGCTTCCCAGGCAGAGAACCTTCTTCCTGGGAACAATTTTAGACTCAGCCCAAATGAGGGCGTGGCTATCGGACGAACACGCTCTGACTACACAGCAGCTTGCACGTTCATTCAAAATGGGAACCAACAGACCCCTAAAAAATTTCAGAGAATGCTAGGCCTAATGGCATCAGCTTCTCCAGTACTTCCGCTGGGTATGATGCACATGCGTCCCCTGCAGTACTGGCTGGAATCACGGGTTCCTTCCCAAGCATGGCATTCAGGCCAGCTTTGGATCAAATTTGGCCGTGGCTGTGTCAAAGCCCTGGCCCCGTGGTCACTTGGGAACTGTTTCCAGACGGATGGTGGTCACCACAGACGCCTCCAACTCGGGTTGGGGTGCTCTGTACGAGGGAGAACCGGCATTCGGCTCATGGTCGAGCACGGAGTCACGGTTGCACATAAACTGCCTAGAAATACTGGCAGTAGTGCTAGCCCTCAAAACTTTTTTACCACGTCTCTCAGGTCACCATGTTCTAGTCTGCATGGACAACACGACTGTGGTCTCCTACATAAACCGCCAAGGCGGGCTCAGGTCGAGATGGCTCAACCAACAGGTCAGACATCTCCTCCTATGGGCAAAAGGCAAATTACATTCACTGAAAGCAGTGCATGTGCCAGGCAAACTTGAACCAGGGAGCAGACATGCTCTCCAGGGGCCTCGTGTCCCTGGGGGAATGGGCCCTCCATTCCTAAACGTTTCAACAGTTCACCCCAAAATTGTGGGCGTTGCATGTTTGGCCACTCAAGGGGGGCCCGAGAACCTCCCAGTGAGTGTCTTGAGCATCATCAGTGAAGCTAGAGCTCCGTCTACTAGACGTCTCTATGCCCTTAAATGGTCAGTGTTATCTGACATGTGTTCAGTCAGGAACTATAACCCAGTGTCATGCGAAATATCACAGATTCTCGTTTTTCTACAAGAGATGTTGGATGCAGGACACACTCCATCCACACTCAAAGCCTACACGGCAGCTATCGCCGCATTTCATACGCCTATAGCTGGCCAATCAGTAGGCAGACATGACATGGTCATAAAATTCTTAAAAGGAGCCAGGAGGCTTAACCCCCCTCGCCCTCCTACGGTGCCATCCTGGGACCTTCATTGGTCCTAAGAGCACTAAAAAGACCTCCCTTCGAGCCGTTGCAGATGGCTGAATTAAAGCCGCTTTCGCTGAAAACTGCCCTGCTATTAGCACTGGCATCTGTTAAGCGTGTCTGTGACATTCAAGCGTTATCTGTGAACGCATCATGTTTAGAATTGGCCCAGGCGATTCTAAAGTCATCATAAAACCAGGGCATGGTTATGTACCTAAAGTGCTTTCAACACCGTTCAAAGCACAGGTAATCACTCTCTCTGCCCTCCACTTTAGAAAGTCGGAGCAGCTCTTTGTAAGTTTTGGTAACCGTACTAAGGGACTTCCGGTCATCAAACAAAGCCTAGCCAGATGGCTAGTGGACGCGATAGCATTAGCATATGACACTATTGGCCTCCAATGCCCCATAGGTGTCAAAGCTCACTCCACCAGAGGCATGGCCTCCTCCTGGGTGTGGTCTAGTGGAGTTTCTATGGGTGACATTTGTAGATCAGCAGATTGGTCCTCACCATCTACTTTTACCAGATTCTACAGTATGGATGTCCCTGCACTGCAGGCACAAGTCCTCGCTGTTTAAAAAAAAAAAAAAAAACTAAGACGGCCTAACGAATATTAGACGGCCTTGTAAGCCCGTCCCCGTCATAAGTTGGCAATTGGGGCCTTTATATGCTTCAATGCTTACACATTTCTTATAGTTACCGGCCTCTATGAGCCCAGTTGTATAAGACTTATATATATATGTGTGTGTACATATATATTATATATATAAACAATGTGTCAGTAACTCTAGTCTTGAGCCCTTTCTAATAAGTGTTCAAACTTGAGGGAGTACATGTCACTGCGCTTATCATAGCACGGCGGGTTCTTACAGGTTCCCATGGCGTCTTCGACGCAGTACGAACTGACCGTTCAAAAGGGAACGTACTCGGTTACTTAACATAACCTCGGTTGCCTGAGATAAGGGAAGGAGTACTGCGTAGACGGCCGTGCTATGGCACTGACTCGGGTGATCGTTGCTTCAGTCGATTTAACCTGATGTTTTTGACAGTTACAGCGTATTTTATATGCCCCTTTCGCGGGCTCTTGCGCTCATTGGTTCGCTCAGATTACGCTGTTCTGCCATTGGTTCATGCAGTTCCCACTGGCCAGCCAATAGCGTGCAAGATTGTTTTGACTGGGCAGTAGCACTGCGTGATTTTACAAATTACTTCAGTATATTCGAGAATAGGAGAATTCCCATGGCGTCTTCGACACAGTACTCCTTCCCTTATCTCAGGGAACTGAGGTTACGTTAAGCAACTGAGTACGTTTCCTGGGCCAGAACTCATCTCAGATGATCCAAAAGACAGTGGAAATGTGTGCTGTGGTCAGATGAGTCCATGTTTCAGCTTGTTTTTGGGAAAAACTGACATTTCAGTCCCAAAGACAAAACGGACCATCCAGACTAGGAGACGAGGAGACCGTGCTGTTAGCCGTTTTGGGCTATTGGGAGCCAATAAGAGAGGACACTATTGGGAGTGTCCCCCCGTCTGGTTTTGGGTGAAGAGATCAGATCTGAACGGAGACGTCCGACAGATTCATTAGCGTACGCTAGAGGGGAAAAACCACAGAGACAGACAGCCAGTATGGGGAAGTCCCAAAGCAAGCTAGCTGAATATGGTACACCAGTATTTTGTCAAATGAGAAAATGATATGGGAAAAAATGCATGCAAGGCAGAGAAGTTAATTAAATATCATGATTTCCCAAACGAGGGAACACCAGACTGAAAGTGGTGAATGAGTCAGTTGAAGAGGGAAGATAAACTGAAGGGCTGTTGTGGGAAATGTGTGTGAGAAATGCGAACAAACAGTGAACAAACATTTTTGTGAACAAAAATGTTGGGTGAAAGAGGCAGATAAGAGAGAAAGGAAAATGTTGTCTTATCACTCAGAAGTCACAGCTGTTTAAAGATCGCCGGTGAGTATGAACGTTGACTAAATTCTGGCTAACATTTTGAGTGATATGATCGGTAATTTGATTAGTCGGTATAAAGATTTTGAGATGAACAAGAGCAAACGCTGTAAGCAGCTCCAATTCCAATTTCTAGATGTTTGTGCTTATTCATTGACTCATTTCTTGCAAGAAATTAAATCTTTATAAAGACAATTGGGCAAGGTTTTGTCTCTTATTCAGTAATGCGGCGATAGTTGAAATTTTGCCACAACACTTATATTTGGAAAAAATTGTGTGGTCTGCCATGAATGTCTTTGTCTAGTCACTATTGTGTAAGGTTGTGCTTCCATTGCCTGTCTGCATGTTCCTGTTAAGATTCAAGTTTATGTTTATTGTGATCTTCTGAGTCTTCAGCCTGTTCCTGGGTCACCAACTGTGACAGTAGAATGTCAATTTTCATTTTGCAAGTGTAATCTTTATGTGGTACATTACATAGGCCTTTGAATCTTCACTCTGCCAGAGACTTTTGATGCATAAATAATTAACACACACCAAATTTTTATTTAGAAGTTGAAATATACAGAGAATGGAGGAGCAGTGTTCACATTGTGGCTGCGAGATTAGTAGGATGAGGCCCCATCCACTTCTCCCCTGGAAGACAGAGAGAGAGAGAGAGAGAGAGAGAGAGAGAGAGAGAGAGAGAGATTGGACAATGATCAGTATATCACCTAAGATTTTAATATCCTACGGTTAGTTAGGAATTGATGGTTTAAAACATGGCACTGGACAATAAACATTAAGAAAATGGTATGGTAAATGTACAAATATAAGAAAATAAATATAATAAAAATATTTTTCCATTAAGGCACATTTTATTAGCACTAGCATCCGATTAACATATTTAAAGGTCCCGTTCTTCGTGTTTTTTTGAAGCTTTGATTGTGTTTACAGTGTGCAATATAACGTGTTCATGTTTCGCGTGTAAAAAAAAACAGTATTTGTAACACAATTTACTTATCTGTATACCGCTGTTTTCACTGTCCTAAAAACGGCTGATGACTTCCTTGTTCTATGAAGTCCCTCCTTCAGAAATACGTAACGAGTTCTGATTGTGCCAGCGCTTCCCGTGTTTTGATTTGACAGCAGCTTAGCGAACGTAGCACGGTCCTGTGTTGTGATTCGACAGCAGCTTAGCGCACATGGAAAGGTCACGCCTCTTAACGGGAGATATATATGCGCTCAATGATCTCTACAGCGTCCCTGGGAAAGCCAAACAAAGGTGATTTGACTCCAGGATGAAAATAACAGCGTCTCGACGACATGGCGACAAACACAGTCAAACGCAACACTTCCTTTTCTCCACGCGACACGTCCTATTCTCCACGTGGGACAGCAACAAGACCACGCCCCCTTTTTTCACGTAGTCTTGTGGGCGGAGGTTAGTCTGTTCTACTGCTCTACTGACGTAGTTAAAGAAGGAAGTACCAGGATGTAGTCCAAGCCAGCCGTTCGCTGTAGGCGTTGAAAGGGAACTTCTGTTAAATAAAATATCTCGCTTGGCATTGAACTTTGAGCTTTATAATTTTACAGGTATTATTTATGCTCTAACAGCAACATTACACACTAACTAAAGTTTGAACAGTGGGATCACGAAGAACGGGACCTTTAAGCCGTTAAAATCCACGAATGTAGCGATTATGGTCGCAGACCTTATAGATGAATGAATCTTCCAAATGATTCATCAAATGAACATCCCTTTCACAAAGCCCCAATTCAGCTCCAGACCCCAGGAAATCGACCATCTATCACGAGGCTCCATTCTGCCTGGAGCTACTGCTTCTACATTGTAATTACTTGATATCCTATGGACTTTTGACCACAACTTCGACAAGAGGACAAAAGACTCGTTGTGATCGCAAGACAAAGAAACAAACCAGGTCTTTGTCTTTTCAATGACCATTAAATGAACTCCAAGTGACACAGCTAAGACTCCAAGCAAACTCCCAGAAAATGTTACATATTGGATTGCATAAGATCACATGATTATTGGACTTTCACTCAAATAGCCTTCGACATAGTTTCTTAGCGTGTTACAATTGATACATGTGACTATTATGCATGTATATCACTCTCAAGTCATGCAATTATGTAACTATTGAATGAGTGGATCAAAAGACACCGTGTTTGATACCTTTGTGTTCGAATGGGTATAACTAAACAGATGAGCTGAATTAAATCTTTATAGAATTGATCATGTCCTCATAGTAAGAATTTAGGTCTAACTTTACTCTCTGCTTAAGAGCAGGAAACTAAATTACTATAGATAACCCAATTTTATGGGAGGGGTGGAGACACAGTCACCCCTGAACCCTAATTGGCCAGAACCCATCCAGGGGATGGGCAAATTTGAGTTTAACCTCAGAACACAGACGTTCACTGTGGTGTTCACGTTCTGTTCATCGTTCAGTCAAGAGCTGTTCGCAGCGCGGTTCCAGAATCCGCCATGGCGACGATCGGACGATTGAGGCAGACCATCAAAGAAAATGGGTTAACAGATTTCATTCAGGCCATCTGCTCTTCTCTCACTTTCCTTTCTTTTACTTAAAGTTTATTTTCTTTCCGTTAAGTCTCGGGTTCTGTTAAGTTTCGCCGCAAAGTTACTCAACGAGACTCCAACAGCGCGCTTCAACTTCGAACGCCCACCAGACTTCCATCCAGCCGCCAACACGCCACGTGATTGGCTTCCCAAGACGTCGATCAAAGACACGACCAGACCTTCAGCGAATCAAAGACCCGAGGGAACCCCTCTCCAGCCAGGAGGAAAAGGGAATCCCCCTTGTCAAAGACGACACGTGAGACAAACGCAAGTAAATACCTCTACATTCCAAGCTGAACTGGTGCATTAGATCAAATTTAATAACCCTGCCTAAGAAACGATAGGAGGATAAATTACTGATCAATGGTTTCTTCAGGTCATGTGTCATAAATGTATATTGCTTGGGATTTCATAATTTCTTTCTCTTAAGACTTATTCTTTCCTCACTTTCTTCCTTTCTGCAACGTATGAATGTGCGAGTGCGTGTGTTTATGTTAGATATTAGTTTGATGTGTTAGAGTAATCAATAAAGTTTTGTTTGTAGTCAAAGATAACTGTTCTTGTGTTATGTGCTTATGAATTTAATGTCTTGAACTGCCGATCTAAGTTACCTGGCTGTTAAATAGTGCTTCACTATTGTACGGATATTAATATCCGCTGCAGAGTTGATATTTACGGCCGTTCAAATGAACGCCGGAAGAGTCATTTGCTTGGCTGTAAATTAGACTCTCAAAATTCCCTATGATTTCATTAAATTCATTCATTTGAGCTACATAGACCTGTTTCCCTTTAACAGACTCCCCTTTAAGTTCTTACATATCGGTGGACGAATAAGTTAAGGTGTAAACATTAATTCTGAATTATTTATAAATTATAGCGTAATTCGAGTCTCTTTTATTTTAATTCAAATTCCCCATTGAGTTATTATTTTATCTGACTCAT
Organism: Romanogobio albipinnatus; assembly: GCA_023566225.1. Taxonomy (NCBI): domain Eukaryota; kingdom Metazoa; phylum Chordata; class Actinopteri; order Cypriniformes; family Gobionidae; genus Romanogobio; species Romanogobio albipinnatus. The sequence goes on from CM042252.1 coordinate 34,030,181, forward strand.
TGTCGCTACACAAACATAATTGAAAATGCTGTTCATCATTTTGACAAAAAAAAAGAAAAAACAAGATTTAAATGTAGATGTCACATGTTCAGTCTGTTTGTCACATGTCAGTCTTGCTTGTTTGATTTGTTCCTAGTTCAGTTTCCCGCCATTCCTTTGTTCCCATGGTTACCCTCTTAGTTCATTGGTCCCAGCTGTGTGTAGTTAATCATCTTGTTTCTGTTCACTACTTAAAGCCTAGTTAACACTGCCCGATTTTAGCTCCGATTTTGACTCGCCGACAGGTTTTGCGAAATCGCAGACAAATGCCCGAAATCAGAGGCAAATCGGTGCTCGTGCACGCGAGTGACAATCACGCAGTATGAATGATGAAAGACACGATCAGGGAGAATCGCCTATGAGTCGCCGACGCCCGTGAGATATTTGGCATGCTTGACCAGCCGCAACAACAGCACATTGCAATATTATTTATTTACCTCAAACTCTCTTTGCAGAACACAATCCTTGCTCCCTGTGTCTCCCCAACAATTTCCTCCACCATAATCTTTATTTTTCTCCCTTTTGCTGCAAATCAGCATACAGGCAATTTGGAAGTTTCTGCACAGCAGTCTATATTTTTAATAACAATTCCAGTCTCGCGCGAGAACTCCAGTCTGACGCACATGTGATCTCGCGTTGTTTCCTTCTCACTTCTCGAGTGTGCTTTGTTGTGAAACGTAATTCAAGGACGGGACCGAGCTGTCGGCGATTATTCCTCTTGTACAGTCCTGCAGTGTGAAAACCTCCTGTCGCCGATCCATCGGTCAGTGTGAACACAGCAGTGACTGAATGCTGGCCTAGATAGTCATGCAGTGTGAAAAGAACAGTGATCCGACGAGTTTGAAAATCGTGCAGTCTGAACTAGGCATAAGTTGCACCCTCACCTTCAGTCTTTGTCTAGTCACTGTTATGTAAGGTCGTGTTTCCGTTGCCTGTCTGCATGTTTCTGTGAAGTTAAAATTAAAGTATGTTGTTTATTGTGATCTTCTGAGTCTTCAGCCTGTTCCTGGGTCACCAACCGTGACAGTAGAATGTCAATTTTCATTTTGCAAGTGTAATCTTTATGTGGTATATTACACAGGCCTTTGCCAGAGACTTGTAATACATAAATAACACTACTTTCCATACAAAGTAAATACATAGCATAGTTTTAGTATAGTTATCATTAACACAAGTTATCATTAAATCTTCTTCAAAACTTTTTGCATCTTAAATCTGCAGTCGGTTAATGGGTTAATCAGTTAACCATCTGCATTACTTAGGCTATAGTTACCAATGAAATAAGCCATGAGCTCAAATCGGTCAGAACCAAAGAAGACCTCAGCCTTCCCGTTCACATGACACACAATGAATGGAAGACCAAAGCACTGCAAAAATGGGGGGGAAACTGTGTAAGGATGTTTTATTATAATGTTTTACCACAAAAACATTTTGGTGTGAAAGAAAAAGGGTACAGAGATGCAAGCAAAAGCACTGACCTTATGCTCAAGTGCTTCCAGTGTGACACTCTTCAGCTTGTCTTTGATTAACTGAGATTTGGTGAGAGTCAGAATTTCCTCCACCTCATTGGTTGAGAGACCTGCCTTTAATCCTGCCTGTGCAAAACAGAAAGACATTTGGGAACACTATAAATTACCAGACGATAATTTGTTTTATTGTCTTCGCTAGATAGATATGACAATCTCCATTTTAGAGCTAAAATATATAGTGAAATTTCCTTTAAAGATCGTCATGTACCAGTAATTTCTTTAAAATTTACTTTGAGTTAATTCCTAGTCTTAAGTATATGATACCTCAGTGAGTGAGGCAGGCTGGGTAATGTCCTGATGAGTGTTCCACATTCTTTTCCAGAGCTCTCTAGACACCCTCTCCACCAGCATATCTCCCTTTTTCTCCTTCTCTGCTACAGCTGTCACAAAACGCATCGGAATCAAAGAGTCTAATAGGGCAAGAGAGAAAAAGGAGAATAAAAGAGAAGTGATTTACTTTGAAAAACAATAATATCTTACATGGACAAGTTAAGTGCCTAAATGTAGCACTTAAGTTTAAATTTGCACAAAATGTAGCATGCCTTTGTAGGGGCCTCCAATGTCTGGGAAAAATCATTTCCCATTAAACAATAAATAAATGAAATCCCTAGAAACAGCACAAAATTCCTTTTCTTTATGAAAGAAAGAAAATTTGTTTGGCACATAATCTGGTCATGAGTGCCTTTGCAGAGAAACAGTGGCTTGGATACCTTTATCAGAAAGGGTTGCCGGTTTGAACATAGGGACCTCAAAGTACTCCGACAGCAGCTTCAGATCTGAGGCCATGTACAGAAGCTTATTAGGGATCAATCCAGGGGGCCGGTTACCTAGGAAAAGAACAAACTTGATGATACATCTATAAAAAATACAATACAGTTGACATGTATGCTACAAATTCTACTTCCGCGTTTAGATTATTGCTCCCAGTAGCTTCACAATTAGATTTTTTTTAAATTGAGTAATTAATTATAAAATAGATACATTTACCATCTGGAATATCTAAAAACCTATGATCATTAATATGACATACAAATATACATTTTGTAGTTGTGATTATGACATTTCCCCATTACCTGAGCCGTTTATGACTCCTCCTAAATATGCTGGTTTCAATTTGAGGTCAATATTCCAAACATTTCTATAGCGAAACAGCACCTTAACACACAAAATCAAAAACTACATTAAAATATCTTGAGTAGATTGGATTCCAATTAACTAATGGCGAAAAACATGACACACCTCAAATGCCAGCCAGGAGTAAGGAGAGGAAACATCATAGTATAACTTGACCACTTTTCTGGAACTGAACATCTGTAATGAATAAGCGCATTATAACATTCACAAACATTAATAGGTTAGCATGTGGACAGTTTCATTTTTCCTGCAATGTAGGGGGTGGGATGCTTCAGATTCTATAGAGCATTTGATTGGAGAAGCTGAAGGGCAGACTGATGTCATCAAATTTGTTGATATTGGCAGAGAAAGAGAGACAAGCATAGCATTGTATGGGAATTTACAGTTAAGACCCGAAGACCAGAAATTATGAATGAAGACCAGGAGTCAGAGATCCAATCAATTGAAGAAAATTTCACTGAAGAAATGTTTGCAATTTCATCAGCAGCTTCACACTCAGCAAGGACTTTAGGCTGCTCTGCTGTACATTCTCAAAACAACATCAATTGTACACAGGTCACTAAACTACGACATCACGCCAGGTTGGTACACAAACACAGTGATACACCGACACATAGCTTCTTCAAGGTCTGAGTTGGTTGAGCTCTAGCTCTGAACAGGACATTTTCTCAAAACATAATGATACCACACATAATATCGTAAACAGATTCAGGGACTCCAGAGAAATCTCAGCCGCGTATGGCAAGGCAAGTCAGGAAACGTGATGTGATCTTTGAGCCCTCAGACTGTTAAGTATAGCCGTGTTGCCCGTCACTAAACAGTCTGCCACTGCTGCATCAAGAAAGGCAACTCAAATCTCTGTTATACAAGGCGAAAGCTTTACATCAATTCTATGCAGAGATGACAAGTGTTCTGGGTCCAAGCTCATCTCACATTATCTAAAAAACATTGGAAATGTGTGCTGTGGTCAGACGAGTCCACATTTTAGTTTTTGGGAAAACGAACATCAAGTTCTCAGACCCAAAGATGAATGGGACAATCCAGTATTTCATCAGCTACAGCTGATGTTTGCACTGTGCACCTCCAAACCATGATTGATTTTTGCTTGCATGTGTGTAAAGGTACCATTGACGTGGAGGCATATATTGGGATCGTACAGAGACTTATACTGCCATCAAGATCACATCTTTCCTGGGAAGCAAGACAATGCATGTGTTACAACAGAGTGGTTTCTCAGACACTCCAAAGAGTGGATGTGCTTGACTGGCCTGCCTGCAGTTCAGATTTGTCTCTTATTGAAAATGTACGGCACATCATGAAAAGGGGAATCAGACAACGATGACCATGGACTGTTGAGCAGCTGTCTTGTATCAAGCAAGATTGGGCAAAAATTTTGCTTGCAAAACTGCAACAAAATTTATCCTCAATTCCCCAAAGATTAAAAAGTCTAATTAAAAGGAAAGTGATGTGAGATTGGTAAAAGTGACTCTGTCAATCTCAACTTTTTTGGGGTGTTACAGCCATCAAAATCAAAATTTGTTTATATTTAAAAAATAAAATTAAGTTGTCAGTGAAAACATTGGAAACCTTTACTTTGTATTTTTGTCATGTTTTTGTTAAATAAAGGTTCACGGGAATTAACAAATCACAGATTATTTTACACTTCTGTCTTTTCTGTCATACTTTTTGAAGGATATTGGTTTACTAATGCCTTTTTTGAGCACTACAGCTTAACTGAAACTTGAGTGTTTGTAGACGTTTAAGAGGCTGTTGTCGACCTTGATTTATTGCAATGGTGTTCCATTTTATTTCAAATCAAATCAAATCACTTTATTGTCACACAACCATATACACAATCATATACATATACAAGTGCAACAGTAGGTGAAATTCTTAGGTGCAGTTCCAAGCAACATAGCAGTCATGACATGAGACGTACAACATTTAAAGTGTAGCGATTATGGGCGCAGACCTTATAGATGAATGAATCTTCCAAATGATTCATCAAATGAACATCCCTTCTTCCACAAAGCCCCAATTCAGCTCCAGACCCCAGGAAATCGACCATCTATCACGAGGCTCCATTCTGCCCGGGGCTACTGCTTCTATATTATAATTACTTGATATCCTATGGACTTTTGACCAAAACTTAGACAAAGAGGACAAAAGACTTGTTGTGATCGCAAGACAAAGAAACAAACCAGATCTCTGTCTTTTCAATGACCGTTAAATGAACTCCACGTGACACAGCTAAAACTCCAAGCAAACTCCCAGAAAATGTTACATATTGGAATGCATCAGATTACTGATTATTGATTACTGATTACATAGCTTGTTAGTCTGTTTACAACTGATACATGTGACTATTATGCATGTATATCATTCCCAATTCCTGCAATTATGTACCTATTGAATGAGTGGATGAAAAGGCACCGTGTTTGATATTTTTTTGTTCGTATGGTTATAACCCAACAGATGAGCTGAATGAAATCTTTATAGAATTGATCATGTCCTTATAGTAAGAAATTTGGTCTAAATTCACTCTCTGCTTAAGAGCAGGAAACTAAATTACTATAGATAACCCAATTTTATGGGACGGGTGGAGACACAGTCACCCCTGAACCCTAATTGACAAATATTTGAGTTTAACCTCAGAACACAGACGAAGACAGAGTGTTCACTTTCTGTTCATTGTTCAGTCAAGAGCTGTTCGCAGCGCGGTTCCAGAACCCGCCAAGGCGACGATCGGACGATCGAGGCAGACCATCAAAGAAAATGGGTTAACAGATTTCATTCAGGCCATCTGCTCTTCTCTCACTTTCCTTTCTTTTACTTAAAGTTTATTTTCTTTCCGTTAAGTCTCGGGTTCTGTTAAGTTTCACCGCAAAGTTACTCCACGAGTCTCTAACAGCGCGCTTCAACTTCAAACAACGCCCACAAGACTTCCATCCAGCCGCCAACACGCCACGTGATTGGCTTCCCAAGACGTCGATCAAAGACACGACCAGACGTTCAGCGAATCAAAGACACGAGAGAACCCCTCTCCAGCCAGGAAAAGGGAACCCCCCTTGTCAGAGACGACACCTGCGAGACACAAACGCAAGTAACATCTCTAGATTTCAAGCTAAAGTGGTGCATTAGATCAAATTTAATAACCCTGCCTAAGAAACGATAGGAGGATAAATTACTGATCAATGGTTGCTTCAGGTCATGTGTCATAAATGTATATTGCTTGGGATTTCATAATTTCTTTCTCTTAAGACTTATTCTTTCCTCACTTTCTTCCTTTCTGCAACGTATGAATGTGCGAGTGCGTGTGTTTATGTTAGATATTAGTTTGATGTGTTAGAGTAATCAATAAAGTTTTGTTTGTAGTCAAAGATAACTGTTCTTGTGTTATGTGCTTATGAATTTAATGTCTTGAACTGCCGATCTAAGTTACCTGGCTGTTAAATAGTGTTTAACTATTGTACGGATATTAATATCCGCTGCAGAGTTGATATTTACGGCCCGTTCAAATGAACGCTGGAAGAGTCATTTGCTTGGCTGTAAATTAGACTCTCAAAATTCCCGATGAATTCATTAATTCATTCATTTGAGCTACATAGACCTGTTTCCCTTTAACAGACTCCCCTTTAAGTTCTTACATATCGGTGGACGAATAAGTTAAGGTGTAAACATTAATTCTGAATTATTTATAAATTATAGTGTAATTCGAGTCTCTTTCATTTTAATTTATATTCCCCGTTGAGTTATTATTTGATCTGACTCATTGTCATTACAAAAGCAACATTAGATTACACATCTGATGCGCACACAATTACTCACATCACAGTATACACTACAATAAACAATAAATAATTTAGACAATGTGAGTACAGTTCTCACAGCACAATATACTTTAAACAATATACACTAAACATACATTAAAACAATATACATTAAGCTATAATAATAATATACAATGTACAGTATACAATATTCACAAATAGACATCCAATGTACAATAGATACGCTATATGATAAATAAATGTGTATATAATGTGTGTGTATCTACAGTGGGTTGTGCTGAGTGATTCTGTCCAGTGTGTGTTATGATCCTGATGGATCAGGAGTTAAGTAGTCTAATTGCTTGTGGGAAGAAGCTGTTCTGGAGTCGGCTGGTGCGTGTTCTAATGCTGCGGTACCGCCTGCCTGATGGCAGCAGTGAGAGCAGCCCATGGCTAGAGTCTCTGATGACACTCTGAGCTCTTTTTACACACCGCCTGGCATATATGTCCTGGAGGGAGGGAAGCTCACCTCCGATGATGCAGCTGGCCGTGCGCACTACCCTTTGCAGGGCTTTGCGGCTGCGGGCGGTACTGTTGCCGTACCAGGTGGTGATGCAGCCAGTCAGCAGGCTCTCTATGGTGCAGGTGTAGAAGCGTGTGAGGATGTGGTGGTTCATTCCAAACCTCCTCAGCCGTCGCAGGAAGAAAAGGCGCTGATGAGCCTTCTTCACAACGGCCTCGGTGTGGACGGACCATGAGAGTTCCTCTGTGATGTGGACACCAAGGAACTTGAAGCTGCTGACTCTCTCCACCGGTGCTCCATTGATGGTGATGGGGCGGTGTTCTCTCTCATTCCTCCTGAAGTCGACCACCAGCTCCTTGGTCTTGCTGACGTTGAGGGAGAGATTGTGCTCCTGACACCATCGTGTCAGAGTATGCACCTCCTCTCTGTAGGCCGTTTCATCATTGTCAGTGATGAGACCTACCACCGTCGTATCGTCAGCAAACTTGATGATGGTATTGGAGCCGTGGGTTGCCACACAGTCATGTGTGTACAAGGAGTACAGGAGTGGCTGAGAACACAGCCCTGAGGGGCTCCAGTGTTGAGAGTCAGTGATGAGGAGATGTTGCTGCCCATTCTGACCACCTGGCGTCTGTTTGACAGGAAGTCCAGGATCCAGCTGCATAACAAGCTGTTTAAGCCTAGAGCCCGGAGTTTCACGTCAAGTATGGAGGGCACAATGGTGTTGAATGCTGAGCTGTAGTCTACAAACAGCATTCTCACATATGTGTTCCTCTTTTCCAGGTGGGAGAGAGCAGTGTGTATTGTAGATGAAATGGCATCATCAGTGGAGCGTTTTTTTGCGGTATGCAAACTGCAGTGGGTCCAGTGAGGGAGGGAGAACAGAACAGATGTGGTTTCTGATTAGTCTCTCAAAGCATGATGATGGGGGTTAGAGCAACAGGACGCCAGTCGTTTAAGCAGATGATTTTTGATTGCTTCGGTACAGGCACAATGGTGGACGTTTTGAAGCATGTGGGGACCACAGACAGGGAGAGGGACAAGTTAAAGATGTCCTTAAAAACTCCAGCTAGTTGGTTCGCGCACGCTCTGATGGCACGGCCTGGAATGCCGTCTGGACCCGCTGCTTTACGGATGTTCACCCGCCGGAAGGTTCGGGTAACATTCGCTACAGATACAGAGAGTGTACCAACCTCTGCATCTTCAGCCACGAGCTCTCTCTCCGCGAGGGTGGTGTTAGTTCCCTCAAAGAGGGCATAGAAGGTGTTTAGCTCGTCCGAAGTTAAACACCTTCTAATTTAGACGTTAGAAAATTAACATGTGATTGTTCTCCTCACAAATAAACAGTTTCTTGTTTTTTCCCCTGGCATCCCAGCTAACACACGATGTAATAGTTACGTAATTTATTAGTACTTTTTGGTAATTTCATGACTTAGGCCTACCAACTGACAACGTAGTCTCAACGTCGTATGTCTGTAATTTCCTTACCATAAAATGATCTCACAACGTTGTCAGTACGATCTGTGGATGTTACAAGATTACCAACAACGTTCCAGATACGTACTCCACGCGTAATATTTTGGTAATTGTATGACTCAATGACAACGTAACTACAACGTTGCATGCCTGTATATTACCATCAAATTACCAACACACAACGTCGCCAGTACGATCTCCTAATGTATTGGTAATTCCATGACTTACTGGCAACATAAATGCAACGTCACCTGCTCGTAATTTCATTACCATCATTTGCAGGTTCATGTTCTGATTTAGTATGTTCTTATTATTAGAATGTGCCATTTAAACTGTGTAATTAAACGTCAGACACAAGATTGAAATTCCATTTAAGATAAATATTTATTTTCAACAATTAAGAATATGAACGATCTTTTTATATACAGTGACTTGTCACGTGACAATCAGCGCTTGCCTCCACAACTGAGGAGTGCGCGCCACACAGCGCACTCACATTAGGCAATATTATTATCAATATTATTATTAACAATAGTAATTTTTTTCTGGGGTGTTAAACTTATTATTGCATAATATTTAATAGAAAACTTTGGAATAATGACAGACATGGCCTGTCTACAGCTCATCTAACAGATACTGAATGAAGCGCTTGTCTGGTGCCCAAGAGTTGCCATGGTAACCGTAAACACAAACAAACAGCTGGAGAGGACATCGTTGAAGTTATCTAAAAAAAAACAAAAAAACAACGGCGTCAGATTGGTTAAGCAACATTACTAAGTATTTGTGTTACTATTTATACCTCTATGGTATCTTTCCTGAATCATTTGAAATTTCAACTAGCAAATGGTACGTCGCTATAACGTTATACTTTCCAGTTGCCACAACGTAACTAGTTACGTCACCACCACGAAAGTTTAGTCAGCAGATTACGTTGCAGCTACGTAACAGTCACGTATTTGTGTTAGCTGGGATATATCTTTGGTGTTGAGGAGTAGTGCATTATTGAGTCTATACATTTTGCAAGAGTAAAATACTCAAGTACTGTTAAAAACAGATACATACATACTTGGTGACTTGTAATGGAGTCATTTTCGCTGAAATGTATGCATGCCCTTACAAAAATTAACCATGGTTTTATTGTAGTAAAAATGTAGTAATCATGGTTTTTTGGCTAATTGAATACCATTTATATAACTACAGTTTTACCACAAATACCATGGTTAAACTATGGTTAGAGAAGCAAAACCATGGTTAATTTGCGGTTACCATGGTTTTACTACAATAACCATGGTTTTTTGGTTTTATTTGTAGTAAAACCATGGTTTATTTTCGTAAGGGTGTGTTCTTTTACTCAAGTAGTGAATGCTGTGTTATGTAAATCCAGTATTACACTGAAGGAAAAGTACTAACCAATCGCGTGCAGGCATTGTACATTATCCACCAATTGTGTCGTGCGAGAAGGAGGGATTACAGAGAACGGTTAAAGCAATGAAAACAGACACAGACACAGATAGTATGAGGGTCGCAGAGAGCATGTCAATAGGAAAATAAAGCTAAATCATGGACATTTTAGGCTATACTTAGAAACACCAACCAGAAAAGAGGACAGATGGTCACCTTAATATCTATTCTATGGTAAGAGTTATTTTCTGTTTTGCTCCTCCTGATTATTTTCTTTTTCTTATCCGCAGTAATACATATGAAAGAGACAACAGCACTGCGCACTGTGATAACGTTAAATTACACCCTTTAATAATTTCGGATTAACGTCTTTTCCCGATTTGTCTCTTTTTAAAATACTCTTTTAAGTTTGAGAATGCGAATGCAGACTCAAAGTGACTCGTTTATTCAGTTCATTTATTTTGAAAAACACACCTAAATTATTAAACAAAAACATAGGATATACAGTGGAACAGGAATGAAAGCATTCAATATGGTGTGCTCAGCCTTATAAACATAAGAATGGATGTTGCACATCTCCAGCCTCAGAAATCTGAGAATAATTTGTATATGCATATGCACCAAAAAATAAATAAATAAATAAAAGTAGCCTACATAAAAATACAAGAGAAATGTATTTTTAAAAACATATCTTTATAATCATCTGCAGTGTCAAGAATAAGTTTGTGTTTCAATAATTTCTGCATTGATTTCTCCTAAAAAGTGATCTCACAGTATAGGTCACAATATAGACAAACACGTTCTGACTTTACTTATAACATAAAAACAGTTGTACTTTTTTTTTTAAATGTTGAAAACATTGGGTTGTCACTGACAGTTCAGGCTGGACAAAAAGGCAATGAAGACTTAGGGGTTGTTCATGAATAACAATGAGGAAATGTGCCATCAAGACAACCCAGAAATATTTTTTTGGGGAGGGATGGTCCAAAATTGGTCAAGAAGTAAATAAGCAACTACAGAATTATTATTATTATTATTCATATTACACGGATCTACACTTCACTAAATTCATGAATTCACTTATTTTCCCCACCCTGGACTGTGAATGATCACTGATTGTACTAAAACATTTTAAAAGTGCTACAGACTACATTTTATAAGTAATCAATGTAGAATTCTAGATATTTTATAGCTAGTTTAAAAACAATTACATCTATGGAGAGTGTATATTATTAATTTTTATTTTAAAAGGAGAGAGTGTGGTAAAAGTGTCAGCTATTTATGTTTTATGCCTGACCCAGCCTCAGTCACCAGAAAAAATAGATTCAGCCATTAACCTTGATTCAAAATAGTCAACAAAAAGTCAGTTCTATCAGCCTAGACAGAGGCAGGGGGTGGAAGCAGGAGACAAAGGGATGTTAAAAATGAACAGGGCTTTTAGTTGAATGAATGAATGAATGAAATTATTTTATTTCGAGCAATATATAAAGACACATAACAAAAGCAATAAAGAAGCATTTCGATTAGTCTGTCCGACTAGTTTAAATTCATCATACTCTTAACAACACAAATCCAACTATTGCTCGAAAAGGAGTGGGTAGAAGTCAACTTATTTAAACCCACCCCGATTACATTTAAACAGGAAAACAACAAAAACAAAGTGAAACAAAGGTAGTGCTTCCTTGGTTATTGACATTATCGAACCATTAAATTATAATTTAATATATTTTAATATGAGAAAACATTAAAAAAAACTAAAACAAAAATGGGAAATCCCCCCAAAAACAAACAAAAACACAACATTCGTTAGATGCACACCATATATTATCGCATGTAAACAATTATGATAATACCAACAATAATAACAAGGTAAGATAACACCAACTGTGAAAACATAGATCTATACTATTATAGTAATACCAACAATGGTAATCAGAATACCTACAAGGTAAGATAACACAGAAACTGTATACATGATTTTACACCACACCATTACACCCCGCACTCCATGTAATGAGACAAGACCTTCTGTTTATACAGTATTTTAAATTGATGAAGGCTTTTACATAGTTTATGTTCAAGCCCCAGACCATTCCATAACTTAACTCCACATACAGACACACAGAAACTTCTCCTGGTGGTTCTGATCATTGGTATTAAAAAGTTCCCATAACCCCCCAAACTATATAACTGCTCTCTCTGCGTAAATAACTTTTGTATGTTAGCAGGTAATAAGTTGTAAATGCTTTAAATAGAAATTGTGCTGTATTAAATGTAACTAGGTCATGTATTTTTAATAATTTTGATTTAAGAAAAAGTGGATTTGTGTGTTCCAGGTATTCAGCCTTATGTATGGTACGTATAGCCCTTTTTTGTAAGATAAATAATGATTGTATTGAGTTAGTATAATTATTTCCCCATACTTCCACGCAGTAAGTTAAGTATGGTAGAATCATGGAACAGTACAAGGTACGTAGTGTATTCTCATCAAGGACCTGTTTGGCTTTATTTATAATCGCTAGGCTTTTGGAGACCTTCGTTTTTATGTGTCTGATGTGAGTTTTCCAAGTTAGTTTATTGTCTATTATAACTCCTAAAATTTTTATTTCACAGACATTTTCAATTTGTATCCCATCTATCTCAATCGTCTTATCCATTTTCTTCTTATAATTACCAAATAATATAGCTTTAGTTTTGTCTAAGTTTAAAGATAATTTATTACTATCCATCCATTTTTTTATATTCCTTAGTTCAGTGTTTACCACATCCATAACCTTATCATAATTGTCATCACAATAGAAAATATTGGTATCATCTGCAAACAGAACACACTTAAGTAGTTTTGAAACATTAAATATATCATTGATGTATAAATTGAATAATTTCGGGCCCAATACTGATATACGCCACAATAAATTACACGACAAAATTATGTTCACATGAAAAGTTCTAGAATCACTACCTTTGTACATTTTTTGTACAAGTTGTACATGCCCTTTAGTTCCTGATTCTCTTCTCTTAGGACCTTGACTTCTCAGCAGGCCATTTACAGTTTTTTTCAATTGCTAAAAAGCAAGTATTACAGGTTTATAATAAATCATATTAAATATAACATTGTGCAATCTTGCAGGACAAGTCTATGGATCAACCTACTGGACTCCTCCTACTGAATTCCTGTATCATCCGTTTAAAGTCAACTACAATGCAAGACTTTTGAGAAGTATGGTCTCTGTGGGAATAAGTGATGTAGAGAAAAGTGTGAAACTGTTAAATATGTTTATGTGGATTTATCTGTTTATCTGCTTTGTAACTCTGTGTCCCCCTGTTGAAAAGTAAAAAATAATTAATAATAATTAAATATATATATATATATATATATATATATATATATATATATATATATATATATATATATATATATATATATATATATATATATATATATATATAGGTATATATATATATATATATATATATATATATATATATATATATATATGTTTCCACTTGTCCTGGAAAACCTGTAAAATGTATGATGTTCAGTCCTGGAAAACACATGGAAAATGAGAGAAAATGTAAAATGTCCTGGAAAAACTTCTTGTTGTCCTGGAAAATTAGTTTAAAAAAAGTAAATAAAAAAAATAAATTACCGTTGGTTGCAGAAACCTTTGAAATAGCAATTGCAAGTTATGAGGTCCAATTCTGAGGGGAAAAAAATCAGAGTAGGGAGATAAAAAGTCTCAATTACCTTTTTATTTTTTTTATTCGGTGGCAGAAACAAGCTTCTTTAGTCATAATGTACGATTAAGAGCTCATATTAAAAACTTACTTTATAGCTAAGTCATGGCAATAAACTGTATGCTTTTTAAATACTGAGAGAGCAATATATTACTTAAGGGCGTGATCCTTGTCTTTTATTCTCACTGTAGTAAAATTGAAAATGTCCTGGAAAACGATCGCTGAAAAAGAGGGGGAATCCTGAAAAAGCATATTTTTCAGAAAGATTCACTTTAAAACATTCCCCAAAAAAGTGAACAACCTTCTCTGAAATGTATTTCTCTTGCTTTGGCAGTTATATACAATCATTTTAAGCAATGCATATTTCCACTCAGTGCACTCGAAACTTGATTGGCATGACATGACATAATGTACTGTGTCGGTATGTGTCTAAAGCTGATGCAAATTCCTGGTTGGAACGTTTCGACCCGTCCCATTGGCTAAAATCTGAATCACATGCCAGCATGCTGCATGTGCTATTTCTGTCATGTACGTATATGGCAGAAATAGAGTACTATGCTAGTGTGGTTTTAAATTCAGTAAAACGCAATGAAGTGAAGCTTAGTTAGACACATACTTGCACAGATTCAAAGGAATATCACGTACATATGCACAAATACGTATTGCAAAGAGAAAGAGGTGTTAATGAATTGCTGAAATGATTTTTTTGTAGTTAAATACAGTTATATTGTTTGTGATACTTTTTTATTTATTTATCTTTGTAAATTTGTGGCATAATTAAGAATAAGATACTGAGCTTTACTGGGATTACACATATAAGAATGTAATTTCGATAGGTGCTTGATATGAAATTGGAAGGTGTCCTTGAAGGTCCTTAAATCTGATGTTCATAAAAGAGCGAGAACCATGACTGATGTGCTGCAAATTTTTAACAACTGCATTTGGTAACAGCGTTCACAGTTGAAAACTGGAATAATGCTATTTACATGCATCTCCTCAACTTACCCTTAGTTTTGTCCTCTTTTTCTGTTTCTTCTTCTGATTCTGTTTAATGGCTGTTGTCAGACTGGTTTATAGCGGATTTCTGCCACCTACTAGACTGGAGTGAGAAGCGACAGTGTTGGATATCATGGGATAGATCACCCATATTCAGCTTTGCCATCACAGGAATAAATTACATTTTAAACTAGATGAGTAAAGTTTGATGACAAACTTTGATGTTGGCTTGACAAAGCCTGGGGGGTATTCCAGAAAGCAGGTGACATGCCTGGGTATGTTTAAGAGTAAGTTAGCGGATAACCTCAACTTTCGGGTCCAAAAACAGAGGAGCAGGTTATGTTCCAGGGTTAGTTTGCTTAAGAGGTATTCAGACGCGTGTTATATAATTAATATATATAGTTATATTAATATGCCAAATTTGTTATATACGTAGTTACTGTTATATAATGTACACTATTATATATTAATTATAAACAGTGATGCCAGTAACGCGTTACTCTAATCTGACTACTTTTTTCCAGTAACGAGTAATCTAACGCATTACTATTTCCAAACCAGTAATCAGATTAAAGTAATTTATCCAAGTCACTGTGAGTTACTATTTTAGTCATTTTCCTTAGTAAAAATATATATTTTTGCTTTCTTCTTGCGTCTCGGGGAAAGTATTTATATTAAGTGAAGTCAAGAAAGACTGTCAAGTAATCTGTAAAGTAACTTAAGTTACTTTTTAAAGGAGTAATGAGTAATCAGATTACTTTTTCAAAGTATCTGTGGCAACATTGATTATAAATCACTATTATAGCAAGGTAATGTTTAAATGTTAATTCAATTCAAATATATTTATTATTTTATTGTCATCTCACACATGGATCTGCATTCAATTAATTTGCATCAAACAAAATCTTTTTTTTTTTTTTTTTAAGATTACTTATTAAAGCAGCACTAGGTAGGTTTTGCTCTCGGGGTCCCCCTACAGTTGGGAAACAGTATTGTCCTCTACTACTGTCGTAAACTCTGTCATCCTACATTAGGGGATGCGTCACACGTGCATTTGTTGACATGACAACTATGATAGCCCTGAACACTGCAGGAGGAGTTCACATGCAGGTGTTCTGCTTGCGTCCGTGTGAAATGTCTTCATCCCAGGTACAGTGGCATATGTTTCAGCATGTCATTTTTTTCAAACGCCAAATGATCGCGATGCTCACGTTTACAAGCCAGCGTCATTATAGTAGTCTAGTCTAGTTTTACAGAATCTATATGATACTTCAATTCAATGTTTGAGTGGTCGGTAATAACCATATATCGTCAATATAATATATTGACCTCCTTCAGCTCACGCCAACGAGCAAACGCTGGCCCAATGTTGATCCTCGTCTTGCCTTTAATACGATCACTTTCTCGTTTCCTCTTTTTGCATTCCTCCGACCAAACCTTTGCTTTCTTCTTTTTCTGTGCCGCCTCAGCCATGACTATAACAGCCGGCAAACAAAGGATAGTTGGGCTCGCACGTCCGAATTTAAGGAAGTGGGGGTGATGGTGGAAGTGACGTATATGCCGTAAAGCAGTCGAATTTTGTAGTTCGTTTTTTTCTCGGGTTACTACCCGAGACCCGAAGTTTAAAAGTACGATTAAAAACGATACAGACCCTGTCAGGCTATGGCAGACATGCCATTCAACCTATTGTAAGTCGATGTATCATCACAAGAGTCTTGAAAATATATTATGAAGGTTGAAAAGTTGCTAGCATGATTTAACACGTTGAATTAGCATGTTTAGCACTTTGTTTTGACAGCGAATTTTGTTTGCTGTAGTCTTGACTAAAATGCCATTTAGTTTTATTCGACTAAATCTACAGTAGATTTAGTCGACAGCGTTTGTGCATGAAGGCGCCTCACAAAACTAATTTCGGACAGACTTCTTAGGCAGTGTAACCGTTTAATGATCTACAGCAAAATACAGAGAGCTTTGGTGAGAACTAAACAAATATTGAATTACCACATTAGTAATTTCTCGCAAGAAATTACATCAGAAGTAGCCTGACGTCGTCATACTCAATTCTAGTCAGAATTTGAGTCTGATACTGCTCCGTTGGGCTGTGATTATGGGGCGTGTTTAAACTGAACCAGGAAAGACCTCAATTGGATAGACCTACAACCAATCAGAGCAACGGAGCAACGCATAACGTTAGTTGTCAAATGTCAACAGAACTCAACTGCGCTGTGTTGCCAAGTCCGCGGGTTGAAGCGACCCCAATTATGTGATATACAGACACAGGAATGCGAAATTTAGCAGGCAGTCCAGCCAAAATAACACATATTTCACCCCCCAAATGCCATTTTTCCCTGAGAACCTCCCCACCCGGAAAGCTATTGGGCTTGTTTTTGGCTAGTTTTGAGTAGCAATCTGTATTGGGCGGGTTTTGTTGTAAAAACTTGGCAACCCTGTCTGCACGCACGCCCGGAATAAGTAGCCTAAGGTTAGAAGAAAAAGATGAGTGTAAACGATCTTTGCCGGTGTTGTAAAAAAAGAATTTAAGGATACACAGAGTACTTACCAACACGATCATCATTTCTGAGAGAAATAGTAAAGGTGAAGGCATATACGAACAAGTTCTCCGTTTAGGATTAGAACAAATTCAACCCAAGCGCCTTTGATGACGTGGATGATTACGTTACTGTTTATCATCTGTCCATCATCGTCTAAAGCCCGCCCTGACAATTTCATTGGTCCGAACAGTTTCTGTTCGGGCATAATTACTTCTCTATGGATCAAGTCCAGACCGAACTGCCTGTGCAAATTTTTTTGTGGGCGGGGCTAAGTTCGTCTGGCATCCAGGCTACATCAGAAGTGGAAAATGTTGGTAAAAAAAACGTACATTTACACACAAACTAACCAGCAAACGCAACACCGTGAACACACACCCGGAGCAGTGGGCAGCCATATTGCTGCGGCGCCCAGGGAGCAATTGGGGGTTCGGTGCCTTGCTCAAGGGTCACCTCAGTCGTGGTATTGAGGGTGGGGGAGAGCGCTGGTATTCACTCCCCCCACCGACAATTCCGGCTGGATCTGAGACTCGAACCCGCAACCTTTGGGTTGCAAGTCCGACTCTCTAACCATTAGGTCACGACTGGAAATGCAGAAAAGGATACATATATGCTGCCTTCAAAAATCGATCAGATGAAGGCATCTCAGGAGACAGGAAGTGAAGCTAACATTAGATTCCTAGAGCCTACCTTGAAATGTGTCCTACGAAGGCAGCATTTTCCAGGTTTTGGATGCAGCCACTGTTTACATTTTGGCTCAGAAGAAGTAGTTTAAATAGTAGATCAGGGGCCCGTTTCAATAAAGAGGTTCAACCAACTCTGAGTTTAAACTTGAAGACTTACCCTGAGATGGTAAACTGAGTTTTGGGTTTCAGAACAGCTGAATTGAGCTAGTTCAATCAACTCTGAGTAGACTGACTCTGAGTTAAGCACATGCACCATGACTATGAAAAGCCATGATCAATGGAGCTCCAACAGCACCCGACAAAAAGATTTTGCATACTTCCAGGTCAATTTGTAAGTTTAATTCTTAATTAAGTTTTCTTGGTTGTGTTTGTCGTTTACCATTTACATGCACATGTTGCAGCCTACACCTCCCCATGTTAACAAAGTTTCAAGACTATTAAGTTTATAAATGACCACCTTCTAAAAACAAATATAGGCTAGTTGTCTTTATAAAAAAAAATGCTCACAAATGATATAAGTGAGCATTATATGTAGTATTGGAGCCGCTGCTGTGACACTATACAAACGCTTCCAGTGTGCTCTTGCGCGTCTGCAGCTGCAGTCACGGTGTAGTTACGCTGACGTGACGCTCACGCACTGCTCACGCTTGCAGTGTGAAACAGCTGTTAGGGTAATGAAAGGCCAGCCAACAGCAATAAGGCATGGGCTTGCAAAACACCAGCACCCACTGACAGATAAAGAGGATATGGAGGAAGAATATTAACATCCAACAGGAAAAAGAATAAAGTATTTGTAAGAAAATAAAGATGACCATAGAAAGTGTAAATAATTTGTGTTTATTTTAACAGCTGTGGTGGTGGTTATGGCATATATCTCGGATTATCATTTGGCATCCTTCCCTTCCATACAGTAATCCGTTTTCAGAAATTGTGATGATGGGACTATACATGTCATCAATGCATTCTATACGGAAACTTTAGAGTTTCTGAGTTGATTAGGTTACTTCTAGGTTTCAGTGAACGTCAGGATCCTGTAAAAAAGGACATGCCATTTTTGTCACTTTGACCGTGTCGATGAAATATGAGCAATGAATAAATGTACATGCACTGCAAATAATGCTTTTCTTACTTTGTATTTTTGTCTTGTTGTTTCCAGTCAAATTATGTACAGATTCTTAAGGAACTAATTTAAGTGAATTTTTATTATTTTGCAAATTATCTAACAGTGGGCTAAGAAAAATAATCTTGTTAATGTGCATTATTTTTCTTAGCCAAGTGGCAGATCATTTTACTAGTTTTAAGTAAAATGTGCTTACTTTAGATTTTAGACTTAATTCATAACTTTTAGATATTTGTACTTGAAATAAGACACAAATACTCAGTAAGAAAAGCATTTGTGCAGTTTGAATGAACGAATTGAGTATTTAAACATCGCTTACGCTTTACAAAGTGGGAGGAGACAGAAAGACACTCTGGGTTTACAAAAAAAAAACCTGCTCCAGACCAGGTTGGGTTCACAGAGTAATTTACCCTGGTAACTGACTCTGAGTATAAGTTACCTCTCTTTCAGAAACGGGCTTGACTTACCCTGCTTTCTCAGGTTTAACATACCTCCCATTCTGAAACAGAAAACCCAGAGTTTCCCTCATTTCAGGGTTAACATACTCAGATTTTTCACTTAACCTCCTTTCTGAAACGGGCCCCAGTAGAGCAGTTGTCTTTGTCAAGCCAACATGATTATATAAAAATAGAAAACATTTATTTTAAATTGTAATGACATTTCTCAATATTACTGTTTTTAAAATAAATGCAGTCTTAATGGCTTGTTTTTTTCCATTATTATTTTGTGTGTTTGCTGTTCAATAAAATAAGTGAATTTACACCAAATGTAAAATTTTATTTATAAGTTGTTGAAATACACAAAGTATAAAGGAGCAGTGATCACATTTTGGCTGTGGGTTTGGCAGGCTGAGGCCCCACCCACTTCTCCCCTGGATCACAAAAAGAAAGAAAATGATTGGACAAGAACAGTACATTATATCACCTGAGGTTTTAATATCCCAAGGTTAATTTATGGTTTAAAACATGATAAAGTGCAATAAACCATCAAGTAAACTGAGTATGATAAATATAACCATTAGACAATCTAATAAATGAAATAAAAATCCAAAGTTACCGATGCAATGAGCCATGAGCTCAAATCTGTCAGAACCAAAGAAGACCTCAGCCTTCCCGTTCACATGACACACAATGCACGGAAAACCAAAGCCCTGCAAAAACGGGGGGAAATCACAGTAAGGAAAATTTTGGTTAGAAAGACTAACTGTGCGTTCACACCGCCGCCGGCGAGAGCGTCAAACTTCGCTCTGGCCGCCCTGCCATCGACGCTGTAGAAAGATCTGTGGACGCGCTGCCGCTCTGACGTAGATCGAATGCTTGGTCTTTTTTAAAACTGCATTTAAAGGGGCTGCAAAGCAAACAATCATGTTCGCATTTTTAAAAATCGGCATTTGTGCAGACTGACCACAGTAGGGTATACCCGTATAAGATAACATCATGAAATAATTTAAATGTGAAAGTTAACTTAATTATAGTTGCATGTTTGCTAATGAAATAAACCATTTAAAAGCCATTTGTGTGGTGTGGCTTTTGTGTTCTTGGAAGTGCTAGTCTAATTTCAACAAGTTTATAGGTGCTAGCCTTGGTCTTTAACATTAACATTAATTTGTGTGCAACCTACTTTACAATAACTGTCCTGGTTTAAGTGCAGCATTCATGCAATTGGTCAAATCGGTGTTGTTTTGAGCAAATGAATTGCATTCCCGCTGAAAAAAAGGCTTTCTAGCGCTAAAATGTTGCATATAAAAGGTGTTGCGCGGAATATATATATATATATATATATATATATTCCGCGCAACACCTTTTATATGCAACATTTTAGCAACATTTTAACATTTAGCATATATATATATATATATATATATATATATATATATATATATATATATATATATATATATAATATATATATATATATTACCCGCTACCGCAATGATCAACCTCTCCTCCATTTTGCTTGGGAACTAATGTGGTCGGAACCAAAGTTTCCAGCACTGCGTTCTCTGGAATCATTTCAAGCGGAGCACTACTACATTCCCATTGGTTGCCGCCGGTTGCCGCCGAACCGCGTCATAGCTCATTAGCATAAAGTTGACCTGATTCCAACTCTCCTCAACGCCCAAATCGTCCAAGACGCGCCGCGCCGCTCTCGCCGGAGCTCGCCGCTGGGCTCCCATTGAAAATGAATGACTTCCGGCCACTTTGACGCTCTCGCCGGCGGCGGTGTGAACGCACAGTAAGGATGCAAAGATGCAAGTAAAAGACACTGACTTTATACTCCAGTGCATCCTGTGTGACACTCTTCAGCTTGTCTTTGATTGGCTGAGATTTGGCTATGGTCAGAATTTCCTCCACCTCATTGGTTGAGAGACCTGCCTTTAATCCTGCCTGTGCAAAACAGAAAAGCAATACATTAGTGAACACACTGAAGACAAAGTCAGTGGTGAAGTACAATGGATTTCATCAAGAAATGTTTTCATAGTTATGAATTAATATGTTGATTTATTCTAATTAGCGATTTTATAATGTAGGTTCTGCAACTGAAACCTCTTCAGTTAAAGACACCATGAAATCAATGTTGATAGATCTTATAAATTTATGTGCACTCGTAATCTAATATCTACCACAACTGACTACAAACTGGCATTCAGATCTGCCTCTATTTAGTTAGCAACACCCAACTTCCTACAATCCAATTAATTCCCAAAGAAAAAAAAAAATCACCCTATATTTTTCCTCATCCAGAATCCGCTTCACTTGGAAATACGTGACAATTGGGAAGAAAAGTCTAATCACAACTTCCGTTTCCTTTAAAAAGAGCTAATCTTGAGTATATGATACCTCAGTGAGTGAGGCAGGCAGGGTAATGTCCTGATCAGTGCTCCAGATTCTTTTCCAGAGCTCTCTAGAAACCCTCTCCACCATCCCTCCATCTCCCTTTTTGTCCTTCTCTGCTACAGCTGTCACAAAACGCATCGCATTCAAAGTGCCTACATGGAAAGATGAAGGATGAGAGAAAATGAAAGAGAATGTGACAGAAAGTGACTCACATAAAAACACAAGACTATCCTTTTTAGACTATAAAATAAGTCTTTTTTCTATATGAGAGAAAGAAATCCACAAGCATTGCACTGTGCATGTGGTCATCATGAGTGTCATCGTAAAAAGAAACAGTAGTTTGAATACCTTTCTCAAACATTGCCTCAGCAGGGTCTGAAGGTAGATTCAAAGGGACCACAAAGTACTGAGACAGCCGCTGCAGATCTATGTTCATGTAATAAAACTTATTAGGGATCATCCCAGGGGGCCGGTTACCTAGAAATAGAAGAAACTTGATCATGTATTATCTTATCATTTGATTTTATATTATAATTTATGTTTTAAGCTATTAGCTGTTACATGATTATTGCTTCAAGGAGAGCCTGATTCATATTTAGTGCATTTACATTACATAGGGTGAATAAATAATTAGCCTACATAAAAGAGATACATTAATTATTAGAAATGGCCATTAATCATTAACCCTGATCTTGTATTTAAGCTGCTTCAGTAAAGAATGCACCATAAATATCACATCGGTTTTGGTATTTTGAGTAGTCTTTGTGAAGTGTCAAGCCACTCTAAAGTGGGTCCATATTGACTGCTCCAGTGATTTATTTGTGAAATATGAAGCTCTAGGATACTGTCTGGTAACTAAAACCAGAATACTACATTTTTGTTTAAAATGTGAGATATTATGAAATGCCAAATGTTTTTTTGCCCCAAGTTGGCCCAAAATGTTTTGAACATTTCTTTATACTCAAATTTTGTTACTCCAACATACATATATAAAAAATAATCATATCATATCATATATGTGTGTGTGTATATATATATATATATATATATATATATATATATATATATATGTATGTATGTGTATGTGTATATATGTGTGTGTATATATATATATATATATATATATGTGTGTGTGTGTGTGTGTGTGTGTGTGTGTGTGTATATAATATATATATATGTATGTGTATATATATGTGTGTATATATATATATATATATATATATATATATATGTGTGTGTGTGTGTGTGTGTGTGTGTGTGTGTATATATATATATATATACACACATATATATATACACATACATATATATATATATTATATACACACACACACACACACATACATATATATGTGTGTATATATATATATGTGTGTGTGTGTGTGTATATATATATATATATATATATATATATATATATATATATATATATATATACACACACACATATATATGCGTTTTAAAACGATATTTAAACAAATTCTCACGGTTTCATGACAGTATGGCTCTGGACAGTAGGAAGGTTAAAGGGTTAGTTCACCACAAAATGAAATTTCTCATGTTTTTTTTCATGTTGTTCCAAACCTGTAAGACCTTCGTTCATCTTCGGAATACATTTACATTTAATCATTTAGCAGACGCTTTTATCCAAAGCGACTTACAAATGAGGAGAACAATAGAAGCAACTAGACAAACAAGGGGCAACAGCAAGCAAGTGCTGTAACAAGTCTCAGTTAATCTAGCACTTTTTATATATACAGTGAGGAAAATAAGTATTTGAACACCCTGCTATTTTGCAAGTTCTCCCACTTAGAAATCATGGAAGGGTCTGAAATTGTCATCGTAGGTGCATGTCCACAGTGAGAGACATAATCTAAAAAATAAAATCCAGAAATCAGAATGTATGATTTTTAACTATTTATTTGTATGATACAGCTGCACATAAGTATTTGAACACCTGAGAAAATCAATGTTAATATTTGGTACAGTAGCCTTTGTTTGCAATTACAGAGGTCAAACGTTTCCTGTAGTTTTTCACCAGGTTTGCACACACTGCAGGAGGGATTTTGGCCCACTCCTCCACACAGATCTTCTCTAGATCAGTCAGGTTTCTGGCCTGTCGCTGAGAAACACAGAGTTTGAGCTCCCTCCAAAGATTCTCTATTGGGTTTAGGTCTGGAGACTGGCTAGGACACGCCAGAACCTTGATATGCTTCTTACAGAGCCACTCCTTGGTTATCCTGGCTGTGTGCTTCGGGTCATTGTCATGTTGGAAGACCCAGTCTCGACCCATCTTCAATGCTCTAACTGAGGGAAGGAGGTTGTTCCCCAAAATCTCGCAATACAAGGCCCCAGTCATCCTCACCTTAATACAGTGCAGTCGCCCTGTCCCATATGCAGAAAAACACCCCCAAAGCATGATGCTACCACCCCCATGCTTCACAGTAGGGATGGTACTCATCATTCTTCTTCTTCCAAACACGTTTAGTGGAATTATGACCAAAAAGTTCTATTTTGGTCTCATCTGACCACATGACTTTCTCCCATGACTCCTCTGGATCATCCAAATGGTCATTGGCAAACTTAAGACGGGCCTTGTCATGTGCTGGTTTAAGCAGGGGAACCTTCCGTGCCATGCATGATTTCAAACCATGACATCTTAGTACTTGTACTACCAACAGTAACCTTGGAAACGGTGGTCCCAGCTCTTTTCAGGTCATTGACCAGCTCCTCCCGTGTAGTTCTGGGCTGATTTCTCACCTTTCTTAGGATCATTGAGACCCCACGAGGTGAGATTTTGCATGGAGCCCCAGTCCGAGGGAGATTGACAGTCATGTTTAGCTTCTTCCATTTTCTAATGATTGCTCCAACAGTGGACCTTTTTTCACCAAGCTGCTTGGCAATTTCCCCATAGCCCTTTCCAGCCATGTGGAGGTGTACAATTTTGTCTCTAGTGTCTTTGGACAGCTCTTTGGTCTTGGCCATGTTAGTAGTTGGATTCTTACTGATTGTATGGGGTGGACAGGTGTCTTTATGCAGCTAACGACCTCAAACAGGGCCATCTAATTTAGGATAATAAATGGAGTGGAGGTGGACATTTTAAAGGCAGACTAACAGGTCTTTGAGGGTCAGAATTCTAGCTGATAGACAGGTGTTCAAATACTTATTTGCAGCTGTCTCATACAAATAGTTAAAAAATCATATACTGTGATTTCTGGATTTTTTTCCCCGATTATGTCTCTCACAGTACACATGCACCCACAATGACAATTTCAGACCCCTCCATGATTTCCAAGTGGGAGAACTTGTAAAATAGCAGGGTGTTCAAATACTTATTTTCCTCACTGTATAATATATTAAATAGTTAAGTGCTAGTCTTAATTTGTCAGGTGCTGCTGGAAAAAATGTGTCTTTAGATGTTTTTTGAAAATGGTACAGACTGGGCTGCTCGAATTGAGATAGACAGGTCGTTCCACCAGGTGTTAACGGTCCAGGAAAAGGTCTGTGAGTGATTCCATGCCTCTTTGGGATGAGGTGTCATTCACATGCAGAACGCAAGCTTCTGGAGGGTGCGTAAGTCTGAACAAGCAGGTTTAGGTATATTGGTTCAGAGCCGGTGGTTGCTTTGTAGACAAATCCTTTGCGAGCGGCTTTTGGTAGCCAGTGCAAACTGATGAAGAGAGGCGTGATATGCGCTTTCTTCGGCTCGTTGAAGACCACCCTTGCCGCTGCATTCTGGATCAGTTGCAACTTGCAAGGGTTTGATAGTGCATGACGGAAGGCCCACTAGAAGAGCATTACAGCAGTCCAGTCTGGAGGGAACAAGATCTTGGACCAGGAGTTGTGTGACCTGCTCTGATAGGTCTTCCTAATGTTGTATAATGCAAATCTGCAGGACCGGGCTGTTGCAGTAATGTGGTCAGTGAAGTTTAATTGATCATCAATCACAACTCCAAGGTTCCTGGCTGTCCTGGACGGACTTATGGTTGATGAACCTAGCTGAATGGAGAAATTGTGATGAAGTGCTGGGTTGGTTGAGACCACAAGTAGTTCTGTCTTTGCAAGGTTGAGTTGAAGGTGATGATCCTTCATCCAGCCAGAAATGTCTGTCAGGCAGGCTGCAATGCGAACACCAACTGTAGAATAATCTGGTTGAAATGAGAAGTAGAGTTGAGTGTCATCAGCATAGCAGTGATAGGAAAAGCCATGTTTCTGAATGACAGATCCTAATGATGACATGTAGATGAAGAAGAGAAATGGTCCAAGCACTGAGCCCTGTGGAACTCCAGAAGCAAGATGTTGTGACTTAGACACTTCACCTCTCCATGACACCCTGAAGGACCTACCTGAGAGGTAAGACTTGAACCACTGGAGAGCAGTTCCTGAGATGCTCATCTTCATGAGAGTTGGAGGTCTGGTGGTTAACCGTGTCAAAAGCACTGGAGACACGTGCTTTTGAATACACATTTGCTTCACAAATACAAATTAAGATATATTTGATGACATATATTTGATGACATTGCAGTCTATGGAGGGGTCAGAGAGTTCTCGGATTTCATCAAAAATATCTTAATTTTGTTCCGAGGATGAACGAAGGCCTTACAGGTTTAGAATCACATGAGGGTGAGTAATTAATAACAGAATTGTATTTTTTGGGGTAAACTAACCCTTTAATGTGACGTGTTGTGGAAAAAAAGTCTTCCGAAGCATCTAACACAATAGCGCCGTCTATGCCGTGAGCAGTATGTAGAGTCCAGAAGTTATTTATCTATTTGTAGACCTGCTGAAGTTAAAAAGTAAATGCAATAAAAATACCTGGCTTGCTCTGATTTTAAAAAACAAGACGAAAAACAATTTCTTGCACTATGGTTTGTAGTATTGTTAAACTTTTGATTTAAGATAATTAAATGTTTATTATAATAATATGACGAGTTGTGAAAAAGGTCTTCTCTTTGCAAAAAGTACCCAAGTCACGGATGCCAAATGACAAAACTTAGACCTGGAGGAGACAACAAAGCTGGGATGTCTGCAGAACACCTGACAATCTCACTCAGGGCCCATCTTCCTTTGCTTTTTTGCCCCAATTATTTTCCTATCGTTTCTGGCTTCTTTTTAAAGGTCCCGTTCTTCGTGATCCCATTGTTCAAACTTTAGTTAGTGTGTAATGCTGCTGTTAGAGCATAAATAATACCTGTAAAATTATAAAGCTCAAAGTTCAATGCCAAGCGAGGTATTTTATTTAACAGAAGTTCCCTTTCAAAGCCTACAGCGAATGGCCGGCTTGGACTACATCCTGGTACAGCCTGCTTTAATTATGTCAGTAAAACAGTAGAACAGACTAACCTCCGCCCACAAAAATATGCGAAAAAGGGGGCGTGGTCTTGTTGCTCTCCCATGTGGAGAGGAGAAGACGAGGAAGTTTTGCGTTTGAGTGTGTTTGTCGCCATGTCGTCGAGACGCTGTTATTTTCATCCCGGAGTCAAATCACCTTTGTTTGGCTTTCACAGGGACGCTGTAGAGATCATTGAGCGCATACATCTCCCCGTTAAGAGGCGTGACCTTTCCGTATAACGTGCGCTAAGCTGCGGTTGAATCACAACACAGGAACCGCTGGCACAATCAGAACTCGTTACGTATTTCTGAAGGAGGGACTTCATAGAATAAAGGAAGTCATCAGCCGTTTTTAGGACTGTGAAAACAGCGGTATACAGATATGCAAATTGTGTGAAAAATACTGTGTTTTTTTACATGCGAAACATAAACACATGTTATATTGCACACTGTAAACACAATCAAAGCTTCATAAAAACACGAAGAACGGGACCTTTAATAGTGGTATGCCACCAGCTGGTCTGTTTTTAAAAAGAAAGATTTAACAAGAGAACACATTGAAGGCCATGTAAATCAAAAGAGCAGCTTATTATTATTGTACAGGTGCGAGTTGTACTCTAGTTGTTTACCACAGAACTGCAGTGTTGGGTCATAGTGACTGAGGCCATAAGCCTCCAGGTTTTATTTACATTGTACCCAGATTTCTACAAACATTTCTTAAATGTCTAAAAAAAAACGCTATACATGTTTTATACTTTTTTATATTTGTTACTCTTAAATGTTATGTCTTGTTATTTTTATATGTGTGAAGCACACTTGGTAATTAAGAACTTTCTGATTCAAATTGTTGTATATTTTGTGAATGTAAACATGCAATCTCTCTATTACCTGAGCCATGCATGACTCCCCCTAAATATGCTGGTTTAAATTTGAGGTCGATGTTCCAAACATTTCTATAGCGACACAGCACCTTAAACACACACAATCAATACAAACATGAAAACATAAAGCAGCATGGATTTCAATGAACTATACTAAGGGCGAAAAACACCATGTACCTCAAATGCCAGCCAAGAATACGGAGAAACAACGTCATAAAACAACTCGACCACTTTTCTGGGATTGGACATCTGTAATGAAGCATATTCGTATCACCGAACATGGCCAAAAAATGTCAGAACAATGTCGTTTATAACATTATTAACAAGAGTGCACCTTACTCTTGGCGTCAATCAGTCTGACTGCTGTCCTTGAAGAAAAACTGTGTTAAAGTTCAACGCAGACAATCCAGCAACGAATGTTTTAATCTAGCATCTAACAACACCGCCGTCGTCTATGGTTGGGCGTGAGCAGCATGTCAAATCCAGAAGTTGTTGAACAATTTGCAGACCTGCTTAAAAAGTAAATGCTATAAAAAATACCTGTCTTGTTCTGATTTAAAACGAATCGCCAGTCAATTTAAATTGTTTTGCACTATGGTTTGTAGTATTGATCAACTTTACATTTAAGGCAATTATATTTTTATAAATTAAAATTTTATTATAATAACATGACAGTGCTGAACGAATGCAATACAATTTAAATACATGGAATTAGTTTATTAACAACGATTTCCAAATGTTTCCGGAGTGTTTCAGCTTCTGCACCGATGCTCCGCCCCCCTAGCGGTTACAGTGAAAGTTCCCGTCTGTTAAAGCGGTTGCCAGATATTCCGATTTTAACGGTCTTTTTTTTCTCTCTCTTTTTGAGTTTTAAGTACATTATATTGGATATATATATGGAAAAAATAAATTACGTTTATTATTGTAAACGTCATACATACCATAAGCACAAATGTACAAATTTTAAACCTGCAGTTTTTCTGATATTCTAATATATTTTAAAATGTACTCTGTTTTACAGTCAGAAAATGTAAAAGAAATGCAACCTACCACAATACACTAGTACTTGGATCAATTATAACATTTATTACAAAATATTGTTATACACTGTGTTATTTATGTTCACCTTCGTCTCTTGTTATTCTCTTTTTAATTTTATTTTGTGTGAGTTGGTGAAATTTTACTGTTATAACAGCACTTTAAAAAAGGTTAAAAAAAACGATACAGAAAAAAATATGATTCATTCAGCGGCTGTGATGTTTTACTATTGACAGTTATTTACTGCTGAAGTTTTTATGAATATGTGGCAACTGTAAAGCGACGCTCGAACATATGCGGTAGTAGGAAGTGGTGAATGAGGAGAGAAGAGCAGGCTAGTGCTCGGGCGGTTAAAGGGGAGTACGGGAAATTCAATATTCGTCAGAATAGCTAGTCTTTGATAGCACACCTCCATACCTCACTGCTGTAAGTATTGCTGTGGTCATTTTAGAATTATAGGTGATAACTTATATATTATCCAGTCTCAATGTCTCAAAGGCCATCTTCTTAACTGCAAGGCCAGTCTATTAGATGCATCCCATATTATTCAAATCACTAAGTTATTCAAATGCAGTTTTCTTAAATCTAACGTTAGTCTGATGTTGTTGTTAAGAAGTGTTGAATGACTTGTGCCTGGAAGTGACTGTATGATTTACAGACATGCCTGGTCCTGCCATGACAAGTTGGAAATGTTTGGTTCAATAAAATCATTAATTTAATCTTATATATATATATTATATCTTATGTATATATTATATATACATGTGTTACTGTATTTGTTCATCTTTGTTAACATTAGTTCATATAAACGCAGCTGTTCATGGTTTGTTCATGTTAGTTCACAGTGCATTAACTAATGTTAACAATATTTTAATAATGCATTAGTAAATGTTGAAATTAACATTAACAAAGATTAATAAATGCTTTATAAGTGCAGTTCATTATTAGTTAATGTTAACTAATGACCATTATTCTAAAGTGTTACCGAAAATTGTTATGCTTTGTAAACAGAAAGATGTCACCAGATGAATTAGTCTACCTAGGAATCCTTGCTGCATCAATACCTGTAGGATTCCTCTTCCGCTACCTAAGTAAGTCTGAGTATGTCTTTCTTTACATTAGAGCACATATGAAAATGTGTTAATAATAGGGCGAATAAAGGTAAAGTGCTACAATTTTTTACAATATGTTTAGAATGTGTGAGGGGCTGAGTCAATGTTATTTTGTCACAAAAAGAACAAAATATGAAATACTAAAACACATTTAGACTGTATGAAATGCATAGATAACAACCTAAAACACCCCATAGATCACAGTCTTTCAGGCATTATTGGAAAATGATTTATTATTATCATTGTGAATGGGTCAAAATTTTAGTTTTTATGACATTCAAATACAAATAAAATTGAATGAAATGAAGGTGGGGGTTGGGGGTACTTCTGTGTCATCATGACTTTAACAGCTCTTGATTATTTTTATGTGCATTATTTACCAGGCCCTCCAGTCAAGCAGGGGGCTGCATTGCTCTTGGGATTGATCATCTCCATTGCAACCTGTGGGGTCCACACTCTACACTCTTTCTTTACCGTGTTAGGAACATGGCTGATTATAAAGATCAATTGGAGGTTAGTCTGATGAATATCTGTCTGGAATTTAACGTTAGATTCTGAGCTATTCCCATGTGCTCGGTCTTATTTTTCTATTCAGAAATGCCCCTGCTCTGTCTCTGGGCTGGACGTTTCTGTACCTCTTCTTTTTCCGTCTGGCCACCTGGTTTGGCCTCCCTCAGCCAACACCTTTTGCCAATGCCATTCAGCTTCTTTTAACATTGAAGGTAAAACGCAATAAAATTAGACACATTTTCCATGTTTTAATCTCTTGATATAATTATTGAAAGAGTTTTGTTTTGAATACACAGATGGTCAGTTTGGCTAATGAGGTTCAAAGTTATCACTTGGAGAAGAAAAAGGAAGTGAGCACATTCACCAAGTCCCCAGTTGTGGGAGGACTTTCCCATGAGCCTTCACTCTATGACATTATAACATATAGCTACTGCTATGTGGGCATAATGACAGGTACTTTGCATAATGATTTGAATATGCTTGGATGCTTTTGAGTCTGTTCAAATGTTCTGTGCTGTATGTTTTGCATGTATGCTAACTTATCTTTCTCTGTTTCTCTCTGCTACTAGTTCAGTAATGTGTGAGTCCAATTTCTTTTTATAACTGATTGTGTTATTATTGCTCCTTTTTTACCATGATTTGTCCTCCCAAACCATATGCTTCACTTTTGTCATCCCTGTGGCACATTGATGTGGCTCATTTTTCATTCCAATACTGCATTCGATTCCATACCTATACACCATTCCATCCCAATATCATGTCATCTTTGCCCATCTATGTCATGTC
Organism: Romanogobio albipinnatus; assembly: GCA_023566225.1. NCBI lineage: Eukaryota > Metazoa > Chordata > Actinopteri > Cypriniformes > Gobionidae > Romanogobio > Romanogobio albipinnatus. Next base: position 34,061,637 of record CM042252.1, read on the forward strand.
TTCATTGATAACTCTCCCATGCTCTCCTCACGTTCCTTCATTTTCCATTCTTTCTCCCATCCACTCTCGCCGGTGTCCCTCAGGTCCCTTCTTCCGTTATCAGACGTATGCAGACTGGTTGCTGCAGTCCAGTCCCCTGTCGCTGCCGGGTAAAGAGCCCTGCCTGCAGAGGCTGAAGATGGTGCCCGTTTACGGAGTACTCTTTATGGCCGTCAACTCCGTGTTTCCCTTGTCCTATGTCCGTACTGAAGAATTCCTGGAGCACAACTATTTTTACAGGTTTGTTTTTCTGGATTAAAGGACCAATCCAGACTGAGTCTAAAAGTAAAGTCCAAAAGAGATGTTCAAATTAAATCACACTTTATCATGATTTGTTTTACCATATTGGGGATCATAGTTGTTATGTTTCAGGTTTTTCTACATGGTGGCAATATTCTTTGTATTCCGGATGCGTTTCTACTCCGCATGGTGTGGGGCAGAGGCAGGCTGCATCAGCGCAGGTCTAGGCTGTTACCCCCAGGGAGCGCTGTCCAAACCCGGGGGAGGACCAACTGTGAAATATAGGTAGGGTGACTCACTTTATTACCTGATAGCTTTTTAATGTGCTTTTACAGTTTGTAACTTGTAAATATGGTGACTGGAATCTTGATGATTTTATCTTATCTGGATGTATATCAGGAAAAACATGGTATGTTTTTGAAAGGATATGATAGAAGTTTAATTATCCAAGAAGAGAAATGTACATGTTACAGTAATAGACTTGAAGCAGGATCCAGTAAAGCACAGCCTCAACATCAGCAATATTAAACTGTACATGTCAAGACAAACATGATAAAATAGAATCAGGGAATTTTCAGCAGCATACACAGCTGCTGAAATGTTCGGAATCACTTGGAAATGTCCTTGTTTTCCAAAGAAAAACAAAGTTTTTATCCATTACAGTGCAGACATAATGTTGTGAATAGTAATTATAGCTGGAAACAGCTGATTGCAGTTGCACAAATGCCCATTATCAGCAACCATCAGTCTTGTTTAAATCTCATGTTATGTTGCTATTCCAAGTTAATCATTATAAAAAGCTAATTGATCATTAGAAAACCCTTTTGCAATTGTGTTAGCACAGCTGAAAACTGTTGCACTGATTAAGGAAGCAATAAAAGTGGCTACCTTTAGATTAGTTGAGTCTCTGGTGCATCAGGAGTTATGGGTTTGATTACAGACTCAAAAGGGCCAGAAACAAAGAACTTTCTTTGGAAACGTGTCTGTCTATTGTGCTGAGAAATGAAGGCTATTCAATGCGAGAACTTGCAAAAAGTGAAAATATCTTGCCATGCTGTGAACTAGTCCCTTCATAAAACAGCGCAAACTGCTTATAACCAGAATAGAAAGAGGAGTGGCAGGCCCCGGTGCACAACTGTGCAAGAGGACAAATACTTTAGATTGTCTAGTTTAAGAAACAGGCATCTCACAGGTCCTTAAATGGCCGCTTCACTAAATAGTACCTGCCAAACACCAGTGTCGACATCAACAGTAAAGAGGTGGCTCTGGGATGTTGGGCTTCTAGATAGGGTAGCAAAGAAAAAGCCATATCTCAGGCCTAGTCCACACGGACACGGGTATTTTTATAACCGGAGTTTTTCCTCCTGTGTTTTAAAAAAAAATCCCGTCCACACATGCTCGGTTTTAAAGGAATCTCCGTCTACATGAAAACGCAAAAACCCGCTATCAAGCACTGTCAAGAGCATGCCACACCAGCAGGCGGCGATATCACCCTAATCGTAAAGGCATGTTGGCCAATCAGAAGCCTAACAGAAAGTTATTACCAGTTCCGGTAGCCTCTGTTCCGCAATATAATAATATATCTGAGCATGTATCTGTGTACATGATACAAGCAGCCCTGTTAGCACAGTTACTATCAGCAATATGTGGGCTACGTCCGCCATTGCACAGAATCGTCAACCATAGGGTCGTCAACAAAGCAGTCAGCGACGCACAATCTGACGTCAAACACAGCGGATAACGGCGCACACTCTGACGTCGCAAGGCAAAAACTACGGTTTCACTGTCCACACGACAACACTGCAACCGGCGTTTCTGAAAATCCTCACCCTGGCCGGAGTTTTCAAAAAAGTCCGGTTTCAGTAACCGGATACTGCGTTTGCGTGTGGACGAACAGCCAAACCGCGTAGAAAAAGCTGCGGTTTTGAAAATACCCGTGTTCGTGTGGACAGGGCCTCAGGCTGGTCAATAAAAAGAAAAGATTAAGATGGGCAAAAGAGCTCAGACACTGACCAGAGGAAGAAATGTGTTGTGGACAGATGAGTCCAAGTTTGAGGTGTTCAGATCAAACAGTAGAACACATTTTAGATGAAGAACAATGGAAAAGATGCAAGAGGAGTGCTTAACGCCAACTGTCAAAAATGGTGGAGGAAGTGTGATGGTGGTAAAATAGGACATTTGTACAGGGTAAAAAGGGACCTTGATGAAGAAAGTCTATCACTACATTTTGCAATGCCATACGCCTGTAGACTGTAGAGTGTAGACAGCACTTGATTAGGGCCAATTACGTCCTTACAGGAACATGCCAACTTTTTGGGACTCTGTCTTATTAACTGTATTCCCCAGAGTTAGATAAGTCCATATTTACCATTCTCCTCTCCGTGCGTGCCATAACGCTGTCTGACGCACCCCCCGCTAGCCTAGCTTAGCACAAAGACTGGAGGTATATGGCTCCAGCTAGCCTACTGCTCAATAAGTGACAAAATAACGCCAACATTTTTTATGTGTACATTTATAAGATGGCTTTGTCTCATGTAACCTTGTTATTTGCACACGCTTTGATTATACACATCACAACGTGTAAATAGGAAAATGTTTGTCACTTATTGAGCAGTAGGCTAGCTGGAGCCATATACCGCCAGTCTTTGTGCTAAGCTAGGCTAGCGGGGGGTGTGTCAGACAGAGTTATGGCACGCACAGAGATGAGAATGGTATGTAATGTATGGACTTATCTAACTCTGGGGAATACAGTTAATAAGCCAAAGTCCCAAAAAGTTGGCGTGTTCCTTTAAAGACGACGATAATGATTCAAAACCCCTCAAAACTATTTACGGAAGAAGCAGTCGGTTGAAATTCGGTCTGTAATGGAGTGCCCAGCACAGTCTCCAGATCTGAGCCCTATCGAGCTGTTGTAGGAGCAGCTTGACCGTGTGGTACAGAGGAAGTGTCCATCAAGCCAATCCATTTTGTGGGAAATGCTCCAGGAAGCATGGGGTGAAATCTCTTCCGATTACCTGAAATTGACAACTAGAATGCCAAAGATCTGCTAGGCTGTATTTGCTACAAAAGGTGGCTTTTTTGGCGGAAGCAAAGTTTGAAGAACACAATAATTTTTTTCAATTAAAAATCTGTCAATGACTGCATTTCCTATTCATTTTATATATTTCCTATTCAAACTAATTTCATGTGTTTTAATGTAAAATAAGGACATTTGTGATCCCAAACTTTTGAACAGCAGTACAATTGTTTTTTTTTAAATATGAAAATATTTATTTATATATTTATTCCAAGTTAAATATATTTAATATTGAAAATGAATTGTTTTTTTTAAAGATTAACTTTTAAGTGAGTGTTAGCATGACAATTAAATCAGACAGTACATAGATACATTTAAAAAAATCTGTTAATATCAGGCAGTCACTGGTACCAAAATATTGTGAATCCCTAGTGTAAACTACTCGCAATAAAATGTTTCTTCAGCCTGTACCTACAAGACACTTTAGGCAAGATTATATAGGAAATAAGCTCATTTGAGGGTTGATCATGTGGTTGATAATGTTATTGAAATGTTTTTCGTTTCAGTCCTGATCCAGACACAGCTGTGGAGTACGACTTCAAAACGATCCAGAACATTGACTGTTATAATACAGATCTCTGCGTGAAGGTTAGGCATGGTATGCGCTACTGGAACATGACTGTGCAGTGGTGGCTTCACCACTATATCTACCCCAATGCCCCTTTCAGAGCGTACGCTCTCAGGTACGAGCATATAGATTTGACTTTTCAATTGCAGTTCAACTGCATTGTGGTTAAAATGTGATATTATTGATATCACATACCATCATAATTGCCAACTTTGTTTTTGTTTCTTTTCTCACATTGTGGCAGGGCTGGATGGACAATGTTAATCAGCGCTTACTGGCATGGCCTCCATGCTGGTTACTACCTCTCTTTTCTCACCATCCCACTGTGTATCGCAGCAGAATCAGCCATGGAGACTTCCATCAGAGCCCATCTGGGGACGAAGGGCCAGAATATCTTCGACTGGATCCACTGGTTCCTCAAGATGAGGGCTTACGACTACATGTGCATGGGATTTGTTCTCCTAAAGGCTGGCGACACCGTCAACTACTGGAGCTCCATATACTTCATAATTCATATCATCGCCATTGTTTGTATAGGAGTAGGACAAATTATGAAAGGAGGGAAAAAGAGAGAGAGGAGGGAACGAGGTGAAGGAGAGAAACAAGATGTGGTAAGAGAGAAAGCTGAGTGAAACAAATGTGTGATGTGAGGATTGTGTTGATAACTGGAAAGTTGGTATGTTTACAAAAAAACACATTTCCCAACATGCACTGTAATAGCCATCAACTGCCATTTAAGGTTTATTTTTAAATTTTTCAAACAACACTGAGAGAAGAGTAATATGCGATAAACCCAAGGATATCAATCTTTATTTTATTTATGGTGAAAATAGCTTTCAGTTAATTTCCATAATGTGCTTTCTTTTATTGCATATATTGAAAAATGCTTATTTTTGTTTGTACGGTGAAAAAAAGTGCAACCTTATAGATGAATCTTGACCAGGTCAGTATTGTTTAAAATGTTCATTTTTAAGTTGCTTTGAACAGTTGGGAAAAGGGTTGTATAATATTTTAATAGAGGTTCTCTGCTAAACCTTGGCCGTGGGACTCAAATTCAGCTCCCACACAGAGTACTTATATAACTAAATCCATCTGTACACGCACACACACACACACACAAAACTGATGAATGTTAGACCTGCATCACTACATTGAGTGCAAATTTGTGGTGATTTACTCTCTCTGTAATGGTGTCATACTACCTTTGTGATTACAAAGTTGTATATATGGGACATTTAAAGTTGGTCTGCCTTGTTTTACATCCATTCCGATAGGTGGATTGATTATCCATTGATGGTCATATCACTATTATTTTTATTATTCTACAAAGAATGTGAAAGTACTTGGAAACTTTCCTTTTCTCATTTTTTCAGAAAGTAGGAGTGAAAGTTTTTTGCTATTTTGTTCATCATTTGCTCTTTAGTTTGATGCCATATATGATGTAAAGTGTTGCTAAAGTTGTGCGCCAATCAACATGTATCAAAGTAATATGTTATTACTAAGAGCAATTAAAGTCTGAATAAGTATACAAAATCTTCTCAAAAGATCAGATGTGAATTTTTTCCTTAAAATATAAATTATTATATGAAAACGATCCTATTCCAAACATTTAGATATTTTGTTCCCGCATACTGGAGGATAGTGCTGGTGCTTAGTTCATCAATCGGTTCAGATTGTATGCTGGTTCCTGTAATGTCTACCTGCTATATTTTATCTCTAATGTTTACATTCTGGAGTATTAAACACAAGATGTGCCACTCATATCCTTCGATGTTTTGTTTGAAAAATCACAATGTTTTCAATAAAATCAGTGAATTTTATCCCTGCCAAATGAAATTCTGCGTCTGGATACAAAATATGTTAAAAAGTACAACCTGATAATTCATTGTCTCCAAATTTTTTGTTATTCTTTCTTTTTTCCCCACCGTAATAGCTCACATTCTGCCTTGACTTACACACATTTTCAATGGTTTGAGATGGGAAGGTGTTTTTTGTTGTTGTTTTTTTCCTCAATGTTTTTGAGTCTCGTATGTATGCTCACCAAGGTATTTATATGATCAAAAATACAGTAAAAACTGTAATATTTAACAATTTGAAAACTTTTTTAATATATGTTTTAAAACGTGTTTTACTTCTGTGATGGCAAGGCTGAATTTTACTCACTGTCTTCACTGTCACATTATCCTTCAGAAACCTTACTAATATGCTGATTTGATACTACTCAAGACATTTATTATTATCAACGTTGAAAACAGTTTTGTGCAAGCGAGCTTACATTTTTTTAGGATTCTTTGATGAAACTTTAAAAGAACAGCATTTATTTAAAATAGAAATATTTTGTTTTTACACTATAAATGTCTATAGACTGTATCTTTTGGTCAATTGAATGTGTCCTTGCTGAACAAAAATTAATTAAAAGTTTCTGTATAGTAGCCTATACATATTGTCTGTTCTTTTAACCATTGTTTCATAAGTTACATTAAACACGTTTTTATTATTTAGTTTACGTGCAGTTTTTTTTACTGGTGTGTACGTTTAGTGATAAGATTTGATCAACAAACTCGTCACCATGACAATTTTTAACAGGCAATAAACCACAGGAAGACGCTTACCAAAGCGCATAAGCAAGACGTTTATTTTTCAACAGATTAAAAACTTTATTATTCAATTATTATTACGTTAATCATTGAAAAACACACACAAAAAAAACAGTTAATCTGCTATCAGTCCACACAGAGAGGAAATGTTTTAGTTGAAGACTGAGTCTTCACTCATGGTAACAGGATCTGTCAATAGGTCACCTTTGTCTCTTTGTCACAGTACGTTAAGTCTTATAGCGTGTGAACTAAGCTGGTGTTCAGCTGGTAATAAGTACAAGGAAATGTTTCTAAAGTTTATTTCCATGAGATTCAAAGTCCAATTGACAGTCCTGACACACCTTCTTCTCCGTCAGTGGGAATCTTCCAAACTATAGCTATGCACTAACGTTACTGACTACTGCCGTTTTTGGATTATGCTAGTTGTCTTCGTGTTTGTTTATGTGGAATCTATACTGATTTCTGATGGAGCTGAGAGAATTCAACAATCAAGTCCATCCAACTCAAGGTAAGAGAATATTCCTGAGAGCTAATGTGATACGTACGTTTATTTACACTCAGGTAGTCCCGATTACAGAGTTATACATGTTTTCATTTTCAGCTGAATAACTCGAAAATCTTAAAATATTATAAGACATAATTTTGGAGACTGTATATTTTACAGTTCCTTATCTGTGTGTAATTAAATTATGTAATTATATACCAACTGTTTTGACTGAGCTATTAGGCTAAAACATGTTTCTTACTGTTAACCGCACTACTTAACTAATTGAACTGATGATAACACGTTACGGCCGGACAAAAAAGTCGCTGTTTGGATTTAAAAAGGCAATGCTTATGACTGGTTAATTATTGCAGTATTTATTATGTTTCTAGCATGCTATATGTTAAGCAACCGTTCTTCTAGCACTAATTGAAGGAGTGTGTAGCTTTTCATTTATTTCTTAAACACACGTGATGGCCATATTCCTGGATGACAATGTCAAGATTCACCAGGCTCAAAAGAATGCTTACAGAATGCTAGCATTGTCGATACAAGATCTTGACCAAAAATTGATGCACCTCTTGATGGAAATTAATTGTGTGATGTTACTTCCATCAAGAGGTGCATCGGTTTTGATCCAGATCTTTTATTGACAGTGCAAGAGTCAAGCACTCTGTAAAGTCTAAAGTCTACAGACTTTTAATGAATTTAAGGTCTGATTCAAGGTGTGAAAATTATTCTTCATGCTCCCGCCCAACCATTCTTTCACAATTTGAGCCTGATTAAACTTGACATTATAACCATACTATTTACTTACTACTTTATTTATTTAATTACAATATTACTGTATATGATGAGGTAGCTAATCAGTTAATAGCTTTACTGTTGCTTTTTCGTGTTCTTTATTTATTACAATGATTTGCTTCCTAAATGCACACTGATTACACTGTAATAGTGTAAACTTAACAGCGATGATGTGTATGTCCTTAGTTTTAACTATGTTCAGTGTGAAGTCTATGATGTAAAGTCTGTTATCTTAGAAGTGTTAGGAGAACTGGCAGGGATATACACTCACCTAAAGGATTATTAGGAACACCATACTAATACTGTGTTTGACCCCCTTTCGCCTTCAGAACTGCCTTAATTCTACGTGGCATTGATTCAACAAGGTGCTGAAAGCATTCTTTTTAAATGTTGGCCCATATTGATAGGATAGCATCTTGCAGTTGAGATTTGTGGGATGCACATCCAGGGCACGAAGTTCCACCACATCCCAAAGATACTCTATTGGGTTGAGATCTGATGACTGTGGGGGCCATTTTAGTACAGTGAACTCATTGTCATGTTCAATTTGAAATGATTCGAGCTTTGTGACATGGTGCATTATCCTGCTGGAAGTAGCCATCAGAGGATGAGTACATGGTGGTCATAAAGGGATGGACATGGTCAGAAACAATGCTCAGGTAGGCCGTGGCATTTAAACGATGCCCAATCGGCACTAAAGTGTGCCAAGAAACACAACAAATTCTGACTCTACCATCTGAATGTCTCAACAGAAATCGAGACTCATCAGACCAGGCAACATTTTTCCAGTCTTCAACTATCCAATTTTGGTGAGCTTGTGCAAATTGTAGCCTCTTTTTCCTATTTGTAGTGGAGATGAGTGGTACCCTGTGGGGTCTTCTGCTGTTGTAGCCCATCCGCCTCAAGGTTGTGCGTGTTGTGGCTTCACAAATGCTTTGCTGCATACCTCGGTTGTAACGAGTGGTTATTTCAGTCAAAGTTACTCTTCTATCAGCTTGAATCAGTCGGCCCATTCTCCTCTGACCTCTAGATTTCAACAAGGCATTTTCACCCACAGGACTGCCACATACTGGATGTTTTCCCTTTTCACACCATTCTTTGTAAACCCTAGAAATGGTTGTGCGTGAAAATCCCAGTAACTGAGCAGATTGTGAAATACTCAGACCGGTCCGTCCGGCACCAACAACCATGCCACGCTCAAAATTGCTTAAATCACCTTTCTTTCCCATTCTGACATTCAGTTTGGAGTTCAGGAGATTGTCTTGACCAGGACCACACCCCTAAATGCATTGAAGCAACTGCCATGTGATTGGTTGATTAGATAATTGCATTCATGAGAAATTGAACAGGTGTTCCTAAGGTGAGTGTTCCTAATCCTTTAGGTAATCATCTAATCCTTTAGGTGAGTGTATAGGTCATGGAATATTTTCTGAGCTTATGGGAAAATGCTGCTCCAGTTTGTTATCAGTCCTATTTTTTAACACAACCATTACTGTACTTGACTTTAATGTCTCACAGTACAGTTAAACATCAGTATTATCCTTATCCTTGCCATATATAATTTTAATATACCAACTTTTGTAATTGTTATTGCTCTAACAATGAATCTGTTTTCTCTACACCTACAGACTACCCTAGTCCATATGGTTCCCAGCATTCATTGAGGTTACGGACAGCTCCAGCTCCAGCCCAAGATACCAGTGCTGTTCAGTTTGATTGGACCTCCCCCCCTGAAGATGCTGAAGACTCTAATAAGCCTAAAAATCTCAGAGAACTACCGCTGCGCATGGGCCTGAAGAGAGCAGTATGGTACATGCATGATCTCATTAAATAAATGTACCAGTGTCGACTTTTAAATTTTTACATTATCAAAATTCAGCCATACTCTTGAATTGAAGACAAACAATTCTTCTTTCTCTGTCTTAAAGGGGATTTATTATGCAAAATTCACTTTTGAACATAAATGTGTGTTGGGAGTGTGTGTACACAACCACCCTATAATGGTAAAAATCCACCCACATTTTAATCCCCATAAATCATAAGCAGTGTCTCAGAATAAGACCCCTCCCATGACTGCTGATGGACTCATGATACCCTATTAGCATAGACCCCGCCCTGAGTGAGCGGTACACAGTCCGCCATGTTTATCTCCTCGCCAGAGCATTTTACAGCAGCATCCAAGTAAGAAATTAATTCTTATTAATGCTAATACAGTTATTCAATCAAGAGCAGTGAGTGATTTTATGTTTGCTTTTGTTGTTTAATTAATATTAACAGCTTATTTAACAGGGGGTACTGTATATTATGCTGCTATCACATTCATACACAGATCTAATATACACATGCGATTTCTTTACTTGCTGTTTACGTTCACAGAGACATAACCGACTGTGTTTATGTGAACTTTTGTGTTTTTGACATAATCTTGTGTGTATTTGATGGGTTTAAGAGCAAAAGAGAACTTAATACTCACAGGATGCGCAGTCTTACAACCAGCTGTCTGTGCGCGTGCTTTGGATATGTGCCCTCAGAAAACCATATCAGAAGTTTAGATATGGCTTTAAGCCGGGCGTACACGGTGCGATTTTTGCTGTCGTACGAGCTCGCAGACGATTTTTTTCTCTTGGGAGAAATCGCGTGGACATCGTGGATGCTCATATGGTCGCGGCTCGCAGCGTGTGAGAGGAATTACGAGACGAGCCAAGCATGGTAAGAGCACCTCCTGACCTCAAGATAATTTTAAAATATTTTTAAAACACTTGCAAATAATAAACTTGAAGAACTGCAATGTCACGTGAGCATGAGCGCGATAGAAATGATAATCAAAACCAAACAGATGTTTTAGTTTTTGGCAGAGTATCCAAGACACGAGCTGTAAAGGCTCAGCCCTCTTCTAGAAAGCAGAAGCTCATTTGCATTTAAAGACACATGCACTTAAACAGCATGTTTTTCCTTCCACTCAAAAATGGGCATTTACAACATGGTATAATCAATTATCTGTGGGGTATTTTGAGCTGAAACTTCACAGACACATGGAGACACCTGAGACTTACATCTTGTAAAAAGGGGCATAATAGGTCCCCCTTAACACTAGTTCCAAAAATGTTCAGACAGAATTAACCATTTAAATGTTTAGCTTTAGAAAGATTTATCGTAATATGGCTTGTTTCTTTCTCATTTTCTTCCAGGCAGGTGCAACAGATGAGAGTTCCAGTTGTTTCTAGCTCTTGGAACATCAAACGATCACAGACATTTAGCCGTTTCTTTGAGGTTGCCAAATACATTCTCAGCTATTTTATTCTGTGGAAAAGGGGAATCCAACGGATAGGAGGTGAAAAAAATAGTTTATATAACTAAGAAATGCTGCTCTCATTAGCACATGTGTTTTTGCCCTAGTAAATCAACTGGTCATCTAAGAAACGATGCCAAGAATATATGTATAGATAATATATAAGCCTAGTGGAGATGAAAGAAACAAGTATATTAAAAATAATTTGTGTTCAAAAATAAAAGTTGCATTCATATATTTTTTATTTTCCTTTATCCACCTGTGTTCTTGTAGGTCACTTTGGTGGAGGAGTCCAATCCTACTTCCTGTTCCTGAGATTTCTTGTGATTCTCAACTTCCTGTCCTCCTTGTTAATCGCAGCATTTGTCCTCATTCCCAGCATTGTGTTTCGCTCCATGAACTTGAACTCCACCCTCTCTACTGTCAATCTAACCGGTAAGAAGACAATCTCTCTGGTATAAAAAACAGATTTCCATGCTTCAGTGCCTCTAATGAGAACATTCCAGCTGGTTACAGGATAACACAATCCTCTCTCTCTGAACTGAGACACTTTATATTATCTGGAAAAGCTGCAAGACCCGGACAACATATTTACACTAGTACCTTCACAGTTTAACTTCACAAAGTTCTATTAAATTAAAACAGCACTGAAAACTTAGCACTGTCCTGCAAAGTTTATTTCCAACCTGCTTCAGCACACCTGCCTATGGTTTTCAAGCAATCCTAAAGAGCTGGTTTGTGTGTGTTTAATTATAGGGCTGGAACTTAACTCTGCAGGACAGTGGGTCCCCAGGAGCAAAGAGATGAAGACATCTGTACAAAAGCATTTGTTGATTTAGTTTAATAATTATTAATAACTAAACCTTTCCAAAAAACCTTAAATCGCTTTAGAAACAGTTTAACTATTTTAATAGAACAGACTAAATTGGGTCTTTACTTCCCTGTTCCGGTATGTTTTCATTACCTAATGCAAAGTAGTTTGTAATTATTAATAGTTTGATGGAATTCCCTTTATGTCATTTTCTAACCCTCTGCTCCTAATATTGGATTCAGGGTAAAACACAATCAGGAAATAGCCTTCTTTGTTGAAATACTATTCACATAACCTATAATGAACTGGTTTAAATTCAGTTCACTTTAATAGTATTTTATATATATATATATATATATATATATATATATATATATATATATATATATATATATATATATATATATATATATATATATATATATATATATATATATATTATATCTGCAATCAAAATGTAATACTATTATTTTTTGTTTGAAACAGGTGTGGATATATGCTTGCAGTATGATCCAAAACCTGATACCCTGATAGTGTTCATCACATACTTTCTGGACCTGATCTCAGGAACGGTATGGACACACTCAATGAATGAATACATTTTTCTAAATACAGTAGTAGTAGAAAAATATCTATTTTCTGATAGTGTTCATCACATACTTTCTGGACCTGAGCTCAGGAACGGTATGGACACACTCAATGAATTAATACATTTCTAAATACAGTAGTAGTAGAAAAATATATATTTTCTATTGTAATATATTTTAAAATGTAATTTATTCTTGTGATAGCAAAGTTGAATTTTCATTGTCATTACTCCAGTCTTCAATGTCACATGATCCTGAATTTTGTTCTAATATGCTGATCTGTTGCTCAATAAACAGAAACAGTTGAAAGTTTGTGCCGCTTAAAGGATTAGTTCACTTCAAAATGAAAATTTCCTGATAATTTACTCACCCTCATCTCATCCAAGGTATTCATGTCTTTCTTTCTTCAGTTGGGTTGAAGGTCCAAATCAATGCCAGGGCTCGACATTAATGTTTGTCTGCTTGTCCGGGACAAGTGGATTTTTTGAAGGTGCAAGTGAAAGAGAATTGTACTTGCCCGACCGGACAAGTATCCTGATTAAAACGTCAAAAAATAACTAGGGAATCACCAAAACGTAAGAATGATTGTGCATTTGTTTAGTATAAGTGGGGATCGATAGTGGATAATAATATATAATGTATAATGAACTGTCGGTAACAAGGTTGCGCTGTTGAGGCTCGCGCAGCCTCTCGAGGAGAAATCACAACAAATGAGCGCCGCTCATACAAAGAAACTCAGTTAACATACATGGTTAAAATGACAAATTGTGGAGTTTTTATATTTATAACATATGATAGCCTACAGTTAAGCAACATCACAGAACCAAGAGTGCTGTTGTCCTGAATACCATCACGACTGAAAATGACATGGATTTCATATGCCTTCAAAGCCCTTTGAAATTGCATTGATTTGGACCTTCAACCCGTTGGTTGCAATTGAAATGCATTATGTGAAGAAAAATCCTGGAATGTTTTCCGAAAAAAACTTAATTTCTTTTCGACTGAAGAAAGAAAGACATGAACATCTTGGATGAGATATAGTATAGAGGTATATGAGAGGTATATGAATTAAATAACACTTTTTTTTTTTTATAATAGCAGCTTTTAAATTTAAACCGGCAGGCTTTTCATTTAAATTTAAATGTCTGAACAACAATGAGGGCTAAAGGGTACTTGAGCACAAAAAAGCAAATAGAATAAGAATTAAATTAAAAGTAATGTGTTTTTTTTAAGGAATTATTATGTTTGTTTGCGAGCCTGTTCTTAAATAATGTGAAACTTACTTAGGTGTCCCTCTGAATAGAAAACAAATAGAAAATAATCTCTGTTTATTTCACATCTGAGATCTTATTTTATAAATGTCTTATCATATAAATGATCTTCACTCATCATAATCATGCCTTCTTTCAGGGTTTTATGGAGTATTCATACCTGTTTTATGGCTACTATAATAATTCAATGATTGAGAGTAAGGGCTTCTCGTACAACATCCCTCTGGCGTATCTGTTGACAGCAGCCTTCTACTTCCTCTTCTGCTTCATTTGTATGATTATTAGGTGAGTCAGCTTTGTCAGATTTTTCTAACAAAAATAAAACCAAAATATTAAAAGAACATCGCTGAAGTATTAAGTCGCCATCCCTGATTGACCAACAGAATGGGCGGCACGGCTCGTGTTGCCGTTGTGACGGGTGGAGGAGCAACAGGGGGTTACAGTATGCTGGTGTTTACAGGATGGGATCACGGTCTCCAAGGAGACGGCGCAGCAAAACTTAAACAAAACAATTTTCGCTACCGGTTACAGGTCTGTGTATTGGAGAACAAGTTTGAAATCAAATACCTTTTGAATGAAAATATAGTGAGCTATTGTGTAGGAGTAGGTTCCTTGATTTAAATCATTAAAAGGAAACTGCTAGTGCAGTATTATTTTTATCATTATCTTGATATTTTTTATCTTATATTGATATTTTATCTTTCTCACTGTGTCTCTCTCCCTTTAGGTGGATCTAGAAGAGGAAAGACTTAAAAAAAGGGCTGCCTCTCTGACTTTGGGCCAAACAGTCTCTCTCTATGCGCTCCGCGTTTTCCTTAACATAGTTGTCTTAATACTCATCGGTGCAACTTTCTATGGAATTGCTGAGGCAACCTTGTTCAGCCAGGTTAGCTGAAGTTACAAAAAACAGTGGCTAAACTAAACAGTCGCATTAAAACCTATGTAGAGATACATTTTTCTAGCGCTGCGTCTGAAATCTAATACTTTCCTATTATAGAGTATGCAAAAAACTGTATGCCAACAGACAGTATGTCTGAAAACATAGTATTAGAAAAAAGTACTTGATAGATGACCTACTACTTCCACAGAGGTTCTGCAGTACGCATTTGGTGGACACTTTACTATCCCATGAGGCCATAGGAGAGCAGTTGTGAATTGCAGTAAAGCAATGCAACTAACACCATAGGTCATGCAGTGCTGGGTAGTAACTGATTCTATGTAATCCTGGATTACGTAATCAGATTCCTAAAATTACATACTTGTAATTGGATTATTTTACATTTTAAAATACTCATAATCAGACTACAGTTACTTTTTTATTGATTACATGATTACTGCCCCTATAATGCTATTTTAAAGGTTCCTAATTTTGTTTTGGAGGTTACAAAAACTTTCATTTTCTCATAATATACATTGCACATCACATTTTTCAATGATTCTCAAACAACTCATCCAATGACGTATTTTGAACACACGGTAGAAAATATATAAATCAATAATTAATCATACTTACAGGTTGTGATTCTGAGGAGCAAGTTGGTCCAAATAAACTAGGTACTGATCCATCTTTCAAGAGCAAGTGTTTTGCGAATCCCACGTTGAATGGTGGGTCAAGTTGTTAGCGAGCGGACAGCGTACAACAGAGGCAGGCAGCATTATGCAAATGTGTTATCTAGTGACGTAGAACCGTAACACAATGGGATTCGAATCCCTGATGACTCTCATTTAGACGGTTCAGAGTCGATTCTTTCTTTTGGGAGACAATAACTTTATCGTGCACTTTTGACTTTACAACTTTGCTTTTACATTCACAGACAGCCATATTACACACCGCATGAAAGGGAATATTCAAAAAACCATAATATGGGCACTTTATGGGCAACTTTAATATTCACAAAATGCCAGTAAATTATTCATAATTCAGTGATTCACCCTAATTCTCTTAATTGTATCTTTTACATTTTCCTTTCTAAAAGGCCTACACCTTAAATATATGCTCGGAAAGTCTTCCATTTTTGTGGAATTGCACACACAAGAACGGCCACTAGTTAGGCACCAAAAGAGGCCACACAGCATAAACAAGTAAAATAATTTTTAGTAAGTGTTTTATTTTTATTTTTATTTAACATTTTTTAGATTAAATTCATTATTAGCTTTTTACCAGTTTCCGAATCCCCTGCAGATCCTACACAAACGCTAGTTTGAGAACGCCTGACATATGTTTAATGCACTTTACGTTGTTGATGACAAAGAGTGGAATAACTTTTCTTTCTCTTCACATTTTTAAATCAATATGCTACAAGATTATTCTTTTCAAATCAATGTGATGAATGAGTTAGGTCAAAAGTAATCTAAAAGTAATCAGATTATATTACCTAAAATGTGTAATGTAATAGATTACGTACTAACTCCAATGTCATTTGTATTCAGTAATGGATTACAGTTTGTAAGTAATCTACCCAGCACTGGTCTATGACAGTGACAACATGTCGGATGTAGCACATTCAAATTCATTCATACTACACACATTCATACTATATAGAGTGTACTTTTTTAGTGTAGTACTTACTATTTGTGATTTCAGACACAGTGTAGGTCTATTTTTTTGTTTTAAGATGTACAAGATATGAAAATGCAAAAATATCTATTTATTTATTTGGTTGAGGTTCTGATTACCCTGTTGGGCTTTATTTTTTGTCTATTATTTTTAATTTATTCAAATCTCTCTTTCAGACTAAAAAAACAACAGGTTTTGAGGGGCTGCTGTGGCAATATTTGCCCTCCATGGTCATAACAGCAAGCAATTTTGTGGTGCCTTTACTGTGTGACAAGATTGCATTACTGGAAAAGTATTCTCCCAGTACCACGGTCATCCTGGCCTTGCTGCGGTAAGAGCAATACTCGCACCCACACAGAATAAAGAGAACAAAGAGCAGAAAGATGGAGAGCAGTACTTGTTTAGCCTTGGTTAAAGAGCTCTTAGCCTGCAGTTTCTTTTGTGACCCTCATTAAATAGCTTTCAAAATGAATCATTTCAAATGAAGCATCCTTTTTGTTAAATACTCACACATTGTTCATTCATCCACTGCTCAATTTTACTCATTGTCTGCATTTGTCATTGTAGGGCAGTCTTCCTGCGTTTGGTGAGTTTGGGTGTATTGCTGTACACTCTATGGGAACAGATTACCTGCAAGGGTCAAATGGACGATGAAAACTGTGTACCCTGCAGTTATTCTTATGATAAATATAAGGTAAAAAACTAAAGATATGCACTCATGCATAATTTGGTCAGATACTCTACTGTTCAAAAATTTGGGGTCAGTAAGATTTTTAAATGTTTTTGAAAATAGTGCAATGTTTTGACGAAGCTGAGTTTTCAGCAGCAATTACTCCAGTCTGCAGTGTCATTTGATTATTCAAATATGCTAATTTATTGCTCAAGAAACCTTTCTTATTATCAATGTTAAATACAGCCGTGCTCCTTTATATTCTTGTGGAAACTGTGATATATATTGATATATATTTTTCAGGATTTCTGATGAATAGAAAGTTCAAAAGAACAGCATTTATTTGAAATAAAAATATTTGTCTTAATCCTTGCTGAATTTGTTTTCCTCAAATCTTACTGATATCAAACTTTTGAACAAAATAGTATAAGTTCTAAGTGAAGTCTTACTGTTTAATGCCACTGTTGAATTATTATTTTTTTTTTTTTACTTTAAATCCCTCTTTCACAACCACAGTGCTGGGAGACACGAGTTGGACAGGAAATGTATAAACTGACTCTTTTTGACTTTCTGATTACAATTGCTACACTTATTCTGGTAGAATTCCCACGCAGGTCTGTTTTGTTTTTGATTTTATTACTTTTTTTAACATTTGTGTGTGTGTGTGTGTGTGTTAGGTCATACATTTCTATATAAAAAATGTATGTCTTGAACTTATTTTTGGCATGTTCAGGATTGTGGTGGATCGTTGCTCATGTAAACTGACTCAGTGGGTGGGACGGCAAGAGTTTCTGGTTGCCCCAAATGTTTTGGCTCTAGTTTACAGTCAAACGGTGGTTTGGACCGGAGCTCTTTTCTGTCCATTGCTGCCATTTATCAACACCATCAAATTCATCCTCTTTTATTACTGCAAAAAGGTATGGCATGAGCACAATCTTCTTAGACACACACACACACACAATTTATTGCAATTGCTCATTTTGTACATGCTTGTTTGTGTCAGATAACTCTCTTCCAGAACTGCCAACCGGCAACAAGAAACTTCCGATCCACCACCTCCAACTTCTTCTTCCTGTTGGTTCTGCTCTTTGGATGGATGTTGGCCTGCATTGTTCTCCTTTACAGTGTGGCTAAGTGAGTGAGGCCTGTCACTCTCCATGTTGTAGCACATTGTCAGATCAGAGAGAGAATATTCATGTGTAATCATGTGTATGTCATGATTTTTTTGGGGGGGGTAGGATCCATCCATCTTATGGCTGTGGGCCTTTCCGCCTTTTCCCGACAATGTGGGAGGTTGTACCAGGAGCTGTCAAAATGTTAAACAGCACCAGTGCAGGATTCCTGTTTTATATCGGCTCCCAGAAATTCTCTATACCACTCTTCATCTTCTCCTGGTCAGTATAAACAGCCTTGGATCAATTCAGGATTTCTTATGGTTTCATTTAAAGCTTCAGATTACTTTAATGTGTTAAAAATCATTGATTTATATTGATAAACAATGATATAAAGAGGGGACTGCTTATGAAATAGTTGTTGATAAAAATGTGATTGAAAACATTCATTTATGTATTACATGTATTTCATATTTAATTCACAGTGTGCTCCTTTGCTATGTGAGTGCTTTGACATCTGTCCATGGGAAAGGTGTAGCACTCCTGAAATCTCAGTGTAAACTGGTAAGTGCTTGGTTGTTAGTAATCCAAATCTGCAGAATAGAATGGTTATGCATATTTAAATTGTGTGATTTGTGTAATTGTATAATACAATAATATTTATTTACAATAAATTAACTTATACCTTTAAGCAAAAAAGGAAAGGAAAGACAGTTTGAGGTCTAAATATAATGTAAATAACACTGAAAGCCAAGATAAGATTTAAAATAAGGGATGTGATCACCTACCTAATTTATTAATCCATCCTTTAATCCGTATTTATCTGGGTGTAACAGGAACAGCGTGACAAGCAATTCCTGGTCCGACAAATTGAAGAGCTGAATGCCACAATGCAGAAGGATCAACGTGACCCACAGCAGCCCCAGAGAGAGACTGAGCCCCTCTACCACACAGCAACACGGTGGAATCAACATGACAATTATGCATTTGACCCCAATGAAAACCCAAGGCCATATTAAGACTTTGTTGATAAAGTGTATGCTGAAAACTGTGCACTCCATTATTTTAAAGAAATACAACCAATGATACTTTTACTACCATTAAAAAGTTTGGGGTCAGTAAGATTTTTTTTTTAAAGAAAAATAATTTACGTTTTCATCAATAATAATAAGAAATGTTTCATGAGCACCAAATCAGCATATTAGAATGATTTCTTAATGATCATGTGACACTGAAGACAGGAATAAATTACATTTTAAAATATATATATTTTTAATTCTTTTTAAATTATTAATATTTCACAATATTACTGTTTTACTATATATTTGATCAAATTAACGCAGCCTTGGTGAACATAAGAGACTTCTTCAAAAATGTTTTAAAATATTACCGACCCCATACCTTTGAACGGGAATGTATAAATGTTTATATGTATACATATGCATGTTTATGAGTCAATATACTAATTTCATACTTTGTGTGAAAGAAGTGTTTTGCCACTCGAAAATATTGTGGTGGATATTGTACTCTAGTGTCCTGGGCTTTGTTAAGCTATACCTCCTTAAAGCATTAAATCCTAATTATTTTTTTTTACTAAATTCTTTGTTCATTTTCACTTTGTTCAAACCATGAAAACATCACACAAAAACACTGAGGACCTCTACTCAAACTGCTTCTATTTTTTTAAATAATAATTTAAAAATATACACAAAGGCTTTCTTTGGGTGCGTTCCATTCGACAGGGTCCTATACGCACTGCTCCCTACTCCCTGAGCACGGTATATCAGGTGAAGTGGACTTCGCTGACAATAATCGCTCATTTGGAACGCCCTGCAACGTCATCAAAGAAAGGCAACGACGGGGTGGCGCAGATTATGATGTAACATAAATTAATATTGTAATTTCCTTTACTTTTAAATTTAAAACCATATAATAATCAAAACACTTATCTAAAAACAAATATAATCAAAACATTGTAAATTAGTTTTATTAGTTTACATATACCTTTATTGACTATGAACAGATTTGAAGCTGCACATGTCATTCAATATGAAAATACATTTTAATTTGGTTTACTATGTAAATGTATTTTTAATCAGGTCTTTGTAGCGGTCTCATCTCGTGTGTTTTCTTTCCTAAGCGCAGCTGCATAGTAAACATTCCTTAGGTAAATAAATTAAAATATAAAACTGACAGCCGTCAGCTGCTTCTCAACACTTTGAATTTGTTTACATTTTCATAAAATTAAATATGCGAATGTAACAGTTATTGCCATAACCATTCATACATACTCTAGTTTGTATACTAACTATGAATATTCAAATGCATGTAGACTCCTCCATAGCAAAACTGTTTTAAAACTCTTCCAACGGCTCTGCACCATCATTAGTTCAGACAGGTGATGCGATGAGCAATGTAGTGATGTGTCGTTCATGAACGATTCGTTCATTTTGAACGAATCCTTAATATGACTCGGGAACGACGAGTCGTCTCAGAGAGCGATTCGTTCATTTTGTATTGACCCGCGCATGCGCATTGCGCAACATCTTAGGCTATTTTTCAGATGTTTGTTGCAGATATCTTTTGATAATTGTATGAGAATTCCTAAACAAAAAATAATATACAGTCAATAATACGACTGTACTGTTGTATATGTTGCGAGACACTGAAACCGGGAAGCGGTCACGTGACAAAAGAACGAGACTAAGACCCAAAGACTGACTCAAGAGATGAACTAATCATTTCTGTTTCTGCATTCAGCCTATGGGGACTTGAAGGAACGACTCAAAGACTCGAGATGAACTGATCAAATCTGTTTCCGGTGACTGGGACTTGTGACTGGGACTTGATGACTGGGACTTGATGACTGGGACTTGTGACTGGGACTTGATGACTGGGATTTGATGACTGGGACTTGATGACTGGGACTTGTGACTGGGACTTGATGACTGGGACTTGATGACTGGGACTTGTGACTGGGACTTGATGACTGGGACTTGTGACTGGGACTTGATGACTGGGACTTGATGACTGGGACTTGTGACTGGGACTTGATGACTGGGACTTGATGACTGGGACTTGATGACTGGGACTTGTGACTTGGACTTGATGACTGGGACTTGTGACTGGGACTTGATGACTGGGACTTGTGACTGGGACTTGATGACTGGGACTTGATGACTGGGACTTGTGACTGGGACTTGATGACTGGGACTTGATGACTGGGACTTGATGAACGAATGACTCAAACCCGAGACTCGAAATGAACTGTTCAACTGATCTGTTTCCGGACGCATGTGTATTACACGGCTGTCACGGCCAGATCAGAGCAATGAGAGCATCAGACATGACGGAACTAACGGCTCGAACCTGAAGACAGACACGAGAGGTAAACGATTTGGGGAAAAAAAAGAAGAACGATTTGGATCGGGAGGTGAGGTGAACTAACAGACTGCATACATAGACTAAATCAAGCTAAGCAATTAATTAATAATTTATTTCTCAAAGTTTGGCCATGGCTGCATTAGCTTATAGTTCATTTTTTATTCCAAAAGTACTAAATGTGCTGAAAAATGAAAAATGTAATATTTTAATTAGATTCTGCTGAAATGAACGAAATGACTTGAAAAAAGATTCGTTCATTTTGCTGTACGAGATTCAAAGATCCGAGTCCGTAAAATGATCCGAACTTCCCATCACTAGAGCAATGACAGGTGGGTGATTTTCACTCTCCACTTCCTGTGAAGTCATGTATCGATGTTCGCTTCTTCCCTACGCCGTTCACAGTATCCTTCGGACTGAACATGTTCGGTCCCTTTGGATTGGAATCTCACTTAAGATGGCGGAATACCCTCTGAAGCCCACTTCGCAGTCCACTTACGGTCGAATGGAACGCATCCTTTGAGTTTTTTTAGGTGCGCCCTCGTGTGGTGACCTAACTGACTGTCCACTGCGTCACAAATATTTTACGTGTGACGTAATCACACTACGACAACTTACTTCCGGTGTTTAGTTCACTTTCCATAGCATTCAGTTGGTGTTTTTTTCCCTGAAAGCTGTTTAAATGTGTTTTGCTGTGAATATGCAGTATGAAAGAAACAGATCTGACATTTACCGACGTGATTCGCCGAGGAGTTTGAATATCGTTGCGTAGTTAGTCGACGAGGCTGTTTGTTTCGAGCCATAAACGGAGCTTTTTCCGCATTTGTTGGGTCTTGTATGTGCCCTGAAAAACTCGCTACGAATCCGCAATTATATTTGTCAGTTTGAATGTTCTCGTAAGTATTTCACAATGAACATTTTACCTAAAAAGAGCTGGCATGTGCGCAACAAGGACAACATTGCGCGCGTGCGCCGCGACGAGGCTTGTGCAGCAGAGGAAGAACGCGAGATTCAGAGGCGAGTGGAACGCGCAGAGCAAGAGGTAACCATAGCAACCCAGCATCCTTCCGCTGTTTCTAGGTTAATTTACTACATTCGCAGCCCCTCTTAAATAATATATTTAAAATAAAATGTGGATTTTGGCAATGTATCATAAATATAACGCATGCTTAAATGCTGCTTGCTATCTACATTTCATGGCTTGCATTTTGAGCTGAACGTTTGTCCCATAATCCCTCAGGCTCGAACCGAGTATTTGAGAAAGAAATCTCGAGCAGCCCTTCAGCAGACAGGGGAATGCACAGAGGATGGAGAGGTGGCGGAGACAAGCCGAGGAGCAAAAGAGATAGAACACCTAAATCTTTTTCCTCTAGAGGACTCATCTGAGAAGAAAGGAAATGCAGAATACCTCAAAGAGAAGAAGGAAGAAAAGGTGTGACAAAAAGATTACACATATCCGTTTTAATGTTTTTTTTTTGTTTTAAAGTCACCATGAAATCAAAATGGGCAATCCTTAATTTTTTATTACATATATCAGTATTTGTTATAAATCATTTATCCGTGCATATAATATTTTCAAAATTAATATGCCCCTCGTAATCTTTAATCAAAATAAATTCCCCTCCTTCTTGCAATGACATCTGTTCTCTGATGATGTGTTTACTGGTGTGAGTGCGGGACAACCTGTCACTCACATGACATCACAACAATAGCAATGTGTTTCATGCCGACTTTAAAGGTCCCATTCTTCGTGATCCCATTGTTCAAACTTTAGTTAGTGTGTAATGTTGCTGTTAGAGCATAAATAATACCTGTAAAATTATAAAGCTCAAAGTTCAATGCCAAGCGAGATTATTTAACAGAAGTTCCCTTTCAAAGCCTACAGCGAACGGCTGGCTTGGACTACATCCTGGTACTTCCTTCATAAATGACGTCAGTAGAACAGTAGAACAGAATAACCTCCGCCCACAAGAATACGCGGAAAATGGGGCGTGGTCTTGTTGCTGTCCCACGTGGAAAAGAGGACGTGTCGCGTGGAGAAAAGGAAGTGCTGCGTTTCAGTGTGTTTGTCGCCATGTCGTCGAGACGCTGTTATTTTCATCCTGGAGTCAAATCACCTTTGTTTGGCTTTCCCAGGGACGCTGTAGAGATCATTGAGCGCATATATCTCCCGTTAAGAGGCGTGACCTTTCCGTACAACTTGCGCTAAGCTGCTGTCGAATCACAACACAGGAACCGCTGGCACAATCAGAACTCGTTACGTATTTCTGAAGGAGGGACTTCATAGAACAAGGAAGTCGTCAGCCGTTTTTAGGAGAGTGAAAACAGCGGTATACAGATAAGTAAATTGTGTGAAAAATACTGTGTTTTTTTACACGCGAAACATGAACACATGTTATATTGCACACTGTAAACACAATCAAAGCTTCAAAAATCAACGAAGAACGGGACCTTTAAGATTTTGCAATATACTTTCCATACTGCCGTTGTCTATTTAAAATTGTAATTTTTAAGCTGTTTTTGTGATATTTTATTCTAGGAGAAGCAGGAACGTGCTATTGGTATTTTAGTGTCTCTAGGTCCCGCTCCTGGAACAGAAGCCACTCCCTGGTACCTGAAAGACGGAAAAGACAGAGAGGAAGAGACAGACAAAAAAGAGAAAGGCAAAAACAAGCAAAGAACCATAACTGAAGAGGAAAGAGAAAAGAAAGACAGGAAACTGAAAGACCTTTTGGATCCTCTTAAAGAAATGAAAAAAGCACTGGCAGTGAAGGACAGAAAAGAGAAAAAGCATAAGAAGAAGAGAGACAGAGGAGAGAAGAGGAGTGGAGAGAGGTGCAAAATTTTTCTATTTCTGTCAACACCAATAAAGCATCTTGCCTGACTACACAACAATTTAGTCATACTTCACAAGTCTAAATGATCACTGAGCCATTTCTTGAAAGTGAAAATGTGAACATGAATAGTTGCATTCTGCAAGAATTTGATGTAAATATGTTTGTACTCTTACCGTTCCGTTCTAAAGTTTGGGATGTGGAGGTTCTTTTCTTTTTATAATGTTTTTGAAAGAAGTCTGAATTTGGAAGAAGTTTATTTGATCAAAAATGCAGTTAAAAAAAAAAAAATATGGTAAATAATATTACAATTTAATAAACCTTCATAATCTCTTTTAAAATGCGATTAGTTCCTTTAATGGCAAAGCTGAATTGTTAGCAGCCATTACTGCAGTCTTCGTGTCACATGATCCTTCAGAAATCATTCTAATATGCTGATATTACAATATTGCTGCTCAAGAAACATTTCTTATTATTATCACAGTTCTGCTTAATATTATTTTGCAGGATCCTTTGACATTTATTTGAAGTAGAAATATTTTGTAATGTTATAAATTACTCCACTGTAACTTTTGATCAATTTAACACGTCATTGCTGACTAAAAGTATTACTTTTTCCAAAACTCATTTTCCCATCAGTTTAGAATTACTAGATATAGAAAAAGAAACGAGGATGTATTACATAATTTATGCTCTGAAAATTATTTCCCTTGCAAACTAGTTCACTTACAGGGCATGAGTAGATCCCCGCTGCAGTAGTAACATCTTGCTCTTTTCCTGATTCTCAATTCTTTTGCCAACCTTTTCATCCTGAAATTATTTCTTTTACTCTCATGACAGTTCAATTGAGAGGTTACGGGCTGAACGGCTGCAGAGAGAAGCGGAGGAGAGGAAACGGACACAGGCTTTACTGCAACAGAGGAGTGGAGGCGGGAAAGAAAAAGAGCACGAGCGAGAGATGGGCGATAGAGACAGACCATACAACAGCGCCTACTTTCCTGAATTGGCACGGAAAAGGCAAAGGAGAGACCGAGATCAGTTTGGCTTTTATTAGCTAACAAAGGCATTAATTCACTATGTCTAGAATGTGCAGAACTGTTTTGTGAGCGGACAAGAAATTAGCCAGGTTCAAAGTGTGAAGACCATTTAAAATGACTGATTGCTATTTAAAAGCCATCGACCTGGCCTCTTCATCCCTTTTATTGGCATCAGATGACTTGGTAAAAAATGGACAAACAGGAAAACCTCCCGTTTGCCTGTATTTGTGCTGACAGCACAAGAGCAAATAAGCTGTTGTAAAAATGTCATCTTTTGATTTGTAAGTTCTGCATCAGTTGTTTTCCTGTACAAATATGAGGCATCAGCATTAAAACAAGCCATTGTTGTGAGACTAAGAACATCTCTTTGCTGCTGATACTGGAGGAGTCCATCAAATATCTGGTTATCATGTAAATATTTCATTACACTGCTAGTATTGCATAGCTGGACTAAACGGCAAAAAGTCTGGTCCATATTGCCCCTTATCTGGCCACGTGCTGCCCTCTTACTGTTTGACCCTAATGTAAAGTTTTTACGTGGCCGTTAGGCACAGGTTTATCTGAATAGATTAATATAATATATTGTGGGGGAAAATGGCACAGCAGTCTCTGTGATAAATTCAACAGAAAACACATAACTATAGTGTGAATGTAAAGGACAGAAAATAACTGGATTATTTCACAAACATACCTAAGAAAACAAAGCAGAATATACAGTATTGTGCAATATGCATACTGTGAGAATGGCATCTGAAACGCACACATTAATAATAGAATTACATGCTAAAAGAAAATAAATTATGCATTCGTCTCAATTCATTATCCTTTGCAGTTAATAATATAGTGCAATTATGAATTTTCATTAAGACAATATTTTTTTGTGGGACACAAATAATAAAGAATATAAATGCTATAAAGTATGCTAGGAGGGGATGGGATTATGACATTTGTTTTATTGGTATTTAAAGACATCTTTGTGGAGAAAATATTTGGCCACTTCCAGACACAGACAGAGATTTGCATGTTATTAACTTGAAGGCTGTATAGAGAATATCAATGGCACGCTCTGTGCACCTGTCCTCCCAAACGTGTCCGCTCCGTGGAGGTGGTCCGATTTAGAGGGATTTTGATGCAATGATACCCGGGCCACGACACGGGGGCGTTGACGTTCTCTCCAGTCTCATAAACAAACGCTTTTGTTGGCCCACCGCAGGTACCTGAGTGAAGGGCATCGCGTAATCGTTATATTGCGAGGCAACGTCTACCTACGAAAATCGCCGTGAGGCGCGCGCAGCTCCACAGTGATTTTAATAGCGCAAACTCGGTTGCGTCTGACGTAGAGGGGCTTCTTGGAAGAAAACACAGCTGGACCACATGATACTGACACATTATATAGGATAGGATATAGAACCAATAGAATGACTTCACTGGTGTTTTCTGCCCGTTTTCGACCATTGGGACGCGATGAGGATGGAATAGTAACAGCGCGCTGCTGAGGATGCGGATCGCGGGATTAAGCTGACACAAAAGAGCGTTCACAGCGTGTTTAATTGCGGATTAAAAGAGGACACCAGCCTTGCACAACAAGGAGACGTTTCTTTATTAGCGTGGAGCCAGACGCGCGGCGGGGAACGTTGACAGCATCGCTCGGATGGTGGTTCCGTGGACCGCGCGACCATGTCACTACAGTGCTGGGTGATTGTTCTGGTCGGGCTGATGTCGTACTTCAACCCGGAGAGAGCACTGGGAGCCCCGCAGCAGGAAGGTGAGCGTGTCGTTTAGATGGCATGTTATCGATGCGCGCTCGAGGGGGGAGGCGATGAGACGCTATGTGAATAAGGCAAATTTGACAGTCTGAGGAGTATTTTACATTTCTGGATGTCTTCTGGATTTCATTAATGTCTGTATATATCTAAGAGACAAATCTGTTAGAAAGTACATATTGGCACCATACATGCGTCCATTTAAAGAGCTTCATGCACTGGTTATAATAAAGGAGCCTGGCTTTTATTCTGGTACGCATGTATGATTTTTCATTGTGGGCCTGCAAAACCGCTCTCCTGTATGTCATTTTACCTATAGGCCTGAGGTAAATCCTATTTTTACATAGCGCGATTTTTTTCCTGAATCATCATCTGTCTGTTTTAACTGTTCGCAGAACTGCATGACCGGGGAGTATTATTATTTATTGTCGTTTTATTTCGCGCATGATTTTAGTGCCATATGAACACAAATGTGCCAGTAGGCCCGCGTGTTTATTTGTGTGCTCTCGTATGCAGTATGTGCACCCATTTGGTCCAAGAAGGGAATTGCGCACAGGTCCGTGTCTGTCAGCGTCTGGCCACTGTTTTCCGAACAATAAAAGGTTACCAGATGATGAATAATAACACCCTTCATGTATTTATACACCTACCTGCATTTTAGCCTATATTTTCATAGCTCGAGTGGACGAATGCGAATTCATTCTCGAATGCAGAACGTATGCCTATTGTTAATTGCAAAGCGTGGCATTTGTGGTAATGGTTGATTTTTAATATGCATTTTTGGGATTATTATTATTATTATTTTATATATTGTTTTAAACACGCATAAGGTTCGTGTGTCCTGACATCATGTGATATTTAGATATTTTGAAGCTGTACGATAGGCTCCATAATTAATAAAGGCTTAATTAAGTTATTAATTGAATTCTGTACGTTTAAATTATAAATTAGCATTTGTTATTAATTATAATAATTAATTACAATACTATTATATATTATCATTATATAATAATAATACTGCTCTATAATTGAGAAAAGATTATGAAAACTAGGATTTATTGATATTTAGGTTTCTGTTCGTTTCCTGGAAAATGGCATCTATAAGTGTCTAAAATGAGCACAACCTCAAATGACCTGCAGTTTTCAGAAAACAGACCCTAATGACTGCTTGGTACTCTGCCTCTTTTTAAACAGCTTTAAACAGCCTCCGCCAAGACCTTGCTGTCAGTCCTGATGTGCCCAAAATGTCTTTGTGGTGCCCATGCTATTTTAGGAAAAGCCATGGCCCACCACTTTTAAAAGTTACATTACTATTCTAAAATTATTAAGAAATGAAAACATTATTATCCTTGCTATTTTCAGTAATATTTTCAATTCAAACATATTTTATTATATGAGATTTTTAATTTAGCTTAATGATGAGCTAGTAAAAGGGATATGTCGATTCTTCAGCAATGGCATGTGTGCTAACATTGATGAATAAATGATGAGGTTTCAAGTCAGTTGAATACATGATACGAGTTATTTTAGTTTAGTGGATATTCATTCTTAGCATCTGGTTATTCACAATACCAAAGGTATTTAACCTCCTTGCCCTCCTCCCCACCTTCTCTTCTCCACAGATGGCTCTCCTAAAACAAACGGCCAAATTGAGGTACAAAATCAAGTATGGCACTTTTCCTTCTGACCCAGCAACCCTCCAGAATACAAGAATCTTTTTCAATGATCCAGTCCCTTCCCTAAAAAAAAAGGCCCTTCCCCCCAAACAAAACAAATACCTTCCCTTCTTCTTCAATAGTGACGAGTACAAGGAATGTCTTGTATGATGACTCTCTGGTTTCTCTCCTTTGCTTTCCTTAAACCTTAACTCTCAAACCCCTCCCTAAACCCAATATGAAGGTGATCTATTCTGAGCTCCTCTGCTTTTCTCTGTACTTTCACCCTTTGTGCAATGAAAACTCTTCATTGGATTCCTGTGCTATGTTCTGAATGTAACGCTGCCCTTTTAAAATTTTCCCCGTTAGGAAAATATACAAGTTCTCTATCTATCTATCTATCTATCTATCTATCTATCTATCTATCTATCTATCTATCTATCTATCTATCTATCTATCTATCTATCTGTCTATCTATCTATCTATCTATCTATCTATCTATCTATCTATCTATCTATCTATCTATCTATCTATCTATCTATCTATCTATCTATCTATCTATCTATCTATCTATCAGTCCCTGAGTATTTGTCAGGATAGATATGTAAAACTCTACCCTTTTTTTTCCTCAGTCTCTGTGTCCCGGGACAGCTCTCTCTCTCCTCCCCCTTATGTGATTATTCTCATCTCCTGCTCTGGGCTGGTCTCTTTTGTTCTGTTGCTTCTCACCTGCCTTTGCTGCAAAAGAGGAGGCGTGGGATTCAATGTAAGTCTCTTTAGTGTGGGGTTTATACATGTGGAATTTACGTGAATTTTGCATAATGTGGGTGTTACTAATATGAATCAGCATGAAACATATGTTTGCTTGTTCTTTTGATGTTTGTTACATTTACCATATTCCCACCTCCACCTTTCTCTTTCAGGAGTTTGATAATGCAGACGGGGAAGAATGCTCTGGGGCATCCAGCCCTGTTCCTGAGGACAGTTTGTCCTCCTGTCCATCACTACCAGAGGTCTACACTCTCCCACTGCGGGATAAGAACTACACCATCTTACCGAACGGCACAGGTAAACCCACTAACTACAGGCAATATGTACATCTTGCTCCATAACCTGTTCCTAAGTGACAAGGTTACAAACCTCAAACTCTCCTTAACACACTCCTGTTGCATCCCACAGACAGCTCTCAATGTTTCCGAAGGCACACTCTCAACTACCTGCAAGAGATTGGAAATGGCTGGTTTGGGAAGGTAGGCACATTTCAACGATAAGATTTTTTTATCCTCACGAACAGCTTGAACCCATGGTGGATGTTTAACATATCTAAGAAAACTGAAAAGTATATTATTATGATTTTATTTGTGTAGTCCTTTCAGGTAAACATAAAACTGGAATAAAGTAATTCGTTTTTTTATTTTTTATTATTAATTCAGGTATGGATATGCACTTGAATGACTGTTAAGGCTTCTAAATCAGTGTGTAATATCCCACAAATCTGTTAAATTGATCATTTCACTCAAGCAAGTATTATATCTCAGATCTTAAATACTTAAAATATGACATTTCAGGCCATGGTCTCATTTTCAGCTGCTCTCTTTCTTACTTGATAATTACATAATTACATAACTCATCTCTATAATTACACTGACCTGAATTTGTAGTCTTGTTTGACATGTGTAGGTCGTCTTGGTCTGTATATCCTCACTGCATGCATATTTATATAAGAATTTAGCATTTTCATTCTATATACACATTCTCTTTTTTCCCCTCTCTTTCATTTGATAATAATGTGCAGGTTTGGTGTAGCAAACTTAATTCTTTTTGGGTATCTCTGTTAGGTAATACTGGCTGAGGTGCTGTGTGACTGCAGCTCCTATCAGGCTGTGGTGAAGGAGCTGAGGGTCAGTGCTAGTCCTCTGGAACAGCGAAAGTTCTTAGCAGAGTCCGAACCGTACAGGTCAGACAAACTGGGTTGCCCTAGCTGTCATTATGTTTTGCTGATTGTTGTTTTTCCTAGTTTGTCCATGTTTTTTTTTCATTGTTTTATTGAGGCTATTTACCCCACTTATCTAACACTTAAATTGTTCCTGTAAGCAGTGAATTAGCTTTTAATGTCGTAGGTTTCATTTGAACACCGGACACATCCGTATACTATACCTCCTCTCAATATATATGTATACTGTATATATAATGTATATTGATGGGCCCTGGAATTCTGCAAAACATAACACATCTATTTATCAGTTGTATTTTAATTACATTTGCCATCTCTCTTTCTCTTCTTCCTCTCACCATGTGCACCTTATGTTTACAAGAATATTGACAACACAACATTTATTGATTTGCTTTTCCACACCTGACAGAAGTCTTCAGCATCCGAATATCCTCCAGTGTTTGGGCCAGTGCAGTGAGA
Organism: Romanogobio albipinnatus; assembly: GCA_023566225.1. NCBI lineage: Eukaryota > Metazoa > Chordata > Actinopteri > Cypriniformes > Gobionidae > Romanogobio > Romanogobio albipinnatus. The sequence goes on from CM042252.1 coordinate 34,092,825, forward strand.
ACATTCCTTTCCTTCTGGTCATGGAGTTCTGTCAGCTGGTGAGAACCCAAATCTCGGACATTGAGACCAGTTTTAAAGAAAAATGCATTTATTTCCAATGTGTTCTCTTATCGGTAGTTCAGGGAAATACAATATGCCTCATTCGTGAAACAGTGGTGCATTAAGTTTAACATAACACGTTCCATTTATGATGGATTGGATTAGAATTGTATTTAATGAATTGTCTACATGTGTCATAAACAAGGCCCATTGTGCACACAATAAACTAAAATAAATTTAAATATACCTGCATTATATAATCCTAAATTGTCTTAGCACTTTTAATAAGACATTTTAGAGGATAAAGAATTTTTCCTATTTTCTGTATCCAATATTTATTTGATCAAATAATGACTTTCATTCTGTATCTTCAGGGTGACCTGAAGAGGTATTTAAGAGCTCAGAGGAAGTCTGACGGGATGACCCCTGACCTGTTAAACAGGGATCTCTTGAATTTACAACGAATGGCATATGAGATCACCTCGGGTCTCTTGCATCTCCATGAGAACAATTACATTCACAGGTTAGATTGATTAAATTTCTAACCCTAAAAGCTGTGTGTCAATGTTCTAACCCTAACAGCATTCGTGGGGGGGAAACGATGATGCAATTGTCTGTTTGTTTGTTGTTCTCTAGTGATTTGGCACTGAGGAACATCCTCCTCACTTCAGATCTTACTGTTCGGATCGGAGACTATGGCCTCTCGCACAATCAATATAAGGTACTTTTAATTACTTATTAAAGTAAAGTAAACAATTACTAAACTTCATTGCACTTCAGAGACTTTATAGATCAGGCCCTCAATCAATCAGACCCCTTTTCCACCAAGGCAGAGCCAGAGCTAGTCCCAGTTCATAGTTGGTTCAACTGAGGAGCCTTCTAAGAACCGTTTGCTTTTCCACATGCTGAGAGCCACAACAGAGCCAGGTCTTACGTCACTATACGTCTCATCTTTCTCAGCAATGCTAGCGAGGCAGAGACAGTGTTTTCAAGTCCGCGGGTTGAAGCGACCCCAATTATGTGATATTTAACAAAAAAACACATATTTTACACCCAAATGTGATTTTTTTAACTGGGGAAGCCCCCTGAAACGCGATTGGGCTTGTTTTGAGTAGCAATTGGGTGGGTTTTGTTGTGAAAACCTAGCAACCCTGGGCAGTGCAAAACACAAACACACCAGGCTTGTTCGAGATGCATCGGCGCTGCGCAGACTGATCCACGTATGATATAAAAAAAAACTCATGAGTGAATCAAAAGCATAAGGAGTCGTAAGCTCTCGCTGGACTCGTTATCATACGGCGATCGGTCTCTGCACAGCACCTCTGCCAACAAGCCTCCCATCAACAATGCAAACGTTGCGTTACTATTGATTCACATGGCTTTACGATCCTACATCGGCATCAAACCACAACGAAAACACAGCGAATCTATTTCAACAATGGCGGATCTCAAGTTTGTGTTGGTCTTGTTGACCCCGCCCCCAGCGCCTGACGTAATTGGTTCTTACTTCTAGCCCTGTTCTAGCCCAGCAATGTTTTGGTGCTACTTAAGAACCACTTTTCCTGGCTCGGAGCTGGGTCTTTGGGTGTGGAAACACAAAGAAACGATTTGAAACTAGGCTCTGGCTCCGATCTAGCTCTAGCACTGCCTTGGTGGAAAAGGGGTATCAGTGTCTTAGGTTTTTAGTATAGAGGAGTTAATAGGTGATTTGGTGAGATAGGTGAGATATAGGTTAAGATATTTTATATTGGTGAGATATTTTATAATAGGTGAGATATTTTATATTGTTTAGTCAGCATTTAGCTGCATAATGGTTTTAGATCAATTTAGCCTCTTTTTTGAAACTTAGGTAATATGGTTATCTATATTTTACACAAACAGGAGGATTACTATCTAACCCCAGATAAACTGTGGATACCTCTCCGCTGGATTGCCCCTGAACTTCTGGAGGAGTTTCGTGGGAATCTGATTGTCACTGATCAAACCAAAATCAGCAATGTGTGGTATGAAAAATTATGGACAAATGTATGTATAAGGATATTTAAATCAAGGAATCCATTAATAGCACAAAAGAAGAAAAAATTAATTATGGATTTACATATTTTTAAAGGATTTTGATCATGCATACAATACTATGCACTTTGACTTTTTTTCCTTCAAATGACAACTGACAGGTCTCTGGGTGTTGTGATATGGGAGCTGTTTGAATTTGGAGCTCAACCGCACAGACACCTGAGTGATGAAGAGGTTCTCACCTTTGTCATAAGGGAACGTCAGATCACTCTGGCTCAACCTCGCCTCAAACTTGCTCATGCAGACTATTGGTCAGTATTTTTAATGGCTTTAATTAGATGGAACTATATCTGTATTTAGATAGAATGTTTTACAACTAAAAAAATGAAAAGAACTTCTTAAGAAGTTTTCCATTAAAAATATTCAAAAATCCTCAAAACTGATGTATCTTGAGTGTATTTTGTCTTACTGCACTGGCAGATTGTTTCTTAATATCTTATCGTGTTGCTTCTCAAGTGAATATGTCTTATTTATATTGTTTTAAGATATTTTAACTGTAAAATGAGACAAAAATGCTTGTTTAAAAAAGATTTGTAATCTAAAGAAAGTCGATTGTAAGGCTGTTATGCAATATGTGACATACTAATATATAAACTATATTTTTGTCTATTTCCTTAGGTACGAGGTCATGCAGTCATGCTGGCTACCTTCATCCCAGCGGCCAACAGTCAACGAAGTCTTTCTCCTCCTCTCATCTCTCCTTGCCGCAGAACAGGGAAGCCGGAAGAGTTCTAGAAGAGATGAGGACGAGGAGGACTATGAGGAAGACAGTGGACAAGGAAGGAGAGGAGAAAGTGATGAATCGTTTGAAAGACGATGGGATGCACTCCGACCCTCAGCTTTCCAATCAGCCGCACACAAACTTCTGAGGGAACGAGAGTACGGAAGGGAGGATGGTTGCCTCAGAGGAAATGGAAACTCCTACCCTCTTTTGGATCCTGTGGACAGTATGATCACTCCTACATCTGAGCTTGACGACATCCTTACCGTAACAGAAACCAGCAAAGGCTTAAACTTTGAATATTTCTGGGAAAAGGCCCATGGCAGGAGAGGCTACAAGCCACTTCCTCCACCTCAACCAATACCAACACCCAATTCTGGCCACAGGCAAACTTTGGATACACCCACTGTCGTCCCTGTGATCAGCGCCCGTAGCCCTTCACTGGCCAGCGAGTATTACATTCGTCTGGAAGAGCATACTCCCCAGGATAAGTCCCCTAGTCTAGGAAAAGTGCGCTCGTTAAGATCAAATTCAGTGTGTCCTGGAGATCTGGAGTTGGTTGAGCTTCAAACAGGGAGTACTGGAAAAGACAGACCAGCGTTCAGTCAGCAAGATGGCTTTACAAGAGGCTCCTCTCAGACTGTCAGATCCAGTGAGGTGAAGGTTTTGGTTCCAAACACTGGCTTGGTTGAGTTTACTAAGGAGAGCTGTAACCGAGTGACAGATTATGCTGTTATAGACATTGGAGAAACACACCAAAAGTCCTTTGGCCCTCAAGCGCCAATTCTTCCACCTAAACCTCGATCAATGTCCATGTCCTCTGGCAGCCGTCTACACTCACGTCCCCTGCCTGCTCCTCCACTAGGATACGCAAGAACATACGGGTTAGATGTCTACCCTGGATCCTCGTACCCGACAGGCAAAGTTGAGACGTCTGATTCTTTACTAATGAGTTCACTGTCAAAAGCCAACTTTGACCATTTGGGCTTAAATCGCACTCACCAGACACTGCCCCCATCTCCATCACACTCTCCTTCCATTCCACCATCTTCGGGCAGTCAGTCCCTGTTTCTCACAACTCAAACCTGTCCTCCGCCTCTCCCTCCCCACTATAGATTCCAAAAGGGTCAAAATTACTCACTGGAGATGCATTCCAGATACAATGCGATGCACTTACAAAGAGACCCACTAAGCTGTGACCATAATGATGAAAAAGAGTATGCTGACAGAGGCATGACACGATCTCAGTCTTTGTATAATTCAAGAGATAGTCCATATGCGTACATTACAGACAATGATCCCTACTCCAGAATGACTCGATCCCAATCCACAATTCCAAAAATTGAAAGAACGTCATCCTCTAGCCTAGAGTTCTCAAAGGATGAGGATGATGATGATGAAGACGATGATGATGATTCAGCTTTCATGTCACCACAGAGAGCCACCAGTGGCACAACCATTCAGCACACCAACCTGGTTAATGAACCAGACCCAGCTACAACTGAGCTTTTCTCAAGGGGGATGAAGCGAACCCAATCCCGCCTCGCCACCATCCTCCCAGCCATATGGAGGGAAGATGCAGTCATGCAACGAGAGCGAGTTGCAGCCGCTAGGAAATCTCCCATACATTTGTTTCTGACTGAGATCTCCAATGACTCTGTGGACATGAAAGATGGAGAAGGCTCATGGGCACGAGAAAGCGATGGAAGCAAACACAAAGGAATGCGGCGATCCCAGTCTCTTGTCACAGAACTTGACTCATCCACACAAGCTTGGGCCTCAGATAAAGACTTCCTGCCTGGATATGAAGGCAGTGCCAAAAAGAGAGATTTATTCCTTACAGAGATTGAGACATCTGTGTCGGATTGTGAGGATGCATATGATGGCGAAGGTGGCACCCCTGTTTCCAGATTTGGAACTACACCTCATCATTTTGCACTTCACTCAGATTTGCCAGTGTATGCAGAAGCTGAGGAGGCTTTCTCATCAGGGATGAAGAAGTCTCATTCCCTGCTCTCTGAAATATCTAATGAGAGTGTTGAACCTGAGCCGAAGTCAGAGGAAATGACAAGAGAGGAATTTTTTAAGGAGATTCAATCAGCTGAAACATTTCTAACTGAAATCATTACAAGGCAACGTAAAAAGGAGGAGAGTGTGTCACCTGCTCCATTGTCTCCTGAGTATGAGTCAATATGCATCGACCCAGAATCGTCTCAGACAATACGGTTTGAATCAGAAAGAGCAAGATCAAGAAAACCACCAGGAGATGCAAAAGAAGCTATTTATGCTCAAGTCACCAAGCGGGCAAAACGGAGTGAAATAAAAGTCGCCATGCGCCCAGAAATTCCAGTACTTCAAATTGCATCTGAGTTACAAAATCTTGAATCAAGTCAGAAATTAACTCCAGTTAGTCAGCTAACACCTGAAATACAGATTGAGAAGAGTTCCCTTATTGATTTTCCTTCCTCAGAAGTAATGCATAAAAATGGGCCTCTATTGGAGCACATATCTCCTGTTATAAAAGAGAAACAAGATTCACAAGAGTCTCAGAATCAGCATGACCATATAAGTGAAGGTCCAGTAGAAACCAGGAATATGCACAATGTTAATGGTTCACAGTGTTGTGACAAAAATCAAATAACTGATGATACGCAAATTAGAAGTGTAGATGAAAATGATTTGAAGGGCATGTTTGTTCAGGCAAATGAGCAAATGCAGAAAAATGATTACAGTGTTTCACCTGGCATTGATGTGATGACATCAAATTTAATATTTGAAGAACATGCACAAAATAAGGAACTGTCAGAACATTCAAAACAGAGCCAAAGTGAATCAAACTCTCTTGATCTTTCACAAAACAGAAATTCAACAGGTGGCACAAGCTCTACAAAGGTGCGGGAATACAGTTCAGATGTGATTCACCACTCCCTCACTGACAACAGACAGAACTTAGAAATGGAGACATCCTCTAAATCCCTTAAGCAAACCACTTTAACCGACAAGGAATCCAGTTCAAGGACCATGTGCCATGACAAAGACAGGGAAATGGCAAATGAGAACATACTTCCAAGTGACACTTCACTCTGTTTGAATGAATCAAGCTCAGATGCGTTCCACTCGCCTATGGTGCATGAACCCAACTCTGATCAGTCATTGTCCACCATGACCCCCACAGATTCTGTCTTATCACCTTCGACCTCTAGTTCACTGGACTGCCTCACACCTGGAGACACCTGGTTGGGTGGAGGAAGCAATGGATGGAGGGCCCTTGGAACTGAAACACCACATCGGGATTCTGCCTACTTCTCAGACAGCGACTTGGATGGTGGAGAGGGTTTAGGCAGAAGAGGCACCGATGTACTTGGCCCTTCTCGTTCAGTTGGCGTCAGAGCGGGAGAGCGAGGAATATTGATGGGAATTGAGGAAAAGATTGAGGATGAAAGACTACTGGAGCATTTTGAAAAGGAAGTGAAGATAAAGCAGGACATTCAGGAATTGTGGGTTTCAAATGATTCATCTGATATAGAAAAGGGTCTCATACAAGGTGCTGTCATCTCAGGAGATTCTCAGAGTGAATGCAATGCTGAGTTTATTGCCAAGTTGTTCTCCAATGGAGAGGATGAGCCAAATAAAGGAGTTCCATTTAGCAACAGCTCCATTAACTTCCAAAACTCATCTCTAGTTAAAAATAGTGAGCTGGTAATTTCTCACACATTTTCAGAAGAAAGAATGCTTCATGATTCAGGTGCTATTGATCTCACACTGCTTGCCCATATAGTCTCAGAGCCTCAAAAAAACATTTCTGGACCAGTTTGTCAAGAAGAACTCATTGAACATTGTTCATATTTGCAAACAGCTAAGTATAAAGAGGCACGTTGTACGTCACCTGATTTCCCAATTGGTGAACAGTCCTCAGACAAAAGTAAATCTAGGTTATCACGGTTTTACAGCTTACAGTCTGATAATTCTAAATGCATCAGCAGTCCTGAGATAAACATAAAGCTCAGCAATGATGACACCAAATGCGGCCTGACCCAGTTCATCTGGTCTGAGACAAACCTTGAAGGAAGTACAGGAGGAAGTGAAAGAGTTAATATTCAAGACACAGATGCAAATGAACTAGGCTTGAGAAACCTCTCGTATTCAGAGGAGAGTGAGGATGAACAGGCAAAGGAGAGGTCGGAAAGTCAGCTAGCTGTAGGGGAACTCTGTTTTACTAGCAAGGAATCCCCACAAAATGTTGCAGAGGAAGAAGTCAGCAGTATGGAGCTCTCAAAAGAAAAACGTTCTGTTGAATTCAGCAGAGGTGCCTCAATAGGTCTTGAACTGAAGGAGAAGGAGTTGTGGAGCGCCCTCGAGGAAGATTACGGGACGGTGGAGACTGTTAGAGGGGAATTCAACTGCCAGACATTTCAGGAGGGAGAACTTCACCTTTGGCCTGTGGAAAATGACCAGTGGGCTGCAGCCGAAGCTCAGACACCAGAAGTAGGGCTAGGATCAGAGCTCTTCCCGAGTTTTGGACAAAAGGCGTGGGCAGAGGAGGAACACTTAATGATTAGTCATGAATTCTGGGAATCTGAAGCAAATGATGAGCTTGCAGATAGTGAGTCTCATCCCTCTGCTCAGAGAATATGTGAAGATACATTTAATGATGAGAAGGTAGGACAGACTGATTATCCACCACCTGAGAGGCTGATCCTTTCTGGTGGGGCAAAAGGAACTCTTTCATCTCAGCAAACACCTTTAGAAAGGCTAGAATTTCAGCAAGAGGAGAACATAGAAAATCCAGACATGGAAAATGGATCACCAGAACACTATACTATAAATATAAAGATGGAAGTTGAGAATCTGGAGAACCCAGAGCTGGAGGCACTAGTACAACACAGACCTATTGAGATGGTGATTGATACTCAGAATTCGGATACGTGTTTACAAAATTATGTGGGAGATGAATTGTTTAGTAATGAAGAAAATAAAGAGTTTGACAGTCATGAAAACATGGTAGGTGTAAGAGGTTGTATGACTCATTCTCCCTCATTTTCTATTACGAATTCTCCAACCGATGAGTTGGAACTTCTGCAGTACCACAAAGAATCACTTTCTAGTTACAAGAACAATGTACCAAGAGACCAAACCGAAGCTACATGGGTGCCCAAGACTGAAGCAAGCAAAATGTTGGCTGCAGCCCTTGAAGACCATCAGACCTGCACAATAGACTTGGCTGATAATTCTCACAACATTTCAGTGTATCCAGAGTGTCAAAGTACGGAAACCAGTAGACATGATGTTGACAGTAATCACTGTTCTGTCATGATCAGTGATGCATTTTTTGAAAAAGAAAGATCAGATTCTCCATCTTTCCCAAGTCTCACCATTAGCACTGATCCAGAGCCATGTAAAATCCACAGTAGCAACGTTCAGTGTTCAGCCCCTGCACTGATTTCAATGGAGCTTTCTGAATGTGCTGCTTCCCCACATGCAGGAGTGGGTAAGTGTCAAGGTTCAAGTGGTTTCCCGAATACAGTACACCACATAGAAATCAAGACAAGTTCAAGTCTGTTCTGTGCCACAAATCAAACATCTAACAAAGGACATGAGGAGCTGTCAGGATGTTCTGATGATGCTAACTGTTTAGATCAGTCTCTTGAAGAATTTGCAACTAGTACCACCACTCAAAGCAAAGGTATCACTGCAAACCTGGGACAAAAAATTGCCACGTCTCTCATGAAAGAAAACCACATTCAGCCAGAATCAAATGCTTTACGGGAGGACGACAGAAATAGCCTTTCCCAGAAGGCTCATCCACCTCTCTCCCAGTGTTCTCTGAACTCCATCCCCGAGTTGTTGATCTCTGAGTGGAAGGACTTGGATGAGGAGCCTCTGGAGGATTTTGAAAAACTAGAGCAGCTGTGTTGCATTTCTGAGGATGAAGAGACCCTTGGAGATCTGTTTTTAGGAAACTTAGATCTGCTTGAATCTTTAAAGAGAAACCCAGAGCAAAGAACAAGTGGTGCTGGTGGTATAATAAACCAGGATGACTCAGCAGATTCAGAAAAGAAGGCGCGAGTAGAGCTAAAAGAGGAAGTTGATGGGATCTCGAGAAGCACCTCGGCTGTCTTGCAACACTCAGAGCAATATGAAACCATTTCTCAGCAGTCAGTGGAGAAGACAACGGGGCAGCATGCATCAACACCTCTCTCGCCATGCCATTCTACAGATGGTTCCAAAGGGCAGAGGTCACTCTCAAAAATTCACACAAAAAATGGACTGATGATGCAGGTGAGTAAAAATGACACTAAAATGACCAGTAATCTATTGATGCTCTGCTATTTCTGAAACCTTTTGTGTCTTTATATATATATATATTTTTAGGTTTGTGAGGAGAGACTTCAGTACTCTCTCTGTGAAAATGTTCAAACCAATGTCCTGTGGGGTTCTACAGTTAGTGACAGCGTAATTCCACACCCTTGGGGAGCCTCTACCACTTCGTCCTCTGAAGAAAGTGTTGCAAGGAAAGATTTCCAGGACAATGAGAGGTGTGATTATAACTACAGAACACTACAACAACAAAAATGAGTGATGAATATGATATGTGAGAATGGATCTTGCCTTTAATCTCCTCATGGCATGAGTCTCATTGTAGCATTTAATGTAACCAGAGTCTTTGCTTTATAATTATTATTAACTGAATGCATTTCTTGGTCAAATGAGGTAAAAAACAGACTTCATCTTAGTGTAAATTATTTATCTTAGCAGCAAAGAGGAGACTCCACCCTCCTCTCCCTCAGTGTCTATGAGTGAATCTGCTGAAACAAAGACAGAAGGACTGACTGTGCTTGAACAGCCTGAGATTACTTCTCTGCCAGCTGCAAATCAAGCTATGAAAGGTACTGTCAACTGAAATCACTTTAATTTTTGAATTTGTGTTATTTTACTGTGTTTTGCATTTTATGTTGTTTTAATATGTTGGGAAATTTACTTTTTTTTTTAATAACACATTTTTTATGTTAAATTAACCAAAGCTGAAAACCGAACAATTAAAGAAAAAGCAATATATTAAAATTGATTTTATGATTGTAAATGATTGGGTGATTTGGCTTATAATCCAGTTATATACCACCATCTTTGATATTTTTCTTTCATCTCACCCTCTCCACCTGTACCATCAACCCCTATTCCAGCTAAGCTGGCCCGTCTCTCCTTATCCCTCCCTCCGCTCTCTCTCTCTCTTCCTCTCTCACCGAATGCCAAAGGAGGATTCTGGGAAGGGGGAGAACATAGAGGGGGGAGGAGAAGGACTGTATCAGCAGGTAGCGATCCAGATGAAGATGAAGAAGAGGAACAAGAGGATGAGTCTCCAAGGCGTGTCATTGTTGTCACAGAGACAGATGTTGACAAGAGAGTGGGTTTACGTAGTTTGCTGAAATCGCCAAAGGAACCCGTGGACAAAGAGAACCGTGACCGTGGGAGGAATGTATCGTTTTTTGATGATGTCACAGTCTATCTTTTCGATCAGGTATGTCAAAGTTGTTTATACAGAAAAGCATCAAGTACCTTCAATTACAAGGTTTCACATTGTTAAACATTGTGTGTTTTGTTACTATTCTGTATCTTAAAACTCTTCATGCCAGGAAACTCCAACCAATGAACTTAGCTCTGGATCTACTAGTTCATCTCCTCATGGAAAACACTCCAACACTGATGGTTTTGGTAAGTGTATAGACCATTTGGGTGTCTGCAAACAGTGATGACGTGTTTTGTGGGCGGGGCCTACCAGGTGGCAGAAAATAGCCTTGTCCTAAATGGCACACTTCATATGCACATTCGGTCTTGTGGACTTACAATGGCTGACGCGCATGCATGTCTGTTAAGTCCATGAGATCGTAGGGTGTCCCATTTGTCATTTTAGGTTTCCCTTTGTGGTAAATACTATGTGCCCTCGATGCGCACTTTTGCTGAGTCCGCACTGGATTAAGCACCGCAGCAGACTTCTTCCCAAAAGTCAAAGCCTCGTCACGAAAGTGCAGACTCGTAAGAAGCCCTAAGTGTTTAGGGTGCCAGTTGGGACAGGGCCAATGACAGTTTTAAAATTCTTAAAATACAAATAAAAAATAATTTGCACAATTCAGACTTTTTTTCCTCACAATTCTGAGTTTATATCACAACACTTACGAGATATATAAACTCGATATTCTGACTTTTCTCTCTCAAACTTGCAATTGTGAGTTATAAAGTCCAAATTGGGAGATATCAAACTCTTTAAAATATTATAGGTTTAAATATTATTTTATGCTGTAACTGTAGGGCTAATTCAATTATGCCCCCTGATACAATTATGTTAACTGCATATGTGAATATTATGTAGACTAGTGTTTACATCAAATACATGCTTTCTTAATAGTGTAATCGTTGCAGGTTTCATAAGTCCGGTTTCCCGTTTTTTGGCTTGCAACCATAAACGTCTGTGTTTAGCTTCAACCACAATATTCTGTAAAAATGAAGACCATCTTTTTTTGCATTCTGATTCTGACATCCAAAGTCACAAAAAGACATGTTTTCCTCCACTTGTTACCATTGTTTTTCTGCCACCACAATGCGCACGCAGCTGCGGTGACGTCTGCCCCCAAATGGTCTATTCAGCAGAAGATATGATAATGTGGGCCTGATTTGCATAAAGCAAATGTAAAACTTGTGATTGTGCGAAAAGAGTCAAATTCATGTGATAATTTGATAATATCAGCATTTTAGGTTAAAAAAATGTTAAACCAGACTCCATCTCCACTGTTTTATGTTGATATGAACGACATATTGCAAGGCTGTTGCACAATTCATATTAGCTGCAGTTAATAGTACTAATAAACATATATCTATCTTTTGTAAAAAGTACATAGTACTCCTATCGCACCTCTAAGATCACATTTTTCAGATTTTTTTTTTCTTTCTTTTTTCAGGATCAGGCAGCCACAAGGCATCAAAAAGTAAAGACCATGTAGTGAAGGCAAGATCTCCAACTGGAGTCACTTCTGGCTTAGCATCAAGGTTTACAGTAAGCCCTGCAGATGACCCGCATTTAGTGTGACATACTACTGTTCCCTAAACACCTGGACAAAATGTATCCCCCTGGAGTGAATGAGTGGCCCCCGTTGTCATCGGTAACTATGACGACTCCTGGAGGTTATTTTTTTAACTGCGAGAAAAAGAAGGTCTCCCGTTTCAAAAGGCTGGAGGCAGTCCAGGTTTTACTCACTGCAGCAGCTGGAGTGGGAAATCCACAAATAGAAAGTACCTTCCAAACAGCCAAAAACCTTGGAGTTCTGTAAAATCTGACATGTACTTTTCGGCTATGCAATGGGAGTCTTATTATGTACCAGCTTAACTGTTCTATTTTCATGGCTTCTTAAAGTACGTTTGTATTTTATTCCCCTTAAATGAAGGGGCGCACTTTCTCTGACCAGTACCTGTCTATTTGTGAGCTTAGAAATATTGACATTGTAAATTTGTTCTCATTGCAGTCAGGCATTCTTGTAGTTTGTGGTTGAGAGAGGAATTGTCTCTCTAAATCACAGCAGTGCAGTTCTCATTTAGCATTTGTACAAACTAAAAATGAAATGGCGACCGAATACAAACTCATTTTAAAACCATTTATTTTAAATGTATTCTTAGAATGCATGAAAAAATAAAACTGCAACTAACTGTTGTTTTATACTGTATTTTTTATTGCAGATGTTATTTATTTCTGTATCTAATTTGTTTACTTGTTTGTTTATTTATTCTGCATTGGTTTTTTATTTAAATATATTTTTGTCTGTTGGCCTAATTCACTTTATAAGTTTAAGTAAACTGTATATTTACTTTGTATCAAATTATTTTGGATTCGTGGCATTTGCCATTTAATCCTATTAATAACCGCCTCAACAAACATATATCTTTGCATAGGTACAAACACTTTGAAATATTTTCTCTAATTTAGCTATTTCTAGATGTCAGTCTGTATCTAGTTGTCCTATGATGTGTCTCTTTGCAGGTGTTATTTTCTAATAATGTATTTGACATTAGCTTTTCTTTACTCATTTTGAAGCAGTAATTATTGCTTGGCATGAAAAAAGAGAAATCAGCATACATGACTATTAATTGACTTATCTGTTCATTCATTTTTCGTTTTCAATCATTCATTCAAATATCTGAGGTAATCCAGATCATTTCATCACGTTCAGCATCTGTTTCATTTAGAGGTTTCATATAATTCTGTATGAAGCTGAGGGAGTGAAAATAACATGGAAACTGTGAAACATTTATTGAACTGTTTGATGACAATAAATTGTTCTGTCTTATAATATCTGTGTAAAATCTTGCTTTACTAACTTTGCAATATTATGTTATAATTAATATAATATTAATGTTAAAATTATAATTTTTTCTATAATACAACTTAAACTAGCATTACACCAGTGATTAGTATTATGAAGATGCACATTTCACCATACTGTATACTAACACATGAAGCACAAATCCCATGTCTATTGTTGTGTGGCCTTTTAGATATGTCTATAAACTATTATCTAACATAAAATTAGTAGAAAAAAAAAATAGTAATTATTTTTTAATGATCATAAACATGACATTTTGTATAGGTCTGTCATGCATTTTGCATGCAACCCTGTTACCCTATGATTTTGTCCCATTACAGTAAAAAGGGAGAAAAACACTCCTAAAGAAAATATGACACTCTAGAAACACCACCTTGACACATTTTGTATACAAAATGTCACAGACTTTTCATTCTATGTTCTCAGTTTCTTAGTTTACACAAACTAAATTCCATGCACAACCATTCGATAAAAGTTATTTTTTATTATTATTTTGTTTACTTTATTGATGTTTATTTATTGTTCAGTTCTAGAAAATTGCTTTAAGATGACATAAATTATGGTTTTAAAGTGTATTTATTTTCGATGTCCTAGATGTTTCAGTCAGGTTTACAATATTTGTATATTTAAAAAAATAACGCTAACGTTACTTAAAAAAAAAAAAAAAAAAAGAGTTCCAATTCCAGGCTTCGTACTTCCCATTTAAATCCCATACGCGTTGCTGAACACATTTCCCAGAAGCCTTTGCTGTAAAACATGTGACGCATTTAAGCTGCGACTTCAGCGCGTTGCTCGATTTTGTGCGTTGGTAAATCGTTGCATGTTAGCTCATATTATTTCTTGAAGTGCGAAGAAAAGAGACGCACTGAGAATGTAAGTTGGAGCTCATTTTACATTGAAAACTATTATACAGACATCGTTCAGCAAAAACTGGTGTTTATTATCTTAATTGACGCAATGTATATTTTCTCGCTCTATTCGTAGATGTCTTTGGCAGACGAGCTGCTTGCGGACTTGGAGGAGGCAGGAGAAGAAGAGGACGGGCTGTACGCCGGTGGAGAAGAGGGTGAGAGTGATGGGGAACCTGGCGAGAGACAAACTGGGGGTCTGGAGGACATACCCGAGGAGATGGAGGTGGATTACAGTGGGACGGAGAGTGTCACATCCATAGCAAAACTAAGACACAGCAAGCCAGTGAGTTTTTGACTTTAATCATTCATATGATTCTTATAAGTACCGTCTCCCTGAAGCGTTACACTAACTTACTGCAAACGTCTTAACTTTCCACAGTTTTCTGAAATTATGGATAAAATTGGTATATATGTTGGAAATCAACGAAAGAATTCAGAAGGTAAGTAACCTTGTACTTCACCAAACGATGCATATTAATATACACAAGTATGTTTATTTCACATATTTAATATGATTCAAGTATTTTGAATTTAGCACTTTAATTACATTGTTTAGAACATGAGAAACAAAAAATAATTCTTTATAAATTATATTTTATTCATATGTTAAGCAATGTCCTCTTAAGTGGACACCGGGACTCATTTGTTTAAAAAATAAAATGTCATGTATAGGCAAAATCAATGGGATTGTTGTTTTTTTTCACTCACCATTAAAATGTCAGGTTTCAAGATTTGTTTTAACCAAACTTTGTGTAAAGATGATTCTCAACTATGTTATGAAAGATATAACAGAATTAATTGATATTCCATTTTACTTTATGCAATATGTGGGTAAAATGGCCATGCATGGGTTTTCCCATTCAATGCAATGTATCTAATTTGCATATTAATGTGTTCTTGGAACAACACGATGTCATAATGGGAGTAAAAGTTGGCAACATTTTCATATCATTTATATAGGGATGCACTGAAACCAAATACCAAATCCTACTCCCATCCTCAGTCCATTATCACAGTAAACACATTAATGAAGTAAACCACGTCCACAGCAGTGTGTTTTTAATTTAATTTTATTTTTTTTTAAAAATTAAAGAATAGACAACTTTATGCCAGGATGACTTTACATTATTGCTGTACCTGAAGTTGCTGTATTTTGTCTGCTGTCTGTCGATTCCCTCATGCACAACTTGTATTCTTTCGGATGTTTCATATGCAAATGTTTTAACAGCGGTTATTGTTTAGGGTCTTTGCCACCACAAGACAAATCGGCTGTCAACCCTGTCAAAAAGTCCAATATTCGGCAGAATCCGAACCGAATCCTGGATTCGGTGCATCCCTAATTTTATAGGAACATTTGATATGCAATTTCTTTCCATATTAATTTGTTGTGTCTCCCAAAATGCCTGATAAACATGCTTTAAGTCCCGTTGTCCTCTCTTGAGGACATGTATGAAATCAATGCCCTGTTTTGTAACAGAAAGTCATATTTTGATTAGAAACCCCCATAAAAGTTTTCCCTAGATGTTGATTTATAACAAACAATTTGAAAAATAGTCAGATTTAAATGATAATTGCAAAATATTAAATATAAAGACCAAGGAGAAGTTGTTATCCTGGTGAAACTTCAAAACAAATCTCTGAAAAACCCTGAATGCCCTGAATCCCACTCTTTTCAGTGTCTGGACCTGTTGAAGCAGACCCAGAGTACAGACTCATTGTCGCCGCCAACAATCTGACAGTGGAAATAGACAATGAACTTAGTGAGTTTACTATTTATTTTATTTTGAATCTGCAATCTCTTCCTTTAATGTCAAATGAAAAGATTTATAACACTTCAAGCACAATGACATTTAAAAAAAAAAAATAATTTCCTCCCCAGATATCATTCACAAGTTTGTTCGGGACAAGTACTCCAAAAGGTTTCCTGAGCTGGAGTCCCTGGTGCCAAATGCACTAGATTATATCAGAACTGTTAAGGTAGAAATCTTATAGTCTCAAGCATTTGTGAGCAGCCTATTCATGCAAAAGCCATTATATTGGTTACATGCTCTGATCCTTGTTGTCATTAATGAGGTGTAAACCCAAGTTCTCGTGTGTATTAGAAGTTCATGTTTATGTCTACAGGAGCTGGGCAACAATCTAGAGAAGTGCAAAAACAACGAGACCCTCCAGCAGATCTTGACCAATGCTACTATCATGGTGGTCAGTGTCACCGCCTCAACCACACAAGGGTGAGTGAGTAGATGGATTCGGTATGATTATAGGAAGAGAACCTTGTTTATTAGCTAACGTTCAAAAGTTGGGGTAAGAAATGTTGTTATTCAGCCAGTTTACATTTAAAATGATCTAAAGTGACAGTAAAGTCATTTTTATTTCAAATTGCTGCTGTTCTTTTGATCTTTCAACTTATCAAAAACAAAAACAATATTTTAAAACATTAAGCAGCACAACTGTTTTTAACAATATTTTTTTTTTCTTGAGCACCAAATCAGCATATTAGAATGATTTCTGAAGGATCATGTGACACTGAAGACTAGCATAATGGCTGCTAAAAATTGATCACAGGAATATTACTTTTTAAAATACAAATTCAAATAGAAAAGTGTATTTACAGTTATTTCATAATCCTACTGCTTTACTGTATTTATCAAGTAATTGCAGCCCTGATAAGCATGTTTTGATTACATTGTATATTCATTAATTCTTAAATATGACTTGGTTAAAGGTTTGTTTTGTAGAAGACAATTTCATAAATTTTTTCAAGTTTTGCATTGATATTTATTTCTTGATAATTAAGGTGCAGTAAGCGATTTCTGAGAGAAACCGTTGATATTTGAAGTCAACCTAAAAAAAAACCATCCCTGCATTGCTCTGCCCCTAAACACACAATGCAAGGACATTTCTCTTTATCATAGCCGGATCTAAATCATGCTTCACGAAAAATAAACCGAAGATGCATAATTGCAGCCATGATAAGATTTAAGGTTCTTGAAAGCAGACTCTGATGTTTATCAACCCTAAACATTTGATAGGTAGTGTAAGTTTGCTGGTTTTCTGATGAAATGATTGGATGTTGACAGAACGATGCTTGGTGATGATGAGCTCCAGCGATTGGAGGAAGCGTGTGACATGGCCCTTGAGCTCAACCAATCAAAACACAGGATCTATGAATATGTGGAATCCAGGATGTCTTTTATTGCTCCCAATCTTTCCATTATTGTCGGAGCTTCAACTGCTGCCAAGATCATGGGTGAGAACAAGAGGTTGGAGGCTGCTGAATAAAGTGAAAGTAAAATCGGCGTGTCTATATTAAATGCACGCAGGTCTTAAATTTGAAGCAGCAGCCTAGTGAACGTGCTGTCTTTAAAGGGACAGTTCACCTCTAAAATTGTCATTATTTACTCACTCTCTAATATTGTTCCTAACCTGTATTAATTTCTCGATGACACAATTTTCATTTTTGAGTGAACTATCCCTTTAATGTTAATACAACAACAAAATACAAAGAGAAAATCACTCACTGCTCTTGACTGAAGAACTTTAATACAGTAGCTTTAATAAGCATCAATGTATACTTTATAGTGAAGTCTATGTAGTGTTTTATTTTTACATTTATTCATTAAATTTCATACTTAAATACTGCTGTATAGCTCTGAGCTGCCAGTGTAAATCTTTATATACATTTATTTTATATTATACAATACACTAGGAATGTGTACAAGGGTTTTAAGTAAAGTTTTAAGTTTAAGTAAGGTTTTTAAATTTTTTAAGTAAAATAAATAAAGAGTATTGTAATAAAAAAAGTAGACTTTTTTTTCTCCTTAACCTCTTGCTGTTCCTGTCACCTAAGAATAGACTAGCAAAAGGCTGATGTGACAAGCCATCAGAACCGAACCGAAAATCGTGGTTAAAAACCGAGGTATGCATTGAACCGTGGACTAACTGTATTGTTGCATCCCTAATGCATACCTTTCCCCCTCTACAGGTGTTGCTGGTGGGCTGACTAACCTGTCCAAGATGCCTGCATGTAATCTGATGTTGCTGGGAGCCCAGCGGAGGACACTGTCTGGATTCAGCAGCACGTCTCTGCTGCCCCACACAGGATACATCTATCACTGTGATGTAGTGCAGTCTCTGCCTCCAGTGAGCATCAACCTTTTTGCTTTAAGTTAATTCTTTTTCACTTCTTTTATATGATCATTTTTATTCAGAATAACATAACATTTTTCTATGTTTCCAGGATCTGAGGAGAAAAGCAGCTCGTCTGGTTTCAGCTAAATGCACTCTGGCTTCTCGTGTGGACAGTTTTCATGAGAGTTCTGATGGCAAGGTCAGAGATTAGCATCTGTAGCCACGTTTACATACACACTTTTTGAATCTGAACACAGTGTTTACATGAAGGTTAAATAAAGTGATCGGGTTGATGTGCGCATTAATGCCACAAGCTTCCAATTGGATTTAAGCATTTGACATGTTTCCCACTTTTGTCACATACTAACCATCCTCCTTTTCTTTGTTTTAAAAAGCACACTTAATATTGATACATTTTGGGTCCTAATTAGAAGACGATGAGCACACAAAGCTTTGTGCCTTGATGCGTATATTAATCGAGCAGTAAAAACATCCATTCCCGTTCCTAAAACAAGGCATCTGCAGATGAGAGCCTAAAGCAAACACTTGTGGGACAATGTTGCCTGCACTACTTCGCAGACAATGAGTAGAAAGAGAATTTTAGGTTGGCACGACAATCATTTATAATGTTCAACAACATCAGCTCATTCTGTGCACCATTTCTATATCATTGCACATGCGCAAAAAAGTCCAGTTTCGGTTTTCAATCTGATCAAGTGTTTACATGTCTTATTGAATGGATTAGAACATGTTGAGGTGTTTACATGGAGCATTTTCATTCACAATGGACTTTTAAACCAGTGTTTACCACACAGACTAATTTGTGGCGGTGCGCCACAGAATCAACACCGGCCGCCACATATTGCGTGTCGTTATTTTTTTTTTTTACGCTATTGAAAACGCGCAGCATTCAGCTGCACTTCCTTTCCCTGCTCTCCCTCCGTCTCTGTCACTCAGGCGCGTCTCTCGCTCTCAAATTGCCAAACCTGCTTTTGTTATGAAACAAAGTCTAAGCTTTTAAAATTTTCAATTCAAACAATAAATAGCGTTTTGGCACTAATGTGGTATAACCGTTAAAGCCAGAGCCGTTGAAAAACAGAGTTGCGGCATACTCTCATCTCCCGGCGGTGCGCGCGGTCACATGGTTCGAGCTCTCAATAGTTCTAAACAAACCAGCGCTGTCAATGCATTTGAATGGATAGACGACAGTTTCACTATACAGGTATTTGCAGCAATTTTTGTTAAACAGTACAGCATAGTGTGCATTGATTATGTCAAACATATTTACAGTATCATTTTATTTTATTATGGAGAGTGATGGAGATGCAACATTGTTAACATTAATGTTAATGTTTTTCTTGTATTTAGCCCTCAGGTATTCCTTACTAAAGGCCAATTTATACTTCTGTGTCGCGTGTACGCCGTAGCTACGCTGTAGGCTGTGTGATGCGCGCATACCGTATGACGTACCCTGATGCGCACCTCTCCAAAAATTTAACAACCCGTCAATTCTACGCGGACCGCAAGTGCTGTGATTGGTCTTCCAGAACCCCTCCCTCAGGTCAATAAATAAAAATAAAAATCTGTGATAGGGAGTGTGTCCAGAAATGGGATGATAGTTTAATCCTTACATCTGCTATATAACACAATATTTTGTAGTGCAGAGATTCTTTGTTAGTGAATAAAAACATCCGCTGTGTATAGTTTTTTTTATTTATTTTCTCATTAAAACCAAAGATGTTAATCAGTGATTGTATATCAAGAACAGGGACACATCACAATGGGTGCATTTCATTTTGTGATTTCAACGGAACGAATAAAGTCTCCGCAACAGCAATCGATTGAAGCGCTCGTCTGCACGAGCTACCGAAACTGAAAACAGCGCCACGAGCACTCTGCATGATTTCACAAACGCACTCCAGCGCCGGATCGCCTCTTATGTAACTCTAGTAATCAACTAACGTTAGAGATGCTTAATTTGCATTACATACAACAACTCAAGACGTAAGAAAAGCCACTATCTGCCGCCATCACAGCTGCTGATACTTCGGGTGCGTCTCAATCAACTCCCTGGTTCAGTAGTCAGGGCACTGATCAGGGAGTCAGCCCATTGACATCAGTGCCCTGACTACTGAACCAGGGAGCTGATTGAGACGCATGCAATGACAATGTAAACAAGCCGCTTCTTCTTCAGCTTTTGCATTGATACTGTGGGTTATCATCAACATGCCCGTGGACACTGCCTCCTAGCGGTCTGCATGTGGAACTGCACATTGACACGGACAAAAAAGCAGAAGTATAAATCAAAACCAAGAGGATACGGCGTAGGTCCGACGCAGAAGTATAAATCGGCCTGGTCACACTCATACTCATTGGTGATCAAATGTGACCTTACACCTTAACTATTTTTCAATTAAATAAATGTTCTGTATTTTAGTTTAATAATATTTATTGAATATTTTGAGGAGATCTTTTGATACTAAATAGGCTTACTATTTGTGGAATAATTATGGTTCATTAAAGGATTAGTTCACTTTTAGATAAACTTTTGCTGATAATTTACTCACCCCCATGTCATCCAAGATGTCCATGTCTTTCTTTCTGCAGTCGAAAAGAAATTAAGGTTTTTGATAAACTTTCCAGGATATTTCTCCATATAATGGACTTCAATGGGCTCCAAACGGTTCAAGGTCCAAATAACAGTTTCAGTACAGCTTCAAAGGGCTTTAAACGATACCAGATGATGAATAAGGGTCTTATCTAGCGAAACAATCAGAACCGAACAGTATTTATGCTATTATTTTACTTCTTATCAGACGGATGTGATCATCTCTGAGCTCCGCCATAACTTCCACTAAGTGAGGTCAAAATATGAACCTGGTCATAGATATATCGATCGTAGATGCCTCATTCTACTGATCCGTGCAAGCGCTAATGAGGCATCTACGTATACATCTATGACCACACTTGTATTTGACCTCACTTAGCTGATCGTTTAAAAACTGATCGTTTCGCTAGATAAGACCCTTATTCATCGTTTGGTATTGCTTAAAGCCCTTTGAAGCTGCACTGAAACTGTCAATTGGACCTTGATCCATTTGGGGCCCCTTGAAGTCCATTATATGGAGAAATATCCTGGAATGTTTTTATCTAAAAACTTAATTTCTTTTCGACTGAAGAAAGAAAGACATTGACATCTTGGATGACATGGGGGTGAGTAAATTATCAGCAAACGTTTATTTAAAAGTGAACTAATCCTTTAATGACCATTTTAATTAATTTAAAATATTTTTCTTCTAATATTTTTCTTATTTGTATTACAATTAGTGTAGTAATTAAGGTTAAAATGGAGAATTCCAATGCAAAGAGGCAAATTAGAGTCATTATGTGGCTGGAAAAATAATACATTTAATTTGTAATGCCATGGTTTGTGCAAATATAGGTGCCCGTATGGCTCTTTAATAAATATACATGTATCTAGTTGCTCAAATTATTGCAGATCAT
Source organism: Romanogobio albipinnatus (assembly GCA_023566225.1). NCBI lineage: Eukaryota > Metazoa > Chordata > Actinopteri > Cypriniformes > Gobionidae > Romanogobio > Romanogobio albipinnatus. Next base: position 34,114,571 of record CM042252.1, read on the forward strand.
AACTGCTTGCTTATTTTTAGGTTTTGCATTTACATTTAGATTTGACATTAAAATCTAGATTTTACATTTAAGATTTACATTTGCATTTATGTTTAGAAGTACTATATTACTTTGTCTTGATTAACTTGTTTGTTTATGTGCAGGTTGGCTATGATCTGAAGGAAGAGATTGAGCGAAAGTTTGATAAATGGCAGGAGCCCCCACCAGTCAAGCAGGTGAAGCCTCTTCCAGCTCCCCTGGATGGACAGAGGAAGAAGAGAGGAGGAAGAAGGTGAGGGTCATAAGGGGTGGGAATGATGGGTCCCAGTGACTCTAACAAAACCTGCCAACATTTTGTGGAAAATAACATTGAGATTTTGCTTTGCAGTATTCTTTAACAGTTCACAGTCGGCTTGTTTTAAGCGTGGAACACGCTTCAATCCGAGTTCCCACATTAAGTATTCAGTCCATTTTATCACGAAAATTCAAGCGATAAATGCCGTTTTGACGCTCTTTAATGTGGCGTCACTGATCACAATTCAAGCGGCTGCGCGACGCGCACGAGCGTGAACGCGATCATCTGGGTATGGAGAGAGATTTGTGTCTTTATTCAAACATTCATTTGGCATTTGATTTAAAAATAGTATATAAACCAGGTGAGTTTGCAAGTTTACCTAGCGATTAGCAAGCAAATAATATAATACACACTCATTCCTGAATATGAGTGCTACAACTAAACTAGCCACAAAGCAGAGGCGGTGTCATGCAGGTGAACCGAACAATGGTGTAATGATTCAGTTCGACTCCCAAGACAAGACGATGCTCACCCGACTGGCCAATAGGAACGTGGCCCCGCCCATGACACAATTCTCACAGTGAAAGCAAAATCTGACACGAGAGCAAGAAATTGCATCAAGAGCAAAGAAAAGCGTTTCGAGAGAAACACTTTTTTTTTTTTTGAGAAAATTTTTCACACTGATAGCAAAAAAATATATATTTGAGAGTTTTTTTCAAAGTATTTTGAGAGATTTTTTTTCTCAGAAATGATTTAAAAAAATTAAAATGTATATATTTTTTTTTATGTTCTATGAGAAAATACTTTCTCTCAACTTTTTTTTAGTCTCAAATATTATTTTTTGCTATTGGTATGAAAACCTTTTCTCTCAAATATTTTTTTTTTCTCATGAAATGCTTTTTTGCTATCATTGTGATAACTTTTTCTCTCGGATCATTTATTTTATTGCATGTAATAAAGACACAAATCTCTCTCCATATGAAGGCGATCGATCATCTCTTACTAAAGAATAAACATGAATGACCATCTGAAGGTATGCTGAGGATACATTACAACTTACTGTCATGTATATATGTGGTGTTATCGCTAAATCAGTGTTTCAACGGCAGAAATACCTCAATATAACTGCTTGTAAACTAAACAATGTCATGTAACGTTAGCATCACATTTACCTCAGGCAGTCATTCAGTGTCCACAGAATTTTATTCACTAGATAAATCAACTCTTTCACTAAATACATGCTCTATATTAGCCGTTATATTCATTATATTCTACTTAACCTGTTAGGGATGTCTTGATTATTTCATGCATGTTAAATAAACCTGTCATGAAAATGACAGACACTGTGTATAAATTATTATATTTCAACAATGAATTGGAGAAAAAAACTGTTTTATAATTAGATTTAGAAGTTAATGCAAAAACTGCCTTATGTGAAGTTTACATGTTTGCATACAATGTATTATTTGAGTGTTGATTATTATACCTAAAAATATATAGCAACTGAATTTGAATTTCTGAATTTAGGCTAATAGTTTGGGCTCTGTTGTTAACCTTTAATATTAATGTACAAGTAAGGGCTCCCTATATAATTTACAGAAATATCTTCAATAAACTTTTAGATATAATTGAATTAATTCAAGGACAGACACTTTTTTTTCTTCTTCAGTAAACCACTGTTAAATATAAAAAATAAATAAAAAGCAATGCGCCCCCCCCCCAAACCCCAACCCCGTGACACTGTCACCTTTTTTACTCTGAGGAGTTTGCTGGTCTGATTCATATACAGTATATTCTCGTATATATTTGAGTTTTTTTTTCTTGACATTTAAAGATGAATCGCCCTTTTCTTGACATTGCACCACCCCCAAACACGCAATGCAACAGTGGATGTCTCTTTATCATAGCTGAAGTGAAGCAATGTTACCCATGTATGGAGCGGAAACAACACAACAGGTGTCCTTTTTCAGGCCGTAGCTCTCTCCAATATTAATGCAAGTCCTAAAGCTGTTGTCTGATCTCATAACCTTTTTTTTTCTAGTGATATTCTACTGACCTTTTCTCTTTTGTAATATCTCATCCTTTTTTTCCGTTCCCTCAGGTATCGTAAGATGAAAGAGAGGCTGGGTCTGACAGAAATCAGGAAACATGCAAACAGAATGACATTTGCAGAGGTAAGTTGACTTCTATCAATATTGCTCCATTATGCTTCGCTGCTAAATTAGTCCATGAAATTCCAAAACCGTCCATTACAATATTTCTCCCCGTCTCTCTCACTGTAAGATCGAGGATGATGCTTATCAGGAGGATCTGGGCTTCAGTCTCGGTCAGCTGGGAAAGTCTGGCAGTGGCAGGGTCAGACAAGCTCAGGTCAACGACTCCACCAAGGCCAGAATATCCAAATCCTTACAGGTATGTCTGCTTACTGTATGTTACATGAATCACAAAAAAAGGAACATCTTCAAATCTTAAATTTATTTATATACACTACCGTTCAAAAAAGTTTTTAAAGGTTTTTTTAATTTGATCAGAATTACAGTAAAAACAGCTAAATTATGAAATATTACAATTTAAAATAACTGCTTTCTATTTAAAAAAAATGTTTTAATGAAATGTATTCCTGATAGTAGAACTGAATTTTACTCCAGTCTTCAGTGTCCTTGCTGAATAAAAGTATTTATGTCTTTAAAAATTGACCCCAAAATGTTGAACATTAGTGTAGATTTGTTTGTTTAATAGAATGATTTTGTTTTTCCATTGCTTAATTATCATTTCAATGCACAAGGACTTATAAATGTTGTGTTTCTTCAGCGGACCTTGCAAAAGCAGAGCATGACGTATGGTGGGAAGTCCACTGTCAGAGACCGATCATCTGGAACCAGCTCAAGTGTGGCCTTCACTCCTTTACAGGTACACAAACTCATTTTTGAGAAGTGATTTATTTGTGCTATTCTTTTGGTGCATCTAGGGGTGATTACACCCTTCATATTTAAGTTGTCACAGTTTCAGTGTTGTTCCCTTGCTGAAACCTTGATTGACTGCTGTGGTTTGGTTGATTTGTTAGTTAACCGTCTGTTCACTGTCTGCTCTCTGGCAGGGGCTCGAGATTGTGAACCCACAGGCTGCAGAAAAGAAGGTGGCCGAAGCCAATCAGAAATATTTCTCCAACATGGCTGAGTTCCTCAAAATCAAGCGTGAGAAGGAGGACAAGGTGTGAGACTATGCGTTAGACGGAGAAAGCCACATGCATCGGCAGCCGTGGACGGATTCACACTTCAACCGCTAATTTATACTCTCACACACCCACTCAGGCGGACTAGTGACATTATGAGGACATCACAAGGACATGTGATTGGAGATCTTTCTCTGCATAGTTAAATGAAGAGGGAGAGCAACATGTTCTGTTGTACATTGATTTTTGTTAATTTCTTCTTTTTAACGTGTACAAAGGAATTGTGTGTTGTATATAAATCACAAAGAACATGATAAATGCAAGTTTTAAGCAACATTTTGATTGAGTAAAGTTCCTCATCTAGTTGTACCAACATTGTCCTTTTCCATTCTACTTAAAAGCCAGTTATTATTTTTGTTGTTTTCTGCTCCTGTGGTAACTTGTATTGCATTCAAAATTATTTTAAACGCCTCCCAAGAGAATTTCAATTAGTTTAGGTTGGTTTTTATGCTTGCTTAAAATGCTTGAATATGCAAGCGTTTCAATCACTCTATTAGAGGCATGTTTTCCCCATAGGCACCATCACGTTACTTTTTTGTCGTCATAAATTATCTGAATACTTCATTTTCAGAATAAAAGGTTGAATGTCAAAAATCTCTACGCCTTTTTTTTAATGCTCCTTGAGAAGTAAATGTTCGTTTTTCACCCATAGGAGTTATAGCAATAAGAGGGTATACAACAAAGCACTTTTAACTAACAAAATGGTTATGTATATTGTGACATTTATCCTACTAAGCTACCTATCAGTCCTGTTATACATTTCCTGTTTATGTAATACATTTTTAATGAATTGTGACATTTTCACAGTGTCAACGCTTACATAATGGTAGACCAAGGAACACAATGTCATTTAAAAATGTCTTTGAGATTTTATGTGAGAAGCGCATTTGAGACGAGTTGACTGGAAGTGGTGCTCCACTCAATTTCTGAATATTAAAAAATAAGATTTTTTTTTTAAATGTATTAGTATTTCTGTATACTTAAAATGCAGGTTTTTGACTCTTCTACACGATTTTCTCACATAAATCTGAAACTCGTATCAATATTTCATCCACATTTGTATTTGGTAAGGAGCCACCTGTTAATGGAGACAAGAACACTGACACTGCATCACAAAAGTATTTTATTGAAATTTTACAACTGTTTTATGTTTCCTCTCAACCTACGAAGCGACATCACAATCGCATACTGTCCTGTCCATGTCAAAAAGGCAAGGATGATGGTGTTTGTTTTATTATCAGAGAGAAATAGACAAATGCAATCAGCTGCCCTGTGCATCAAAAATACTTTTCCATCTCATCACATTTATATCATTTTGTGTGTTGGTCAAGCCTGTTATTCTCCCCAAATAATAGAGGAAACTGAAATGAATGGAAAGTCGCATGGGATTGTGTCACAATGTGGGGTGTTTCAAAAAGCTTTGCCTGATAAATGGAGTAACAGAACAATGATTTGTTTTGTTTTTTTAATAAGGGAAACTGTCCAGCAGAGTATGTGAGCATAAATTCGAGATGTGACTTGAAAAATAACACAGGAAATTTGGGGAAGGTTTTTGTTTTACTTTACATGCACACTTCCACACAACAAAAATATTCAGCCATGGACAACCTAATGGACACTGAAAGAAAGAAAAATAAGGTTTTTAACTTGTACATATTTTAATCTTTGTATTTTTATTAGATATTTTTGAAGTGAGATCACTCATGCCATGTTTAACAGACAAATAATCACACGCCACTTTGAAGGCTGACAACGTCAACCCACCTTGCTTGTGAACATATGTAAGATAGATGCTACAGAACATTACCCTATCAACGGCAACTTTTTTGCGGTCTAGCAAAACCACATTTAGGTAATGATAAAAGGTAGGGAGGTCGAGAGGAATTCAATTGCATAGCAATTTAATGGTCGACACGTTATCTCGCAAGGCAAAGTCACAGTGCCTAAACACTCCCAGAGGGGCTCAATGAACTAAGAACAATCAATCAATGCATTAAACTCGGGTTCTCTCATAGTGCCGGTACACCATAGTCAGTATATGTCATTTAAAAGGATAAGACTTGCTAATGCAGCACTCCACCAAACACAAACTACGAGCAAAATGTTTTGTCTGTGGCATCCTAAACCAAATCGTTTCCTTTTATTTCTGTCGCTTGGCTAGGTGGGGGGGTTTCAGTTAGAACAGAAATGTAGGGGATAAAGACTAGGAGGTTCAAATGTTTGCATGTAAACAGGCACTCGACCCCCTACTCTCTCTCTCTCTCTTTTAAAGAAAAAGGCCAAGTTCACATCCAACTTTAACCACGACATGGAGTTCATCTCGGAATGTCAACAGCAGCTTTTTCTCTGTCGTAGCGATTGCTCTCTTTCTCCGTCTCGTTCTCCTTCAGTCACTGCAGGTCTCTGTCTTCCAGGTATCTGTACTCAAACGTAAATCCTTCCTTTTTTCTCTGGCCCCACTTTTCATAGTCAAAGTAAATGTACGTGCCCTACAGACAGACAAGGAATACTCATTCAAACAGAGCAAGATCAAGTTTTCCATTCGAAGTAAAAGCATATTATTAATGCAATACATCACAGGAGCTGGGGCTCTACAAAGCAGATAAATATTATTGTGAAGATTACATAAAAAAAAAGTCTTAAAAGAAAATAATATTTTATTCAGCAATAGTAAACACATCTATAACGTTACAAAAGATTTGTTTGAAATAAATGCTGTTCTCTTGACATTTTCATTCAAAGAACAAAAAAATTGAAAAGTTACTTTAATATTGTAATTTCACAATCTCACTGTTTTTACTGTATGTTTAATCAAATAAATGCAGCCTTGGTGAGTATAAGTACATTTTAACTTTTGATTAGTAGTGTACATTCATTTTTTAAATAATATCTACTTGAAATGATTGAAAAAGTGGCTTGAAGCCTTAATATATACTGTATATATATATATATATATATATATATATATATATATATATATATATATATATATATATATATATATATATATATATATATATATATATATATATATATATATATATATATATATACACATATTTATAGAAAATTCATTGTTTATTCATTGTTCAATTTCTCTGGTATTGGTATCGACTACTGAAAGTGCTATTGTGACAACTCTACATGGAGCATTAGAAATGTAAACTCGGTGGTGAGCATGAGAACAGTGCTGGGTTCGGTACCTGTTCAAACTCATCAGTGATGGTCTTGGGTTCCTCGTGCCTTTGGAACCACATCATGTATTTTGTGTGGAACCTCCACGATTGCTTCTTCAGTGCTTTAGCTGACAGGTACTGTGCCTTTGTGCCCTGAGGGAAAAAGAGAGAGTTGGAAGACTGCAACATCCAACAGACGTGCTTATAAAAAGTAACAATTGCACACCTCCAGGTAGTAGAATATGAAGAAAAGTGTTTCAGTGGACAATCTCTGGTAGAACTCAATAGAGTCTGAATGATGTGGGGGAACCTGGTGGTGGAATGGCGATGTAGGACAGGGGTTTCTCATCAGGTACTGCCTACAGCCGGGGGGGAACAAACATGTTATGTCATGTCAGGCCTACATCTTCAGCTTGAAGAGTGACATCATTAACCAAGGTGGTTGAACGACGCATTTGCAACAATATGGTTTCGGGAAACAGGTTACGAATGCACAAGCTAACTTGACTGTGCTAGTCATGAAGTGTGTAACTTCGTTGTGGATGCACTTATTACATAACGCGCTAAAACAAGAATTAGTGGTTTTATAATTTTATGTAGCCTATATGACAGACTTGCACTGCACATGTTGCACTTAACTGTATTTTCCATTTTGAAGAGATTTCAAGCAATTCAAAGCCATCATGGCGAGCAGTGCACATCTGAAGTGTCTCAGCTGAAGGAAATAATCCATTATTTATCAGCTTTAATATATCGGTCAAGTTCTTATCGTGCTAAAAACAATATAGTGGCCAACATTTCATGCATCCCTAGCTGCAGCAATGTAAAATGTGTGAAAATGGTGTGTTTTTTTTAACATTCAAGCGTGAAAACCTTATAAAGTAGACCCCAAAAACTAAATCAAGACATAATATGGCCTCTTTAATCTACGTTCAGACTAGCAAGCAGCAGGTGTACCTGATTCTCTCTGAATCGGATGGGTGAGGCATGTGTGTCCATGCTGACTCCTGCATTGCCTGTTGGTAAAGCTGCTCTTTAGTGAGGGGGGTGGGGCCTAGCGGACACGCCCCTAAAGATGGCGGCAGGTTGACCTCTGAAACAGAAGGCTGAGGGGCCGTTGTGGGTCCAGGTGGAGCTGAAGATGTTGAGAACAGGTCTAAAGGAAAGACATTTTTAGTGTTTGTGATGATTATACCAACTCTCTACTTTACGTAACATCTAATCTTGCACACTAACTGCAGACGAGCTGTTAGACAGGGTGTTCTGTGTGATGGTTGAGTCATTTTTATCATAAGTGTGGTGTAATGAAGAATGCAGAGGGTTAACAGTTGGCTGCAAAATGTACAACAATGCATCTCAATCAAATAGGGGTTAAAATTAGTAACTACTATTTCTCATGGTTAGTTAGGTGCACTGTTAACAGGTCAGTGTGTAAGGTACCTAAGGGTGGGATTTCTCCATCCAGTGCCAATCCTAGTGCAGCTCGCTCTGCCATAGCTTTTAGAGAGCTAGGTGGTTCAGGAGCCTGCAAAAGACCAAATGGAATTACATTTCAAATGAAAAAGCACATTTTAAATCTATGGGAATCTGATTTCACTTTATTTGTTGGGAGTGACTTTTGAGAAACTTTAAGCTGAGGTGTGTCAGTTCTGCACCACTGACAGACAATGTAGTCTAGCCAGGATGAAGAAAAAAAAACACACCTTGATGGCTTCTGTGTTTGGTGTGTAGGAGTGTGGGCCGTTTAGCAGACTCCCACCACCAGGTGTGCTGTCAGTGAAAGCAGGTGATGGGGAGGAGGGGGGTAGAGTGATAGAACTCAATAAACTGGGGCCATTATCCAGACTATAATACAGAGGAAGTAGGAGAGAGAAAGACAGTGACAATCAAATCATATTACTGTTATATTAGTTACAATTCAAAGATATGCGGATGTATACTCACGTTTGATTGGTTGATGAGCTTGAGGACGAGGAATGGCTGTTTTGTGATTGGCTGGCACTGCTGAGTGAGGAGTCTGGTGTGTTGTCTGCAACCACAGCACTGTAACCTGTATTGAGAAAAAGAAAAGAAAACATTTTTAAAAAATAACAACAAAAAACAATAATTAAAAAGATATCATAATAATAATGATGATAATAATAATGAATACATTAAAATAATAATAATACACTAATTAAAAAGGAGATTAATTAGATTAGTAAAATAATAAATTAGAATAAATATTATTATTACGGTAATTATGAATTCAAAACAGTTTAAATAATTATAAACAATAATTAAGAAATGAATAATAAAAAAAATTTAATTTAGTAAAAATAATTGTATTATTATCATCAGAATTAAACAAGTTTCAAACAATTGCTTGGCCTATATAAAGAGGTGAAAGAGACAGTTGAAAAATACAGGCATAATCCTCAGCTAGTCATTTGTTGGCCAGACTCAAAAGCACTCACTGGTTGCTCCATTTTGTTTGAGGCCACTGGGGGGTCTTGCAGGTGCTACGTTTGTCCCTACTCCTCCACTCGACAAAGAACTGCTTCCATTGCCACCTAATCCACTCTCTCCAGTTCCTCCTCCAGGTGTTGTGCCCACAGGGCTTACGGGTACCTGTGTAGACCCGAGGAGAGCCGTCTGCCCTGGTACTAGGTTCAGAATCCCGCCGGTTAGGGCTCCGTGACCTGGACTGGACCCTAGCAAGCCCATACTTGCCCCTGTACCCGTACCGTTACTGGTTGCACCTGTGCTTGCTCCCACTGCACCTCCGCTCGGTACAGATATGACAGAACTACCACTGCCGCTCCCCACTGGACCACTGGAAGCACTACCTGCTGTTCCACCTGCAGCTGCCTGGGCATAGGGGGCAGGTGTAGAGCCTGAGAGAAGCCCTGCCATGGTGCTGCTGAGAGAACCAGACATGCCTGCCATGCCCAGACCTGAGATCTGAGCCACACTACTGCTGCTGGTGACCGTCACACCCCCTTTCCCCAGGCCCAACCCTAGTCTAGAGCCCTCCACCCCAGGAACTGTTGAAACCTGGGACTGGGAATTGGAAGTGACTGAGCCAGATGTGCTGGAACTGGGCAGAGAGGACGTAGTGGAGGCAGGTAGCGTGGGGTGGCTAGGTGGGCTAGGTGTGTTGTTGGAGGGTACGGATGTCGAGGAGAGTTTGACCTGTGCTTGCTGTTGAGACTGAGAAGGATGCTGCTGCACTGCGCTGCTAAAGCTTCCCAGCAGGTTACTGCCCCCGGAGACCGCTGTGCAGGCCCCTACAACAGTAGCCATGGAAACCAGCGAAGAGGAGGAGGAGGAGGAGCCTGAGGAGGCCGATGAGGAGAAGGACGAGAGAGATGGGTTGCCGTTCTTCACAGGAGACTGAGCGGAGCAAGAAAGCCATGAGGTTAGAAACACAAATATAATTTTTTATTAAGCATGCGTGCAATTTAAAGGGATGGTTCACCCAAAATGACATTTCCTCATGTTGTTCCAAATCTGTATGATTCTGAAACACAAAACAAGAACATTCAGAAGACTGTGCTGGACACTCGGTTCTATACAACTGGACACTTCAAGCTTCAAAAAGGAAGCAAATCACCATAAAATTGTTATATGACATATTATATTAAGTCTCCTGAAGCCATACAATTACTTTTATAGTGAAAGTACAGCCCCCATTCACTGCAATATAGTCATACAGGTTTAAAACAACATGCGAGTGTGTAAATCTTTAACTGATACTGAGGTCTCACCTGACTGACTTCACTGTCTGTCGATCGACCTCTCTTATCTTCTGAAATCTCCTGCGCAAAACATTGACAAGCAATACATAGTAAGACAATCAATTCTGTGGCTAAGAGGAGAGCATGATTAATGGAGCGATTATGAATGATGGAGATACTTTGCAGACCATACAGAGACAGGAGGAAGAATAAAAGAAAGCAGTTTACCATTGTGCCTGTAGCAGGAGACGGAGGGATGGGGGACGAGGAAGTGGTGGAGGTCGGTGTGCTGCTGGACTGAAGGAACATTTCATCTTCAATATGGCCCTGAGGAGACGTCGCCATCAAGGTTGCCGCTATAGAGAAAGATACTTGTAAATGTGACCCATCTTGACTAAATTGTTCAGTAGGTCAACAACTAGCCATTTCATTTAACAACACGCAATTGTCCACACACTCTTCCCAAAAACACACACAGACTTACGTATATCTTCCAAGTCCAGATCATCATAGAGGAACTCATTCTCTTCAAAATCTGGGTCTTGTGAGGAGTCAATGTAGTATTCCACATCATCTTTGATCTTATGGATAGCTTCAACCTGGATCGAATCATTATCCAGCATTCTCAAGATGGTCTCTAACATACGAATGTGGTACCGGTGTCTCTCGATTAACCTCTTTAGCTCCTCAATCCGATCCTGCTTCTAAAGACAAACACAAAAAAAACAGACAAGAACAGTATGAGAACCTTTTGAGTGTTTGCATGAAAAGAATAAAGTTATAATAAAATAGGAATGCGGGAAAGAGGGGGAAATGGAGAAAAATTAAATGCCAACCTCCTTGTCTCCTTTCTTCTTTCGTGTTTGAACAGAGAGGGACTCAACTTCACTTTCAAACTGGTCCACCTGCATGTTCAAAGTGTCTATTGTGTTCTGCGAGAGAGAGAGAGAGAGAGAAATCATGCCATTACTGCACTGCTTACATCCTGTTAAAAGTTTTTCAACCCCCCGTTGTTATTGGTGAGCCCTCTAGTACCGTGAGCCACTGTTCCGTTTCCTCCTTCTCTTTCTGTGCTGGGTCCACTTTCTGAGCCAAGCCCAGCCCCTCTTTAGAGTAGGCCTTTGTCTTGGTTTCTCTTTCAACCACCTTAAAGCGCTCCATTTGCTGAGGAAAAAGAGACAGAGTCAGGTTAAGTACTGCAAGCTTGATGGATCAGACTTGAGAAAAACATCTTCTAAAAATTTATTTAAACGTCTTGACAAGGCATTCATATTTTTATCAAAGTATAAAATATTTTTTAGGAACTGTGACAAGAGTGTTAAATTAAAAGAGCTATGAGGAATCCAACAACATGCTTTTACCGTTTCAATAAGCTTGCGGTTCTCAACTAGCTGCCGTTTGTCTTTGATCTCATTGGATGCCACCCATGTCTTAATCTGATCTCTTAGTCGCTAAAAAAGAAAAACAGGTGAGAACAATTATACTGATTGAGAACACAGATTTTTCCCTTGGTTCTAAAGAAAGTGTGCAATAGTTAATTTTATTCAACACTTTGTTCCTCTTCTCTAAATTGTTTGTCCAAGCAGTGTTCCAAGAGTGCTAATATCTTGTCCAACAGCAAGGAATGCGTCTCTATTATTCCAATTGTGCACATTCACACCATTCCAGAAAGCCTTAAAATAATTTCAAATGAGCACATTCTTACCTGAAGCTTTTTAATCTCTTTTTTGAGATCTGCCTCATATTTTTCCTTCTGGTTGGCATTGGCTGCATTGTGAAGCTGAGTATGAAATTAAATGAATTATTCAATTGTAAAATATAACAACAGGTGCACGATTCCTTTCGCTTATATTCGCGTTATGCATTAGTTGTTGAGATGTTAATGTCTCACCTTTTTCCAAATGTCTTCAAACTGTTCGACGCCTTCAGCAACTTTTTTCAAACATCGATCTATTTCACCTGGTTGTGTAAAGCATATGGTTATGCATAAATCATGAGATTATTTGACAATTAAAAAAAAATATCTTAACAGAAACTACTGTGTACAAGCAGTTGTACACAGGGGAGAGCAGATAAAAAATTATATTATATTTTCTATATCATAACCTCTTACCTTGAAGTTTTCTCTTATCAGCCATGGCTTCGCTATGATGCTGTCTTCATACCTTCTGTCACTACAAGCACATCAGAGAGACTGTTACCTTGCACATCATTCAGTGTGAAGCAGATGGTAAGCGTTTCTACTGCTCCTGACAGATACATCTCATCTCAATAGAAAAGAATCAACACATCCTGCTCGATTGACGTTAAACTATTTGTCTGAATCCCGAAAACGATTAATAACTTCAAAGTTATGCTTTTTTTATATCTTTCAGATCAACACATCAACGCAACTATCTACTTTGCAATATCCCTGAATAAGAGAAAATATCAAGAATTTCAATAGATCGTTCCCATAATTTAGATCACGTATACTGTTACGCCAACACAACCAGTGTTTACGCAGATTTACGCAGCTTCTGACCACTGAGCACTAGCCACGCTGATGCTAACGTGTTAGATCAGCAGCATTTCATCGCCATATCTCATCTGCACTGATAAAATGTCACCCTGACAGTATATATAGACCGTATGCTGCTTATTTCTGCAGTTAACATGGATTAAGCTGCTGTTGTTGTGATGTCGAGCAGCGCTGACGGCTAACGCTCTGCTAGCACACACATATAGTTTTTCCAACAGAAATTGTGGGGGATTTCAACTCTTAAATTGAATGCACATTCGTCGTATACCTTTTTTCAAACGTGTGTAATATTCGTCAGTATCTCTATGTGACAGCCACGACCAAAATATCCGCTAATTACTTATTTCAAATTTGATAATGTTTTCAGCTCGTCAGTCCCCTTCTGTCCAGTACATTAAAAGATGGACGGCAGACTCCGCCCACTGCTCGCTGCTAAAGTTCCCGCCTCTCATCTTTTTTTCGTTCTTGTGATTCCGTAAAAATGTCTGTCAATCATTTCTTAGGTTGTGACCATTTCCGCTGAACCGCTGATCCAATTGGATGAAATATTGGGTGAAAGGTTATATTTACGGAAAAATACCGTTCTCTTCACTATTTTTTTTCTTGGATTTCTCTTGGGTTCTTAACCGTAGACTGTAAAAAAAACAAAAACAATTCTTAACACAATGTTTCTTCCCAAAGATTTTTTTGTTAATTTATAAAGTTACGTGATTACAAAGTGCACAATAATATATATATATATCAATATAGGGATTTTTATTTTTATTTTTTATAACTATACTAATATTAATAGTGCATAATAATTTTATTCACCACTTGTTTGTCTTCCTAGACTATATTATAAAATTAGAAATAATGTTATTTCTACCCCCATCATTTCTAATATTATAACATAAATTGTAAGATGATTTAAAATATTTAAAAATAATTAATTCGTTTTACCCATGCAGATACTTGCATGTATATGTATATGTATATGTTATGTATAATGTTCTCTTTGTGAAACCTTGAACCAATCCCTCGCATATTTTGGTTTTACCAATTTACTTAAAATCTTTATGGAGATATTTTTTAATTTTGTATTTTTACATTTTATATTATTTTTGTTTACTATATAAATGACTATTCAATTATGATGGGTTTATTAAACGTTTTAGTATATAAAAAAAACATTCTGTTAACATCTGTTAACAAACCTATATAAGCTCTACCCTGATATAAACCTATATATATATATATATATATATATATATATATATATATATATATATATATATATATATATATATATATATATATATATATATATATATATATATATATATATATATATATATATATATTCTTATGTATATATAGCCTATATAATTCTTTATTTGGCATTTTCTTCTTTATATCTGAGATTTAACTTTGAATGTGCACAACTGTGACTGTATATGTGAATGTAACTGAAATATTACAATATAATTAATTTAAAAAAATCTCTCTCAATAATAATAAATATAGAAACATGCATGTAGCAAAAGGGCTTTTTCAGCACTGAAGATAGTAACGTTACTGGGGAGTATCGAGCAAAAGAGTGGTTTATCGCCAATATATGGGCTGGCCAGACTGATTGTATTTCATGATTGTACGTTCACCACGTCAATCATTCTCTTTTCTCCGCCTACCGCGACGATAGACTTCCTGAAAATGCTCGTGCCTCCCCTACAGCTCAGGAAAGCTGGAAAACTCGCCATGTAGGGGGGACAGAAAAAACAGGTAAGTCTGGTATTACTTTCGCGTTGTCGTTTATTACCACTATTAAAGTCGTTATACCCCGTAAGACACATACAAGTTTATAAGTCGGCCCATTTAATGAAGAATTTAAACGGAAACATCCGTTTTTCAGGTTGATGTCCATGAGCTCCGCGTCGGCTTGGCTATTTAAAATGACATTAACAACATGTTTGCTGAGTACATTGTTCTTCTCATCGATAAAACCGTGTTTATCTGTACCGTTTTTAAGGTTATAACTGCTTTCGTTAAGTACAAACAAGTCCATTCATACTCATATATGATATACTAGTTTCTTGTGATGGCCTGTCATCAGCTAACTGTGTTGATATGCGAGTTTGGCTCCGAGTTGCTAAGAAACTGCAGTTGTACTTATTAATTTCCTTGCCTTTTTTCCTTTGATCTTTAAAACTCACGTTTTGCTTGCAATTAATTTTATAGTAACGTTACCCTTTAAGATAACAAAAGCTTGATTCTTCATCCACTTGTGATCCTGCATCATAATTCCCAAATCTCACTATATGAGTGCTGCCTTTTGTATGTAAATCCCTAATTTAATACAAATTCTCTCAGATGTTAAAAGCCCCCATGTAACACTTTTAATG
The DNA here is from genome assembly GCA_023566225.1 of Romanogobio albipinnatus. NCBI lineage: Eukaryota > Metazoa > Chordata > Actinopteri > Cypriniformes > Gobionidae > Romanogobio > Romanogobio albipinnatus. Next base: position 34,129,874 of record CM042252.1, read on the forward strand.
AACTTGCGACTGTGACAGCTGACTGGCCACCTGTCACATTCACAGACACTGTAATTGTATGAAGTTGCTATTAGATTTGAAATGTGACAAACAGAGCTTTGTATTTTTACCTTAGCTCAGTTAGATTGCAAAGCAAAATGTATTTTTATTTGTTGGCCTATGAATTTATCGATTCCAAAACTGGTCACCTAAAGAATGACCTACACAACTGTGTCTAAAGGTCATCAGTGTTTTTATTTTATGATCTGTGAGGTCGCAACTGACTAAGTCAAAAGCTTTGGAATTGCTTTGGTGTATATCTGAATAAGTCTTGAAACTATCATATCATTGATGCAGTAAAAGGTCTTGGTGATAAAAGGGACAAAGTGTGCATTCATGTTTGCGAAGCCCAGACAGTCAACAGAGTTCTTTTTGGCTCTAGAAAGGTGAAGTTTTGTGCAGCTTTAGAGAGGAATGCACTTTTTGCTTTCTTGACAGTGTCTTGGCCCAGCTTTGCGAAGACATAAGTGGGCGAAGTGGACATCACAGTTTTCTTTTTTTTGTTTGTTATATTCTTAAACAGTTATGGAAATCTGCCAGGCATTGATTTCGCATGAGTCTTAACAAGCAGGACCGGAAGAAAATTAAAGTGTGTGATTATTGTGATAAGAGTCGCCTATGTCTGCATTGAGCATTATTTGCTGACTTCCAAAACAAAGTCTGCAGATGTTGAACCACAGCTAAAACATCCTACACAGGCGTCCGTCTCATCCCAGACGTTTATAGACTGTCGATATATTAGGCCTCTCAACTGCACATAAACTTGTGCTATGAGATCTTGATCTGTTGAAACTGTCGTCGGTTCGTATTTCAGACATTCCTGTTCTCCATTGAGTTGAAATTGTGATAACATCTCAACTCATCTACGGTTCCGGTGTTGCGTATCAGGCACAAACTGCGGAATTTACATATGCGGTGTCATCCAAGATTGATGCTGGGCAGGTGTGTAATTCCACCCCAGTCCTGTTTTTTTTTACTTCTCGTTCTTTTCTCTGTTTGGGTCAAAATGACACAGCCCTGCATATTTGTGTTGCCTAACACTGGCAAACCACAGGCACCTGGATATTATGAATAATGAACTTTATTAGACTGTAAATCCATCTGTTCACATTTCTCCTTACTAATGGTTGCCACACACTTTCTGTTGAGGAACGGAATCGTATTGTTCAGCATGTTCCTTTTTGCTGATGTCAGACCTTTGAAGACATTGCAGATATTTGAAGATAGTTATCTGATTACTTAAGTCTGGGAAGGTTAGGTGCAGGTCAAGGGTCAATTTAACAACACATTCCATTAGAAGGGCAGTAAAGATGATCTTGAGTTCTAATACATAAGATACACTATGGTTTAAAAGTATGGGGTCAGTAAATGTTAAAGAAAAAGAAAAATATATTTAAATTATATTTAATAATTTATTTAAAGAAAATCAAAATAAATTAATACTTGTATTCAGCAAGGACACATTAAAGTGGTCAAAGTGACAGTAAAGTGACTTTTACATTAAAATATTTATATTTCAAATAAATGCTATTCTTTTGAACTTTCTACATGATTTCCACAAAAATATTAAGCAGCTGAAATCTTTTCAACTGTGCTATGTTTCTTGAGCAGCAGATCAGGATCATGTGGAGTAATGACTGCTGAAAATTCAGTTTTGCCATCACAGGAATAATACATTTAAAATTATATTAAAACAAAACAATAAGAAAAAAGTTATTGTAAAGTTTTTGTATTGTGAAAGAGACTTCTTTCAAAAATGTGAAATCGTAATTATTTCTTACCAATCCCACAATTGTTGGTAGTACCTTATATAACAGAAGGTCCTCAACTTCTATTCAGAATAATAGATTTGTAAAATGAAGATATTGCATTTAATCTTCAAAAGGTAATCTTTCTTTCTTTTTTTTCTTTCTTCAAACTGCAGGGCACCTATAACAACAGATAAAGAGGACAACCATGACTTGAGACCCTGTTCCAGCACTCCTCCTTTTTCTGTATTCTGAGTTTTATTTATTTCCAATTTTTGAGGACCATCCTGCAAGGATTGAATCGAATTCAACGTTCATGGATATCAAATCCTGGATTTTCTGGCATTTTTTTATTGGGTGAGCTTGAATACATGGTTTCCCTGCACTACTACAATCTCTGACGCTGTTGTGGACCAAAGCCAGTAGTGACATCCCTGTTCATCTCTATCACTTCCTTAAACTTGTTGTTTTTGGAGAGGAAATGTATTTTTAGTTGTCCACCTTGATAAGGTTTCATTTGGTTCTTCTCAAACACCATCCTTGGCCGGGCTGTTACCTCTGCTCTTTGCGTTTGTTTGTCACTGAACATTTTTGTAGCATTTATAGGGTTATTTTAACCTTAATGTGTGCTTATTTTAAGGCCTTTGCAAGTTCTCTGACCTTAAAACAATGTATTGTTGATAGAAATTGTGCTTCCAATTTTATTTAAACAAGTTGTAAGAAAGTTTGATTGTTAAATTTAGTAACTTAAGAAATGTAGTTTAATGATTATTTATGTAGATGCACATACAATTCCGTTTAAGCTTGACAAAAGACTGCCTTTTCTCAGATTGTGACATATTTGACCAGTGAAGTCAAAGGCTCATTTGAGAAGCAAATAATCTGGCCTCTTTGTGCATCTTTGTTTTTAACAAATATTTTGTGTTGGGATACTAGCAATACTAACCTGTAAATTCCTTGTGTATTGTGTTTTGATCAGATGATCGTAAGAGGATTTAGCATTGTTTCCAGGCAAAATGCACTGATGGGAATGATTTAACACTATCAGGGATAGAAAAGCCTACTGAAGTTTCTTTTTGTTTTGAATAGACAGCTGTTGAAGCACTTTCATCATTTATAACTTGTGTAATATTAAGTTTACGCAAAAGCCCATGATTTGGGCTTAAAAAGCTGACCCATTTAAAAACATCTCCAAACGTCTAGTGCATCCGTCCAGAACGTCATCTCACTACAACGCAGGAGAAAGACCTCTGCATGAGGTGCTCAAGGTGCTGTATAGTCCAAACATACTTTTGAGGCCAGTCATCGAACATGCGTTCCCCAGGCCCCGAAAGCCCGTCCATGACCGAGGAGGCCCTGCTGCATGGACAGTTCAGCGGTTGGAGTAGCGGAGCGGGGAGTGGAAGTAACAGCAACAGCAGCCCCAACAGCCCTGGAGGTGTGTCTTTACCTTCCAGCCCCGCCTCCACCAACTATGCCCTGACCCTCACACCAACTCATGTCCACGTCCAGCGGTTGTCTTCACGTGCTGGGAAGCAGTCCAGGCTGCTCCTGCCACTGGCAGAGCTGACCGGATGCAGCTGCCCGCGATCGCCGGCCCCTCCTTTGCTGGTTCTTTACTGGTACCCTCCGGGTAGACGCCGGAAGGGCATCTCCAGACACCGCCAGGTGAGGGCGTACTTGGCAGAGAGCAGAGTTGAGGCAGAGAAATGGAGCGCTGCTATACAGAGCCTGCTAAGAGGGATGGATGTCAGCTCCACTACAGGTGGGTGTAGGGGTTTGATCATTCACAGATGCTTTGTGTTCAGTTACATGTTACATGTGTCTGTGTTTATGTTTGTGAGAAGGCTTTCACTGAAGCCTCCCAGATGGAAAAATGGATCCAGATACTGCTAAAAAAAAAATAATAATTTGCAGTGATTTTAAAATATATAAGATGATATATATAAATATTAAATATAAGATGAGAAAATTAAAATGAAAAAACTTAAAGGGATAGTTTCCCCAAAAATAACAATTATCCTATAATTTACTCACCCTCATGTGTATATGACATTCTTCTTTCAGACGAATACAATCGGAGTTATATTAATAAATATCCTGGCTAATCTAAGCATTATAATGGCAGTAAATGGCTGGCCAAAATTTGAAGCCCAAAAAAAAAGGGCATCCATCCATTATAAAAGTAATCCACACAGCTCTGGGGGGTTGATAAGTAAGAGAAATATCCATATTTAACACGTTATAATGTAAAATATCTAGCTTCTGGCAGACCGCCTTCCGTATTCAACTTAAAGTCCCAGTGAACCGGAAGTTGCAACTGATTTTATTTCAGTGCTGTGACGTATTTCCAAGCGAAACTGAATATTGAATAGATAGCAGAATTTCAGTTCAGCGCTCCTCCCTCCATCTCTCGCTCATAGCAGACTAACGGCTGGAGGGGAGTGGTTAAGGACATTCAAACCCAAGCGTCACATAGTCGTCATCGGAAAGGGAATGCCATTCAAGAACGGAAGTTACTTTTCCGATTTTGATTAAAGATTACCACGGCAAACAATTTTTTTTATGTGTATTAACTTGCATGGATTAATTGTTCACCCTAAGACCTGTAATGTGGGCTAACAAAGTAAATAAAATCAATTTTGATTTCATGAGGACTTTAAGAAGAAAGTGTAATGCCTCTCACAATTCAAAATGTTCTAAAATGTTTTCTTTGAAAACGGAACAGAAACTTGCCCTGGAACAATTCCTACAAAAGAAGGATGTGTTTGCCTTACTATCGATTGCTCTGCAGAGTACGTCACCCAGATCGTTGGTCTGATTGGTTGAAGAACTATCCAATTGGGTACAGAGTCATTTGAACTATACCCATTGATCACGCCTCTTGTGCAGTAGAAAATACAGAGCAGACTCCCCAGACTAATGTTCAGTCTTAAAAGATTGAGCTTCGTCTGGTGATAGCCAGACCAAAAACTTAACTGAATTCAATTGAAAACTGAAAATATAAAAATAAAAGCCAATTCAAAAATGGATGCTGCTAATTCTTCATGACATCTGAGTCTGTGCTGTTGCATTAAGGTAGTGTCTTGTAAATAGGATGCCACTTTGATTTTCTTTTATAGTGAGCTAAATTTATTTGAGAACGAATTCTCACTGTCTGCATTTATTTGTGTAAGAGTTTAACCGTTCCCTCCCTTTTTTCCTTTCTGTTTTTTTTTCTTTCACTCATAATGTGAACCACATGCTGTCATTGACGGTCAGAGAATGGGTGGGTCTGCGGCAGGGAAAATACAGCTTTAGTGCAGTAGTGCAGATCATTCGGTAGCAATACACCAGGCTTTATTGACTTTAAAAGATGCTGCGTGTTGTCGCTCTGTCCCTGTTTTTTAACTGCTGTGCTGTAGTTAGTTGTCAGTGCTAGTCATTGCAGTTCAGTAAATCATTAAAATACCTTTATATGATTTTAATATTTTTGGGCTTGTAATTTGTGTTAGAAATTCAGATTAGCAGGTCTAGTGGTGTGAAAATGTAAGTACACCCCATTTAAAGGAACAATTGACCCAAAAATTTAAATTATGTCGTCATTAACATCCTCATGTTGTTCCAAACCTGTATGAATGTCTTTCTTCTGCTGTACACAAAAGAAGATAGTTGACGGTAGCCATTGACTAGTCAAATCAAATGTCTGGTTGCCGACATTCTTTAAAATATCATATTTTGTATTCAGCAGAAGAAAGAAACTCAAAGATGAGGGTGAGTAAATGATGATACAATTTACATGTTTTTTATCCCTTTAAAACTGGGTATTTTGTTCATTTTGTTTTGAATTTAAGGGCATTTAAGCATAATTTCAGTTATACTTATACTTATTGGTTAAACTATAATTTAAAGCAAATCATAACATTTCACAATCAGCTGTTTAAACGAAGAGAAACAAATCTTTACAGGAAAAGTTAACATTAATGAATTGACAGGAAATGCATGAATCATTTGTCTGGGAGGGGGAAACAGTTGTTAAGGAAGAAGCCTTCAATCTAAAAATCCCAGAACATATTAATGAAATTTTCTCAGATACCACACAGTTGAACCAATAATGTAAGAAACTAAGTGATTCTGTTTTTGGAAAAGTATCAAATACAGTAAAAACAGAATTTAAATGATTCAATAACAATTGGATGATTTAAAATCTCTATTTTATTTGTATTTCAGATATGTGATCTTGAGGTGTACATATTTTTCATATCTACTAAAACATCATGATGCCTACTTTCAGCTGGTTTAGGATGTAGCTTAGTGTTCCTATTAAGCCTTAGAATGAAGGCCTTATCCTGACTTGCTTGTTTTTGTTTGTGCAGAATTTTGCAAAAGCATGTTGCCCCGTCCCCGTCGACTGTTGCTGCTGGTTAACCCATTCAGTGGCCGGGGTCAGGCAATGCAATGGTGTCAAACGCACATACTTCCAATGATAAGAGAAGCGAACATCAGCTACAACCTCATACAGACAGGTAAGAACAACACACACATGCTGTTGGTTATAAATGGTTTAGAATAAATTCAAGCGCTGACACCAACAGTGATCAGAATCTGAATTATTCCATTGAAAAGATGTGATGCATGTGGTTTTGTTGTTGTGCAGAGCGTCAGAATCATGCACGTGAGCTAATCAGAGAGATCTCGCTACAAGAATGGGACGGAATAATCATTGTATCTGGAGATGGACTCTTGCACGAGGTGAATGTCATAACAATGTCATGTGGCTGTGTCACATTATATATTTAATCAACTTATTACAAATCCCAGATGTAATCTACTGACTTTGAGAGAGAAACATTTCTTTGATTTTTCAAGAAAATGTCTTATACAGGGAAAACAGGAAAAAAAAGAGAATTTTTAACCTGGGGTATACATTCTGTTTTGGGGCAAGTATAGATTCACATTAAAGACATTACAGTAATCAATCCATTTCTTCCAGTACTTTAGAAATAGGTCCTTTTTAAGTCTCAAATTAAGTCAATTCTTCCATATTACACATTTCTTTAACAATTTCTATCCATTCACCAAGTAAAGGGATGTCCTGCTTAAACGAATGCCTAGTAATACACTTCTTACATGCTACACTTAATATATTAAAGGTCCCGTTCTTCGTGATCCCATTGTTCAAACTTTAGTTAGTGTGTAATGTTGCTGTTAGAGCATAAATAATACCTGTAAAATTATAAAGCTCAAAGTTCAATGCCAAGCGAGATATTTTATTTAACAGAAGTTCCCTTTCAAAGCCTACAGCGAACGGCTGGCTTGGACTACATCCTGGTACTTCCTTCATAAATGACGTCAGTAGAACAGTAGAACAGACTAACCTCCGCCCACAAGAATACGTGAAAAAAGGGGGCGTGGTCTTGTTGCTGTCCCACGTGGAGAAGAGGACAGTCGCGTGGAGAAAAGGAAGTGCTGCGTTTCAGTGTGTTTGACGCTGTTATTTTCATCCCGGAGTCAAATCACCTTTGTTTGGCTTTCCCAGGGACGCTGTAGAGATCATTGAGCGCATAGCCGCATACATCTCCCGTTAAGAGGCGTGACCTTTCCGTACAACTTGCGCTAAGCTGCTGTCAAATCACAACACAGGAACCGTGCCATGTGCGCTAAGCTGCTGTCGAATCACAACACAGGATCCGCTGGCACAATCAGAACTCGTTACGTATTTCTGAAGGAGGGACTTCATAGAACAAGGAACTCGTCAGCCCGTTTTTAGGAGAGTGAAAACAGCGGTGTACAGATAAGTAAATTGTGTGAAAAATACTGTGTTTTTTTTTACACGCGAAACATGAACACATGTTATATTGCACACTGTAAACACAATCAAAGCTTCAAAAACACACAAAGAACGGGACCTTTAACAAGATGTACATCTCTTCTCCACACAGAGTGTGTAATGTTTCCAAAATACAATTTTGTGAAATTTTGGTATTTCATACCCTAAAATCTTTTGGCTCTCCATCAAAACCATGTTCCAGAAAGGTCATATTTTTGGCCAAGTCCAGAATACTTGAAGATGGTCAACATCAACATGCCCACTCATCCTCCAGCATAATTGTGGTGTCTGTGGATAATTGTTTACTTTTCCATACAAACTTTTGAGACATTTAATTTATATCCAGATAGTTTCCCATAATCTTCCAGTAGGTTCATAGGTTATGGGAGAGCAGACTTGGGCTCCTTAAAATAATAACATCATCAGCAAACAACCTAATTACATGATGGTCTTCTCCAGTTCTTATCCCACTCAAGTCCTCATTTTGCCATATAAAGTCAATATAAAGAGCACAAATAGTAGCAGTCCTGTCTTGTACCCCTACTTTGATTGAAAGTGGCTGTCAAATGTCCATTCATTTTGGTTTGGCTGTTCACCAAATATTTCAAGCACCTGGTACAGAAAGGCCCAATTGACACTATCAAATGCCTTTTCTGTGTCAAGGCTCACAAGTTTGATTTCTATTATAGCTGACTGATCTACCACAGGCTTTGTATTTAAAAATAAGATTATTTACATATTAATCTGTGTGTCCTCTTTCTGCAGGTGATAAATGGCCTTATGGAAAGGCCAGATTGGGAACAAGCAATAAAAACCCCTGTGGGAATTCTGCCTTGTGGCTCTGGAAATGCACTTGCTGGTTCCATAAACCACTATGCAGGGTACGAAATGTTCTTGAGCTCACCTGGGACTATCTCTAGTTTTTCAGAGAGCCTCCCTTATTTTTAAAGGAACAGTTCACCCAAAAATGTAAAATTCTGTAGTTTAATCTACTCACCCACATTCCAAACACGTTATTCTCATTGTACGCCAAAAAAAAAAAAATATTACAATTATTATATTTGTACATGAAAAACAGCATACAGGTTTGGAACAACATGAGGGTGTGTAAATGACAGAGGTTTAATTTTTGAGAATCCTTTTAAATCCCATTTTTCAGGCATGTATGCAAGCCTTTTTGGTACAATTTATTTTGAATGCTTTAAAACACTTTTTGACATAAAAAATTTACATGCTGCGATATTAAGGTTCTCTGCTAAATATTAAAGCTTATTATTACTAAAAAGGAAAAGAAAAGTTAAATGTAAAGAAAACTCACCTTTCCTTTTACTAAAATGAGCGTCATACATTTCTCAGTGTTTGCCCTATATGTGTAGGTGTATTGGTAGCAATTCCCTACTTTTACACTCACAGACAATCTATGTTGTGCTGATTCTCTTCCATATTTGATCCATGGCTAGTAAGGCTAGTACGTTTTTTTTGGGGGGTGTTCTAAATATGATTGAATCTATTTTTGTTTGTCTTTCAGATATGACATGTGCCTTCGGGAGCCTCTCCTCCTCAACTGCTGTTTTCTGCTGTGCCGGGGCGGGGTTAAACCGATGGACTTGGTCTCTGTTACAACCAGCCCATGTGCTTCTTCATCCACATCCAATCAGAATGGGCACCCACCTGCTCCCAAGAGGCTTTTCTCTTTCCTTTCTGTGGCCTGGGGTTTTGTGTCTGACGTGGACATAGAGAGTGAGCGCTACAGAGGGCTGGGCTCAGCACGGTTTACATTGGGAACACTGGTGAGATTGGCTTCTCTGCGCTCCTATAAGGGCCGTCTATCCTACCTGCCACCCGGTTTGGTCAACCCGTCCCCCGATGCCACGCCACAGCCGGCCCGAAGGCCGCTTTCACGCAGCATTACCGAAGGATTGGAGGCATTTTGTCGCACGCCCATCCACCGCACCTGTTCTGATATGGGCTTGAGTGAACAAAGAAGTCTCCGTAAGGGAGATGGAGAAAGAGAGAGGGAACGAGAACAGGAGAGGCAGGAGAGAGAGAGGGAGAGGGAAAGGAGGAGAGAGAGGGCAAGAGGGGTTGGGGTAGTGAGAGCAAGCAGTCTCGCAGAAGACCGAGAGAGAGAGGTGGAAGCAGAAGAGAAGATGGAGGTGACGCCAGAGGCCAGCTCAGAATCAAATGAAAGGGAAGAGTGTGACAACATGGTCAGGACTGATGGGAACAGAGAAGAAGAGAATAAACCAGATGGGGATGAGATGGATGGACAAGCAGTGACGAAAGCGAGAGATTTGAGTGACAGAGATGAGGTAAATGATTGTGACGAGTGTTATCAGAAGACGCCAGCTGATCTGCAACACGCGTTACGTAAAAACTCACTCCCCTCTAGTCAGATAATTAATGCCTTCTTCAGCCAGCCAATTGGTGCAGACACTGATCAAGACTTGGAGGTGGCAGCTTATGGGAAGGAAGATGAAGACATAAATGGCACCTACTTTCAGAGAGAGGCCTTTTCTCTGGACAAGTCTCGTGAGCGAGCCCTCACCATCTCATCCTCTCCGTTCCGTCAATCTCCTTTCAAAGCTTTCAAACCTAAAACTTTGGACCAGAACCAGAACCCCTCACGGCCACGGCCCCTCTCCCTTCTCCAACAATCGCATTCAAACTCTCTACCTCCAAAATTTCCATCGCTTTCTCTGTCCCTTTCCCCGACCCCTCCTTCGTCTCCATCTTGTGCCTCTCCCCACTCCTCTTATCTTGCACCATGTCCCAACACTCCCAGCTCATCATCCCCATCACCTTCTTTTTATTCACCATCCCCTTCCTTCAACTTTGACCTTGCAGAGCCTGTAGGATCCTTGAAGAACCGCCACCACATGACATCCTCCATCAACCTGCCAGAGGATGATCTGCTACCTCCTCTGGACCAGCCTCTCCCTACACGTGACTGGGTCACTATTGAGGGGGATTTTGTCTTGGTTCTTGCCATCTACCAGTCCCACTTGGGAGCAGATCTTTTTGCTGCACCTCAGGCTCGATTTGATGATGGGTTGATCCATCTGACATTTGTTCGGGCTGGTATCTCCCGGGCAACGCTGCTTAGACTGTTCCTAGCAATGGAGAGAGGAGCTCATATGTCTCTTAGCTCTCCCTACGTCAGTCATGTTTCTGCACGGGCATTCCGCCTTCAGCCGCTTTCCCCTCGAGGAACCCTCACTGTAGATGGAGAGCTGGTGCCCTATGGGCCACTGCAGGCACAGGTGAGAAGAGAGCTACTAGTGGAAGTAGGGATGCACAATATATCAGTTCCATATTACTTATCAAGCTTATATTAAAGATTATTTTGTTCATATTTTTATTTGTTGATGTTGATTAATTGATTAACAATGTTAAACACAAATTATTGAATTCTCATAATCCATATCCATTTTTCAACATTATAAAGTTGTGATGCCTAAATTCTAGGAGTGTAATGATACCCTCATGTCACGATACTGAACTCACGATACGGTATTACTGCGATACACTAAGACAGTAAAAGGTTAACAAAAAATGATTTAAAATGCTAAATTTGATATTACATCGGGGTTGGAAATGAATATGCTTGGACTTGGTGCTGTTGCTGGTAACACAATGCACAGGACAATGGTGACACCAGAATAAAAATATTCTGAAGCTGAAAATACATAATTATTTTAGTCAAATATGCTTGCACTCTGTCACTGACTTGATATATTTAAAATAATGTAGGCTACTTTTTACTGGTAACATAAGACATTTGGCATCAGGACCCACAAATATTCCCCCATTGCAGCATTATTATAGATAGATGGATGGATGGATGGATGGATGGATGGATGGATGGAAAATGCAATGTTCCCTCTAATTTCTTTTCTCGCTGAGCAAAACTTTTCTCTATTGGGCGGACATTTTGGTCACCTGAGCAAAAACATTCTTTACCTGTACAGCGTATGTAAACGCACACAAAAAAGTAGTTTCATCATGCAGTTATAACTTTTAACTTTAATGTGCCATTTCTATTTTATTTAACCATTGATGTAACTTAAATAAGTGATAAATTATATAAAAAATAAAATAAAAAAACAGTTAATTCAGAAGTCACTAAATTAAGCACGTTTTACAGTGCTGTTAACTGTAGTCTTCTTTACCAAGAAATACTATTAAAATCTCCCCCAGGACAGTTCAATTCTTTATAATATAATATTTTAAAAAATTAAGCGGTTACACTGAGATGGTTCTTAGTGTGTTTTGGTACAGTCATTTATTGGCAACAGGCAGCATTAAACCATGTTTGTTTATTGCTTATGAATTTCTAAGATTTTCTATATCGGGGTTTTCAAACCTTTTAATGGCAAGGATCCCTAAACAATCCCCTTGTGAGACCAATTCTTTATTAATCTTAAACTATAATACAATTATAATAACCTATAATATAATATAAAAACTAATGGAAGTATTTAAACTGATAGTATATTATATCAGTTTAAATGCTTCAATTTGTTGTTGTTTTTAAACTAACTGAAAATAGATCTAATAGCTAAATATGTTCAAGGGAACATGTGAACTCTTTTATAGTTATCTAAACATCACTGAAACCCAAACCACACACACATCTATTTAAACTGATGTGTGTTACTTTGATGTTTAGAGTTTGCACACTACACTTGTGGGGGGTGTAGCTAACTGTAAATGTCTGTTTTGTTACCATGATGTGTCCATCATCTGTTATTTCCACCACTTAATCAAGCCACTCTTCTTTAAAACATTTATGAGGTTTTATTCCACGTCTTTGCGTTTCTCATTGCCTCTCATTTTGAGCTATTTGGACCGCAAACACGACTCACTGCTGCGTGCTCACACGTGACATCATTGTCTTTCTATGAAACCTGTAAACCGCATCCACCTGTTCTAACACGATAGCGATACTAACTCTATAGCGGTAGAACAGAGCACTGCAATTATTTCTCATTTAAACTACAATCAAATGGATTTCTCCCCACATTTCGCGGCTGTGCACGCACGCGCGCAGCTTAGAAGGAACATTGGTAAAATGTAGTACTGACACTAAAACTCAGATAGTAGCTGACCTCAGATAGTAAACCTCACATAGTAGCTAACTTTTCACAATGCATATTGTCATTATCCCCGATACATATTGTTGCATTTTTATATTGCAACACGATATTTTGTTACACCACTACATTCCCATTTAAAATTGGTGATTTTTAGTTTTTAGAGTTTTGTTTTAATATAATTTTTTCAAGTCTGATTGTACCTTCTTTTGTCTCAGGTTCATCCCTCCATAGCCCGTTTGATTGTTGGGGACTCGGGAATGAAGATTACAAGATTCTGACCTGTTTGGGACTGAGCGGGATTAGCGTGACGCTCTGGATTATATAACATTTTGCCATCCACATATTGGGGGAGAGAGAAACAGAAAGCCAGCAGTTGCAATCACTGCTTTTACTGGGATTAACTAGGGGATTGCTTATTCAAGCTGCATATGCAAGGAGTATTTTTGAATTTAACGAAGGGATGAAAACTTGCAGCCTATTGCACGACTGTAGGATTACACTTGGAGAATGAGAGAATGCAGAAATGTCTACATAAAAGAGGAAATGGCGAAAATGAATGTGTCCAAATGGTGTATACATTTTAGTATGCGTCTGTGCGTAGATTCTCAACAGTGCTCCTGCCTTATTTCAGAGAGTGGAAAAAAATACACAGACAAACACAAAAAACAATAGCTGGCTTTTAGGTAGCCACACCCACATTGAAATATAGCGCCACCCACTTTGCATAATAGGTACCCCTGGAATGCCTTATCCATCTCTGAACTTTAAGTGCAACCCTCCTTAATTGACATACTTGCTTAGTGTCACACTTAATCTGAAAGCTCATTTAGCAAAGATTTATCTGCATTGAATCTGCAGTCTCCGTCCAGCTCTGGAAACAATTGTTTCATGAGACTGATCAGAAATGTTATCAGTTCTTGTGTCTTGCATCCATTTTTGCGGGTATATTTAGGACACAATCGTAGTGTGCATTGAACGGAACAGTTAAACATGGACTGTTGTGATATATATTGCATTGCTAGACTGTGTAAAAAAAAAAAAGCATGCAACAATCATGGTGAATGACATTTAACTGGTAACTAGCTAGAATGAAAGCATAGACATTTTTTTTAGTTCAGGGTGTTTCTTTCCCCCGGAATTAACGAGGCAAATGCTATCACTGTCTTCATTGAGTTAAGGCAAATTTGCATAGTGTTTGCTCACTTTTATTCAGATAAATGAAGAAAGAACTGGAAGTTAGTGATCAACTGCCAATGCATCTTCTAATCCTTTTCCTAAAAGATTCATTTATTAAATACTAGCCGAGGACTATTTCATAGTGACCAGTAACTTGATAACATTCTAGTCTCTTTCTCTCAAAACATTTTTTAACACTGAGTCACCAGAGCAACAGGAACTTCAGCTCTGTAAAAGAACAGACCTGTTGAAAGTCCAGCTGTGGAGCTGATTACAATCGCAAAGGAGCCTTTCTGGTGCTTTTGAATTTTACCTAAATATTTATTGGAGAATTGCCCTATTCGCGTTTCTTCTATCCTTTTTATTTTCCAAAGGACCACAATTTGATGATTGCAACCTCTTTTTGCTCTCATTTCTGAATTTGCAATGATTAGTAAATAATATTTAACTCCAATGACTCTACTGGTATTTCCGAAACAGCTGTTTAGTTCTTTCTAGTGCAATAATTTCTGCTTCTGTCCTCAGCTCTTAAGCATCGGCTGAAGTGTAAATCTAGTTTTGTTTGCGAGCCTGGCACTCGAAATGATTTTCAGCTGCAATCAGATGGCCAGTTATTTGTTTTTGTTATTCATTCCCTATATTTCCTTCCTTCTTTTGTTGTACCATGCTTTAGAGTGATCTAATAAATTTGGTATCAAGCTGCTGTCCACCTTAAAAATGCCAGTTTAAGATGTCTCTTCATTATACAATGCTTGTATTAAGAGTGTAATTACTGTTAAAAGAATATTATATTAAACATGTATACATTTACAGTTCCTAGTTCTGTATGGTTTGAAAGTTTAGTTTCAGATAAAATTTAACTATGAAACCTTGCATATTTGTTCTCCTGTCTTTTACTCTTGCTTTCTATCACTAAGAGAACTGAGGATAAATGTTTTCTTCCGCTTTATTTCAACAAATGTCCATTTAGGAATGTTTTTTCCTCTTCGATTAGCACATTCTCAAGGATAGGCGAGAACAAAAAGGAGCTTCAACTTTGACCAAACTTGACAATATTGCACAATCACTGTTGTAATTAACTGCTGATAGCCCAGTGTTTCACTTCTCTCTCTCCTGCTGGTTATCAGGTTTGCAAGAGTTGGTAAACAAGGAAGCCGTCGTCTCAGACTCTTTTCCTCTCTTTCTTCCAGCTCTTCATCTTTCTCTTCAGTCTACTAATCTCCACATACCACTACACGGTTCAGCCACTATCTTGTTTTGTTGTAGCATCTCCGCCTTCCTATCAGCAGTTTATTTTCCCTTTTAGTACTGCATTGCCCTTTTGCTCCTGTAGATTACAGCTAGTGAGCATTGCCCCCTCCCTCCCTCCCTCCCTCCCTCCTTTTCCCCTAGAAGCGATGCGTTTTGGTGCTCTTTTGTCCTCAGGAGTTGCTCAACTGTGGCCTATACCATGCCTTTACTGCCCGTGTGCAGTTGAACTACTGGTTAATTTAGCCAAATCCCTGTTGCTTGCTCTCCGTTGTGACCAAGTTTAATGATGTTATTCTCAACATTAAGCTATGAAGGCCTGTTTCAGTATTAGTTCACGTTTAAGGCGCTGACGCTTGCATACAGAGCCACCACGCGCTCAGCTCCTGCTTACTTTGACTCCATTCTACAAATCCACACCCCCACCAGAAGCCTTCGCTCAGCAAAGGAACGACGGCTTGTGGTACCATCACAGAGGGGGAAAAAATCCCTTTCCAGAACATTTTCATTCAACGTTCCCAGCTGGTGGAACGATCTTCCCAAAACCATCCGAAACGCAGAATCATTGACATCATTCAAAAGTCAACTTAAAACTCAGCTCTTCCGTGAGCACTTAACCTCATTATATTATAAAAAAAATAAATAAAAAAAAACACTTTCCTTTCCTCTTTCTCTTCCTTCTTCCCTCCCTACTCTAGCCTGTGCTACACTGAGCAATGTACACGGTCTCAGGATTTCAGGCTCTTATTGCGCTTCTCGAATCTTCATGACCAATCGCTTCATGTACCCCCAAGTTGTAAGTCGCTTTGGATAAAAGCATCTGCTAAATGCATAAATGTAAATGTAAAAATGTAGTTTAATAAAAAACTTTAGGATATAAAAATATATATAAAAAAACTCTAAATTGTGGCTTCATATCTTGCAATTACTAATTTTATCTCACAATTTGACCCCTTTTAATTTTGAATGAGAGTATTTTGTGGTAATGACCTGCTGTGGTACACTATCCTGCTTATTATATATTAGTGTGTACGTGAAGTTTTAGCTCCAAAACCCCCACAAATCATGTTTTATAGCATGTTAAATTTGTCACCTTTTGAGGGTGAGCAAAAACATGCCGGTTTTGTGTGTCCCTTTAAATGCAAATGAGCTGCTGCTCATGGGGCGGAGTTTCAAGAACTCCAGTTAGCATTTCTGATATCCTCATGTAGACAGACAAAATTAAACTGTTCAGCCTTTTATGTTCAAACTGGAGTCGGACAATGATGGAGAGACTTATAATTTACTCACCCCCATCTCATCCAAGATGTTTGTCTCTTTCTTTCTTCAGGTTGTTTTCGAGGAAAACATTCCAGGATTTTTCTTCACATAATAGACTTGAATGGCAGCCAAAATGTTGAAGGTCCAAATCAATGCAGTTTTAAAGGGCTTCAGAAGCTTTGTACAATCCCAGTTGAGGAATAGGGGCTTATCTGGCGATACCATCTGTCATTTTCAAGAAAAAAATAAACATTTATATACATTTTAACCTAAATTGCTCATCTAGCGCTGCTATGCGACGTGCCACGGATTGTGCAATCACGTCAGAAAGGTCACGCTAGACGTAGGCAGAAGTACCACCCCAAGCGAACGTGGGAAGACTAATACAAACTAAATTTGTATTAGTCTTCACATGAGCGCTTTGTAAACACGGGAGTGGTTCTTCTGCCCACTTCTAGCATGACCTTTCCGACGTGATTGCACAATCCATGGTGTGACGCAGATCAGCGCAAGATGAGCAATTTAGGTTAAAAATAAAATTTTATTTTAGAAAATTACAGATGGTTTTAGCTAGATAAGACCCTATTACTCAGCTGGGATCGTTCAGAGCCCTCGGAAGCCCTTCGAAGACCTTTGAAACTGCATTGATTTGGACCTTCAACATTTTGGTTGCCAGTGAAGTCCATTGTGTGGAGAAAAACCCTGAAATGTTTTCCTAAAAAAAATGTATTTCTTTTCCACTAAAGAAAGAAAGAAATGAACATCTTGGATGGCATATGGGGTAAGTAAATTATCAGGAAATGTTCATTTTAGCCGCGTTTCCACCGCAGGAACTTTCGCCAGGAACTAGGAACTTTGGGGTGGTACTCTGTGTGTTTCGACCGCAGGAACCAGGGTCTAAATGAAGTTCTGGGTAAATATTTACCCCTCCTAGCAGCCCTGCTCCCGAGGTGGTACTTTTTCAAAGTTCGGAAACATTCGGGGGTGGGACCTGAGCGCTGAACATGCTGATTGGTTGACCTCACGCAACATTTTATTTCAACCGGCATTTTTAAAAGTCTTTTGCGAGGATCGTTCAGCGTTCAGTAAATATCAGTCTTGCTCTTTCTATCCGATGGCGCGCGTTCATCTCAGCAATCGCACAGTCAATGTCCGTAATAGCTGATGATAACATACTTTGTCATATTTTAAATCTAGCTTTACGAGCTTTCAGAATACACTTTAGTATCAGTGCTCGTCTCTTTTCCGCCGTTTTGTTAATTACCGCTTTAGTAAACTGATACATAACCAGCAAAAGCAGCGCTGCTTGCATCTCCTCCACTTGTTATTGTTGCAGACAGTGTTGCACAAAAATTATTACTGTCCGTCGCTGACTGGGAGGAGCAGTCGCGCCGCGCGCAGTCCTACATCACCGGACTAATTTGCCTAATCTTCTCAGTACTTTAGACCGCAGTGGAAATGCAGACAGCAGCAGGTCTGGGGGGAAAAAGGTTCCTTAGTGAACTAATCCTTTATCTTCAAGTCATTGATTAACACATTCTGTCATGTCATGATAATCTATCTCACCCCCTTTTTGTACTCTGCCCTGTAGTGCTGCGGAGCGCTCCGGCATCCGGCAAAAATAGAAGCTCTGCGTATCTGCTCCGGAAGGCTGCGGATCGCCGGAGTCGGAACGCAGCTGTACCGCATTCAGTGGAAATACACTCATTGACTTTAATGGAAACCTATTGACTCCGCCGCCGTGCCGGAGCCGTAACGCAGCCGGTGGAAATTGGGGGTAGTGAAGCTTGTGTAGTCCCTACCTGCCGTTTGTTGCAATCCTTAAAAGGCAATTTCTTTAAAATAAAATATCTCCCTTTGCTTTGAACTTGAGCGTCGTAACTTTGCAGGTGTTGTTTATGCTCAAACAGCAACATTACACACTACTAAAGTTTCAAAAGTAAAATCATTAATCAACCACCCCTTTAAACCAAAATTTTGACTTCCTTGCTTCTGATTGGTTCATTCGGTGGGGGGAGTCTGCTACCCTCATAGCAGGAAGATACGGGGATCTAACGGGAGTCAGATTTTGACACAACCCTTGTTCCCAGATCAATTGTGATTCAGAAATACTGCAACTAGCCTGCAGGCAGCGATCATTTTCAATGGGCCTCGTTCATGAAATGTTTGTAAATATATGAGCAAATAATTTGCGCGTAAAATTGACCTTTACGAAAACTCTCCTCCAGATTCACAAACGCTAGAACGCGCGTGCACGCTCATTCATAATTAGCATAATCCCCGCCCATGAGTTTCAACTGAAAATGACGTGGCCAGGAACGTGGAATCTTCTGGAAGCCTTCTTTCTCAGGTTTGGCTCCAGTATTTTGCATAAATGCGAAAGAGACTAATTGACCATATGCCTAGCAATAAATATTCAATTAACGTGTGTCCACCAGCTGGTGGCGCTTTAAAGGGCAGCGTTTTTCCAGCTGAGATACTTTGATTGCTATGAATATGATACAGAATATCCATTGCAGTAATGTTACTAGTATCTCATTTTGAAGAATATTACTGAATATTAAAAAATGCCGTAAAAAAGCAGTATTAACTTCTCCATTATTGTTGTTCAGTCGGTGCCCCTTCTCCACTGTGATTGGATGGCTTGGTAAAACAATTTTTTACAGTCTATGGTAAAAACTGACAGCATTTACTACACGTGGTAGGGAGCAGGTGAACATTTCTTTCGTACCAACCAGGTACAAACTAACATTTTGAAAATACAAAAATATTCGTGAATCCGGAAATTCACGTCAGAGCGACTTTACGAACAATTTACACACAAATTCGTTCTGCTCGTATTTTATGAATGAGGCCCAATGTACCTTAAAACCATCATATTATGGAAGTGACTGCGTGCTCTCACCACAAGGTGGCGTGAACAAGCCACGTGCACTTCAAGATGATTTAAAAAAAATATTTAATGTGCCCTTTGAAAGAAAGATGAATGGTGTTAATAATAAAACTGATTCACTACTTAACATTTCTCTTGTTCTGTCTTGTTTTTTAGGTCATTGTTTAACAAAAAAAATTTAATTTCATTTATTTAAATTTTTATTAATGATATTTTTAATAATGATAACGGTTTCTTTAGCAGTCCCCCGCCCTTTAACTTATTATGTCCCTGAGACTAAAAAAAGTGAGCATCACCACTTTATAATAAAGTTATGTTGACATTTATGTTAAAGTAGTATAAGGATTTAAATCAATTTGGATAAGTGTTATTCTTTGGTATTTTTAGATAGTATTATGGTTTTTAATATTTTGAATTGTTTTTTATTTTTCAACATAATTTTAGTTTTAGTAATTTGGTTGATTGTATGTTTTGTCAATTTGTAATAGTTTTTACAAGGGCAGGAATTGTCGGTGGCGGGAGTGAATAGCAGTCTTCCACCCTCAGGGCGACTGAGAGGTGAGACACTTGAGCAAGGACCCGAACCCCCAGCGGCAGCATTATGGCTGCCCACTGCCCATATAACTGCTCTCTCTGTGTGTGTGTGTGTGTGTGTGTGTGTGTGTGTGTGTGTGTGTGTGTGCGTGCGTGCGTGTGTGTGTGTGTGCACTCGGATGGGTTAAATGTAGAGCACAAGTTCCAAGTACTTGGCCACACATCACTTTACTTTTTTTTAGTTCACTTCACAATTTTATTTCAGTTTTAGATATTGTAGTATTGTGGTACAACCAAGTTAAACTAAATTAAAATGAGAAATATTTCCTTGGTGATAATTGTATTTTTCCCCCACTGTATTTTAGTTAATTTTAATTCAATTGATAACTATACAACTATAATAATACTTTGTTGTTTTGTTAAGACGTTTGTTGGCATTGGTTATTTTTCACCTGATTTACAGGAAGATACCGGCTTTTATTTTTTACACAAGTTGTGGCTGTGGGAGGGACTTGAGAAACATGTGGGAGGTGTGCATGTTTTTTGTGTGTGTGGAAGACGTAAGTGTATTATATACAAAGATGTATGAGAGCACACCTCAGTCGCCCGGCTGAACTCAGGGAAACAGCCTACAGCAGTGATGGGTCGTTTGGATCTGACAATCCTCTTACTTGTGTTGTCTGTACTGCTGGAGGTCACAGAAGCCTCTCCAGCACAATTCAGCCATCAAAGAGCAACAGCCCCTGGAGACATCATTATTGGAGGTCTTTTCCCCATCCATGAGGCAGTAGCGACAGTGAACTACACTGGCTCAAACAGCTTCTCTACTCCTCAGCTTCCCAGCTGCAATAGGTGAGTGTTCATTGAGGAGAATCCAGTTATCAAGGTCAGAAAAAAGGGGGACTGGACTGAACTGAGCTAAGTCTGTAAATATATGTGTTGGACCTTTGAATGTTTTTTTTTGTTTGTTAATAAAGATTTGTAGGGTAATTTTTATTTTATTTTGAAGTCAAAAGTTAATGTTAGACCCAAAATTGGGGCAGAACACTGTGGCATGTTGTTGATGGAGTTGTAATAATTGAATTGAATCAAAATTTATAGAGTTATTTCTTAATAAAATTCCATTAACTAAATGCACACTTCAATATTTATTATACCATATAGGTAATTATTTATCTGAATTCATATTCATTGTTATTATGAGATCCCTTCAATTAAAATGTGTACACTAGTTTTGATCCAGTAAAAAAAAAAATATATATATATATATATATATATAAAGATGTTTGTCTCTTATTTTCACCAAGGCTGCATTTATTTGATCAAAATAAAGCAAAAACAGTATAGTTATGTAATTATAGTATAATTAAAATGTTTCTCTTTGACTGAAATTCTGTTATTTGATTTGTCTGTCATTATTTAACTATATTGTCAAAATGCATTTTCATTGTATTACATTTTATGCAATAAATCAGATGACAGTTAGGGTAAGTTTCCCCCGGGGAGCTTCTTGACCCAGGTAGAGGGTTATCCCCCTAAAAATATATTGGATGATGCATAATCACCATCATTATGTACCTACTAAAGTCTTCTCTAGAGTATTTTATGCTTTTAATCTGAAGAATCTTGTCACAATCATCACACATTTTTTTCTCTAGATTCTACACAAAAGGTCTAAATCAGGCTCTAGCTATGATTCATGCTGTGGAAATGGCAAACAGTTCCCCCATGTTGAGCAGTTTGAACATTACTCTTGGATACCGCATCTATGACACGTGTTCTGATGTCACGTCTACACTTTGGGCCGTCCAAGATCTCACAAGGCCATTCTCAAACTGTGATTTACCAACAAACTCTTCTCAACCTGTCCGGCCTATAATGGCGGTAATTGGGACCACTTCTTCTGAAATCTCCATCGCAATTGCCAGAGAACTCAACCTTCTGCTGATTCCACAGGTAAGCTCTTGCAAGCTCTCCACTCATAACTCAAAATTAGGATGGGATAATATATCATTGTCTGTTTATCTGTTCTGCAGATTAGTTACGCATCTACAGCTACGATTCTGAGTGACAAAAGTCGTTTCCCAGCTTTCATGAGGACCGTCCCCACTGATGAGTACCAAACCCATGCAATGGTAAAACTTCTGAAGGACAATAAATGGACCTGGGTTGGCATTATCATTACAGATGGAGACTATGGACGTTCTGCCATGGAAAGTTTTGTTAAGCACACCGAAGCCGAGGGAATTTGTGTGGCCTTTAAGGCGATCCTACCAGACTCACTAACAAATCAACAAAAATTAAACTTCCACATCAACAAGACCTTGGACATTATCGAAAAAAATGTGAAGGTTAATGTGGTGGTCTCGTTTGCTAAATCGTCTCAAATGCAGTTGCTATTTAAGGGTCTACTGAGCAAGAATGTTTCAAATAATAAGGTATGGTTGGCCAGCGATAACTGGTCAACTGCTAAAGATATTCTGAAAGATGTAAACCTCTCAGATATTGGAACAGTACTAGGCTTCACTTTCAAGAAGGGAAATGTTACACTTTTTCATCAGTACCTTAAGGATCTAGAGTCTAAAGGTGAAGATGAGATGAATTCATTACTGAAGGAATTTTTAAAACAACCTAGTATAGGAAATGCTGCAAAAGCAGTACAGGAACTAATCAAATATTCGGACATGGTCTTCAACATTCAGATGGCAGTCGGTGCAATTGCTAACGCTGTGGTTGAACTATGCAGAATAAGACAATGCAAGACCCCAACAGTTATCCAGCCCTGGGAGGTATTTTACCACACTAAAAGACACTTGCTGCCAAATTGCTTTTTTTAGCTTGTCTCAATTAACATCCTAAAAACCATTGCATTTTTGTGTTTCAGCTCCTTATACAGTTGTGGAATGTCACTTTTGAGAAAGAAGGAGTAATATACAAGTTCGATGAGAACGGTGACATTAATTTGGGCTATGATATCTATGTATGGGATGAACACGAAGCTGAAGGACGTAGCAAAATAGGAGAATACGATCCATCCAACAGCAGTTTCTCTTTTACAAAGAATTTAAGTGATTTTGAGGTAATTTGTACCCTATAATGGTCATTTTTATCAAGACAGATTTTCTTAAGCTGTCCAGTTTTCTAGATACCAGTATCATGACAATTAGTAGGCTAGTATTGCGGTATTATTTGGATTATTACAGGGGATTTTGGTAGTTCTTTACAGTTTACATAAATGTATTAGACTATTGTTAATATGACCCTTTTTATTATTAACGTCAACTGTGTCACGCCTCCATTTTCCAGTGCATGTGTTTTGCATCAGTGTCTCTTGCATTAGTATTCGAGGCTCTGTGGCTCTACCATTGGAGAAAGGCTAACTTGGGTGTGGTTTATTTCCTCACAAAAGCGGTTTATACCAACTATAGAGGCTTTTCGCCACAGAATAAAACAATTTATACAAAATCTTTAGAAAAAGACAATTCTGATAATTTTTTTTATTAGAGTTTATATTTCACAATTCTGACTTTATATCTAGCAATTGTATTATAAAAGCATTGCGAGATATAGGCTAAACTTGCAACTGCGACTTTATATCATACAATTCTGAGAAAAAAAGTCAGAATTGCTAAAAAAATAAGTCAGAATTGTGAGATAAAAAGTTGCAATTACCTTTGTTAGTTTTTTTTTTAATTCTTTGGCGGAAACAAGCTTCCATAATATACCTTTTTCAGAGCAGTGCCAAGACAAGCGAGGCTGTGAGGGATAGACATGCTTTTATTGGCATCTATTGTTTAAAAAAAAAAAAAAAAAACCTGTATAAAGTTTCCTGATTACATATAATTTTCCACAGTTTATGTTGTCTGGAGTTTTTTGTCTACTCAAACTTCCTGGAAAGACATTACATAAAACCCACTGAAAAGATGTATATCTATCCCTCTCAGCCTTACTTTAATTCCAGTTAAAAATCCAAGATGGCACTGTGAATAGTGTTTATTCCGCGTAGTGAGGCCTCTCCTCCATTGACATTCATTTAAAAAAAATGGTGTCTTGTCTCCTTCCCTGTGTACAGCTGCGTTAGCAGGCATTATGCTTTTTCTAAGGTTGCAGGCTTGCCTTCAAGTGGCTTTGGTCTTACTACATTATGATACCGTACACAGACACAAAAGGGACATGGTGATGGAAAAAAATAAGAGTTTGGAAGAAAAAAAGTATTTCGATGCTTTTGTGCTTTCTCACAATTTTTTATGTTTCCCCCGAGAATCTTTGCGTTCGCTTGCAAATAAATTTGAGAATGCTGATTTTCACTGGGGAACGTAAAACAATGAGAAACCAAAAGGATTGAAATATATACACAGTGAGGAAAATAAGTATTTGAACACCCTGCTATTTTGTAAGTTCTCCCGCTTAGAAATCATGGAGGGGTCTGAAATTGTCATCGTAGGTGCATGTCCACTGTGAGAGACATAATCTAAAAAAAAACCCCCAGAAATCACAATGTATGATTTTTTAACTATTTATTTGTATGATACAGCTGCAAATAAGTATTTGAACACCTGAGAAAATCAATGTTAATATTTGGTACAGTAGCCTTTGTTTGCAATTACAGAGGTCAAACGTTTCCTGTAGTTTTTCACCAGGTTTGCACACACTGCAGGAGGGATTTTGGCCCACTCCTCCACACAGATCTTCTCTAGATCAGTCAGGTTTCTGGCCTGTCGCTGAGAAACACAGAGTTTGAGCTCTCTCCAAAGATTCTCTATTGGGTTTAGGTCTGGAGACTGGCTAGGACACGCCAGAACCTTGATATGCTTCTTACAGAGCCACTCCTTGGTTATCCTGGCTGTGTGCTTCGGGTTATTGTCATGTTGGAAGACCCAGCCTCGGCCCATCTTCAATGCTCTAACTGAGGGAAGGAGGTTGTTCTCCAAAATCTCGCAATACATGGCCCCGGTCATCCTCTCCTTAATACAGTGCAGTCGCCTTGTCCCATGTGCAGAAAAACACCCCCAAAGCATGATGCTACCACACCCATGCTTTACAGTAGGGATGGTGTTCTTGGTATGGTACTCATCATTCTTCTTCCTCCAAACACATTTAGTGGAATTATGACCAAAAAGTTTTATTTTGGTCTCATCTGACCACATGACTTTCTCCCATGACTCCTCTGGATCATTCAAATGGTCATTGGCAAACTTAAGACGGGCCTTGCTGGTTTAAGCAGGGGAACCTTCCGTGCCATGCATGATTTCAAACCATGACGTCTTAGTGTATTACCAACAGTAACCTTGGAAATGGTGGTCCCAGCTCTTTTCAGGTCATTGACCAGCTCCTCCCGTGTAGTTCTGGGCTGATTTCTCACCTTTCTTAGGATCATTGAGACCCCACGAGGTGCAATCTTGCATGGAGCCCCAGCCCGAGGGAGATTGACAGTCATGTTTAGCTTCTTCCATTTTTTAATGATTGCTCCAACAGTGGACCTTTTTTCAGCAAGCTGCTCGGCAATTTCCCCATAGCCCTTTCTAGCCTTGTGGAGGTGTACAATTTTGTCTCTAGTGCCTTTGGACAGCTCTTTGGTCTTGGCTATGTTAGTAGTTGGATTCTTACTGATTGTATGGGGTGGACAGGTGTCTTTATGCAGCTAACGACCTCAAACAGGTGCATCTAATTTAGGATAATAAATGGAGTGGAGGCGAACATTTTAAAGGCAGACTAACAGGTCTTTGAGGGTCAGAATTCTAGCTGATAGACAGGTGTTCAAATACTTATTTGCAGCTGTATCATACAAATAAATAGTTAAAAAATATATATATTGTGATTTCTAGATTTCTGTTTTAGATTATGTCTCTCACAGTGAACATGCACCTACGATGTCAATTTCAGACCCCTCCATGATTTCCAAGTGGGAGAACTTACAAAATAGCAGGGTGTTCAAATACTTTTTTTCCTCACTGTATATATATATGGCTCGGTAGTATCGGAATAGTACGGTAGGAAAGGGAAAACCGTTTATAATGTGCTCTGCTTTTTTAGCGTTTGCACATGGACCTATCAGGAAAGTTGAACTTTTAAAAACATGCCTGGAGACTCTTCCATTCATTAACACAGCATTTTGTGTTAAAAGAGTATTTTCTATGAAACATTCTCTAAAGCAGTCTTTCATTTGTTTCTTCTCAGAACGTGGTATCTAAGTGTTCAGACAGCTGTCAGCCAGGGGAGTACAAAAAAACAGCAGAGGGTCAGCACACTTGCTGTTATGAGTGTCTTGTCTGCGCGGAAAACCAATATTCCAACAAAACAGGCAAGTTCCTTGGTGTCATTTTACTCTAAAGGTGAGGTCACATTCACCTTTGCTGGGCGAAATTTCACAGGCAAAATTTCAAGTCGTCATAGAGTTCAAGTCGGTCAATTTGGCTAATTCAACTGCACCTTCCGGATGAAAATTTCAGATTTTCATTTGAATCCAAACAGTCATTAAAATACTATGTTTTTAAATTGTCTTACAGATGCAGATGCCTGTTCCCAGTGTGACACTAATAGTATGTGGTCAAGCAATCATAGCTCAGAATGTCGTCCCAAGACTAATGAGTACTTTGAGTGGAATAGTGCGTTCGCTATCATTCTGTTGACTTTGGCTGCCCTCGGCGTCCTCCTCCTCTTCTCAATGTCTGCACTGTTCTTCTGGCAAAGGCACTCTCCAGTGGTAAAGGCTGCAGGCGGACCCCTTTGTCACCTGATCCTCTTCTCGCTGCTGGGCAGTTTTGTCAGTGTCATTTTCTTTGTGGGTGAACCGAGCAATGAGACATGTAGTGTGAGGCAGGTCATCTTTGGCCTGAGCTTCACGCTGTGTGTCTCATGCATCCTGGTGAAGTCCTTGAAGATCCTTCTGGCATTCCAGATGAACTTAGACCTGAAGGAGCTACTGGACAAACTCTACAAGCCCTATGTGATCATCTGCATCTGCACAGGACTGCAGATCATCATTTGCACTGTTTGGCTGACCTTGCGTAGTCCGTTTAAAAAGGAAGCAGTGCAGTCCCAAGTCATTCTGCTAGAATGCAATGAAGGTTCAAGTGTGATGTTTGGGTTAATGCTGGGATACATAGCTTTGTTGGCACTTATATGTTTCTCATTTGCTTATAAAGGCAGAAAACTTCCGCAAAAGTATAATGAGGCCAAGTTCATCACATTCGGTATGCTTATCTACCTCATGGCCTGGGTCATCTTCATCCCTGTGCATGTCACCACCAGTGGCAAATATGTACCGGCTGTGGAGGTGGTTGTTATTCTTATTTCAAACTATGGAATCCTGAGCTGCCACTTTTTCCCCAAATGTTACATAATTATTTACAAAAAGGAGCACAATACCAAAGACGCATTCATGAAGAATGTTTATGAATACGCTAAAAAGAGTTCTGAGAACATCAGGGGCTTGAATGGAGCTGAGCCACGGAGTAAAATGGAGAATTCAGTCTACATCATATCCAATCCGTCACTTGTGCCTGAGAAGGAACCAAAAATAGATACCGTGCCTAGGTACCACGAGTCAAAGCAACCATTTTGATGACGTTGTCTTCATTTAACTTAAAGTTAAAAGAAAGAACTTATATGATGACCAATAGGCCTACTTTAATTTAATTATGGAAAACTAATACAATGTTTGTATGTATATGTATTTGGAAAATATGTAATGTGTATATAGTGTATAGTTTAATTTTCAAAAATGTAACTAATAACTTGCATTGTTGCATGATACTTAATGCATTAACTAATGTAAAATTGAACCATATTGTTTAATTTTGCATATCCACCATCATCTGGAATGAAAAATGTATTGGTAAAATGTACATATATTTGTTAAATGTATTTTTAATTTTATATATATATATATATATATATATATATATATATATATATATATATATATATATATATATATACTGTATACTGTTAACTGTAGCAAAATTGTAATGGTTTCATTTGTTAATATTAGTCAATGCATTCCAAACTAATGTTGTTTTTCAACATTAACTACTTGATTTAATTAAAAAAAAACTTTTTATTTCAATTGTTTCATTACATTATAGTTTATGTTATAAGAAATATGTATCAAATGAATGCATTAGAAAAAAAGAGAAAAAAAATCAGTTGAAAATTGTTTCCTTTATTTAAATGATTTTTCGGGAAGCTGCAACTTTTCCTGGTTCTACAGCAAACATCACCCATATCCTTTTCAAAATGAAACCGTCTTTTGCTCTTCTTTTCTTTAATTCACATGACAGATTCTCTATTGGCTATAGGCATACGTCACTGAAACTAAGAGAGAGATAGTGAGAGTGCCAGAGGCTTGCTAACAGCCCCAAACTCTCATCTCCGACAGGGAAATAGATCAAGTTTCTTATGTCATGCTGAAGTGAAACCCTTTTTCCCTCAATCACTTATGCTTAGTAATTGGCTTTTGTTTGAATTACTTAGCACTAAGTCCAGCTCAGGCATTCAGTTACATAAGGTTACAATAAAGTGTTTTTGTCACGCAGTGTTAAGTTGATTCAGTCATATAGCTCGCTTTGAATGTAGCCCACATATTTGTATTTGCATGTCTTTCTCTCTGAAGGTTTATGTAAATACAAAATGTTTAGGTTTTCTGTTTATCTCTCACCCTGAGCATAATATTACAGGCTTCGGTATCAAATGTCACCCAGCATGAGAAAGGTCTTGCTCGAAATATGAGAAACGGTGCAAATAGGCATTGGCTCAGAAATGTACCTTTTACAGCGGTTCTAAAAATGTGACAGATGATGAATCAATTCTTCATTGTTACTTGTGTGAAACGTCATCTGCACAACTGTAAACGCAGACAGTGGAGTGATTATTGCCAAAGGCACGCAGCCTTCAGATGTTGTTTGGCAGTATTCCCCTCTCTGAACAAGCATGTCCAGTTTTGTCACCTGCAGCCATTTTCTCTACGTCAACACAAATATGATATTTATTCAGCTTTTTTTATATTTACACTGAAATTTGTGCGAAAGATGCTAATGACGCACAATAAAGCTGCTGGAGCTCTTGTTAAATATTTGTCGAGATGATTATGATGATCTAAATACACAAACTCCAAGAATGTGTTATGATGCCCATGTTTATATGTAGACAAGCAAAAGTGACAGTGTATAATGTGAGCTTCTCAACCATCAATAGGCCTACTTTTTCCATGCTAGTTGACAAATAAGTAGTAAAAAAAATGCTTTTTATGTAAAACCACTTTTGGAAATATTGTTATGTAGTGTGAATCAAATCATAAGGGGTCACTAACTTTGTCAATTCTTTCACCGTTTTTTGAACATTTTAACTGAAATGTGTCCTATGCTATGACTTAGAATTAAGAATATAGGGGGTGTCATAGTAACATGACCTTGAATGGGGTCCTTCAACTAATTCAACTTGTCAGTGGAATTGCCCGTTTTAAAATCAGGATATGGTGTCACACCAGAGGGCATGTTTTTAGTGACAAAATGTATCAAGTTACTAAGCTTTTAGAAATATATGGATGAAAAAAATGCTTGTCATTTACTAAGACTGAAAAAAAGTTAAATTATGCCTGAGGAATTTATTAACATTTAAATGCTTTTCTTTTTAATTTATAAAAGTTGTAATTCATCGAACCATACTTGAGACAGTCACACCATAGGGCAATGACTTGCAAGGCAGCGTTTGCGCACGAAGGCACCTCACAAAACTGATTTTTGGACAGACTTCTAAGGCAGTGTAACAGTTTAATGATGTACAGCAAAATGGAGCGCGCTTTGGTAAGAATCCAAAAAAATATTTAAATATTACTACATTAGTAATCTCACTAGAAATGACATCAGAAGTGGAAAATGCTGGTAAAAAAAGTACATTTACACACAAACTAACCAGCAAAGCAACTTTCAGACACCATCTTTTTTCCCCAGCTCAACTGTCACAGAATGGAAAGCACAGGATTGTGGGGTATCAAAGGCAGCGAAGGATACAAATATGCTGCCTTCGAAAATCGATCAGATGAAGGTATCTCAGGAGACAGGAAGTGAAGCTAACATTTCGGACGTGCCTTGGTGCCTTCCTGCCTTGAAATGTGTCTTCTGAAGGCAGCATTTTCCAGGTTTCTGACGCAGGAATCAAAGTGTTTTGAGGTCCCAGGTGTCCACATACTTCTTGCAGTAGTGTTCCGAGACCACGTGCTTGTTAATTTCCTAGAAATGCTTTTATTAGTGCACAAGAACTCCCACACATCTATTGTCACTTATGTGGAATTTAAATGATGTGACGCATAAATGACGACTCAGTTTTTGTCTTTATCTTGTCAGGCAGACTTGAGTGCAATTCCCTCACCTGTAAACCACCGCAGACAGTGATTCAAACGTTATGAATCAAACAGATCTGACGTTTATCTTTTCACCAGAATTGTTTTTTTCGGTTGAACGCCTCAGGGAAATATCATGTGAACACTTACGTAACAATAAAACAAATAGGCCTAGTGTTACAGTCGTGTTAAATTCCACGACATATAAACAACATTGAATTTTTCAATATTTCACTGAGCAAGAATGGGACTTCGCTTAAAATAACGTTTATCATCAAATAATGCATCATTATTCTAGTTCCAAGTTCTATTTTTATATTGTCTATTCAATCTTTATATTCAATCTGTCTATTCAATTCAATCTATATATATATATATATATATATATATATATATATATATATATACACACACACACACAGGTGCTGGTCATATAATTAGAATATCAGCAAAAAGTTGATTTATTTCACTAATTCCGTTCACTAATTTCACTAATTATATATTAGTGGCGGGCCGTGCATTTCACACCTAGGCCTTCAGTGGTATCCTACCAGAATTAATTCACCTCTTAGTAAAACCATCATGACGCCAAGGCTATAGAAACAATTAATATTATACAGAAACGCAGCATAATAGGGCGTTGCGTCTCTCATGGAGCGAGAATGAATGATTAACCCTCTGGTGCTCTTTGTTTAGGGGTTGCATTAGTTGTCTTCCCGGTCATAAGAAAAATTAAACTTCCTCCACCCCAGTAAAACCAATGCAATTTATTTTTCTTCAATAATATTTTTTCTTTTTAATTTTGTAGTTTGAGATGATTTGATGGTATTTTTTAATATTTATGCAATAATTAATGGTCTATTTTTGCCATTGAAAATTAATTATTGCAGTATTTCAGGTTAAAATAGAGACTAGAATAGAGACCTTCAAAATGTATATATTTTTTGAAGGCAGATTAGCGCCCTCATTTGGAATTATTTAAGAAATCATGCAACCATGGGTGTAATCACTCGAGGTCTCTATGGAGAGGCTTGAGAATTCCCTAGTTCTGTTTTGAACACATTTAACTTTTTTTTTTTTTTTTTTTGATGGATTTGAATATATATTTAAAAAATCTCAAAGACTATTTATGATACAGTTTTAGATATTTTTTGTTTTGTCAGAAATATAGATTTTTTTTCTGTGAACTTGTGTTTTTGCAGATTTCCCATTAATTTCCTATGGTGTCATTTTTGACCGAAGAGCACAAGTGGGAGTATTTCTTTTTACGACCGCTTAGCATGCTCGAATCATGCCCTCAATTTTTTTGTGTGTTTACATACCTAATGCTAGAAAAGTTTCATATCATTCTGATGAAGCTGTGATTTTTAAAATTTCAAAACTTCAAAATTTTTCCGGTCAGAAATGACCGAAGGGCACCAGAGGGTTAAATGATTAAATCATTTAAGTATTATGACTGGATTGTTCTTGATAAAAACTGACCTGATTAACATGGAAAATAACACATTTCACCATGAAATCATAGTGAAGTGTCCTGTGTGTTTCACAATCACCATATGACATCCAGCGCTGTGAAAAAATTTAATAAAATACACGAAATCACAACACTGCCAGAAGTTTATGCCCAAACTTCAAAAGCCTGTTTAAATGATTAAAACTAGAAGCATATCTTCACTTTAATATTACATTTATCATGTGAAATACTTATATACAACATGTTATATGCATGTATGTATGAGACAGAGGGGAACATGTTCATGGTCGCATTTGCAGCAGATATATGCTGCCCATCATAAATCAAAGCACGAGACAGACGGGGTTCGGAGGAGAAGACCGGAAAATGTGACATAATGGACAATATTTGTCTGTATTTGCAATATACGAGCCGCGGTTCAGCTGCGCGAGACAAACACTGCCAGTGTGAATGCACAACAGGGGCGCGCAGCTCCCGCTCTCCATACGCACCGCTCCTGCCCTGCCAACGCATTGCTTGCGCGTGTGTTGTGAAGCCGGCGTAAGACTTCTAGTAGTTGTGCAAAGTGAAACCTGAATCACCGAATCTTGCAGAGACAGAGAGGGTGAGCAGGAGCAACTTTTGATGAATGAAGCAGGATCTGCAACATCTCTATCTGCGTTTATACCTCCACGTCCCCCCGATTGCCTCATAGACAGTAAAAGATTGCCTACGAGCTTCTCCTCGGGTCTATACGGTAATTTGCTCAACAGCGCGACACAGTTGCGTGGTTATGACGCAATCGTTAGCCTATATTTTTCAAAAACAGCTTCAACGGGGCGACAGTGTAAGATACAAGGTAATGGAGCCTTTTATACATTGTCGTGTTTGTTTAGAAATAAACAATGGACGAATGGAGTCTTTAAACGCCTCAGATGTAAAGATATTCACTGTCAAAGTGAGGCCAAAATGAATGGGAGTCAATGGGATGCTAACAGCAGGTGATGGCTTGGTTAGCAATGGCCGCGCCTATGGAAGGTATGGTTTCCGGGGGCTGGATTACCCCCTTGGTTATTCTGACTAGGCTACTAGTACACTCTCTGACCATCCAATCAAAGGACGTCAAAGATGGCCCCACTGTCACAAACTCGAAATCTGATTGGCTGATTAAATCGGAGTGATTATCTGATTGGTTAAAGAGCAAAGTTTCATTGCCATTCATTTAAAGGGTTAGTTCACCCAAAATTGAAAATAAAGTCAGTAATTACTCACCCTCATGTTGTTCCAACCATGTAAGACCTTCGTTCATCTTCGGAACATAATTTAGTATATTTTTGATGAAATCTGAGAGCTGTCTCACTCCTCCATAGGCTTTCAGAGGGAATGAAACTTGATGGCCCAGAATAGTAAGTAAAAACGTCATTTAAGGAGTCCAAATGACTACAGTGGCTCTGTATTAAGTCTATCATGCGACGAAAATACTTTTTGAGCGGAAAAACAACAAAAATAACGACTTTATCCCACTATTATTGTTGTTCAATTTGAGCCTCTGACGAGAGTTCGCGGGAGTGCCACGACGCATGCGCGAGAACTGAGATTAGTAGTAGTAGATTCTACTACTACTAATCTCAGTTCTCGCGCATGCGTCATGGCACTCCCGCGAATGATGGCTGAAATATGATTGGATAAAAGCTCTAACATAAACAAACACTACTGGAAGCTATGAAGTTAATGCCGCGTTCCAAGCAACCCGTAACCCGTGTTTTTCCAACCTTCTACCCGTGAAAGTGCACTGGAACGGCACGGCAGTCAAACCTGTGACTTCCCACCCGTGAACTTGTACTAGATCGATGTACTCCCAGTTACGAGATGTGACGTCACATAGCTCACGAAATAACAATGACAGCCCTGTACGGATGCGGTGTTTATTAAACAAATATACAATTAACGTTAAATAAAAGGTGTAACAGCTTCTCTTACCGTATGCGCCGTTTTTTCCCCTCCGTTTCCCTCAAATAAGCACCTTTGGCGATAGAAATTATTTTAAATTTAGCATAAGCCTCATACGGTCCGCCATGCTTTGTTTACATCTAGCTACCACACGACTCCTTGCTACCAAGTCGTGAGTCGCAGTTTGAAGTTGTAACTCACAGGCTCAAAAACCTGCCTGGAATGCAGCATAAGTAAATAGACTATTGGGAATAATTTAACACCCATTCATGGAAAAAAATATATTAAAATTTAAGTCCATTCTGATAGTGATTAGGCCAGCAGAGAAGGCCTTGCTGGCCCTGACGGCCCACCACTGCTATATATAATATATATATATATATATATATATATATATATATATATATATATATGGGTAGTTGACAAATAAGCAGTAAAAAAATGCTTTTTTGTAAAAAACTGCATATTGTTATGTAGTGTGTAGTCTGATATTTGAGAAATCATAAGGTGTCACTAACTTTGTCAATTCTTTCACTGTTTTTTGAACATTTTTACCAAAATGTGTCCTATGGTTTGACATAGAATTAAGGATATAGGGGTGTCGCACCAAAGGACATCAGAAATTAACACTTTTATAGTGGTTCCAAAAAAGTTCAATATTTGAAAAATTCTGAGACAAAATATTACCATGTGCACATGTCATGGGCTTCACAGTAACATGACCTTGAATGGGGTCTGTGGCGGAGGGGACGTGGTTTTGCGAGGTCTGTAGTGGGAGAGAGAGAGAGCGGGGCCGAGCGGTCGGTAAGTAGGTCAAGTGCAAATGAATAACACCTGTCTCTGATTGCAGTAATTGGCGTGGAGAGACTGCTTATAAGCTGCAGCAGAGAGAGAGATGAGAGAGAGACCGGGACTGGGACTGCTGACACCGACCAGAGTTTGAGGAAGATATTGAGCCTGAGAGCAACACTGTTTGTTATTTTTGAAAAGTCTTGAGTTTGAACGCCCTCGTGCGTGAGAGTTTTGAGGATCATGAGATCGAATAAAGTGTGCAGTCCCAGTTACGCCGACCCCGTCTTCTTCCTTCCCAGACACACACACGAACCAAAAACACTACAGGGTCCTTCAACTAATTCAACTTGTCAGTGGAATTGCCCGTTTTAAAATCAGGATATGGCGTCACACCAGAGGGCATGTTTTTAGTGACAAAATGTATCAAGTTACTAAGCTTTTAGAAATATATGCATGAAAAAAAAGATTGTCATTTACTAAGATAGACACTTGTAAAATTATGCCTGAGGAATTTAGATTTGCATTTGTATGCTTTTCTTTTAAAAGTTGTAATTCATTGAACCATGCTTGAGACAGTAACACCATATAGGATAATTTTGAGATTTGGCTCAAAAATTTAAAAAATCTAAAGACAAAGCTATATAAAAAAAAAAGGTTTTATAACAACAGGCCCATGTGAGACAAATAAATGTTTAACCATTTCCTGCATTTTAAATTATGACATATATATACTCACCTAAAGGATTATTAGGAACACCTGTTCAATTTCTCATTAATGCAATTATCTAATCAACCAATTACATGGTCACAATTGCTTCAATGCATTTAGGGGTGTGGTACTGGTCAAGACAATCTCCTGAACTCCAAACTGAATGTCAGAATGGGAAAGAAAGGTGATTTAAGCAATTTTGAGCGTGGCATGGTTGTTGGTGCCAGACGGGCCGGTCTGAGTATTTCACAATCTGTTCAGTTACTGGGATTTTCACGCACAACCATTTCTAGGGTTTACAAAGAATGGTGTGAAAAGGGAAAAACATCCAGTATGCGGCAGACCTGTGGGCGAAAATGCCTTGTTGATGCTAGAGGTCAGAGGAGAATGGGCCGACTGATTCAAGCTGATAGAAGAGCAACTTTGACTGAAATCATCATCTGAAATCTGAAATCAATCAAAGCATTTGTGAAGCCACAACACGCACAACCTTGAGGCGGATGGGCTACAACAGCAGAAGACCGCACCGGGTACCACTCATCTCCACTACAAATAGGAAAAAGAGGCTACAATTTGCACAAGCTCACCAAAATTGGACAGTTGAAGACTGTAAAAATGTTGCCTGGTCTGATGAGTCTCGATTTCTGTTGAGACATTCAGATGGTAGAGTCAGAATTTGGCGTAAACAGAATGAGAACATGGGTCCATCATGCCTTGTTACCACTGTGCAGGCTGCTGGTGTAATGGTGTGGGGGATGTTTTCTTGGCACACTTTAGGCCCCTTAGTGCCAAAAGGGCATTGTTTAAATGCCACAGCCTATCTGAGCATTGTTTCTGACCATGTCCATCCCTTTATGACCACCATGTACCCATCCTCTGATGGCTACTTCCAGCAGGATAATGCACGATGTCACAAAGCTCGAATCATTTCAAATTGATTTCTTGAACATGACAATGAGTTCACTGTACTAAAATGGCCCCCACAGTCACCAGATCTCAACCCAATAGAGCATCTTTGGGATGTGGTGGAACGGGAGCTTCGTGCACTGGATGTGCATCCCACAAATCTCCATCAACTGCAAGATGCTATCCTATCAATATGGGCCAACACTTCTAAAGAATGCATTCAGCACCTTGTTGAATCAATGACACGTAGAATTAAGGCAGTTCTGAAGGCGAAAGGGGGTCAAACAGTATTAGTATGGTGTTCCTAATAATCCTTTAGGTGAGTGTATATTATATATATATATGTCCAAGAATGTTAGATTTGGTAGGTTCTTCTAGGACCTTGTATGGATCAAATCCACTGGTGATTTTTTTTTATATATTGTCTTGGAATCTGACCATGTCCTTTGTAATTTGTATTCACAGCATTTATTCGCAGTCATAAGGTTTCTGCGTTTCACTGCACTGCTTTTTAATTGCTTTTGTGTGCAAATATATTACGGTGCGCATGAGCGTTGTCCATGAACACAAGTTCAACTGTTTAGAACCGATTCTTGAGTCACTGCATTCTTGGACATGACTTGTGACTCGAGGCTGTGCTTCGCAAGAAAGCGTTCTGCGTGAACGGATGCAATTAAGCAGCCTATATTTAGCAAGGTCTTCCGCTCCTTATTGCTCAATTAAAACAACAGTACACTTATTTAAATGTGCAACAGAACATTTTATTTGTCTGTTTATTTGCCTACATTTCACACAATATCAACATCTGTCCTCGAGGAAAGCAACGATCTCCTCTACATTGAAGGTTTGTACCAATGATAACTTAAAATACATATGTGGTTTTTTTTTCTTATGCAAAAAAAAAACAACCCAAACTTAGAAAACATTGTACAAACATGAGAAATTTTACAAAACTATACACAATTGAATGTGCTTGATAAAGTTTCATTTTACAATCTCAATGGTTTTTTTGTGTGTAAATATACTGACTTCATGTTATTATATCTCTTATTTGGATCAAACTCGTTTCAAAGGGAAAATGGGTGTCATTTACGGGAAGAACATGAGGAGGAAGTAAATAAATCACACCAAAAACAACAAAAGAACTGAGAGGAACTTTGTGCCAGACAGGTTTCATCACAAAGGCAATCTTCTGCATGTAAAATCAGCTGAAGCGATTAAAAAATAAAAAGAATTTAAACAAGTTCCTTAAAGGAAATTTGAGCACTAGAGGAGGACGTATGAGAAAGTTCTTCGAATGAAGAATGTTTTAAAGACGCTTTCCTTGCATTAGTATTTCACTGCACACCAAGACCATTTCACTGAAAAACTTCCTCCTTCAATCCTCAATGTATATATAATATACACATTTTACTACATCTCAACGCTTTCTAACATGTGACATTAAATCAAATTAAAGCCAGTAAGCACAAAAAGAAACACCTTCAGGTGAGATGAGAATGATATGCATACATACAAACAACTGCATCTTGGTGATCACGCGACCACACTTAAATAATTTCATGCAATGCTTTTAACGCAATTGCAAAGTGGGTGCTGAGAGGAAGTGGGCTATAGTGCTGGTCTCACAACAGCTGGAGGCCACAGACCGGTTCCTTCCAAAGAGCACAATAAATACGGCTATGAATCTCCCAGGTCAGCAGTTTGCTGCTAGTTTACAAAACGGCAGAATAAATAGTGTAACTAGGCTTGACATGCCCTCAGGATGCATCGTGAACAAATACAGTGGGTGTGATGGCACACAAAGTCAAGGAATACATCCAATGCAAATGTATCAATGCAAATACATTAGTTACTCTTTCTGGCCAAACAAAAGACCTTGTGATTTCTGCCACCCCAAAATTACATATTTGTTTGCATAGAAGCATTTACTTAGCAAGAGAAGAAAACTGTCAGAGCAAAAGGCTGGGTGTTTGTCAAACACTTTGTTTTCTGATTGAAGAGGTAGTTTCACATTTCTCAAGGGACATGGAGTAAAGTTTACTTTACAGGACACCAGTGCCAATGTCTAATAATAATAATAATAATAATAATAATAACAACAACAACAACAATAATAAAAGCAAGATGCCTTTTGTAAGTCTCAACTGGACTTAAATAACAGACTCTGAGCAGTGCCCTCCATGGTTCACCTCACAGATCTTCTCTCTCGATAAAGGAGCTTGGAAGTTGGGTAGGATGGAAATAGAAGATTTAGTGGGTTGGGTTTGGGGGGCACAGGTGTCATCTTTGCTGTGAGTAGCGGATCTGGGTCTCCGTGTCTTGGAGCGAAGGTCCTGCACTGCAGAGAGAGAGG
The DNA here is from genome assembly GCA_023566225.1 of Romanogobio albipinnatus. NCBI lineage: Eukaryota > Metazoa > Chordata > Actinopteri > Cypriniformes > Gobionidae > Romanogobio > Romanogobio albipinnatus. Next base: position 34,168,185 of record CM042252.1, read on the forward strand.
GAGAGGAGACTCCAGGTAGGATGGAGGAAGCAAGGCCTGAAGCTTGGCCAGTAACACAGGTACAAGGGTTAGAGCTGGAAGCCCTCCATCGGTCCCTCAGGCTGCTGGAAAATGTACTGGCCCTGATTCTGATCCACCTGCGGAGCGATGCTAGCATCTTCCTCTTCCACCCCGAAGTAATGCTCGATCAGGTCAAAGGCCTTCTGGTAAATCTCCTGGTTCTCATGGCTCTGCAGGAACTCAATCTTGTCTAAGCCTGAGGAGGAACATCAGTCAAACAAAAACAGCTAATCAAACACAAAATGTGCGCTTATTTAATAATACTATTATAATATAATAAATCACTCCTTCTGGTCTAAATATCCCTGCCTCTGCCAAATTATTTTTTTTTCTCCTAGGAGGGAAAAATAGATAAAAGTTTACATCACCGTATAAGGTGGGAATTATTATCACGTAATATTGACTGTTGGATCAGCTTTCTGTTAGTCATTAAGAAATGATGGTTCTATTCTTTCTAAAGAAATATGAGGTAAACGTGTGAATACATTATTTCTCCACATGTGCACACTTTTGGACTGAAAGTTTGTAGCCTGTTGTGTACCAAAGCACTGTGATCAAAAATAAATGGGCGCATGTGCGATTGAATATGTACAGGTTTGCATTTGTGATATTTCTATTCAGAATATCAATAACTACAGAATAGTTTGGCATTCCTATCTGAAATTAAGAATTATTAGTGTCATTGTAAATAGTTGTCAAAAGCTAATCAAACAATTCAAAGCTTAAATCGCAAATATATATATATATATATATATATATATATATATATATATATATATATATATATATATATATATATATATATATATATATATATATATATATATATATATATATATATATATGCACTCACCTAAAGGATTATTAGGAACACCATACTAATACTGTGTTTGACCCCCTTTCGCCTTCAGAACTGCCTTAATTCTACGTGGCATTGATTCAACAAGGTGCTGAAAGCATTCTTTAGAAATGTTGGCCCATATTGATAGGATAGCATCTTGCAGTTGATGGAGATTTGTGGGATGCACATCCAGGGCACGAAGCTCCCGTTCCACCACATCCCAAAGATGCTCTATTGGGTTGAGATCTGGTGACTGTGGGGGCCATTTTAGTACAGTGAACTCATTGTCATGTTCAAGAAACCAATTTGAAATGATTCGAGCTTTGTGACATGGTGCATTATCCTGCTGGAAGTAGCCATCAGAGGATGGGTACATGGTGGTCATAAAGGGATGGACATGGTCAGAAACAATGCTCAGGTAGGCCGTGGCATTTAAACGATGCCCAATTGGCACTAAGGGGCCTAAAGTGTGCCAAGAAATCATCTCCCACACCATTACACCACCACCACCAGCCTGCACAGTGGTAACAAGGCATGATGGACCCATGTTCTCATTCTGTTTACACCAAATTCTGACTCTAACATCTGAATGTTAGAACAGAAATCGAGACTCATCAGAGCAGGCAACATTTTTCCAGTCTTCAACTGTCCAATTTTGGTGAGCTTGTGCAAATTGTAGCCTCTTTTTCATATTTGTAGTGGAGATGAGTGGTACCCGGTGCGGTCTTCTACTATTGTAGCCCATCCGCCTCAAGGTTGTGTGTGTTGTGGCTTCACAAATGCTTTGCTGCATACCTCGGTTATTTCAGTCAAAGTTGCTCTTCTATCAGCTTGAATCAGTCGGCCCATTCTCCTCTGACCTCTAACATTAATTTCCCTTTTCACACCATTCTTTGTAAACCCTAGAAATGGTTGTGTGTGAAAATCCCAGTAACTGAGCAGATTGTGAAATACTCAGACCGGCCCGTCTGGCACCAACAACCATGCCACGCTCAAAATTGCTTAAATCACCTTTCTTTCCCATTCTGACATTCAGTTTGGAGTTCAGGAGATTGTCTTGACCAGGACCACACCCCTAAATGCATTGAAGCAACTGCCATGTGATTGGTTGATTAGATAATTGCATTAATGAGAAATTGAACAGGTGTTCCTAATAATCCTTTAGGTGAGTGTGTATATACACATTAAAGTTAGTCAGCAGTAGAGTGAGTGAGTGTGTGATTTTCTTTGTCTTTTGTTGTTTGATTAACATTATTGCAGCAGGTTTATTGGACTGCTATATTGACGATTAACTGCTTACATTTACTTAAGACATAACCGACTGTGTTTACATGAATACTCCGTCAGACTTGCATTTTGACATGATTTATGCAAGTTTATTTGACAGTCCAAGTGTAAACCATTAGATTTGCCTAATTCGTTACTGATGATGCATGATAAGTCGGCCTCATTTCTGTCAACCGCTTTAAGTGCGTGCACACAAAAACTCGATATATATCGTCATATTGCCCAGCCCTAAGTTATTTGGATTTAAGTTGGTATTAAAAGTTATAATAAGCAACTTGCATTTCTCTAGGTTTTCTTTGTAAATTTCAATAAATTCTTTATGATTTTCATAAACAAAACAAATTATTGCTGACTTTGAAGACATTGTCCTAGCCACGCATTGTGATCCAGTGTGTGATGTGTGTTTTGTCTGCATGCATAAGATGATGCTACTGCTGCCTGCTGGTGTGGGGCAGTAAGATGACATGCGGGGAGATGTTAATTCGTTTATCATCTTAGTTTTATGCCGGATTTGTTACACATGACACGGACTCGACTGCACTCAGAATATTTTCAGAGTACAAAATGTCCAAGTCCGTGTCAAGTCCGAGTACAAATTCACCCGAGTGCGTGACAAGTCCGAGTTCATTCAAAAATTGGACTCAAGTCCAAGTTCGAGTACCCCAACTCTACTATATAGCTCCACTGTGGTTTGTGATTTATTTTCAAGGGGGGAAAACAACTTTTCAAAAAGACCTCTTTTATTAATACATTTCCAGTAGTTTTCCAGTTGTTAGAGATTATTGGATTTTTAAATAATTTTCTAAAGATTCAATTGCACACAAAAGTTCTAACAGGTTAATATTTTATAGCTTAATTATAAATATTTATAATGACAAGAATTATTTATAAATAACATTTCTAGACCTGGAAAAACAAATTAAAATATGCATCAGGTGACAGAAGGTATGAGGTGACGCCTGCCTACCGTAAGCCTCTTCAATGAGAGCGCAGTAAGGGTTGATGCCCGATCCGTTCTGTTTGGACTCTTGTTCTCCCAGTCTGAGGATGTTCTCCAGACCATTCAGAGCCACCTGCACAATCTTGGAGTCCATCACCGTGAGCAGGTCACACATGGGCTTTATGGTGTTGAGAGAAACCAAGTACCTATGTGTAAAACAAAAACATTACAACCACTAAAATTACGTAGGTTAAATATAACAAGCATCAGACGAAAATATCACTTCATAAATAAAATGACTTTACGGCATTTTAACATATGATTAATAGTGTTCCTGTTTTTATTATTAAGTGCACTAAATGAATGTGCTAAATTGGAAGTCCTAGTATTTGCATAACCACAAAATGTGGATAAAAACATATAAAACAGAAAAATCACTTTAACGATGGTCTGCTGATCTGACCATTAGTGCCATATACAGGCCAAAAATGTGTAATGCGCATTGATTCTACTCAGTGGTTTAATGACTGTTATAAGTCTAACCCAAATCCCCGCATAATTACTAAACTCTTCAAGCCTGTCCTAAAACAGATTATGAGTAAATGATAACCTGAGGCAGCATGTGAGGGGTTTAGCATGCGTTACATAAGCAAACTAATATTAACATTCTCAGAACATTTGAAAAATATTGAGCAGCAATGAGTCCTCCTCAATCAGAATAAATCCTTTCAAATTCCTAGAATGAGGTAAAAGGCAAAGCAAAAGAGCCCACAGCGCACCTCATCTGCTCTGGCGTGCCTCCCGAGGTGGCATTGGTTATTGCCCACGCGGCCTCCTTCCTGGTGCGGAACTCGGCTTTCTGCAGAATCTCGATTAGCACTGGGAATATGTTGGCATCGATCACCGCCTGCAACAGAAAGAGCATCAAGCCACAGCTTTTCAGACAAAATGTGGTGTGTAATAATATTATAGTGTCACAGTCTGGCTGAAGCACCTGGATTTGCACTCTGTTCCCAGCGGTGATATTGGAAACGGTCCAGCAGGCCTCTTTTTTGATGGATTCCTTTGGACTGCTAAGTAAATGGAGCAGGCAGGGCAGAGCGGAGCAGTTCAGAATCACCTGATGAAGAACAGAGCAGCACAACAGATCAGAAAACGGTTCCTTTTTGACACTATGTGGAAAACAAGGCATATCACAAAGGAGCTACACTACCTGGGTCTGAACATCATCTCCTGTTACAATGTTTCCCACCGCTCTCAGTGCAGGGGACACCACTTTGTAATCACCGTGCCTGTGAATAGTCAAAACAGATGGATTTTATGCCTAAATCAGTGGTAAAACAGACACCACAAGGTTTATTGCTTGGGTTAGCATGTCTGTTCCTCACATGAGCAACTCCACCAGCCTGCGACACACGCCTGAGTCAATAACTGTCTGGATTTTGTCGTTGGGTCCATCTGACAGATATGAAAGTGCCCAGCAGGCATCTGCAAGAACATCAGGATCACTGCTGAAGAGCAATCTGGAGAGCACGCTCAGACATGGTGACACCTGTGAAAAAGGAAAATTTGCTTAGTCAAGTATATGTAACATGTTTACAGAGGAAAAACTATGCATTTGGAAAGTGGTTTATCCAGAACTGGTTTGAGAACTCACTTTTGCAAAGTCTGGAGGGGGATTTTTCCCTCTGCACAGGTTGGACAGTGCCCACACGGCGTTCCGGGTGGTAGTGAGCCGATTTGATTTTGCAAGCAACCTGCAGAGACGAGGGAAAAACAAAACCGATCAGACCACTAGATGGTGGTCATGTGAAAGTCTTATGCAGCACAGTGAAACATAAGCACACCATCTCAAGTACACACCAGCAATTTGAGAGTGGGAAACAATGATTGTTGAGTAAGGTTTATTCAGTGTCAGTTGTTCTTATAAGGCTCCTAATCAAAATGCTTCAACCAACAAGATTTTAATCCTTTGAACGCAGAGAAATTCCATAAATGTTGAAATTCATACCATAAGGGGGGGGGTTTCAGACAGTCTCTTTGCTGTTTTTTTCCCAACACATTCATAATCATTACTGTTGCCGTTGCGCTGCAGCAAGCTTTGTGTGCACGCTTGAGCAGGGGTTTGACATTAACATTTTTGCTCACCAGCCACTGTGGCTAGTGGTTTTCCAAAGTTATTAGCCACTCAGCATTTTTCACATAATGTCACAATTTTAACACCAATACCATGGGGATAAACTGCCATACAGATATTTTTTAATATTATCTCAGAATTTGGCAGCAAGTAATTAGGCTGCTGACATTAAAATTATGAGCCATATGCTCAACCCCACTCCAAAATTCTAGCCCTATAACAGCAACAATATTCAACCAGAGCAAATTACCAGAATGAGGGGAGAAAGCACAGATGGTATCGTGCATCTGTTTTGTGGGAAATGACTATTGAAAGTGTTTCAAATTTCAGTATTGATATGCATCAAAAAATGATATTATTATTATTATTATTATACAATATTTTTTACAACACAGCATTGCACTAATTTTATTATTTTAGATGCCTTTTTAAAAAGACTACAATAAAAAAAACATACTATATGCTAGTAGGAGTGACCGCATTGCACGACACTGCTGAAATCCACCCGCATAGGGTGGGCTTGCGGGTGTTAATGTCAAGACTTGTTTCTCTGTAATGTAGAAAAATATTCTCAGTCCCGAAACTGAAACCAATTTCCGAAGCCACTCCCCAAGTATATATATATATTCAAGTAATTCAATTATATCATAAATGTCAGACTAGAAACATTGAGTCAGTGGCAGCCCTAGTTAACAATGTCCAATTTGTTAGAAGGGCTCTTTTAAAAGCATGAAACAAACTTATATTTTCCATGTCTGCATATACATCACAGCTCAGAATATTAGCTAGTTAAAGGTTTGGATCTGTGTGTGTTCATGCCATCAAATGGCATTTTCCTGATACATGTAGGGATCTGAATCTGAAAAATGTAGGGACCTGCGCTATTGAGATAACGGATAGCTTCCAGCAGGTATTATACACTTCCTTAAAAGCTACAAATAAAAACGCATACAATTGCAGTTTTGGGATTAGTAGAAGGCACTCACTGCTGAAGAGAAGGCAAGATGCCACAGTTGAGGACATAGTCTCTGCATTCTGCATTATCCCCAGCAATATTTCCTAACGCCCACACTGCCTGCAAAAACAGTTATACACAACAGATTACTTTCATTGTGCTGTGGAGTTCTGATAAACCAGCTATTGTCTATAAGGTATGAACCAGGTTAAATTCTGCAAATATCACCTGCTCTTGTACATCCTCATACTCCGAGTTGAGCAGCTCTATGAAGATGGGCACGGCCCCCGTCTCAATGACCACCTTGGTGTGTAGGAAGGTCCCTGAGGCAATGTTGGTCAGAGCCCAGGCTGCTTCAAACTGGTCAAAACAAGCAACAATACCATCTTAGAGCTTGGCTGTAATGGCAATTCAGCTTTCAAAGAGCTTGTACTATGACATGTTCTTACCTGCAGAGTGCAGCAATCACTCCTTTTTAGGAATTCAACAAATCGGTTGACGACACCAGGTGTGAGAATGACCTCATCAATGGGGGGATTGGGTTCTGAAGGAAATTAATAACATTGTTATCTTTAAATAACTGTCATCCTTGAATCCTATGAGACATAGGAATGAAGACACCAACCTTTAGAGAGTAACTTTCTGAACCTCTGAGTGGCTATGAGTTGCTGTTCTGGATCCTCAGAGAAGATCATTTGAATCATGTCTTGGGTTATAACTCCTTCCTGCACAGATTGACATAATGTTCATACTAGATGTGCCTTCGAAATGTTGAACCTTCCTGAACATTATAATCCAAATATAGCTCTCTGTGCTGCACATTTTACGGAGGACAGCAGTTCCCACTTTAAAAGCAGAAGCTGTTGTTTATGGGCCACAACCTGCAAGTATGTTTAATTCTTTGTTGATGTGTTTTCCATGAATAGATTCTATCGTTGTTTTTATGCTGCAGCAAGGATGTAAACAAAGGGAAACACTGTTTGGTCCTAACAGAAGATTTACAAATTAAAAAAAAACATAATTCTGAAACGTCCTGTATCAGCCGTTCTTGCGCAGGTTCTGCTCGATCCTCTTCACTAATATTCTCTGCAGGGCCGTAACCACCATAGACATTGAGGGGGACTAGTCCCCCCAATAATTAGAAATGGTCAAATTGCTTTTGCAATTGGTTACGGCCTTGATTCTCTGGGTATGATTCAGGCTCAAATCGATAAGGCAATATTGATGCCATTGTTTATTACAGTACACCTGAGCTATCCGTAATGCTAAGGGGCGTGACATTTCAGGACAACGTGCACTAGGCGGTTAGCGAATCATTCACAACTCACTGGGCTAGCTTACCAATCTGAGCCCATTGCGCATTTCTGAGGGAGGAGCTTCATAGAACCAGGAAGTTATACGGACGTTTTTACAAGGGACACAGCGGTGTAAAATAAATGTAAAATGTGTGAAAAATAATGTTTTTTTTTTTTTTTGAACGAAGCATGAACCCATGTTACAGTGCACCCCATAAACACAATCAAGCCCTCGAAACAAGCTGATCAACCACCCCTTTAAATTGCTCAAAAGTATCAGTTTTGCCATCACAGGAATTCATAAGAAAATACAAATAAAATATATAATCATTTTAAAGTGTATAAAAATGGAAACTAGTGTAATTTTAAATTGTAATAATTTCACAATATTTCTGTTATATGTATTTTTGCACAAAACAATTGCAGCCTTCGTAGCATAAAATATATATTACTTGATATGATTAATTTATATTAATACATTTATATTAAATAATTCTATAATATGCTTCCTTGTTAAACAACTTATACAGCTGTGCTAGATTTGAAGTGCAGTATAGTCAATTTGATATGCTTAAAATTATGATAATATATAAATATAATAAACAAGCATGGCAAAAGTACTGACACTCATGTCTGTTCTCTGTGAACTTTACTGTCTAATCATCTGTGTAAGGGAAAGAGCGTTTAGATAGTGTTTGACAACTGACTGGATTACTTACACCTGATACAGGTACAGTGGAGCTGATATCAGGGTCTTGAATGGGGCATTCAAGCATGGACTCATCACCAGGTGGTATAGACACATTCCTCCTCTTGAACAGCTACAGAGAAGGTAGAACAATTTACTTTCCTATTTACACAGAACTGATTTGTCAAATAAACAAATCCGGTTGTATAACCCTTCAATATATACACTTTTATTCCATATTGTACAATCAATCCTTCATAAACACAACTGTAATTTAATGTGTTTTTATAATAAAGAAGAAACAATGATGGCAAACCTGTTCCTCCCTCTTCTGTTTACGGAGTTGTATCCCCTCCTCCTCTCTCCGTCTCCGCATTTCCTGGGTGTTCAGGGCTTTATTCTTGTAGCTCTTCATTCGATAGTTTTCTTTGCCCGGGCTTGCCATTGCGTCTTCAGATTAGACAAAGGAATGTGGTCAGATGCACTTTCTGACACTCAATTTCTGTTGTCTATTCTGCACATCAACTGTGAGCCTATAGCAATGCATACAAGATTCACAACTGGTTGAGCCAGTATGCAATTCTCCTCATAATTTGACCCAAATAGAGTGTGAATCCAAGAGGAATGGTTTATCTGAAAGCAATTATGGTTGTCAATACTAGCATTTCCTGTGTAACACCGCTGAGTGCTAACTGACACTTTGCATGCTGAACTTCCTTCAATATCCGTTAAATGTTCTTGTTGTTCAGCTTCTTTGAGAGCACAGTTCAGAACAGTGTTGGGTGTAATACATTACTGCAATTAAAATGGATAGTTCACCCAAAAATGAAAATTCTGTCATTAATTACTCACCTTCATGTCGTTCCAAACCAGTAAAACACTCGTTCATCTCGGGTACACAAATTAAGGTCTTTTTGATGAAATCTGAGAGCTTTCTGTCCCTCCATTGACAGCTATGCAACTACCAGTTTGACACTTCAAAAAAAGAGATCGTAAAACAAACCCATATGAATTGAGTGGTTTGGTCCAAATCCTCTGAAGATACATGATGATGTGAGTTGATGAATGTTTGTATGTGTATAAAAGACAAAATTTAATCTGCTCATCTTATAAAGCAATCGTGTCTCTTTAGAACAGTTGGACCAAACCGCTCAATTCATATGGAATAATTTTACGATCTCTTTATGAATGTTTTTAAAGTGTCAACGTTGTAATTGCTTAGCTGTCAATAGAGGGACAGAAAGCTCACAGATTTCTTCAAAAAGATCATCATGTGTTCCTAGGATGAACGAGTGTCTTGTGGGGGCTGTCATTCCCCACATCTTTTGTGTTCCACAGCAGAAGAAAGAAAATCATACAGGCTGTGATTGGAACAACATGAACACAGCACTTTCAATTTTAGGAGAACATTTATTTTTAAGGTTCAAACCATACGTCCATCTTCTCTACCTTCTAAATACGCGGCTTACACAAACGCAGTACTTGTAAACAACGCTTGGATCAGCTTATGTATGAATAGGGGAGGACTGGACTAATACCACACACACACACACACACACACACACACACACACACACACACACACACACACACACACACACTACATAAACAATCATGGTTCTCATTAAACGCTTAACGCCCAGTACCAACATTGATACCACACAGCTTATTTGGCTCTTCTAGAACTAAATGTTCCTGTCTATTTCTGTTGCGCATTAGCACATTTAATGTACAATAGCTGGACAGTTGAAACCAAGACCATACAGATCACAAATCAAATCAGTCATATAAAGCCACAAAAACACTTTTAATACGTCAGAGGTTTATAATCACTTAATTCCAGCAGGCTTTTCCACTTTCGTCCTAAACTGTGCTCTGTGCTAACATGCTAACCGTTTTGTGCTAGCTTGGCATAATCGTCAAAATTGTTAATTACTCTGTCTATGCACCCTGTTGCCTGATTCGCTTCCTGAAAAGAAAAAACATTTACATCTCAGATTGTGTATAATTCTCACCCATTAGTCGTAGATTTGAGAGGGAAATGCTGGTCGTGTGTTTTTAAATTTCTCTCAAGACCCTCCCGAGTTCCTCCAGCTGAGGGCAATATGGCGTCGACTGATGGCGAGAACGTCACCTCCGCTGCTGTTTCCGGTTTTCATAAGCGGCCTCATTCAATAATAATAAATGGAAAGTGAAACGGGTTATTGTTTAAGTCAACATATCTACCTCTAAAAAGGTACGTTACCTACAAATACGATTTCGAGATAGTTTCAGGGTGGATTTGTGTTGTTGTGCAGTCGGTATAAGAAGACTTGCATGTTATATATGTTATTGTGTAACAGCCTGATTGTCCAGTTTTATTGTTAGCTAACATAATCGATGCTTAATGTCGCGTCAGGAGCGTCTCGATCAAATCCAGGTTTCAGGTTAAGTAAGGTCAAATAGCCACCTCTCAGACTTTTGCAATTAACCGATAATGATATTTTGAAAGCGTACCTTACAAAAAATTACCAAGCTAAACATATCTGTCACAATTATGAGCTTTTGTCTGTCGAATAATTGTCACACAAATAAATGCGATTATAATTATATATGTCTTTTATAAACAAACATTGCACAGGAGTAGAATGACATGAATTATACTTATTATATACAATAATGTGTGAAGCACAAATACATAATACAAATAATTGTTATTACTAATAGTATTTATATTAAAATAATAACAGACGTTTAACAAATTTCTCTTTCTTTCAACCACTTTAATCTTATTCCACTCATTTAAGGTTATGGTCTCAATCGTGGTTTAAATTGTATTAAATATAATTATACTTTTATGTAATACATATATTTCTGTAATTCCTCCACTTTCTATTGTAAAATTAAGGCAGTATAATTATCCCACAGGCATTAATTTCAAAGCAATAAACGTTAAAATCATTGTGACAGGTCTGTACTATTGTAAAATCAGAATAAATTGAATATTAGATATCCTTCGATGTCTGTGTAAGAAGCTTTTGGGATCACTCTATCATTTTGATATATTTTTCTTGATGGCAGTGGTTGTAAATTTGTCCCAGTTTTATTGTGCTAACAAAACCTGTGATAACTATGACATTTTGGCTGAAACTATTCTTCCATTCGTTTCATCCAGCTTTGTGACGATGCCTGTATGTGAAATCTGCTGTGAAGAGCTCCCATCTGAAGCTGAGATGAGAACCCATCTCCTCCTGAGTCACATGGAGAATGTGATGGCCTGCCCGTTCTGCTCTTTGTCTGGGGTCTCGTACGATGAGCTGAGCTTCCACATCAACGCCGTACACATAGAAAAAGACTGCAAGGACATGAATGCGACAGTGATTGACAGTGGACAGAAAACCTCAAATGGCTCGATTGCTCAAAGTCCTAATATTACAAGGAATTCCAATGTGAAAAATGCGCACAAGGTATCTCAAGTCTCACCCCCGGCATCTGGCCACCCTTCACACTTTCAGGTAAACGGGATGGCCACACCGATTACAGGGACCTCTCTTTCTCAGGAAACCTCGACTAGCTTAAAGAGTTCACCACCTGCCGCAGCCACAGCAAATGGTGTGATAAAACTGGTCGGAACTACACAAACAGCCACCACGAACTCCAGAAGAGAGAGAGAAGATGGGCATCGAAAATCAAAGCAGAAGCGCCTTTCCTCACCTATTAAAGGTGCTCTTGACTTTATAACATAAAACTGATTTTACATTAAGTCATTAGGCTAATACTTTTCCCTTTGTGTATTGCAGAAGGGGGCTTTCCATGCCCAATGTGCAGTTTGGTCTTCAATGACTGCTTTATGCTGCAAGAGCATGTTGAGCTTCATTTACAGGACCAAGACATGACTGAAGGTGTCTTATCTCAAAACATCAAGAATATTTGCATGTTTACAATGTAAATAATTGTTTATTTTAACCTCTTTTTATCACTAACTTTCTGTGATGGATTTCTGATATGGTTTGCCCTCTTAAGGGGCCGGTACTGATGTTGGCACTTCAACAGAAGCATCTTCTACAAGCAATGGTAGATCAGGTGAGTTGGCAAGAATTTGGCATCTCTGCTCATTCACAAAGTGAATGACCAAACTAAACTGTAACTGTATAATTGGAATCTTCAGGTGTGTTACGTTATGAGTGTCCAATGTGTTCTTTGAGCTGTTCCAGCAGCACCTCCCTACAGGAGCATGTTGAGCTACACCTGGAATACGGCTCAGCATCTGCAACAGGTATGTGAATATTATTAATGCATATGACATTTTTCCTGGAATTGTTTGTTAGAGTTGTAACCTAAAGTTCATAGGTTGTCTTCACAAGTACAATGCATCAAGACACTTACAATGAATCAACATGGAATCTTTTGTAGCTATTGGCACAGCAAAACTTTGGTTTGTTAAAACATCTGACTTGAAGTTAATTTGGTTTGGGTGTTTTGAGGACATTCACCTGGAGACCTGACTCTGGCTAGGAAGCTTCAGGAGGAAGAGGAACAAAAGTGGAGGGAGTTAGAGAGCAGACGGGAAGCCGAGAACTTTAAGAAGCTCCAGGTAAGCTACAGACAACTTCACTATGAGAATTCAAGGAAATACACACCAAAAATGGAGGAAAAAAAAGTCGACCCACCACAAAAAAGACTTTAGTTTATCTTCAAGTGAATTTATTTATTTATTTTAGAAGCAGTTTGGGCTTGATAACAGTGGTGGTTATCACAAGCAAATGGAGAGGAATATGGAGAGGGCTGTTTCTCGAGGTCAGATGGTTCCTGCAGAGTTCCACAGGAAAAAGGTGGAGATGCTTGAGTCTCTGGCCTCTGGGGTGGATGATGGCAGAAGCAAAACATCAGGTCTGATTGGGACTGCATCATAGTTATACCAGTGATCTTGACAAATTTGGTCCAGTTGGTGAATTATTAGACTTAAAAGTTCTGTATCTTTATAAATAATTTTAATTTACAGTACCGTTCAAAAGTTTGAAGTCTCTTTTGCTCTGCATTTATTTGATCAAAATGACAGTAAAATTTGTAAAATGTAATATTAAAAAATAAAAATTGTAAAATAAGTTAATGACTGCTTTTTTATTTTCTAAAATGTAATTTTTATTACTCCAGTATAGTAATTATAGTGATACAGTCTATAATTTGCTGATTTAGTGCTCAAGAAAAAAATCTTCTTATTATCAATGTTGAAAACAGTTGTGCTGCTTAATATTTTTATGGAAACTATGACACACTTTTTTTTAATAGATTATATAAAATAGATATTTTTTTTGCAAAATTATGAATGTTTTTTACTGTCACTTTTGATCATTTTAATGTCTCCTTGTTGGAATTTTTTTATTTTATTTTAAGAAATCTTGCCGACCCAAATATTTGAATATTTGAATATTTGGTAGTGTATGTATATATGTGTAATTCATTAATGAATTATACATTATAATACATGATTCATTTTAATTGAATTGATTAGTTTTTTTATTAATAACAATTTATTGTTGTTGTTATTATTTTTTTATTATGGAATTGTTACATTTCAATTATACAGAAAGCTGTAGAAAATTAAAATGCATAAAACTGAAGGTTTAGACTGGTTAATCTTTCTGTTTCAGGACTTATGGATGCTCTGTATAGGTACTACCAGAGGGACGCCTCTGATTGTGCTCATGTGTGGCTCTGTGCTGAGACTGATCACTACTCCTCTTCGGAGGGAGACAAAGGTTGGGGATGTGGCTACAGAAACTTCCAGATGCTTCTTTCATCTTTGCACAGGATGGAGCAGTATAGCCTTTTACCTGGTACAACATCAGCGACATCATGTTATTCTCTTAGAGCCTTGTTGAATAGTACCTATCATAAAACTTTCCTTCAGTTTCAGTTCCCAGCATCCCGAGAGTGCAGGCCATAATTGAGGAGGCGTGGGCTCAAGGCGCAGATCCTCAGGGTGCTTCACACTTCAAACATCGGCTGCAGGGGACACGGGCTTGGATAGGAGCTACAGAAATCTATGCAGTTCTCACCTTCTTTAGTGTGAAGTACATATTGAAGCCTCAAGTTTACATTCACACATACACTACCATTCAAAACTTTGGGGTCAGTAAGATTTTTGTTTTTAAAGAAATTAATACTTTTACTCATCAAGGGTGCATTAAATAAAAAATGACTGTAAAGGCTTATATATTGCAACAAAAGATTATATTTCAAATAAATTGTTCTTTTGAACTTTGTATTCATCAAAGAATCCTGAAGAAAAAATATATATATATTTTCAACATTGATAATAATACAATTCAACACCAAATCAGCATATTAGAATGATTTCTGAAGGAACATGTGACACTGAATACTGGAGTAATGATGCTGAATTGATTTGACATCACAGGAATAAATTACATTAATATTAAAATAAATGTTTAAAATAAAATATATTTTAAATTGTAGAAATATTTAAAATATATAAAAGAGTTTTTGACCAAATAAATGCAGCATTAGAGCGCACATGAGACTTATTTAAAAAACATTAAAAAAAAATCTTACTGACCCTAAACTTTACATAGCTTAAATAATGTTAATTTTATACCTTAAATGTCCTTAATTTTAGAGCCCGAATTGTGGATTTCCACAAGCCCACTGGCCCAGGAGACACACACCTCAGAATGTTTGAGTGGGTAAAACAATATTTCTCACATTCTGCCAGTAGGAGTGCAAGACTGCCACCCAAAGTAGTGCAGACAACATTACCACCTATATACCTCCAGCACCAAGGTATTCCAAGACACTGGTTTCTCTTGTAAACTACACCACTTTAATCAGAATAAAGTGAATGTATAGCATTAGATAGCACTGACCTCACAGAAAAAGAATTGCCTTTGTAAGATAACATGCATGTTGTTCCGTCTTTATGATCAGGCCACAGTCGCGCGATTGTAGGAGTGGAACAGAAAGTAAATGGCAACCTTTCCCTGCTCCTCTTTGATCCGGGGTTTGCACCTGGGGAAATGAGGAGACTGCTGTCGCAGGATACAGTAGCTACTATGGTACGCCGTGTGCGCAAATTGCCCAGTGGCCTAAAACACAGACAGTATCAAGTTGTCGCCGCAGAAGGGGTGCTAACACCCGAAGAGAAACGGGTAATTAAAACCTACAGAATTCATTGCTTGTTTGGACATAACTGCTGATGTGAACTATTATTTATTTTATTTTATTAATTTATATAATGTATTTTATCTAGATTTTTTTTATATGGGCAGTCTGTTAAACATGTCAACTACTGAATTCTGTCTTTGTTTTTCAGCGCTGCATTCTTAATTCAAGGACACTATGTGCTGAGAAAATTCCTTGATGCAATTGTGCACATCTGCTGACTGCAGTTTTAACTAGTCCCTGCTACTTTTATCTCTTGAAACAGACTGTGAAACACTATTTTTGTATATAAATGTCAATAAACAATAATAGTTTTATCTTACAATAAGTCAGTTATTCTTGTCATCATGTGTCTGAATCTTCAGTTCTTCAGATTTTCTTTCAACTAGTTGTATTCACGTGGTATTGTTGGCACGTGGTGACATTGTTGACCCTGTCTGTGATCAAGGGATGTTTGTCAGCCGTTAGCCTTATGCACTCTGAAGTCATTCTGAACTATCAGCAACCGACTCCGCTTTTCCTACTGAAATAATTTACAGAACCTCACCTCCTTCCTGTTTCCTGACTAAAATGTGTAATGTGCCAAAATACATTTCCTGATTTAATCAGGGCAGACAACCGGCAAGTCACAGGACAGACAGAAATCTCAGTCACTCCAGAGAACAGAGAAAGTGAACACCTGAATTCAGTGATTTGAAGGGGTGACCCAATACTTGGCAATATAGTGTGTGTGTGTGTGTGTGTGTGTATGTATATATATATATATATATATATATATATATAGCTGGCTAACCTAAATGCAAAATAAAGTTAATTTCAAACAAACTATTGAGAGGTTAAGAAACTGTATTGGAAGTATTTAATTTCTCAGTTTTTCTAAAAGTGTTTTTAAATATGCTTAATAGCCTTATATAAGAAGAGACAGAGGGAAAGAGGGAAAACAGTCAATTATTTTACTGAGAGACTTCCTGCCAGGCCACATTTTTGGGAAACCTCAACTTAACTCTTGTGTAAATGAAGCCATTCATATTAATAAGAGAACAAGTCAACGGTTTTTAATGGCAATAATGGTACAAATGACAATATGTTTGTTTGACAGTTTTCCTAAAATATGCTGCACCATAGATGGTAGTGACTGAAAAGTTTGTGTTTAGCGCAGTTGAGCTAAAGTCCTGCTCCACAGGAGGATATTGGCATCTATACCATTCATATCAGGTTGAGATTTAACACAATTCAGTCTTCATCGCTGCCTAAATCCAGTGGGTTGAAATCAGGATCGTCCTCATCCAAGTCCAAATCATCCATGTCTTGGAAGAGCGACTCGTCCACTTCCACACTGTTCCCACCTACATGGAACAAACAGAGAAGAGCAATTTTGAAGGACAATTGAGAGAAAAAAAAGAAGAAAAAAAAGCTAATGGGATCCTATAAAACTTGTATTTAGAATAACAACAATTGACATTTCTTACCGTCCTCCAAGAACTGGATATCTGATGTGTCAAGATTATGGTCTGTCTCAAAGAGCTGTTTTCCTGTAATAGAAAAAAAGTAAATGAGCAGAACGCGACAAAAGGTGGTAAACAGGGCTGAACTAGGGCTAAAATTCAGCCCTGGACAAACCCAGCCCATCCAGCCTACGAGTTCCCTGTGAATGTTTTTGCCTTAAATTGGAGTTTGGAAATTTAACACAGAAATGCACTTGACAGTAAAGAACAGATTTTGAGCTAGGATGCATTAAAGTGAATTTACTGCTTTTAAATTCTGTCATCATTTACTCCACCTCAAGTTGTTCCAAACCTGTTTGACTTACTCTCTTCTGTGAAACACAAAAGAAGATATTTTAAAGAATGTTGGCAACCAAACCATTTTGGTTTGGCTACCATTGAATATTGTATGGACAAAAAAAAGAGACTCAAATGATTTTCTTTTATGTTACACAGAAAGAAATTCATTCAGGTTTGGTATTAGGGTGAGCAAATGATCACATTTTTGGATTGAACTTTAAAACAATATTTTGATATCCATCTTTCATGAGGCTCTCATTGAAATAACATTCAATTTCATTAGAACTATTCAAAATTTCATAAAACATTTAAAAGAGAAAAAAGTTGTCCTTAATTCATGGGATCTAGGCTTTAAAGCTGTACATTTTTTGAATTATCCTTTAATTACCCTAATTAAATTATATTTAGTTTAACTGTAGTTTCATTTAACTGCAAGATCATGGTAGTCACAGAAAAAAATCATGCTCCTCATTACCTCATATATTTATAAATAATAAACTATTGAATTTGTAATAAAAAATATTATACAAAAAATATTAAACGAAAACAGTCTCTATAAAAGTGATTTATATTCTGCAATATTTAATGCATGTAATAAGAGCAACATTTTTAATAAATGCATTTCTGCCAAAACACCATATTTCTTCACTGTTAGTAGCTGCAAGGTAAATTATTATAAAGGTGTAGTGGTGCTAGATTGACAAGTTTGTAGTTGTGTATACGTTTTCCAGTTTACCTCATCATGTATTTACATGATTGTGGCTGTTTTCAGCGAATTCACCACAGAACCTGTAATGATCTCATATAACACGACTGTATAAAACAAAATTCGGAGTCAAAGTGCCATTCATTACTTCATAGAGCAGCAGAAACACAGCACACGTTCGTCAGCAGCAGCGCTGTGCGGATATTCGCTTTTTTGCAGTTTCCCAAGCGCTCAAAAAAAGAAATAGAAACAGCGCCTAATATGGAAGGAGCGGAGGTCTCTCTCGCTTTGGCCTGTCAATTCAGAAGACAAACAATGGGCCGCTGTCCCTGCATGATGGGCAAGTCAGTGGCAAAAAATATATAAATAGCCTTGTATCGGCCCCAAAGTGAGTCAAGCCCACCGGGAAAATGCCCGGTATGCCATATTACCAGTCCAGCCCTGGTGGTAAATCAGATTGGTAAATATCAGGTTAGTAATTCACCTGTGAGTTTTCCCTTTCCTGCCTGCTCCTCTTCTTTCTGCCTTTTACTCTTTAGTTCTGACATTTCTTGGTCAAATTTTGCCTTCCATGATAAGAAGTTCTCAATTGTGACCACAGTGCCTTGGAATGCAAACTGTGAAAAACAAAACAG
Source organism: Romanogobio albipinnatus (assembly GCA_023566225.1). Lineage (NCBI taxonomy): Eukaryota > Metazoa > Chordata > Actinopteri > Cypriniformes > Gobionidae > Romanogobio > Romanogobio albipinnatus. The sequence continues at coordinate 34,186,674 of CM042252.1, forward strand.
AAACAAAGTTCAGTCAAAAGAACAACATTTTCCATTATAATATAGATGGTAGCTGTACACTGGGGGTCAAAAGTTTGAAATAATTAAGGTATTTAATGTTTTTGAAATTAGTCTCTTACCAAGGCCACATTTATTTCATTATAAATACAGCAACACAGTAATATGGTGATTATTATTACATTTTAAAAAGACTCTTTTCCATTTGAATATATTTTAAAATGTAATAATTTGTGATGGCCGTTACTGCAGTCTTCAGTGTTACATGATCTTGCAGAAGTCATTCTAATATGCTGATTTAGTGATCAGTTATTACTGGAGCTCAATTAATAAATATTAATAATAGTATTTATTTTTATCAATGTTGAAACCCTTTTTGCTGCTTAATATTTGTGTAAATTGATACATATTTTCCAGAATTCTTTGATGAATAGAACATTTATTTGAAATATTTTTTTTAAATAAAATGATAAATGTCTTTACTGTCACTTGAATCAATTAATGCCTAAAAACGATTAATTTCTAAAAAATAAAAAAATAAAAAAGAACGTACACACATTACAGTTCCCACAAAAATATAAAGCAGCACAACTGTTTTCAACATTGAAAATAATAAGAAATGATTATTGAGCAGCAAATTAAAATGACTTCTGATCATGTGACACCAAAGACTGGAGTAATGACTGCTAAAATCAGCTTTTCCATCACAGGAATATTAAATACTGTATATTAAAAAGTTGTTTTAAATTGTAATAATAATAATAATTTACAATATTACTGTTTTACTCTATTTTTGATCAACTAAATGCAGCTTACTGTGAGCATAAGAGACTTCTTTCATAAACATTACAAATCTTAATTATTCCACCTTAAAACCCATGGGGAAGTACTATCAAATCTACCATTCAAGACAATAACATTCTTTAAATTATACAAAAGCAACATTGCCTTACAGTTGGGATGGTCTATTTAAACCCAAATGGTCAAACTTTTGTTGGTTATTGCGGGCCTCTACTGGTAGATGCTGTAATTACATCTCTGGCACATTTTTGCTTCATTTTGACAGCACAGTACTTGTGTATTCTGGCTAAACAAATGCTTTTGAAAGTTAGATTTAAAAATCACAAATCTTTCATTATATAATAACAGTCTTATAAAACTTTTTTTCCCCATTGCCATTTTTTTTTAAATCTAACTATGGAAGCCCGTTTCCACCACTAAATAAAAAAATGTATAAGAGTAATTGCGACTTTTTATCTCAGAATTCTGACTTTTTCCCCCTCACAATTGCTAGTTATAAAGTCAGAATTCTCACTGAGAAAAAAAAAGTCAGAATTGTGACTTTATTTCACGCAATTGCGAGTTTATATCTCAAAATTCTGACTTTTTAACTTGTGAGAAAAAAAGTCAGAATTGGGAGATAAGTCGCAATTACTCTTTTTATTCTTTTATTTAGTGGCGGAAACGGGCTTCCATACTAAACAGTATGAAATGGACTGTTGAATTTGAATTTCAAAAATCAAGAATTTCAGTTGAATTTCATGCAACAGCTCAAAACATTCAAATGTCCTGAGGGGTAAAATATGCTTGTGGATTTCATGTGTAATGTTACACTAAACTCAGAAGGCACACGCTCACAACAAACCTTCTCAGCTTCTTCTGCCTCCCTTTCTTTTCTTTCTTGTCTTTCTTTCTCCTCTTCTCTTCTGCTCTTAATCTGGTCTACTATTTCGTTAAGTTTTTCCTGCACCGCTGTAACTAATGTGAATATCATGACCATTCCCAGGTTTTCTTCAGCCTGCAAAAGAAAGAGGTTTTTAGAAAGGGCTAGGACAGTAAAAAAAGTGTTAGCCATCATCAGTATGCGCACTTTATCAATTGTTAATGTGGGTATGATGTCAGGTGTGCAGACCTGTTGCTTCAAAAGTGTTAGAATGTCTTCATTGTCTGAATCTTCCAGGTTCTCCTGTGAAAAGATCTCCCAGAGAGGGGGCTCGTCTGGATAGTTCTCCACATATGTAAACTTTAGGGTCACCTCCACTGCTAAAACAGACAGAAATCAGTGCTGGTGGTGCTTTGAGCTCAACTTTAATGATGGTTAAAGATACTGTAACATTATGTGCACTGACATAGTTCGACTTTTTATGACATAATAGGAACTTACTTTCATCATCTTCTCCTGCATCAGAAGTAACTGTGATGGTGAAGCTTGTGGGCTTCTCGGAAAGCACTGCATGCATATAGATATTGAAAAGAAAAACAAACAAACGAATGAAACATTCAGAGAGAAACAACGATCCAACATCCTGGAAGTAAACAGCTTTGTGTCACCACAGAGACTGGCACAGATACCTCTACTCCAACCAGTACTTTGACAGTTTATTAAACGCAGCACGTAAACATAAATCATGTTTCTCAGTTACCCAGTCAACTTCTGCTTGACATATCGCTGACCATCGGTTATCGTTTGCAATGTTTCTTAACCTTTGACAGCTCAATATGCTGCTATAAATAATGATATCAAAGCGATGACTGGGTCGCTCGTATGATTAAATAACTTTGTTTCATGAAAAGCTAGGCAGCTAACGGAAAGCGTAACGAGGTTATGGACATAAAAACATATACTTTGCGTTCTATCTTACCTGTAAATGAGTCTGGGTAAATGGACTCTATTGCTTCTAGCTCATTCCTCTGCTCCTCGCCGTAGTCTGTCATTTTATGTCACAAATGTCCATAGATTAGAGTCTGCATGGAAGAAACGTGTGCTAAGGCCCGTCCAGCATCGATGTCATCTGCGATCGTCAGTAGTGTCTTAGTTGTGTCTGGGTGGCGTGAGTAACACCCAGATTTTACTTGTTCCGCTAAACATTAGTTAAACAAAATTAGTAATTCGTGCTGTCACACTCTTGAATGTGTTGCAAAAAAGGTTGTATACACAATTAACAATGGATAAAAAATAAACATATGAAAAGGCTCGAATCTGGCATGGATTATATAGCCTGACGGCCCAGCCTCTTTCCTAAAACTGCGGGTGCGACTCAATCTTTCTTTTTTTATAGTCTATGGTCTCAATCAGATCCCTAGTTCAGTAGTCAGGGCACTGATCAGGGAGTCAGCCCATTGATTGAGACGCTTCTAAGATTCTTTCTTGAGCTTCTGGATAGATATGGCAGTTGTTGCATGTAGATCAATTTGACCTCTGTCATCATGTTAAAGCGTCACACACACCTACAACCAGCAATACGTTTTAATGGGTCATTTAAGCTATAGCTATTCCAACACACATTGTACTGTTGTATTATGTTATATATTAATTGGCCATTTAAGATGTGTCTCAGCGGAATGGGATCATACAGCATAAACCAGAATTGACCAGCAATGCTGGATTTTTCAGCAGGGAAAATAACAGCACCATGTTTCTATTTTTTTTTTAATGCAAAAAACAAATACAAAATGTATAGCAGTACAAAAACATCAGTATAAAATTGCAAAGAAAAAAAAGAAAAATGTATATAAAAACACAATATAACAGTTCAACCGGCTAACAGTAGCCGACAGTGCCCTCAAATAATATTGGCACCTTTGGTGAATATGAACAAAGGTGGCTGTGAAAATAAATCAATGCATTGTTATTAGTTTTTTTTTAGCACACCAGGGTGACTAATGAACCCCCATTCCACCATTGGGGCAAAAAATTAAGAAGTTCCAATCAAGTAAAGATGTTACAAATCTGAGGACATGAGTATATATATATCGTCCTAATGCACGGTGGTGAGGATAGTTTGAGTGGCCAAAGACTCTCCAAGGATCACAATGGATAATTGCAGAAAACAAAGCCTAAAAGTCTGAAAGCCTAAAAATAATAAAATCAAACAACCCCTACATTTGTTTGAGAGGGTTTAAGAAAATCCTCCTTGCTCATCCAAAAACAAACCCCAGCATATTCTGTTGTCAGACATTACTTTATTTAATGTTAAGGGCATATTTTTCTGCCGGAGGTCTTGGACATCTTGTTCAGATACATGGCATCATGGATTCTAGCAAATACCAACAGATAAAAAATCGAAACCTGGTGGCCTCCGCTAGAAATCTTATAATGGGCTGTAATAATGGGATCTTCCATCAGGACAATGATCGAAAACAAACATCAAAATCAACACAAAAATTTGTCACTGAGCACAAAAAGAAGCTTCTGCCATGATCATCCCAGTCCCCTGACCTGAACCCTATAGAAAATGAGTGGGGTGAACTGAAGAGAAGAAGCACCAACATGTAGCTGGGAATCTGAAGGATCTGTAGAGATTCTTTATCTGAATGGTTTCTCTTGTCAGATGTTCTCCAAACTCATCAGGCATTTTAGAAGATTCAGAGCTGTTACCTTGGCAAAAGGTCGTTACAATAATTGGGTGCCAATTGTGGCCAACGTGAACTAGAGAAAAACATTTATTTCATAATGAGATTTTCTCCCCACTTTCTTTTTACTTCAATAAAAGGTTAGATTTTTGTGATATTTTTGAATGAAAGATCAAAAGGATAAACAATGCAGATTTATTTTATTAAACCCACAACTGTATTTGATCTATGTCAGGTTTCGTTATTACAACTTTGTATTATTAATTTCAAAGTCCTTTTTTTGCCATTATTTGAAAGTGAAGAGGTATGTGGCTCTGACTCTACTTTCTTTTTTAAAACCATTTGTTATTAGGCTTGTTACTTCTAATCAGTATTTTTTTTTTTTACTTTTTGCACATGCACTGTAACTTTAAATAAACTGCCATACAATGAATAAGTTAATAATGTTATTATTATCATTCTTATTATTATACTTTTTACTTTTTTGCAGTCAATTGACTATAACCTGAGTATATGTAGTTTCTCTTTCACAACATTACAGGAAATAAACATCCTAAACATGCAGGAAACCACAACTTTATAATGTGTAAACAAACTTGTTTTGATCACAGGGTCCCTATTCAGAACTGAAATGTGGGTCAAAATTACTGAAGCAATGTGTGTCTGGGACTCGAAATGTGGTTTTCCTGTTTGTCAAAACGTAAAACCTGCTGGGGAAATAAGCACTGTGGTTTACATGTTCTATATTTTGTCGGATGGCATACGTACATTTTGATCATATTACACATTTTAATCGGTATTGTGCAACTGGAAAATTACATATACTACGTATATACAAGAGGTTGTCATGCATTAAAGTGCATTGAACACACTGCCTTATAATGATGAAAATGATTTTCGAGAGGCACGAGAGAGCTTATGATTCACAGAGGGCTTAAATGACAAATGCCCTGAGAAAAGTCTCTTTTTTTCTTTCTTTGACTTTGCAAAACCTGAAATGCAACATTCAAACAATATGCAGATTGGATGTTGTTATTGAAAACACCACAGACACTCTGTAGGGCCTTGCGGCAGGACCACTTCCTGCAGTGGACAAAACAAAACTTTAAAAAAACTTGCCAGTTAGTTTATTTTCAGTACATGTTGTAGATACGAAACAAAAATCAAATTCTGCTTAGATTCACAGTGTTTTTCATCTTCAAGGTCATATTCTAGGCAGTTCAGATACCAGTCCATGCAGTTTTGTGCTTCTAAGCCATCTCTATGCCATCTTCCCCCTCTAAAACAGGGCGCTTCTCAGAGCTGAAGTCCCGATCTGTGCGCTCCACGTATCTCTGCAAAGTGCTGTAGTATTGTTCGCTTTGTCTAAATGTGTATACAGCAGAGATCTCCTCCCAGGCCCTGTGATTTGGAAAGGGAAATGCTTCGGGACATTTGTTGTCAAAGAAACTCTTAAGGTTTCTCTCTGCTAGTTTGGTGGCATAGTCTTCTGCAAACGCCTCAAACTTTTCCCTTTCCTTCTCCATGTAGATTTTCTGGAAAGTTGACTGAAGGTAACTTACTTGAGAGCGACAGTTCTTAAAGCAAGTGCCGATCAGCGCTACTATTGCAGATACGATAATGATGGACCAGCCGAGTATCTGCGAACATAGATCAATCAGTGAATGTTATAAAATATATAATTTATTGGTGTAAATTATTACATAACTCTCTGGAATACTTGATTAATAAATGTTAAGGTGCAGTCACATTACCCAAAATTTGCAGGCAAAAAAGGTAAATTGTATTTGTCAATATTGTAGTCACTTACAAACTGAGGCGAATCCACGTGACAAACTTCAACCTGTTACCAGTGTTGGGAATGTAATAAGTTACAAGTTATCCTATTTAAAATGTAATAAGTAGTGTTATTTCAATTACTTTATTAAAGTAATGTAACATTTGATTACATTTTGATTACTTTTCTAAATTTTTATCCCTCGCCATGGTGGCAACTCTCAGGTTGTGGCCTAAAGCTTTCAGTGGCAATGTGGATTGATGTAATTGGCAGACGTGGTGCTCTGCAATTTAAAACAAGAACCAGTCAAAAGCATCACAATAGCATTACTTTACTAAACAGCCTTTAAATGGCAGGAGGCATCATGCACATCAAAAACAGGCGAAGCAACAAATTCATATTATTCAACATATCCTAGCTTTTTACAAAAAATTCTGATGTAACCCCCTTTGTAATCATTAACATTTCCATAAACTAATTAGGCTACACATTTTTTTCTCAGTTAATTTATTTTGTAATTAAATTACATAATCTAGTTACATGTAAATAGTTACTCCCCAACACTGCCTGTTACTAATGCTGCCTGCCTTCATGTGCTATCGAAAATGTTGTAGGTCTACTTCCCACTTTTGAAGTTTCAACTAGAAAATTGTGTTTACGATAATTCCAATAGCATGTGAGGGCAGCAGAAATCTGTGCAGAAATCTTTCGTTCCCACCTGAAATTCTCAATTTGTGGATTAGAAAAGACTGCATTTCCCTAGCGAAAATGTACAGAACGACAGTAATTGTGACCACACCTCGAACACTGCAATATATAGGTCTTTTGTGGAATGGAAAGGTTCCATGGATGTTAAAGGTTCTCCATGTAACCATAAATGCTAATAAAAAACCTTTATTTTAAGAGTGTAACATAGTCTGTGCTCACCTGTGACTGGGCTCGCAGCATCAACAGCAGTTCCATTTTTTCATTTTGAGGCAACTGGGACTTGGTGCAGGGCACTTGGGGCAGTTCTTCCCGGCACGTAGGTGTCTTGTTTTGGCAGAAAATGTTCACCACCACATTTTCATCCAGGCCACTGACAGCACACTCATAAAAAGTTCCATTTAACAGTGCTACAGTAAGCCACATAATAGGGGCAATGCAGGCTCCGGATAGCACTTTTACAAACACTGACAAGCATCCCACAAAGTTACCCCTGGGGCATAGTTTAAGAGGGTTGAGACAACACCCAGTATATAACCGCCAAAGACGTGAACTAACAAAAAGACCAATCGCCAGCAAGACGACAGCAGGGCCCAGCAGGAAAGTTAATCCATAGGCAAAATTCTGTTCTCGGTTGCATGGACACTGAAAAGACACCATGGAGAAGATTCTTTCACTACCTATTGTCAAAATAGCCATGAAGCTGTAGCCAATAGTGCTCTTCTGGTTCGTGAGGAACCTTAGGACAGTCTTGAAAGAATCCATAACTGGCACAGACATAGCTGGTAAACAATAAGTTGGTAAATTGAAAGAAGTGGATTCTGCTATTGCACTCCCTTTTCTCTCGCTTTGATTTTCACTTTGTTTTCCACACCCTCCTTTATCTCCTCCTTTTTTGTCTCTGGCATTCACCACAGCTCATCAAATCCCTCCCCTGTCCATCCTTTCCCCCCTCCCACTCAGTAAAGGACCGTGAACAAAACCAGTTCATCAGGTTCTGCTGGTAGTCAAAACTGACTACAGATGTGTATGGGCTCATTTACCCATCATGCAATATCAGTCAAACAAACAAAACCCCAACACTGCATTTTGGATAAAGCTGATCTGTGGAACTGACAATGAGCTTCTTATTGTTGGAATTCTGGAATCTTGAGAATGGAATGTGGAAATCTTGAGGAAATTACCCAACATCTTTAAGACAGCAGAGAAGTGCATGTTCGAACAAAGAGGTGTTTTGCAACATAGTGCTTTGCATTAGTAAAAAAGGGAAGCGATTTGTTCTGGTTATGGTATGAGGTTTCTGTTCTGCTCTTGTTTTGCCCCATTGTCATGCTATGCACTTTTCGCATAAAGACTGCTTTAATGCTAACTGCAAATGGTAGAGCTTAATGAATATTGATTTTTTTAAGTGTGCTTTTAGCAGTGCGATTGTCAAATTGTACATGGTTACTCTACGGAAAAAAGCCTCAAAGTGCTGCCTGATGATATATGAGATCACTTATCATCATGTGCATGACAGAAGTTGAAATCACTGAAAGTCTAACATTATAATGCAACTATTTGTTTGTAGTCCCTTAAAAAGGTCAATGCACATCTGTTCAAATAATATATGTTGTTAATTTACTGGGGAAAAAAAACACCTTTGTTGAAAAATCTGAAAACGTATTTATTTATAAAATTATAAAAAATACTTTTTATTTACATGCCATGAACATTCGTTTGAAAAATATATTGAAAGACAAAACAAAAATGAAACAATAAAAATCCACAATGTTAAAACCATACAATGGCAGTATTCAAAAGAAAAGCTGAAAAAGCAAGACTAAAATGAACAACGAATTGACACTGTAAAAGACAGAAAATGAAGCGAGGCAAATAGCTGTTTTTACCCAAAATAACATGGTAAAGCATGAAAAGCTGTCAAAACACAGCATGCACATCTACAGGATCAGTTTACCCTCGTCCACAAATGCAAGTGCCGCTGGGTTGGAAAATTCATGGTCAGACTTTAATGAAGCCCTCACGGCTGGATTCTCAAGGTCCTCACAAGTGCACACATACTTATGCAGGATGCTGTAGTATTCGTCCATGCTTCGGAACTTGTAGAAGGAAGAGATCTTCTGCCAGGCCTGTCTGGGAGGACTTTTCATGGGAATGGGTTTGGTTAACTCAAAGAAACTTGTTATGTTTCTCCTAGCAAGCTTTTCGGCATGCTGAGCTGTATAGCTGTCCAAAAACGCGCTCTCCTTCTGTGTGTACATCCTCCAAAACCTCAGCTGCATGTAACTGATTGGAGAATAGCATCTGGCTATGCATGTGAGCAGAAAGGTGAACATCATGACGGAAGCTATCAGGATCCAACCAAGTACCTAGAAGTATATTTCAGTACATTATAAAAGAAGTATATTGTTGTAAGAGAGTTAATAACATCAGATCTGTTACAGATATCAAATCCTTTTAAGATCATGTAGAGCAGGGGTTTTCAAACTTTATGATGCCAAGGACCCCCAAATGATGAACCTTTATGAGGGACTCCCTTCCTAAAATCCATCTATCTTTATGTACGAAAAAACATTTAAACTGTTAGATAAATAGTAAGTGTGAGATTATAAATACAACATATTGTTTCCCAACTTAAATTGGCTATTAATGTTGGCTGTATAAACATTTTCAATTCAACATTATTTGTATAAGCACCTTTCACAGTCTTACAACCCCAGTGAACAAGATAAAGGGGACTATGGTGAGAAAAACTCACTAGAAAGATACAAAGCAAACATATACAATTCTGGAATGTATACGGCAAGAAAGGAGAGAAACATTTTAAAATGAAACCGTTACTTTATCCATTTTTGCTTTGTCTTTTCATTCTCTGAAATTTTCTGGGGACACCTTAGAACCTTCTGGAGGACCCCTGGGGTTCCCTGGACCCTAGTTTGAAAACCCCTTATGTAGAGGACCTTAACGCAAATAACAAGATCTGTATAGGACAGTGCGTAGAATTGCTAAAATAGCAATTTTTAGGCCTACCTAACAATTGAACAGCATTTAGGCACCACTCCTTTCAAAAATCCAAAATTCATTTCAAAAATCTAAATTTAAAATCAAGTGTCAAGACAGAAGTAGCCACAGGCTATATTTTTACAGTCTTACATTTGAGGTCTAAGTTATTATGTTGATGATACCAGATTTCCTTTAATCAGATTAGATTTTTTGGACAAAGACTAAAATGATAGTCTACCATCACAAAACAAGTCATTGACTTTTCTACCGTCTGCTCACCTGCGACTCCGCGCGTATAATGGACAGAACAGCTGCTCTCTCACTTTGTGGAATTGCGGTTCCATCACACGGGAACTTCTCCAACTCTGTCCGACAGTGAGGATACTTTTCGTTGCAAAGGTGGCGTCTAAAGAGTGTAATGTTGGCGCCAGTCATTGAGCACTCGAAATACACCCCTTTGAGAAGTGCAACTGCGATCCAGCTGAGAGGTGCTACCATTGCAGTCATGGTGATTTGAAGGAAAACGCACAAAAAGCCAAATGCGTAATTAAAACGACACAGTTTCGATTTCCTGAGGCACAGACCTGTGAACAGTTTCCATGTTTTATTGCTCAACATGTAACTTAGGATGAGCAGTGCAACAGCTGGTACGAGCAGGCAGACGTTTCCATAAATGAAATTCCAATCATTGCAAGGACACTTAAAAGCAAAGACCGAGAAGACGTGCTCGCCACCCGCTGTTATAAGAGCAATTAATCCGAATCCTAAATTGGTCTGCTGTTTCTGAGCGAAGCTAAGTAAAGGTTTTAAATTATCCATGCCTGCAGCTGACGACCGTGAGCTCTTTGTTCATTAAATGACACTGTCAGTTCCGTTAGAAGACTGCCGAGTCTCACCTTCAAGTGGGTGTGGAATAAAAACATAGTTGCCTACAAAGTGTCGTATGCCACCTAATTTATTAAAAACTAGTATGCGTTTCAACTGTAGTGGGAGAATGACTTTATGAGAAATAAAGAAAATAAAAACATTATGTAGGCTACGTGTTATGACTACACACCACCAGTTAAAGGCATTGCAAATGAATATGGGCAAAACATGTAATGCCTTTAGTGACGTGTAAAGGCAATCTAAACCATCTCTGCCAGGGGCTTCAGCAAACTTCCAATGGGGCCTCTACGTGACTTAAAGTTATTTCAGTTTTAATTAATTTTAAAGCAGCACTAGGTAACTTTTCAACCTTCATAATATATTTTCAAGACTCTTGTGATGATACATCGACTTACAATAGGTTGAATGACACGTCTGCCATAGCCTGACGGGGTCTGTATCGTTTTTAATCGTACTTTTAAACTTCGGGTTTCGGGTAGTAACCCGAGAAAAAAAAGAACTACAAAATTCGACTGCTTTACGGCATATACGGCACTTCCTTAAATTCGGACGTGCGAGGGTTAGGCTTAGCCTATGTAAGCCTATGTCTAAACGGCATGTACAAGTTTGGTAGGGGCTACATTCTCGCAAGTAAATACATAAGACATACAAAATCATATTTTAGGATACTGTAACGCGTGTGTGAAAAA